>OZ023189.1:8399793-8999793 GCA_963995505.1 Hypericum androsaemum
ATCTTGAAATGATTGTGAAATTGGAAATGATTGGGTGTTGTTTAAAGTTTCGATTGGGTGTTATTTTCTGGTTTGGGTTGGTGTTCTTGAGATTATTTTTGGTGTTCTTAATTTTTTTTTGGGCATTTTGGTTCTTGCACATAAAATTTAGCCGGAGTTTTTTTCGTATACCGGAGCCAGGAACCTGAGAGTTCTATTTTTCTAAACTTGGAGGATGAAAATAGGGGTTTCGAAAAGTAAGGATCCTACTGATAAATTTGTCAAACTACAGGGACCTGAAGGTAATTTATCCTAATTTTAATCATTTTGATGTTAAAAAATTATAAATAACCAAGGTGCCACCACCCATATTACTGGTGCTTGTCCCAGCTCTTTTGGCTGACTTGGCAGAAGAAACGAGGTTTATTTTTTTTTCTTCTCAAAAACCCTAACCTAGCACATGGCTGCTAATTTGAGGCGGGTTTGGGACTATCGAGCTTTTGGCCTTTTAAATTCGCGCATGGATTCGGTATGGGCACTAATAACCTTAGTCTGTATCGTACGAGATTAAATTTTATCCTTTGATCTTATGACTAGACGCAGTCAGAAATCTGACAGATGTAATTATCTAGGAGTATTTTCGTCTTTTAGCGCTCACTTATTCTTTTCCCCTTTTCTCTCTCTCCCCCGTGCCCCTCTTTACACTTCCCATTTCCTCTCTCTCTCTCTCCCCCTAAGAAATCACCAGGACAAAACCTAACCCAGAGATTGACGTCCGTGGCTAACCCAGAGATTGATGATGACGCTGACGACGCCGACGACTACTGGAGGAGCGACAGTGAGAAGCGATCGATAAGATTTAGTTAGGGAGCCATAACTTCTTATCTTGGAATTTGACTGAATTGATTCAAGTTTTTTTATAAATCTGAGACGTATATCTACAACTTTGTAGTTTATGACATCTCCAAATTTGGAGTGTAAGAATCTCAAAATTTTATTTGAAGTCAAAAACCGATCGAATTACGGTCGACTGATTTCGGTTGGAAGCCATAAAATTTTACTCCGCAGTCCGATTGAGTTGATTCAAGTTGCTGTGCAAAGCTGAGACGTACATCTACAACTTTATTATTTATAACTTCTTCAAATTCAAAGTTTAAGAGTGTCAAAAATATATTTAAAATTAATAGTCAACCAAATTACAAGCCCAGGTCATATCAAATGGTATGCCAATAATAATAATAACAACACCAGCGCTTACATGGTTGCAAGAATAGTTATGACATACTTGGTCCGAGGTAGAACAATATTAATGTTTAAAATTTAAATAAAGCAACCAAGCAACCGGGACTAATAAGCCTACTACAAGGAAGAGGACAATTATGCACCGGCGCCGATCATTCAAAGACATCTTGGGAGCTAGCAGCAGAAGGGCAATATTTTTTAGTTTTGAAAAGGACACGCAAGTATAATGTTTAGAGAGCAAATGTAATATATATAGCAAATGTAATTTATGTAAAATATGGAAAATTAGGTTTTCATTTATGACCAAAATCAGGAATAGGTACCAATAGGACGAAATAAGGAAGCAGTAAATTTAAATAGGAAGAAAGTGAAGACAAGGAAGACCCAAATAAAAAGTAGTCAAGGAATCCCAAGGAAATAGTCGATCAAAATCCCGTCAAATCTAGCATTTTACCATGTGTTGTATTGTCACCTTGGCCTCGTGGTAGAGGGTCAGACAGACTTGAGGGTAGTTTTATCGCCCTTGGAAGCGGAGCTTCTAGCTGTTGAGCTCGCCCTCAATTTGATCAAAGTGAAATTTCAAGGCGTTCAAACTCTCGTGGAGACAGATTGTCTTTTGGCGTACAATTTTGTAAATGACCACTCCTCTTTTGTTTATTGGCAAGTTGAATTGCTTGTTTTTAGACTTAGGTTGCTTCTTGGTGATTTGCCAAATTGTAGGCTAATTTTTACCCCCGTGAGCTTAACCAGGTGGCGGACTGGTTAAGTAAAAAGTGTAGGCTCGGATTTCTTCCTGGGGACTGGAAGATTGTACCCCCAGGAGAGCTCGATGTTCTCTTGTACTCAGACTTTCCTACTTGATGTTTAATATATTTGATCGTGGTCTCTCAAAAGAATAGATTTTCGAAAAAAAAGTCCCGAAATTTAGAGGAATGGATCAGGAATTTAATTGAGATGGATTGATTGATTGGCTGAATTTTTTTATTAATAAAAGCATAATCGAATGAGGGGAGGGGGTTCATTATAATAACGCCATAAATCCTTTCAAATCTGCCATTATATCGTATATTCTAATTCGATTTTTCTTGGAAATGCAATGCAACTTGACGTTTATGAGAAATAATATTGGATTTAATTTAATTACAGTCATTTTATTAAGATGTTATTGAAATGGGATATCAGGATTCTGTCGTCTAATGGGATATCAGGATTCTCTCGTCTATGTTCTGAAAGGTAGTGATGTACGCAAAATTGCGAACAATTAAACGCACAAGCAAATAGTATAGTGAGTAAGTAGGGTTTCGAACTGAGGGTTGAACACGAAATCAACGCAAGTAATTATGTGAAGCGGGAAAATTAAAAGATTGTAAAGATCGTAAGGTAAATAAAACGAGATTAAAAACGCAAATAAAAGACGAGTTGTAAATCAATGGAGATAAACGAGCACGACACCCTTATGGACTACCCATCTATGTTGAGACTATGGTTTTTATGAAGTTCTAGCTAGTACCCGGAGTGTTCTAATGCATCCCCCTAACGCTTCCGCTCATTAGGACGACAAAACTAAGCTAGAGTAGTTCATGATTACTAACTAACGCTTCCGCTCATTAATTAGACCAAGAACTAAACTAAACTCAATTATGAAGTTAACTCCTAGCGGGTTATCCCTTAGTATCAAGATTCCTCATTAATACCTTAAGACATGTCAATTGACTCCTCCGTTGACTCTAATGCCTTCCGGTCCATTATTATCAACTAAATATCATAATCTAAGTGATCAAGTTAGATTAAGCATTAAGATCATCAATTGACAACTACTACGAAAGATAATCAAACCATAGCTAACATAGACGAGTAATCACATAATTAGGGCATCGCACTCACAAGAGAACTACTCGCTAAGCATGTTAACAAAGCACAATAGATTAATGAAGAACATGATAGCAATTAACATAAAAGATAGAGGAAGAGAAAGCTTAGTCGTGATGATCAAGCTTTGCCAATCCTTTTCCCGTAGCTAATTGGAACCGTCCCTTTATTAAGCTCTAAAGGCTGTTCTCAATATTGCAGCAGTAATCACGTCTCCAAAAACCGTCTTTAAAACCTAACAACTAAGGGCTTTATATAGCCAAAAGTCTAACTCAAAATTAGGAAAACCTAAAGGAGCTTAAGCTAAATTGGAAGTCTTGCTAGCCAAGTAATAATATAAATAATATAACTTAAGTCCTAGAGCCAAAACAGGAGGCTAAAAGTCGAATATAACTAAAATAAATCGAATCTCCTTGAAATAAGAAAGTCCGAAAAGAACGTCGGGGGCCTGGCACCCGCCAGCTTCATTGGCGCCCGCCAACCGCACCTTCTGTAAGCAGCTTGGCGCCCGCCAACATATTTGGCGCCCGCCAGCTTAGTTGATCAGCTTCGTCGCGTCTTCGTATTTGGCAGTTTTGGCCTTCTTCCACTTCGAATTTGGCTTCGACTATAAAAGACAAAATGTAGGTCTCTCTTCAAGATTTTCAACGGTATCTCATTTGGTGCAATCGGACACTCGAGCAGAAAGTTATGACTCTTGCAATGTGGTCTCTCGAAATTACCCCGCGAACGACCTTCATTGAGCACCAATTTTCCTACAAAATATGACAATGAGTAGAAATCTATTCCCGAACATAAATGTACTAAAACGATCATAAGACTTGACATGACATGATGAATATAACCTAAAACATGACTAAACATACACGAAACATATGATGAAATATGAGCGTTTACACACTCATCACACCCCCACACTTATTTCCTTGCTTGTCCTCAAGTAAGGCGCATCAGACACACCCCCAAACTCTCAAACTCCTATTAAAATACCACCCCACAACCAAGTAGTTCACTTACCTAAGCACAAGGAGTAAGAACGTGTAGACACCGCATCCTTGATGGTTTAACCCAGTTTTCGCACTTAGTAGATTACACTAGAAGGTTGACCACTCAGAGGTTCAGAAATTTAAGCTCACATATATGAGTAGTCAACTACCTATCACTCGCGTACACATCCGGGATCTCAAAGTTTCATACTTCTCACTCAGTGATGCCTCGATAAATGTGGGGCTCATGATCAAGGGGACTTTTCATTGGGTTGTAATGGGGTTAGGGTCAGGTGAGGATAATATATGTGGGAAGTAGCTAAACCACCCGGCCGAGGAGCTCACAAAAATGTTCTAGCTCTCGTCTACTCTAAGTACCTCACACTATATCTAATATGCACTCATCCCAAGATTACACCCAAATCCTATTGACCACTTAGCTCGAGCCGTGCCATTTATTCACTTTCCAACCTCTTTCCAAACTTCCCACTTTCCCTCATTCAACGTTTGTTCCATTTCCAACTTTCACATTCCTTTTTCATCACTTTTTCACCTTTTTTCCTTTCTTCTTTTTTCTTCACTTCACTTCTCTTTTCTCTTCTTTTCTTTTTCTTTTTGCTTTTTTTCTCCCCTTCCTCAATCATATGAAATTCATCACATTACACATCACATGCAACTGGTCTCGGCTTCTTTGTTGGCCTCATTTCTACCCATTGCTCCCATTATTTATTCCCGAGCTATTCTATCAAATGAACCCTTACAATAATACCCCAAAGATTAAGACCTAATGCATCCTCGGACAAAGTGATCAAAGGTGGGTAAGATTGTGGATATAGGGCTTGCATATTGGCTTACATATAATATTTCAAAGAAAAAGGCTTAAGCTCAACGTGTTTAAATAAGGGATATACAGGGTTTTCAGCTCTAAGGTTCTAGGCTCAAAATCAAAGATGGCCCCCGTCCTCTCATTTACACCCACACCACCAAAACGGTACCAAGTGATGGCATGAAACCCGATGACCGGAGCAATGTAGGCACCTCATGCTATGCAGAGACGGTTGTCTCCTCCTTCGGCTCTAAAATCTCACAAGGTCACTCATCAATGCTGCTAGTATAATCTATCAAGTGCAACCACTAACCTAAACAACCAAGGGTGTTGTTCCTACATGTCTTTACTCATCATGCTCAAACTTGATTCCTAACATGGTATGGGATTTAACTTCTAACAAAAGTTCAAAATTTGAGGGGGGAGGTTCATCATCTACTTTTGACAACACTTCATTCACAAACACAAACAAACACAATCCTAAATTCAGACCTAGACTCGATCACATACGCCAAATCGAACTAAAACGCACGTTAACCCCCCCACACTTATTAAACACATTGTCCTCAATGTAGGACATAACAGACACTACGATAACAGATAATAAGAAATGGAAGGGAATGATACTGCCCTGTCACTCGTGAGTGGGAGGCGGTGGGGAAAGCTGGTGGAGTTTTGCTCTAACTGCCTTTTTGAACAACAAAGTTTGTGTGTGGACTGGCGAATTTTGCTGCAGCTCGATTTTTCTCGTTTTGAAACCTCTTGCAAAGGCCAGTAAAATACTAAATAAACATAACAATACTGAAACAAACACAAAATATAAAGAAAACTTAAATACTAAACGTGCTAATTTAGAGTCGTTAGCTTGACTTTGTCACTCCCTATGGTACTATGGTAGATGGAGGCGCTTATCGGTTACATGAAACTCTATTTCATTTGGGCCTATGCGGAGAAGTAGCTTGCCATTATGAACATCCACCATTGCATGACAAGTGTTGAGGAATGGACGTCCCAGAATCAATGGGTAACTTTCATTGGTAACATAGTCCAGCACCACAAAATCTACAGGTACGAGAGACTTGTCGACTTTAATTATCACATCCTCCACGATTCCATGTGGTTTCTTGACTGATTGATCGGCTAGTTGAAGGTACATCTCCTTTGGCTTGAGGCCTCCAAGTCCAAGTTTCCTAAAAATAGTAAGAGGCATAAGGTTAACATTGGCACCCAAATCACATAAGCAATGCGGAAATTGAATACCATCAATATTACAAGGAATAGTAAAACTCCCTGGATCTTTTAGTTTTGGCGGTATGTCATTTTCTACCAAAGGGGTCATTTTGCCATCATTCTGCCTCTTCTTCCTCGCGATGATCTCCTTCAAAAACTCAGCATATTGTGGCCTTTTATCTAACATCTCCAAGAAAGAGACATGGTTTTGAATGCCCTCCATTGTCTCTAGGAATTCAAGGGCCTTCTTATCGATCACTGCTGCTTTCTTGACTTGTTGAGGTGATGGTGGAGGAATATAAGAATCCTCTTGTTCACTGATATAGACTGGTGGCTCCTTCTTTTCAGTAACTACCTCCTCCTCGATGGCTGGCTTGATTGGTTTGGCACATTCTTTTGAAGAGGATTTATTCTCAAGTGGTGGCTTTCTCCGGAGTCTTTGCGGGAATGGAGGTGGAGGGACATAAGCTGGTGGAGGAATATATGGTTCATCATCCTCGTCCACACTCCTCACTGTGATGGCCATCACCTGTCCTCGCGGGTTCGACTCGGTGTTGCTGGGTAGAGCACCTATTTCCCTTTGAGTATTTGCTGCAGCCAAATTTTCGAGTTTGATCTCCATCTTCTTGAGTTGCGTGGCTTGCCCCTTTAGGTATGTCTCAAACTCTTGTTGACGTGCTTCACAACGATCCAGCCGCTGCACAGTTATACTTTGTTGTTGGATGGACTGCTGAACTACCCCCACTAACTTATCGATCTTGTCACCCATTTCTTTGACTTGATCTGCTAAATATGGCTTCCTGAGGTCTTGCTGGGCACTGGTGTTGTGTGCTTGCTGACCAAATCGAGAGAAATTTGGCTGAGCATTAGCTTGTTGTGAGTAACCCATTCCTGGTGGTGTTCTATCAGCAATGGCCTGGATCTCTTCCAACATTGGACAGTCAGGTGTGGGATGTGCCCCTTTGCAAAGCTGACAAGTATCTTGCACCACAGCTGCCTGTTCCTTGTCCTTGGTCAATTCTTCAATTCTTTTGGTAAGTGCCTCAACTTTAGCTTCAAGCTTCATATTGACATCCACTTCAAGTACCCCTCGAGTCGCTTCCCTACGGGGATGCCTGGTACGTTCCTTTGGCCACATACCATTAACTTCAGCCATCTCTTCCATTAAGCGAGCAGCTTCATCAGCAGTCTTTCTCAGGAATACCCCCTGAGAGGAGGCATCAATATGATCACGGGATGGGCCATCTAACCCATTGTAAAAGATCTTCATGAGGTTCTCCTGAGTTATGCCATGTTGAGGGAAGGAACTTTGGAGATCGGTGAACCGCTCCCAAGCCTCATAGATGCTTTCCCCATCAGCTTGTATGAAAGTATTTATGTCCCGCAAAAGCTTGGCTGACTTGGCCATTGAAAAGAATTTCCGAAGAAAAGCATGGGCCAAATCATTCCAACTCTGAATCGTCTCTCCTTTTAACTTATATTACCAAACACGAGCTCGATCTCTCAAAGAAAAGTGAAAGAGGCGAAGCTTCAAGACATCATCATCGATATTTTGAAATTTCATGATGTTGCAGATATCTTCAAATCGAGATAGATGGTCTTGAGGATCTTTGCTTGGCAAGCCGCCAAATTGGACCGAGTTTTGCAGTAGTCCGACAATCGCTGCTGGAATCTGGAAAGAGTGGGGACCTACAGGTGGTTGTTGTAGACCATTAGGGTTCCCATTCCATGTAGGAACAGATGATTCTAACAGCGTCCTTCTTCGTGGAGCGTCCCCTACAGCTTGAAGCGCTCCGTCTACCTGATTTTGTGCCATTGCTCTCGCTTGGTCCCTCTTTTCACGCCTAATTACCCTTTCGAGTACTCCAATGTCAACCTCAAGCACAGTGTTCGTGTCAAGGTCTAGTCCTTCACTCCGGGTTCTTGGCATGCACTAGAGAATCCTGAAAAAGAAATCACACGAAATCAGCAAGTTTGCCACACAAAACTAATTGCTATTGAGTTTATGTCCTAAAATCTCAGTTCCGTGTCGACGGCGCCAATTTGATGTACGCAAAATTGCGAACAATTAAACGCACAAGCAAATAGTATAGTGAGTAAGTAGGGTTTCGAACTGAGGGTTGAACACGAAATCAACGCAAGTAATTATGTGAAGCGGGAAAATTAAAAGATTGTAAAGATCGTAAGGTAAATAAAACGAGATTGAAAACGCAAATAAAAGACGAGTTGTAAATCAATGGAGATAAATGAGCACGACACCCTTATGGACTACCCATCTATGTTGAGACTATGGTTTTTATGAAGTTCTAGCTAGTACCCGGAGTGTTCTAATGCATCCCCCTAACGCTTTCGCTCATTAGGACGACAAAACTAAGCTAGAGTAGTTCATGATTACTAACTAACGCTTCCGCTCATTAATTAGACCAAGAACTAAACTAAACTCAATTATGAAGTTAACTCCTAGCGGGTTATCCCTTAGTATCAAGATTCCTCATTAATACCTTAAGACATGTCAATTGACTCCTCCGTTGACTCTAATGCCTTCCGGTCTATTATTATCAACTAAATATCATAATCTAAGTGATCAAGTTAGATTAAGCATTAAGATCATCAATTGACAACTACTACGAAAGATAATCAAACCATAG
Organism: Hypericum androsaemum; assembly: GCA_963995505.1. NCBI lineage: Eukaryota > Viridiplantae > Streptophyta > Magnoliopsida > Malpighiales > Hypericaceae > Hypericum > Hypericum androsaemum. The sequence goes on from OZ023189.1 coordinate 8,408,574, forward strand.
CTAACATAGACGAGTAATCACATAATTAGGGCATCGCACTCACAAGAGAACTACTCGCTAAGCATGTTAACAAAGCACAATAGATTAATGAAGAACATGATAGCAATTAACATAAAAGATAGAGGAAGAGAAAGCTTAGTCGTGATGATCAAGCTTTGCCAATCCTTTTCCCGTAGCTAATTGGAACCGTCCCTTTATTAAGCTCTAAAGGCTGTTCTCAATATTGCAGCAGTAATCACGTCTCCAAAAACCGTCTTTAAAACCTAACAACTAAGGGCTTTATATAGCCAAAAGTCTAACTCAAAATTAGGAAAACCTAAAGGAGCTTAAGCTAAATTGGAAGTCTTGCTAGCCAAGTAATAATATAAATAATATAACTTAAGTCCTAGAGCCGAAACAGGAGGCTGAAAGTCGAATATAACTAAAATAAATCGAATCTCCTTGAAATAAGAAAGTCCGAAAAGAACGTCGGGGGCCTGGCGCCCGCCAGCTTCATTGGCGCCCGCCAACCGCACCTTCTGTAAGCAGCTTGGCGCCCGCCAACATATTTGGCGCCCGCCAGCTTAGTTGATTAGCTTCGTCGCGTCTTTGTATTTTGCAGTTTTGACCCTCTTCCACTTCGAATTTGGCTTCGACTATAAAAGAAACAATGTAGGTCTCTCTTCAAGCTTTCCAACGGTATCTCATTTGGTGCAATCGGACACTCGCGCAGAAAGTTATGACTCTTGCAATGTGGTCTCTTGAAATTACCCCGCGAACGACCTTCATTGAGCACCAATTTTCCTACAAAATATGACAATGAGTAGAAATCTATTCCCGAACATAAATGTACTAAAATGATCATAAGACTTGACATGAGATGATGAATATAACCTAAAACATGACTAAACATACACGAAACATATGATGAAATATGAGCGTTTACACACTCATCAGGTAGCAATAACCCTTTCAAACAACGAATTAAAGAAAAAAATGACACTTTTTATCATGGTGGAAAAGTAGAAAAAGGTGTAGCATGGAAGTGTCACTTGGGTGTAGTTGGAAGGTTAAAATAAGTAGGTCTATTTCAACCAGTGGCTTGGAATTTTTTTGTTATTAGAACTAGAATAGTGTAAACCTATTATACAACGAAAGTTCTAACTGTCCTATAAACCATTCTTGATTGATGGTTTAGGGGAATCAGATCTATAACTAAGTTGATATTATTGCAGGAGTTGGATGCTGTACTTCCTTGGTAGCCTTGTTGGTGGGTTGGTCATACCTTGAGTAATTTACTAAGGTTGTTTAATAAACATTATGTTATATCAGGAGCTGCTTCGTCATCGAGGACACAAGTGCTTCTGAATTGCAAACGATGTTGTGCTCTTAAGAAGAAGATGATGGTGATGACGACGACGTAGAATTTGCGACCATTCAAACTATTAACAAGTCTAGATAGCGAAAGCCTGAGCAGTCGACCACCTAATAAATGTCCGGATGCCAGAGTGTTTATTTCGAAAAAACAGAGTCCAAGATGCCCAACGATTTTCATTTGTCACATGATAACAACCAAAAACTGTTAAGTAAGATAAGGTTTAGTAATATAAGATCGTAGGTGATTAAGTTAGATTGTCTGACTATTACCTACACGTAGACGGACTCCTAGTCCCTATCGTAATGTACCTGTAATCGCCTATTTAAACAGGCTTGATGAATGAAATCAATATATTGGCATATAATTCTTCATGGTATCAGAGCCAAAACTGGTATAATAAACCCCAAAACACAAATTAGCCTTCCTGCCAACCAACTCATACCACCAATATGTCGCAGGAGAGTGGAAGCAGCGGAGGAGAAAGAATTCAAGCCATGAATTCAGCCTTAATCAGCAACACTGACGTGATGTCGCCCTTCTACATACATCCGTCAGACAACCTAGGCTAAGTTTTCGTGGCTGATCTAATTCACGACGGGAACTACGGCGAGTGGGTCAATGACATGACCAACGCACTATATGCGAAAAATAAAATTGGGTTCGCAGATGGAACGCTGACCTGGCCACCAGCCGACTCTGCCAACTTGAACCTTTGGATCCGCACGGATGCCATGGTCAAAGGTTGGTTAAATAGCGCCATGGAGAAAGATGTTCATGGCAGTGTTCGATATGCAAAGTCGGCTCATGAAATTTGGGCAGATATTTCCGAAAGATTTGGAAAAGGGAGTGCTCCTAGAGTATACGAATTACGACAGGAGATTACGATGCTTCGCCAAGAAGGATCATCAGTATCCGCGTATTACACCAAGCTGAAAGGGCTATGGGATGAGGTACAAGACTTGCGGCCGCAAGTCGCTCAAAACAGCTTCGGCTTTTAATTTCTGGCAATCGCCAGTTGACTTGAGACTACTTTGAGATTAATAAAATCACAATTCTGGCTAGCTACATGGAGGAGATTGGCAAAGCTTGCTCGAACGACGCCATTTTGATGTCAAAAGGAATTCTGGAAATTAAAGAAAAGTCCCCACTTGGCATTTTATTGCTTGTCAATTTCCACTTCGCAATCTTTCCACTTCCTTTGATATACGAGAAATTGACAAGTAAAAAAAATGCATAAATAAATAGTATAGTGAAAAGTAAGGTTCGTAACTGAGGTTGGAACACGCAATCGAAATAATTAAGTATGCCAAGCAAGGGAATTAAAGTTTATAAAGTAGGTCATGAAGTTGCAAGAAAGTAAACAAAATTGAAAATTTAAAGAACTGAGTGTGAATTTAATGGAGACAAATGATCACGATACTCTTAATGATTAACTACCTATGTCAAGATTATGGTTCTATGAAGCTCTTTTAGTACCCAGAATGTTCTAATGTATTCTCCTAACGCTTTTGTTTATTAGAGAGATAAAACTAAGATAGCAAAGTCTAGATTACCAATCAAAACTTTCGCTTATCAATTAGACCTAAAACTAAACTAATCTTAATTATGAAGATTTCTCTTAGCGGGTTATTCTTATGATAATTAAGACTTCTCATCAATACCTATGAACATTTTAATTGATTTTCCCATCAACTCGAGTTCCTTTCAGTCCACTCTCATTGATTCTAATAATAACCTAAGTGGTCAAGTTAGATTAAGTATTAAGCACACCAATCAACAACTAACACGAAAAAAATTTGAACTACAATCAACATTGAAAATCAATCACATAGTTAGGGCATCGCACTCACAAGAGAACTACTCGCTAAGCATAATCATAAAGTACATGATATTAATGATAGACATAATAAAGACTAGCATAAAAGATAGAGATAGAGAAAGCTTAGTAGTTCGAGCAAGTCTCGCCAATCTCCTCCAGATAGCTAGCCAGAATTGTGACTTTATTAATCTCAAAGTAGTCTCAAGGTCGTAATAGAAAAAAGTGTGTATAAACCTAAGAGACTATGGCATATATGTAGCCAAACGAATAACCTTGAGAATAGGAAAACCTAGAGGAGTTTCACCTAAACTAAAAGAATTGCTAGCCAAGTAATAAGTAAAATAATATAACTTTAGTCCTAAGGCCAAAATAGGAGGCCAAAAGTCTAATATAACTGAAATAAGTCGAGTTCTCATCTAAAAAGGAAGTCCGAAAAAATCTGCCCTACGAGACCAGGAGTTCGCCAAGTGGCTGGCATTCGCCAGCCGCAGCTATTGCCTGGCCGTTGCTCAATCATTATCATCTGCCAACTTGCCGACTTACTCCATTCGTGAGGGATTGGCGCCCGCCATATGCCTGGCATCTGCCAGGTTCAGCTCCACTTTGATCGATCGTTCCCCGTTGTCCCGTATTCGCTCTAATTATTCATGACCACTCTGGCAACCTACCAAAATGTGCGACACATGGTAGAAATCCATTCCACGACTCAAACACATACAAATGACACAAAGACTCAACTGGATACAATGAAAATGAATACAAACACGATTAAAAACTTATGAAACTCAAGATAAAACACGAGCATTTACACGCTCATCACGCCCCCACACTTATTTCCTTATTTGTCCTTAAGTAAGGCAAATCAGACATACCCCAAAATTTCAAATTCTTATCAAAAGACCACCCCACGACCGAGTAGTTCACTTACCTGAGCATAAGGAGTAAGAATGTGTAGACACCGCATCCTTGATAGTTTAACCTAGTTTTCGCACTGAGTAGATTACACTAGAAGGTTGACCACTCAGAGGTTCAGAAATTTAAGCTCAAATATATTAGTAGTCAATTACCTATCACTCGCATAAACGTCCGGGGTCTCAAAGTTTCATACATCTCACTCAGTGGTGCCTCGATAAATGCGAGGCTCATGATCAGGGAGACTTTTCATTAGATTGTAATAGGGTGAAGGTTAGGTGAGTATAATATATGTGGGAAGTAGCTAAATCACCCAGCCGAGGAGCTCACATAAATTTTCTAGCTCTTGAATTCTACAAGAAGGGTTGGCCAGAATTCTACAAGAAGGGTTGGCCATACTCAAAATCCTCTAGTACTCCCCCAAAAAGATAGGTCAATGGGTTCTCCTTGGATGAGGAGAATATCCAAGCGGTGGATTGGAAAAAACTTCTCAAAATCAGTGACTTTCGAGATAGTAGGCCCGAGGGTGCAATTTTTTGCGTCGGAGGAGGTATCCTCGGTGGATTGCTTTTCTCCAAAGTTAGTAATGGTAAGGATGGTGTCATTGGATTGCTTAACGGAGAGGACTCACTTGGAGGTGGAGAACTGGGATGACGTCATGTCCTGAAATTAAGGGAAAAGACAGTTAGAGAGACGACATGATGGCAAAAGCAAAATAAGGCGACTCATGCCAGCTTGAAAATTTTGGCCAAACATAGTGGTTAGGATTCGGATGAGGGGGCTCAAATTTCTTAAGAGAGCGGTTCACCTCACATAGGGGCGGTCACCCAAACCCGCCACACTTGGAGATTGGCGAAGGGAAAAGCACGCTTGCGTCGCGCTAACTCGGCTTATCACGGGCTGTAGAGCTCGCTCTCCTCGCGCTCGCTCAGCTTGCTACGGACCATATAGCTCACTAGCCTTGCTCTATGCCTATAAGGGTTTGAGCGATCTGCTTAGAGGAGACCATCAGGCAGTCTAAATCTCTACAAGGATCACGTTATGCAAGTATTTTTCTTTAAGCAAATGCTAGGCTTATAAATGGCACTTTTCAACACCAAGGTTAAATGGAGCAAGGCAAGGTTCAAAGTAAAAGGCAAGTGGTCCTATTTTGGTTATTTTACAAATAAGTGAAAGGTGTTGGAAATGGCTAAGGAAAGATCTAGCTTAGCATTTTTACAAACACTTGGTTGGCAAAAGGGGGAGCTTGGTAACATACCTTTGAAGATGAGCAACGACGAACCAAGCAAGAACAAGTTGCAACGAGTGGCCAAGGATGAAGAGAAACTTCTAAAGAATATGAATAGTCCCCCTACCTACACAAGATTTGGAGAAAAGTGAGCTACTTTAACTTCCCTCTTTATGAACAACCTAGGGTTTTTGAGGATGGAAATGGGGAAGTGAAGTAGTAGCTTACCTTGAGCTTGGAGGTAAGTAAAATGGAAAAATCTTCATGTAGGAGGAGGGGGAGGTCGAACCCAGGTTATCTCAAATGACATGTATAGGTTATGTCAAATGGCATATCCACGTTATGTCAAGAGGCATGTCCAGGTTATTTCAAATGGCATACCCATGTTATATCAATTGGCACCCCAAGTTATGTCAAATGGCATGTCCAAGTTATGTCAAATGACATGTCCGATTAATATTTAATAAAATTTATAATAAATTAAATAATTAATCAAATGACATGTCCAATTACGATTAAATGGCATGTCTGGTTACATAAAATAGCACGCCCAGTTATGATAAAATGGTATAACCTATTATATTAAAATAATTAATATTAATTAATAATTATGCTAAAAAATTAAATAATTAGTTAAATAGTATACCAATTTGATTTATTTCAATATTAAATAATTAATATTAATTAATACCAATCTACGAATAAAGATAAAATTAAAAAATGGAAGAGCGTGCATTCCCCTCTAGAGGAAGCTACGCGTGAACTTGCTTTTTGGCTTTCAAAGGTTGCACGCGTGTCATCCCAGGTACATCAATTGACATTTTTACCCCTGTTTATCCTTTCCCTGGACGGTATGAGAAACAAGGATCCCATACCGAATCGTGACCCTTTAAGTCCAAGGTGTAAATTTTTAAAAACAAGAGTTGATTGGTTTCACCGACTTGCACAACAAACAAAGTTTAAAAATATTCAATTAAGTAACATAAATTTCTTTAGTTGACATCCTACTATTGGAATAATTTTTTGGACAAAAAAATCTGAATTCATAATTAGGAAAAAGATTGATTTAAATTATTTTAGAAAAAAATATGAAAACCTCATCTCCATTTGTAGTAGTATTTTAAAAATATATTTTTTCTTTTTTGTTTTACAATTTTTATTGAATGATACATAGAGATAAATTTGTTCAAAAAAATTGTTTAAACATTGGAGTGGGAACTAAAAAAATCAGTCACTCATTTAACTATTTTTAAATTACAGGATAGTAAATCTGTCACTCATTTAACTATTTTTAAATTACAGGATAGTGTCGTATAAGCCAATTAAACCAAAATTATTGAAGTAGATTTCTACAGTAAAATTTTGTCACAACAAGATTTTGTACCATGATCACTTCAAGCCAAAATCTCAGCCCTCCCTTATACTATTTGAGCATGTGCTCGCTGCTCGCTGCTTGTACAAACTCTTTTTCACCGGAATATATATAGTATAATTAATCTAAAGTAATATTCTCTAAATTGATAATCTCTTTTAAAAATATCTCCGTTCCAACGGGATCTTATAATAACCCTTTATCATATAAATAATGTTTTTCAGAAAATTGTAGTATTAAATCTCGGTCTTATCTTTTACAAAAAGTGATATTTTTGAATAATTACATATATTTTACGTACTTTATAAATTTAAAAATATTATTAAGGCTTGCTTGTTAGATAATTTTTACTTAATCATTGTAATAGCCGCCTTATTATAACAAGAATATCTCAATCGAGTGCATTATTTGACTCACGCTAAATGTGAGATTCATAGATAATAACTAAAAAATTACCAAACATAAACAAATTCAATTTTTGATTTTTTACTTGAATATAGATAAAATATTTGTTGGTGTATATGTATTTAGTGACCAGGTATTCAATTTTAATCATTTAGAATAAATGTGATTCTTTATACACTAACTTCTTTAAAATGATTTTTCCCCCAATTATATTACTCTAAAGGGGTTCTACTGTATAATTTTTAAGGAAATAATTTGATATATGGTTAATTTGAGCACCCAGCCTTCTAAAAAATGCAGCAAATTAATCTCTTGAATAATCTCCCGATGAGTATACCAACCCAAGTGTACACAGAGAGAGAGGGGGAATAGACACACGATAAGATCTATAGTCAATACTTTGATTGTCTTATATACACAATAAAATTTTAACTAGTCAAAGAACACCAATAATTTTGAAACGTAGATCTCATAAATATCACGCACTCAACTATCCAATTAAATTCCAATAAAAAATGGGAGCTATTCAACAAATTAAGACCCCACAAATTTACTATTTAAAAAAAGGTAAATTGTACCTTTTGGCCGCAAATTTACTATGACATATTAGTTAACATAAAAAATACTAAATTCACTGTAGTTTGTAGTTTGGTTTGTTTTGTTTTTATTGATTCTCCGATAACTTCATATTTAATTAAAATGCATATGGACTTCTTTTAAATTAAAATTAGGAAAAATTATGCTCAGGCCCCTGTAGTTTGGCGTCCCTCCCTCTCGGGTCCTTGCATTTCTAAAATCCTTGCTGACGTCCCCCGTGTTTGGTTTTAGAAATTCTCGGGTCCCTATTGCCGGAATATGCCATTTTTTTCAGCGAATTTGTGCTTAAAAAGACTAAAATGTCCTCCCACTAAAAAAATAAAAAAATCTCTCCTTCCTCCTCTCCTCTTTCTTCTTCCTCAAAGAACCAAAACTAAAATTAAAACTAAAAACCAAAACTTTGTTAATAAGAATTAAAACAAACTAGATAATCAAAACATTAAAAAACATGGATTTGAGTTTTATCTCTCTTCAAAACAAATTAGACATGTCAAAATCATGGCAATGGAGAGGAAGAAGAATCGCAGACCGAGAACAACCACCACTGTCGGCGAGATCTCTAAGGGGCAGAGCGGCCGTGCCTGGACCTCCTCCCGGAGGCGACGGTACCGATCTTCATATGCATCGGTCTCGACGAGGGAGTGATCGATAGTGGCCCACCAACATCGGGCAGGCCGGGGACCCGGCACGACAGCAGATGAAGCTGGGTGATGAATAGTACCTATTATAACAGGAAAAGGGGAATTGCTCGCGGGGGCGATTGGGAGATGCCCAGTCCCTAAACTCGATGAGGGTGTGGTTGACGGTAGCCCACCAACCTCAGCCAAAATGAGAACTTAATTTAGCGACTCTTTTGTAAACATATTTATAATAAAAAATAATTAATTAATTAAATAATATTTCAGTTTGACTCACTGTGGTATATCAATATCGAACTAATTTCTAATAAAAAATAAATTGCAAGATATAACAAAAATCTAATTAAAAATAATTAAAGTGTTCACATGCGCGAAACCACTCTTGCCCTTTTTTGTCTCATTATTTACGACCTTGGCACGGAAAGGCACCTACTTCCATTTTGGTTCAAACGGTCCGAAAAAACTCGTTGTGAACCGAATCTAGGGCCAGACGTGTTGCTACTGAAATCATACTTATCACCATAGTTTTAAAAAGTGACCCAAATGCTGACCCAGGATTTATCCCGTACTATAAGTCAACCGGTCCAACCGGTTAGACCACCAGTCAGACTTGATCTTTTTTAAGAGAAATTAACATTTATTTTTCTTTGTTTAGTTGACTTCCCCTGATAAAAAAGCCCACCCTCCCTATTAAAGGTCCAGCTAGGTGGCACCAAAAAGGAACACATTAACTTCTATAAAAAAAGAGATAATTACTGAAAAGATCTCAGGGTATAGTCAAATAGACTATGAGGACCCTGTAGTTTCTCTACTAATTACTGAGCCCCTGTAGTTTGGCTATTATTATACATTCAAGTCCTTCTAGCCAGAATCGGTAATTTTTTGGCGAACTTCCCTCCAGAAATGTAAAAAATGCCCCCATTTAAAAAAAGTACTCTCTTTCGCCTCCCTCTTCTTACTTGTCGTCTCCCCCCCCCCTTCTCTCTCCCCTCCCTCTTCTTGTGGGAGACGACGCAGGCCTGAGACGGTCTCCGGTACCGACCCACTCTGCTGCCCTAGCTGGCATCGGCCTGGAAATCCCTTCTTGCTTGGTGATTCTCCACCTTCAACTGTCTGCATGTGCTCATGTTCGAAGACTTTACCTGGTGAGCCACTGACGTCTCCCTTCTCTCCACCTTCAATTGTTTACAAGTTCCTGCTCTTTGAAGATCTAGAGCACGATGGGACTGGGATGCTCAAGAAGGAGGGCGATGAGGAGATGTCGTCGTTGGCGGAAGTCCCAGCAGCCTTGGCTGGCCTAGATCTGCGACCAGGGACTTCTTGGATCTGCGACATTATCGTACCCAGAAATCCCACGACACCATCGTTGTCCCGCACCGTTGATGAGAGAGAGAGAGGAGTGGCAGTGTATCCACGGCCTTCATCTGTTGGAAGAGATGAAAAAAGGCAAGTCGCTCCGTGAGTTCAGCCATGGCCTTCATCGTTATCGTCGGGGCCTTCTCTTCCAACAGATGTTAGAACCTTTTGATTTTGGTCTCTGATTCTTTCATTTATTTAAATTGATTATGAAGTCTTTTTGGTTTATTTCTGGGTTGTTAATGGTATTGTACATTCAAATGGTTGTGTTTCAGATTTCAGATTGGTATTATTTTCTGGGTTTTGGAATGAAACTATTTCCTTGATTACTTGATTTTAATTGGAATGAAATGAATGAGCTGGGTGGGATTCAAGCAGCTGGGTGATGACTCCGGCGACTGATTGATTTCATGGGTTTGGGAGGGAGAGAGACGAAGGAGATGATGAGACAAGGGAGGGAGAGGAGAGTGTTTTCTTTTTGTTTTTTAAGTGGGTCATTTAGATATTTTAGGTGGGAAGTTCGTCAGAAAAATTATCGATTTTGACTACAGAGACCTGAATGTATAATAGTATCCAAATTACATGGGCTCAACAATTAGTAGAAAAACTACGAGATCTAATTATCTCTAAAAAAAAGAACACAGTAAGTACACCTACTACTTTGAAATGCGTACCAAGTCCATCAAGTGTGGTTCCTTCAGAAAAAACCACAGGTTGTCATCTTAATCTTAGACTACAGGCTTTGGATTGGGTACGGAGTGAATGAATTGATTCCGAACGGTTTGAAGTGAAGGGGGACCGCAGCGGCAAGCGCAGGTATGTGATAATGGCAGGCGCAGTTATGTGATAATGGCAAGTGCAGTTATGTGATAATGTCATTTATTTTTGGAAAAACGGCAAGTCCCCGTTGATCATAATGGCAAGCATGGTTTTTTTCATTTTGGTCCCCCATATTTTAGTTGCAAAAAGGTCACACTATCATGCGCAGTTATGTGATACTGGCATGCGCAGTTATGTGATACTGGCATGCGCAGTTATGTGATAATGACATTTATATCCGGCCTGTGTTTGTGCATGGCTTTTTTCATTTTGGTCCCTGTATTTTAGCGCATTTGCAAAAAAGTTCCCGCGTGTCTTCATTCTGAACGGTTCAGAATCTGGGCATTCCGTACCCAATCCATACCCCTTTTATCAATGACCACGCAAAGGTGGTCATTCAAAAAGAAAAAAGACAGAAATTAAAAATAATAATATTAACAAAATAAAAAAGGGGTGCAGGTGGTGACCGGTGGCGGGCAACATCCCCTGATACCACCACCCACTAATCCCCTTGTTTTTCTTTATTTAATCTTATCAAGTGATACATGATACAATATTATTCGTCGAAATAGATATTTGAAAATATAATTTGTGTGGTTATAAAAATTAAATTTATTTTTTAATAACATTAAAAGTAAAAAATATTAAAATTTGTAATAGAGAAGAATCTTTTTAGTTCTCTACTGAAAGCATTGCACACCTATCTATTTATATGATTAATATAGAACAACTTTACAATAGAGTAGCTCATAACGTTCTTAAAAAAGATTTGATTGAGCATATATTGCATATATTACAATAGAGTAGCTCATAACGTTCTTAAATATGTAATTTGTATTTTCTATATTTTTAATTTATCATTTTACACATCCATTTGTAGCTTGATTTATTTTTTCTAATTTTGTATTCCTTCCTTTTGTAATCTTAATTTTGTTAATTGATTGTAATTTTTTTCTTGTTATAATTACGGACGAATAATTTATATGTTTAAAAAATTAATTATAGATATAAAGTGGATGAGAGAAATTATTTATTTATTTGATGATCTGGTTATGGTTGGTCATGAATAAAGATAGTAAAAGAGTAGGTTGGATTGGATTGTAACTTGATGATAGAGAAATTAATTGTTTATTTGATGATGAGGTCATTGATAAAGATAGTCTTCTTTCCAATCAAACAAAAGAAATCCCTTTATTCACAGGAGGTTCGTGAAAGACTTTAGTAGCCTAGCCGCACCATTAAGATGATGAGGTCATAGACTTTAGTAGCCTAGCCCATTAAGATCATAGACTTTTTTTCAAAACAAGCTTGCTTGATTTCACTTGCTCCCACATAGTAGTTCTTTTTCCATCCCTCAGATTTTCTCTCAATGGCCGTTTTTCCTTTCTGTTTTTCGGCTTCTTCTCTCTTCTCAATTCGTTTCTTTTGCTCACCTTTTTTTCTCTCATCACTTTCTTTTTGTAACTTCATCTGATCTTCACAAACTTGTGATGGCGCTAAGGGTGCCAAAGAGAACACACGCCTATTGAGTGTGAATGAGTACTTGTTGGTGTGTCCGTCATGAGTTACTCTTCTACCAAACTGCCACGGCCTCCCCAACAGTAGATGACTAGCTTGCATTGGCACAACATCGCACAACACTTCATCTTCGTACTTGCCAATGTGGAATGTCACTAGCACTTGCTTCTCCACTCGTACTTTTCCACTATCATTCAGCCATTGCAGCTTGTAGGGTTTAGGGTGTTTCTTTGTGAGTAACCCTAACTTCTCAACCATAGTAGTGCTTGCCACGTTAGCACAGCTGCCTCCATCAATGAGGACACTACACACCTTGTCCTTGACATAACACCTTGTATGGAAGATATTCTCCCTTTGTGCTTTGTCATCTTCTTCTCTTGCTTGCAAGTTCAAGGCTCTTCTTACCACTAGAGTGAGTCCTTCAAGAACTTGAATTTCCTCTTCGGATACGTCTTCCAATGAAGGCATGCTATCATGATCCGAATCTTCTCCTTCTGTTACGACCTCCCCACTCTCTCTAATTACCATAATCTATTTGTTAGGGCATTGACTTGAGATGTGCCCCCTTCCTTGACACTTGAAGCACTTGATATCACGGTTTTGTGTGGGAGTGGCTTCCACCTTCTTTTGAGAATTGGCATTGGAACTCTCAGTCTTGTGCTCTATCTTGGTTGCATGTGGTTTGTCAAATTTCTTTGAATAGTTTGGCTTCCAATTAGCACTTGATGTAGCTCTTGTTCCATCTCCTCCTCTCTTCAGTTGCTTCTCAATTTTCGTGGCCATATGCACCATGTCCTCCAACTCCACATAGTGTTGCAACTCTACTTTGTCATGGATCTCGGGATTGAGTCCATCCAAGAACCTAGCCATGGTAGCTTCTCTATCTTCCTCCACGTCAGCTCTTATCATGGCCATCTCCATCTGTTTGTAATATTCTTCCACGCTCAGACTTCCTTGTCTCATTCCTTGTAACTTCTTGTATAGCTCTCTGTAGTAATGACTTGGAACAAAACGTTTCCTCATAACCACTTTCATCTTCTCCCATGTAGCTATAGGACGCTCTCCATTACGCCTCCTGCTTGTGACAAGTTGATCCCACCACGTTATAGCATAATCAGCGAACTCAATCACAGCTAGCTTTACCTTCTTTGTTTCGGAATAATTGTGGCAATCAAACACGAACTCAATCTTCTTCTCCCACTCTAGGTATGCTTCCGGGTCAGAACGACCTGCAAAGGAAGGTATCTTCAGCTTAATGCTTCCCAAGTTGTCATCTCCTCTTCGCCTTGCTTCTCTAGGTGGGCGGTCAGTCCTTGCTCGCCTAAGATTCCTTGTAGAGCCTACGTCCTCCTCCTGAAAAGGGTCGGAATCTTCTTCACTTGTGCTTCCCAAAGGTGCTCTCCTTCTTTGTGCACGGAATTCTCCTCCACTTGTGCCTCCCAAAGGTGCAAACCTTCGTTGTGCTTGGACTTCTCTTCTTGGTTAATGGCTGTTGCGAGTGTCCTCCATTGCATCTATGCGTTGTTGCAACGGCCCCATCTCCGCTCGCATCATTTGTTGGAATTTTCCTGTCAGGGCCTCCACAAATACCTTAAGGCCAACATCAGCCAACGTACCTTCTTTTTCTCTTTGATCTTCGTAAGACATCTTGCTGCAAGAAAATTTCGTTAGTAAAAAAAAAATGATGGCCTCACAAGTTCAGTCCCTTACGTGTTTACTCTCAATGTAAGTTGCACTCAAGTTCACTCGTGTTTGCACTCAATTATTTGGCTTTTCTCTCTAATGCACTCACAAACTCTTGCCTTTTTCCTCTCGTGATACTCTTGTACATTCTTACTAAGCTAACAAGGCCTTGCTTGAACTACACGGATCACTATCAAAGGTAGTTCCTTGTTTTCTTGCGCTGCACGTAGATTAATTCGGACTGACTTCCTCTTGTTTTCTGTCCGCCTATTGGTTTTTGCTTCTTGCTTCCTCTTTTGTTTCTCTTGCATTTTCTCTTTAATCGCAAGCTTCCTAATTCGCCTTTATCACGTGCATGGGCTTGGCATGGGCCTCATGCACGTCCTTGCACTTGTATGCACTAGCTTGAGCCCAGACTTCTTGCATTAACCCATTAAGATCTGCTTGAAACGTTTTGCTCTTGCTCGTGTCATCGGCCCAATTGGTACTCGCACTTGATGTGAGTCTTGTAGCTTCACATCATTCCCCTCCGCTTGAAAAGGATTTGTCCTCAAATCGTCACCTACATCAAACGGACTCAAATCAGTAACATTAAAAGAAGCACTAACATTATACTTACCTGGCAGGTCAAGCTTGTAGGCATTGTCATTGATGCGTTCAAGCACTTGAAACAGACCATCTCCCCGTGGTAGCAACTTTAAACGTCATTGCGCAGGAAAGCGTTCCTTTCTTATGTGCAACCAGACCCAATCACCAGGCTCAAAGACAACCTTGTGCCGTCCTTTGTTTGCTTGTCTAGCAAAGTGCGCCATTCATTTCTCTATGTTCATTCGCGCCTTCTCATGCAGTTGCTTGACAAATTCAGCCTTCCTCTTGCCATCTAAGTTAACATGCTCACTCGAAGGCAAAGGTGATAAATCCAATGGAGTCAAAGGATTAAATCCATAAATAAGCTCAAATGGTGAGAATTGAGTAGCAGAATGAACTGAATGATTATAAGCAAATTCAACATGTGGCAGACATTCTTCCAAAGTCTTAATGTTATGCTTGATAAGTGCTCTCAATAAAGTAGACAAAGTCCTATTTACAACTTCAGTTTGACCATCAGTTTGTGGATGACAAGTAGTAGAAAATAACAACTTGGTACCTAACTTACTCCACAAGGTCTTCCAAAAGTAACTCAGGAACTTAGCATCTCTATCAGAAATAATAGTTCTAGGCATACCATGCAACCTAACAACTTCTCTAAAGAACAAATCAGCAATGTTTCCAATGTTCAAACTAGTGCATACAATTCTTTGTCATAAGTTGGATAGTTCAAGGTTGCTCCACTTAGTTTCTCACTAAAGTAGGCAATTGGTCTCCCTTCTTGCATGAGGACAGCTCCAATCCCTATACCTGAGGCATCACATTCAACTTCAAAGGTTTTAGCAAAGTTAGGCAAAGCCAACAAAGGAGCATTAGTCAACTTCTCTTTGATGAGTTGGAATGAGTTCTCTTGAGCTTCTCCCCAACTAAATCCAACGTTCTTCTTGATGACTTCAGTGAGGGGTGCGGCTAGGCTACTAAAGTCTTTCACGAACCTCCTGTAAAAGCTAGCTATGATGTCTTATGAATCACATCAAGTGCAAGTACCAATTGGGCCGTTGACACGAGCAAGAGCCAAAACATTTCAAGCAGATCTTAATGGGTTAATGCAAGAAGTCTGGGCTCAAGCTAGTGCGTACAAGTGCAAGGACGTGCATGAGGCCCATGCAAAGCCCATGCACGTGATAGAGGCTATTTTGGAAGCTTGACATGCACGTAAACTTCTAGATGCATGCGCACATGGAGAATCAAGAAGAATCAGCCTGTTTAGGACGTGCAGCTATTAGTTATTCTATTAGATATTATTCTATGAGTTATTCTATGAGATATTATTTGCTTAGATATTATTTGCTTAGATTATTTCTTATTTAGTTGAATAATTCGGCCAGAATATCCTTAGATTAGGAAAGAGAGTTTTGGCCAGCCTTTGAACTCCTTTTTAGGAGTTAGCTTGTTTAGGAATACTTTGGTACTTTGGAGCCTATATAAGGTGGTCTCCTAGCAATAAAAAGGACGAACTTTTGAGATTGATTTCACTCTTTGTGAGTTAAGATACTCCTTGTGTGTTCTTGCTAATTGCTGGATTGCTAAGCTTGAGCGCAACTTTTCACTTATCAAACGATTCTTCCATCATCGTTTGTGGCGTGATTCAACTTGGACCATAGGTTCACGAAATTCCATTGCTTGGGTTGCGGTTCTTCCAAACCAAGGTTCTGGCAAGGCTCTAGTTCGTGGGTTGCGGTCTGTTCCATCCAAAGTAGCACGGTCCGTTGTGAGCCTCCTACCGAGGTTCATATCATTTGGGCCGTTGACACGAGCAAGAGCCAAAACGTTTCAAGCAGATCTTAATGGGTTAATGCAAGAAGTCTGGGCTCAAGCTAGTGCGTACAAGTGCAAGGACGTGCATGAGGCCCATGCAAAGCCCATGCACGTGATAGAGGCTATTTTGGAAGCTTGACATGCACGTAAACTTCTAGATGCATGCGCACATGGAGAATCAATAAGAATCAGCCTGTTTAGGACGTGCAGCTATTAGTTATTCTATTAGATATTATTTGCTTAGATATTATTCTATTAGTTATTCTATTAGATATTATTTGCTTAGATATTATTTGCCTAGATATTATTTGCTTAGATTATTTCTTATTTAGTTGAATAATTCTGCCAGAATATCCTTAGATTAGGAAAGAGAGTTTTGGCCAGCCTTTGAACTCCTTTTTAGGAGTTACCTTGTTTAGGAATACTTTGGTACTTTGGAGCCTATATAAGGAGGTCTCCTAGCAATAAAAAAGACGAAATTTTGAGATTGATTTCACTCTTTGTGGGTTAAGATACTCCTTGTGTGTTCTTGCTAATTACTGGATTGCTAAGCTTGAGCGCAACTTTTCACTTATCAAACGATTCTTCCAACATCATTTGTGGCGTGATTCGACTTGGACCATAGGTTCACGAAATTCCATTGCTTGGGTTACGGTTCTTCCAAACCAAGGTTCTGGCAAGGCTCGAGTTCGTGGGTTGCGGTCTGTTCCATCCAAAGTAGCACGGTCCGTTGTGAGCCTCCTACCGAGGTTCATATCATTTGCTATCAGAGCTACGGCTTGCTACTATCTATCTTTACCTTTCATTTTGTTAGTCTAGTATCCAATTCATTTTTTTTCTTCATAAGTAGTTTGTGTTTCGTAGCAATCAGATTCGTGACTTAGTTATTCTAGGTTGTGTATTCTGATCGAAAAAAGAAAAAAAAGAAAAAAGAAAAAAGAAAAAAAAGGAAACAGAAAACAGAAAACAAAAAAAGAAGCAAGACTAAACAGGAAATTGCAAGACTAAAGCGGAGCAAGGCGAATTAGGAAGCTTGCGATTAAAGAGAAAACGCAAGAGAAACAAAAGAGGAAGCAAGAAGCAAAAACCAATAGGCGGACAGAAAACAAGAGAAAGTCAGTCCGAATTAATCTATGTGCAGCGCAAGAAAACAAGGAACTACCTTTGATAGTGATCTGTGTAGTTCAAGCAAGGCCTTGTTAGCTTAGTAAGAACGTACAAGAGTATCATGAGTGGAAAAAGGCAAGAGTTTGTGAGTGCATTAGAGAGAAAAGCCAAATAATTGAGTGCAAACATGAGTGAACTTGAGTGCAACTTACATTGAGAGTAAACACGTAAGGGACTGAACTTGTGAGGCCATCAATTTTTTTTTACTAACGAAATTTTCTTGCAGCAAGATGTCTTACGAAGATCAAAGAGAAAAAGAGGGTACGTTGGCTGATGTTGGCCTTAAGGTATTTGTGGAGGCCCTGACAGGAAAATTCCAACAAATGATGTGAGCGGAGATGGAGCCGTTGCAACAACGCATAGATGCAATGGAGGACACTCGCAACAGCCAATAACCAAGAAGAGAAGTCCAAGCACAACGAAGGTTTGCACCTTTGGGAGGCACAAGTGGAGGAGAATTCTGTGCACAAAGAAGGAGAGCACCTTTGGGAAGCACAAGTGAAGAAGATTCCGACCCTTTTCAGGAGGAGGACGTAGGCTCTACAAGGAATCTTAGGCGAGCAAGGACTGACCGCCCACCTAGAGAAGCAAGGCGAAGAGGAGATGACAACTTGGGAAGCATTAAGCTGAAGATACCTTCCTTTGCAGGTCGTTCTGACCCGGAAGCATACCTAGAGTGGGAGAAGAAGATTGAGTTCGTGTTTGATTGACACAATTGTTCCGAAACAAAGAAGGTAAAGCTAGTTGTGACTGAGTTCGCTGATTATGCTATAACGTGGTGGGATCAACTTGTCACAAGCAGGAGGCGTAATAGAGAGCGTCCTATAGCTACATGGGAGAAGATGAAAGTGGTGATGAGGAAACATTTTGTTCCAAGTCATTACTACCGAGAGCTATACAAGAAGTTACAAGGAATGAGACAAGGAAGTCTGAGCGTGGAAGAATATTACAAACAGATGGAGATGGCCATGATAAGAGCTGACGTGGAGGATGATAGAGAAGCTACCATGGCAAGGTTCTTGGATGGACTCAATCCCGAGATCCATGACAAAGTAGAGTTGCAACACTATGTGGAGTTGGAGGACATGGTGCATATGGCCACGAAAATTGAGAAGCAACTAAAGAGAGGAGGAGGAGGAACAAGAGCTACATCAAGTGCTAATTGGAAGCCAAACTATTCAAAGAAATTTGACAAACCACAGGCAACCAAGATAGAGCACAAGACTGAGAGTTCCAATGCCAATTCTCAAAAGAAGGTGGAAGCCACTCCCACACGAAACCATGATATCAAGTGCTTCAAGTGTCAAGGAAGGGGGCACATCTCAAGTCAATGCCCTAACAAACAGATTATGGTAATTAGAGAGAGTGGGGAGGTCGTAACAGAAGGAGAAGATTCAGATCATGATAGCATGCCTTCATTGGAAGACGTATCCGAAGAGGAAATTCAAGTTACTGAAGGACTCACTCTAGTGGCAAGAAGAGCCTTGAACTTACAAGCAAGAGAAGAAGATGACAAAGCACAAAGGGAGAATATCTTCCATACAAGGTGTTATGTCAAGGACAAGGTGTGTAGTGTCCTCATTGATGGAGGCAGCTGTGCTAACGTGGCAAGCACTACTATGGTTGAGAAGTTAGGGTTACTCACGAAGAAACACCCTAAACTCTACAAGCTGCAATGGCTGAATGATAGTGGAGAAGTGCGAGTGGAGAAGCAAGTTCTAGTGACATTCCGCATTGGCAAGTACGATGATGAAGTGTTGTGCGATGTTGTGCCAATGCAAGCTAGTCATCTACTGTTGGGGAGGCCGTGGCAGTTTGATAGAAGAGTAACTCATGACGGACACACCAACAAGTACTCATTCACACTCAATAGGCGTGTGTTCTCTTTGGCACCCTTAGCGTCATCACAAGTTTGTGAAGATCAGATGAAGTTACAAAAAGAAAGTGATGAGAGAAAAAAAGGTGAGCAAAAGAAACGAATTGAGAGGAGAGAAGAAGCCGAAAAATAGAAAGGAAAAACGGCCATTGAGAGAAAATCCGAGGGATGGAAAAAGAACTACTATGTGGGAGCAAGTGAAATCAAGCAAGCTTGTTTTGAAAAAAAGTCTATGATCTTACTTCGGTGGAGGGAGACACTTTTGATCACTAACGAACTTGAGCCACACTTGCCTAGTATGGTTGTTTCTCTCTTGCAGGACTACAAGGATGTCTTTCCCGAAGAGCTACCAGCTGGTTTACCACCTATACGAGGGATTGAGCATCAAATTGACTTTTTTCCAGGAGCTACCATACCTAACCGCCCCGCATATAGAAGTAATCCTGAGGAAACATAGGAACTTGAGAGGCAAGTCAATGAGCTTTTGGAAAAAGGGTACGTGAGAGAAAGCATGAGCCCATGTGCTGTTCCAGTCCTACTTGTGCCTAAGAAGGATGGATCATGGAGGATGTGTGTTGATTGCCGAGCTGTCAACAACATCACGGTAAAATATCGTCACCCTATTCCTCGCTTAGATGACATGTTAGATGAGTTGCATGGATCTTGCATATTTTCTAAGATTGACTTAAAAAGTGGTTATCATCAGATTAGGATGAAAGAAGGAGATGAGTGGAAGACTGCTTTTAAAACAAAATATGGGTTGTATGAGTGGATGGTCATGCCGTTCGGGTTATCTAATGCACTTAGTACATTCATGCGTTTTATGAATCATGTCTTACGTCCATTCATTGGCAAATTTGTCATTGTGTACTTTAATGATATACTCATTTATAGTACGAGTTTGGAGGATCATGTAGAGCATTTGAAATCTGTCCTAGATGCACTTAGAGAGGATCAATTATTTGCCAACTTGAAGAAGTGCACCTTTTGCTCAGATAAACTTGTATTCTTGGGTTTTGTTGTTAGTGCTCACGGGATACAGGTTGATGAGGAGAAGATCCGAGCCATCCGGGACTGGCCAAGTCCTACAAGTGTTGCTAACGTTCGAAGTTTTCATGGCTTAGCTAGCTTTTATAGGAGGTTCGTGAAAGACTTTAGTAGCCTAGCCGCACCCCTCACTGAAGTCATCATGAAGAACATTGGATTTAGTTGGGGAGAAGCTCAAGAGAACTCATTCCAACTCATCAAAGAGAAGTTGACTAATGCTCCTTTGTTGGCTTTGCCTAACTTTGCTAAAACCTTTGAAGTTGAATGTGATGCCTCATGTATAGGGATTGGAGCTGTCCTCATGCAAGAAGGGAGACCAATTGCCTACTTTAGTGAGAAACTAAGTGGAGCAACCTTGAACTATCCAACTTATGACAAAGAATTGTATGCACTAGTTTGAACATTGGAAACATGGCAGCATTACTTGTGGCCCAAGGAATTCGTGATCCACACTGATCATGAATCACTCAAGCACCTAAAGGGGCAACACAAGTTGAATAGGAGGCATGCACGATGGGTGTAGTAGATGATGCCCTATTGCGAAGGTATGCTTTGATCTCAACTCTTGATGCGAAGTTAATTGGTTTTGAACACCTTAAAGAGTTGTATGCTGATGATACTGATTTTGGTGATCTGTTCCAAGCTACGGAGAAGAGTGCAAGTGGTAAATTTTTCCGAAATGAAGGTTACCTATTTCGTGAGAACAAACTTTGTGTGCCTAATTGTTCTATGCGAGAGTTGCTAATTCAGGAGGCACATGGAGGCAGATTGATGGGGCACTTTGGAATCGCAAAGACTTTGGCAATGCTACAAGATCACTTCTATTGGCCACACATGAAGCGCGATGTTGAAAGAGTTTGTGGGCGTTGCATCACATGCAAGCAAGCCAAGTCAAAGGTAAGACCCCACGGATTGTATACCCCACTACCTATACCTAGTGAGCCTTGGATTGATATCTCTATGGATTTTGTGTTAGGAATGCCTAGGACTAAACGTAGAAGGGATTCAATATTTGTGGTTGTGGATAGGTTTTCTAAGATGGCACATTTTATTCCATGTCATAAGACTGATGATGCTTCAAACATTGCTGATTTGTTCTTTAGAGAAGTTGTTAGGTTGAATGGTATGCCTAGAACTATTATTTCTGATAGAGATGTAAGTTCCTGAGTTACTTTTGGAAGACCTTGTGGAGTAAGTTAGGTACCAAGTTATTATTTTCTACTACTTGTCATCCACAAACTGATGGTCAAACTGAAGTTGTAAATAGAACTTTGTCTATTTTATTGAGAGCACTTATCAAGCATAACATTAAGACTTTGGAAGAATGTCTGCCACATGTTGAATTTGCTTATAATCGTTCAGTTCATTCTGCTACTCAATTCTCACCATTTGAGCTTGTTTATGGATTTAATCTTTTGACTCCATTGGATTTATCACCTTTGCCTTCGAGTGAGCATGTTAACTTAGATGGCAAGAGGAAGGCTGCATTTGTCAAGCAACTGCATGAGAAGGCGCGAATGAATATAGAGAAACGAACGGCGCACTATGCTAGACAAGCAAATAAAGGATGGCACAAGGCTGTCTTTGAGCCTGGTGATTGGGTCTGGTTGCACATGAGAAAGGAACGCTTTCCCGCGCAACGACATTCAAAGTTGCTACCACGGGGAGATGGTCCATTTTAAGTGATTGAACGCATCAATGACAATGCCTACAAGCTTGACCTGCCAGGTGAGTATAATGTTAGTGCTTCTTTCAATGTTGCTGATTTGAGTCCGTTTGATGTAGGTGACGATTTGAGGACAAATCCTTTTCAAGCGGAGGGGAATGATGTTAAGCTACAACAAGACTCACATCAAGTGCAAGTACCAATTGGGCCGTTGACACGAGCAAGAGCCAAAACGTTTCAAGCAGATCTTAATGGGTTAATGCAAGAAGTCTGGGCTCAAGCTAGTGCGTACTAGTGCAAGGACGTGCATGAGGCCCATGCAAAGCCCATGCACGTGATAGAGGCTATTTTGGAAGCTTGACATGCACGTAAACTTCTAGATGCATGTGCACATGGAGAATTAAGAAGAATCAGCCTGTTTAGGACGTGCAGCTATTAGTTATTCTATTAGATATTATTCTATTAGTTATTCTATTAGATATTATTTGCTTAGATTATTTCTTATTTAGTTGAATAATTCGGCAAGAATATCCTTAGATTAGGAAAGAGAGTTTTGGCCAGCCGTTGAACTCCTTTTTAGGAGTTAGCTTGTTTAGGAATACTTTGGTACTTTGGAGCCTATATAAGGAGGTCTCCTAGCAATAAAAAGGACGAACTTTTGAGATTGATTTCACTCTTTGTGAGTTAAGATACTCCTTGTGTGTTCTTGCTAATTGCTGGATTGTTAAGCTTGAGCGCAACTTTTCACTTATCAAACGATTCTTCCATCATCGTTTGTGGCGTGATTCGACTTGGACCATAGGTTCACGAAATTCCATTGCTTGGGTTGCGGTTCTTCCAAACCAAGGTTCTGGCAAGGCTCGAGTTCGTGGGTTGCGGTCTGTTCCATCCAAAGTAGCACGGTCCGTTGTGAGCCTCCTACCGAGGTTCATATCATTTCCATCATAAGAAATCTGTCTCTTTCTGCTTTCCAACTTATCTCCAACCTAACAAACAAAACCCATTAATTTCCGCCGACGGCCCACCTCATCCAGCGGCCATATTTCCCCCTCCTCCCCCGCTGGAGACGAAGACAAAGTGGCTAGTTTCTTTTTTGTTGTTTCTGTATTTCGGCCTGGGTTGGAATAATGCGAACAATTGGGCAAAATTGCCCCTTTTTTTCCAATTTTACACCCACCCAAATTTTTTTTGCCCCTTTCTACAAGTTCCGGTCTGACCAAATGTAAAAACCACTCAATTGGACCAGAAATAGGGTGGTCCAACCACACCTTGTTTTTATCCCCAAAAATGAACCGCTCCTTTCAACGATTTGATTTGTGGTCCGACCGGTCAGATAATTTTTTTAAAACTATGCTTGCCACGATTCACACAACTAAATGTATCACGGCACAGTGGATGTTTTTTTTTGAAAGGTAAATTCAACTAAAAATATGCCTATGCCAAAATTTGAACCCTGAATTTTCGTCAAATCCTCCAACTAGGGATGGCAATGGGCAGAATTCGGGTAGGATCTATAGGACCTAGATCCTTACCATCCAATCATATAATTTATTGAGATCTCATGATTATCACAATGTTCAGGTACCTGATCTTCCATTGAAAGTGACTCATCTAGAGTCTGCCCTTCCTTGATATTAATATTGACTGGGGACTCTTCACGAGTCAAGATATCCTCGATTTGACTATCTTGATATTTTGCTCCTTTTCTTTTACAAGGATTTTTATCTTTGGAACCAATAGGTCTACCACGTTTAATTTGTGCCTTATTTTCATTGGCAATAATTGATCGTCCTTCAGGGACATCAATTCTAAAAGGAGCATTAGCAGCTGGAATATGTGACTTAGTCACTCTCTTTGGGTCAGCAAAAGCGTCTGGCAACTGATTAGCTAAATTCTGCAGATGAATTATCTTTTGAACTTCAAGTTCACTTTGCTTTGTGCAAGGATCTAAATAACACAATGATAATTCAGTCCAGCTAATATCTTTTTGAGGCTGCTTATTTTTTCCCCCTAATGTTGGGAATATTGATTCATCGAAATGACAATCGGCAAAACGTGCCATAAATATATCTCCAGTACGTGGCTCAATGTACTTTATTATCGATGGAGATTCAAACCCAACATATATTCCCAACCTTCTTTGAGGTCCCATTTTAGTGCATTCTGGTGGAGCAATTAAAACATAAACCACACATCCAAAAAATTCTTAGATGGGAAATATTCGGTTCCTGACCATAAACCAATTGTAATGGGGAAAATTCTTGATAACTTGTTGGCCTAATGCGAATTAACATTGCTGCATGTAAAACAGCATGTCCCCAAGCAGAAATAGAGAGTTTTGCTCTCATTAGTAATGGCTTTGCAATTAATTGAATATATTTAATGAATGATTCAACAAGACCATTTTGAGTGTGAACATGAGCTACATATACTTAAGAAATGAACAAGAACATGGATATTAAACTGCTATTCAATAAGGAAATCAGCAACATCCAAATGAGTGAAGTCATTTAGGCCAAATTCAGGGCTACCATCCATATTCATAATGCCAGAGCCATCATCTCGTTCAACTAGATACTTTGGTGCACAACAGGTGCGGGCTTAGTGGCCTTTGCATCCACAACGATGACATTAATTTTCTATTTTTATTCCACTATTACCATCTCTTCGTGGTTTCTTTTCTTTGTTCTCCCACTTCAGGTGGCGAGACGTATTCTTAAAATTACCACTTCAGGTGGCGAGACTTTTTCTTAAAATTACCACTACGGTAACCATATCCTCCACGACAATTACCACGTCCAAGACCACGAGCCTGGCCTCTATAATTAAACTTTGTCACATTCACTTCAGGGAATTGAGCCATTAAATTTTAGTCTAGAGACCCTATTCCAATATTAAAAATTAATTCAGTGACCAAAATATAGTTTGCCAGAAAAATAAAAATTTCAGAAACATCCGAGGACTAGGTAGTATATTTTGGGGAAGTCCGACCAAACAGTATTTTTTAGATTCGCAAATATACAAAGAAGTCCCTGCTATTAACTAAGGACCACATTGCAATTTCATAATTAATCGGAGATCAAATTGTAATTAAACATTAAATCCGGAAGTCACAGAAAAGTCAAAGTACCAAATAATAATTTTCTGAAACGTCAAAGTACCGAACCATAATTTTCTATTGGAGTGGTAAATTTATAAAGAAATCCTACAGGATCTCAACTCTTTAAAGTAGGTCTCTCAAAATGATTAAACTTTAAAGGGATATTCTGTCCTTAATTGAAAATACAAAAAAATATAAAGCACTAATTTGTAATTCGGTGCCCTTTTTCGGCACGCATAATATCTGTTTAGTACTTATTAGTTTGACGCGTGTGCAAGCAAGGACGAATTCGATGTTCAATGTGTAAACTTACAATTCAGTCCCTAGTATTTTCTCGCATGTGCGAATAAGGACATAATCCTTATTGGCGTTCCAAGACAAAATTTCACATAGATTACTGGTGTTCCCTAATACTTGTATGCAAGGACGATATAAGGTTTTTGCATGAAAAATCTTTAACAAATAAATCCGATTTTTTCAAAGAAAATTTTACAAAATTATTTTCTTTGAGAAAATCATTTATGAGCAAGAACAAAGCTTCATATGATTTAATAACATTGAGAATCCAACAAGAATGAATAATTATAAATGAGAATCTAACAATAATGAGTAATTATAAATTGTAAGAATACTTACAAAAGTTAAGCTCAATTCTTCTCAAGAAATTATTGAGAACTTGGTAGAGACTCGTGCTGATAACGTGTTATGAATTATCTCTAAATAAGATGAACATAGAGAATAATGTAGAGAGAATGAAAGGTGGTAGAGAATGAAGTGATTCTCATTAGTTATCTTGGTATGAAATGGCAAAGGTTACAACTCATATTTATAGCCAATATACCACCTTACCTACTACTCCACTAACTAAAACAATGACAAGTGTACATCATGAGGACACCACCTTACCTACTACTCCACTAAATGGACATCTACATATTAATTCATAATACCTTGAAAGTTTTAAGAAAACGTGTATCTAGTTACATTTTGCTATATAGATATGTGATTATTTTATGATATTTTGTAGGGATGACAGAAATACTCATACCCTGTGGGTCGGATCCTCCTCTTACTTTATGGGTCTAGGGTATGCTGACTTTGACTGGGTCTATAGTAGAGTATGGGTATGGGTCCATGTTTCGAAGTAGGGTCTAGGGTAGGGTATGAATCTATGGTTAGACCCGGTTGGTCGGACCATACCCTTACTTTTTACCCTACTTTATATTCTACCATAATTAGATCTTAGTTAGACCCTAATTAGAACCTATTGATAATATATATATATATATAATATTTTATGGTTAACTTTAACATATTTATTATGTTATTACACAACCAGCTTAGAAGATGTTATGAGAGATGGATCACTAGAACCCGAGATTCTATATTTTTTTATTGAATTGCTTATGTACATCAAACTCGATAGAAAAAACCTTGTACTATTAAAATTAAATTGAAAATTTTTATGTTTTATTAATTTTCTATTGAATGTTGATGTGTAACGTAGTAGATGTCTTAAATTTATTTAAATTTTATATAGAAATTAATTTTTGATTAAAAATTATCAAAAAGTAAAACGTTAAAGAGTCGAACCCTGCAGACCCTGTAAACTCTGGGTCTCCAGGAGGGTAGGGTATGAATCTGACAATAAAAAAATTGTAGAGTCGAGGATATGGTATGGGTCCAGATAAAAAAATTAGGGTATGGATAGGGTTCTACCAATACCCTACCATACCCATTACCATCCCTAATATTTTGGATTAGAGTTTAGTACTTAATTACATATTTGGTATAGCAAATTAGTGCTTTATTGCACAATTGGTATAACTGAAGAAAAAAAGATTTACCTATCAAACTGCGTTATGATACCATTACCCTGTTGCATATGGTATTCTAAGCCTTCATACTTTTTCGCCTTCAACTTCCTACGATAAAGAATTAAAATATGGAAGGTTGATTTAATTAATTTATAGCTAAAAGTCATCTCTCGCAAGGATAATAGTTTTATAAGTTGACAGAATCAACCACAAAAATCGATTACGATTATATTAGTTAAATGTGACTTTTTGGGAATAAAATATTTCCCAGTTGTCCTGCATTAATGTTTTAAAAAACGAACCGAAAGGCGACCTAGACTTAGACTTTTTTTTTCTTTTGTATACTATAATTATTAAATAAGGCAAAAACATCATCATAAAAATAAAAAAAATGTTAAATAAATTTATATATTTTCAATTTATCTAAATAAAATCTCCAAATATTAAATTAATAGACAGAGAAAATAAAACTAAAAAACATCAAGTTCTAAACTCATGAAAACTTTGTACGTGTGAAAAGCACTTTATTTTTACTCCCTAAGTTTATAACAATAAATAAATTCCAATATATAAAAGTGGGAGTCGTTTCCTTTCTGAAAAAATGAAAACCAGTTGACCAAATGGAGTCTTAAAGTCTCAATCTTTAGTAGTTTTTGTTTGTCATTTCCAAGGTATATGGGTGACCCTTCTTTCTTTCTTTTCGAGGGAATGGGTGACCCTTTAGATCCTAGTACAATCGTTCCCTTTTTTTGTTAACTTTTCACATTTCCGGTTGACCCAGTCCAACCAAGTTATTGAACTGGTCCGATCAAAATATAGGCAATTCAACCGCTCTTCGGGTTTCAGACTAAAAATGACACTGGATTACTCGTGGGTAGTGGTTAGATCGGTCGAATCACGAGTCTGACAATAATTTTTAAAACACTGTCGTGCATCAAAATAAATATAAAACAATATATTTTAAAACTACGTGGTTTCACGAATTCTGTTTTTAGGGTTTGTGATTTAAAATCTCAAATTTAGTCCCTGTGATTATTTTTGTTCTGACAGCTCTCAGTCTGAGGCAGTCCAGGCAGCTGCCTCCATTTACTAGTGCAGCCAGTCGTTGGCTCGGGACGAGATGGCGTCGTTCCTCTGCCTGAATTGCTCTCCTAACTAGTTCATGCACCTACGATGAGGTCGACGATGGTGAATTCGGGTCAGTGTACTGTTGGAACAAATATTAGTAAACTATGGTTTTAACACGAGTATATATGAAGTATAAAAATAGAGAGTTTAGAGGATGCTCACGATCACACTTGTAGGTAAGTGTGTAACACCTTCGTCTTCAAGTTAGGACTTCGGATTGAATCCTGGACGAGGCCACAGTTTAACCGTATGCCCTTAAACTCTTATTACCCGCCTATATGCTTCAGGCCTCCGTGGGTAATAGAGCTTCCAAGGTACAACGCCCAACCACGAGTACTGTAGGATGCACTATAGCACACTTTTTTGAATCTTTCGTAGCCTTAGAACTCTGACACAATGAAAGTGAGAAATGCTATGCTAAGGAGGGAGAAGTAGAGAGCTCAAGGAAGAGTGAGAGCTTGGATGATTTGGAATGAAGGAGGTCGGCTCCTTTTATGGGCAGCCTTGGACCTCCAACAGCCAAATTCAGATTTAATGGGGCCATTAACCCACCCATTAAATGGGCTGTTACAAGACCCATAAAACTCCCATATTCATTAGGCTGTTATCCCATTTATTGGCATGAATTTTAAATTCGAAATTTAAATTCAAAGCCACCTGGAAGGAGAAGAAAGTTCCAGAGTGTGGGCTTGTCCAAACAGAAGTCCAAGAAGCCCAGAGGACTTTTTGGGCCTAGGATCGCTACAACAACTCCGGCCCAGTTCTAAAAAGATAAGGCCCTAGAACCTGGAACAATTCCTACAAACCCACAATCCCGCAACCCGCACCCGCACCTGAACCTGAGCTGAGCCGAGCTGGACGGACGGACGGCGCGAGAAGCCTTTTCCTTCTCCACCAGTTTACCCATGCTAGACTTCTAATCCTTTATAAACTTGTCTCAGCATGGTGCGCTAACCAATGTGAGATTATGCTTATTTCAATAACAACCATACCACTTTAAAGCTAATTTTCATTCACCCCGAGAATTGAATTTTCGCAAGTGTTATATATCGTTATGAAGCTCTATCAACGAGCTTCATGTTGATCTCACAAACACCCAAAATCAATTGGTGTGACCTCTAATTAAATTAGCTCAAAGTTGCCCACTAATAACTTAGTTATTATATTTAATTAGAATTCTCCCTCTAATTAAATACTTGGGCCAAAGCCCAATACACTCACTTGTATTGGGCCATCTCTTCCTTGGTTAATAAACCAATTCTCCAACAATCCCCCACATGAATGCAAAATGGCTTATATGACATGAGCCTACCAATGCTACATGCAACTTAGAGTTCTGCGAGAATTTGTTGCATCAGGAAAGGTGGTTGAAAACTTTGAACCTTCCTTAGTGAAATACCTTCGAATATACTTGCCAACCAGTGGATGTGATGCCTTGAACTGTTCGGCATTTTTATGTATACCAAGACAAAAGTACTCACACAACTCCTTCTCAAACCACTACTTGGTTCTTTCGTTGTTGTCCATTTTGGCCCTGGACTGCCTTGGAAACTTTATCAAATGCTCTAGAGATTTAGCCCTTAACTCATCTCATAGAAGCGGCCCCTTCAAATTCGATATATGTGATCTCTTATAAGGAGTATCCTGCCATACCCAACTTATATATACTTGAAGTATAAGGATCATTAAAAGCTTAAAACTTAACCTTCACATGGACAGGTCTATCACTCTTTCATCATAGGAATAGGTAAGGAACTCAATTTCCCGAGTGCTTTGTTCGATCCTAGCCTCACAATTCGGTTGTCCCTTTGAACCTGCAGATCGTGCTTTACGATCCAGGTTTAGGTCATTTCGTGGGCTTTAATCCCATTCCCCTCGATGATACCTCAACTTGGTCTCTCGTTAGACCTTTAGTTAATGGATCTGCGATGTTCTTTTTTGACTTTACATAGTCTAAAGATATCACACTCGTTCTCAATAATATTTTCACGGATTTATGTCTACGACGAATGTGTCTAGACTTTTCATTATACACATTGTTTTGTGCTCTTCCGATAGTTGATTGACTATCACAGTGCATGCTAATGGGAGGCACTGGTTTTTACCACATCAGGATATCCTCCAAGAAACTTCAGAGCCAATCCGCCTCTTCAGCTGTTAGATCCAACGCTATGAATTCAGATTTCATAATTGATCTAGCAATGCAAGTTTGTTTACATGATCTCCACGAGACCGCTGCTCCTCCAATTGTAAATACGTATCCGCTCGTGGATTTTATATTCTTGGAGTCCGAGATCCAGATCGCGTCTGAATACCCTTCCAGAACGGCGGGATGTCTCGTATAGTGTAATTCATAGTTAGCAGTGTACCTTAGGTATCTAAGGACTCTAACTATCGCTTTCTAGTTTTCATAGTTGGGATTACTCGTATATCTCGATAGTCTGTTTACCAAGTTTGCAATATCTGGTCTAGTACAGTCCATGAGGTACATTAGACTGCCTATAACTCTAGAATAATCTAGTTGTCTCACACTCTCTCCACGATTCTTGCAGAGACTTGACACCACTTCCATAGGAGTTCTCGCAATTACATTGCTATCCTTATCGAATTTGTCAAGTATCTTTTCGATATAGTGACCTTGGAAAAGCGCGTAACCTTCTGAAGTCTTGGTGATTTTCATCCCAAGTATTACATCAGCTTATCCCAAGTCTTTCATGTCAAAATTTTGCGAGAACATTCTCTTGGTAATTTTGATATTATCGTTATTACCCACGATCAACATGTCATCTACGTAGAGACAAACTATCACATAGTCGTTATCATCTCCTTTCACGTAGACACATTTATCACATTAGTTTATCTGAAACCCGTTAGATAGCATTACACTATTAAACTTTTTGTGCCATTGTTTAGGTACTTGCTTTAGTCCATACAAGGATTTTACAAGTTTACACACCTTATGTTCTTTACCTGGAACCACAAACCCTTCGGGTTGTTCTATGTAAATCTCCTCTTCCAAATCTCCATTAAGGAAGGCCGTCTTCACATCCATTTGATGGATCTCTAGGTTAAACAAAGCCGACAAGGCTATGACTAACCTAATAGATATTTTCCTGGAGACAGGAGCATATGTGTCAAAATAATCAACACCCTCAGTTTGCTTGTAGCCTTTAACAACAAGTCTTGCCTTGTACTTATCCACTGCACCATCAGACTTCATCTTCTTTTTGAAGATCCACTTATGGCCTAGTGGTTTACTACCTGGAGGTAGATCTACTAGTTCCCAAGTGTGATTATGTAAGATAGACTCTATCTCACTATTCACCGCTTCCTTCCAAAGAGCAGAGTCTGTAGAGTACATTGCTTCTTTGTAGGTTACTGGATCTTTTTCTAACAGATATGTTAGAAAATCTGATCCAAAGGACTTTTCTTTCCTAGCCCTTTTCCCACGTCTAGGCTCTTCAACTTCATCTTGAGGTTCCTCTCCCCCCCACATTGCTCCCACTTTGGTCAACTTGACGGTCAACTCCAGTTCGAGCTTTGTGAGGAAAGATTTTCTCAAAGAATGAAGCATCCCTAGCTTCAATAATAGTATTTACGTAGACATCAGAGTTATCTGACTTGTGTACCAAGAATCAATATGCAGCACTATCTTGTGCATAACCGATAAACACACAATCCACCGTCTTGGGTCCTATCCTTGTCCTTTTAGGAGGTGGGATCGGAACCTTAGCAAGACATCCCCAAACCCTTAAGAATTTATAGCTAGGCGCATGACCTTTCCATAATTCGTAAGGTATTTTATCCAACTTTTTGTGTGGTACCCTATTGAGCACATAGTTGGCCGAAAGCACAGCTTTCCCCCACAGATTCCTTGGTAATCCAGAACTAATAAGCATCGCATTCATCATTTCTTTAAGCGTCCTATTCTTCCTTTCCGCAATTCTATTTTGCTCGGAAGAATAAGGTGCCGTGGTTTGATGAACGATTCTATTCTCGGCACAAACTTGTGCAAATGGAGATTCATATTCACCACCTCGGTCACTTCGAAGATTTTTGATCTTCTTGCCAAGTTGGTTCTCAACTTCATTCTTATAGTGAATGAACATGTCTATTGCTTCGTCTTTACTTCTCATCAAGTAGACATAGCAATACCTCGTACAATCGTCGATAAAAGTTATAAAACAATTTTTACCGCCACGCGTTTGTACATATTTTAAATCACGTACATCGGTATGGATTAAATCCAACGGTTCCGTGCTTCGCTCAATCGAGTGGGAAGATTTTTTGGCGTATTTGGCCTCAACACAAGTCTCCCACTTATGTTTGTGATCGATGTTGAATTTTGGTAGTAGAATAAGTGAAATTAGCCTTTGCAAAGACTTATAATTCACATGACCTAGTCTACCATGCCATAAATGTAACGACGCGCGACAATAAACAACCTTTACTTTCTTATTAGCCTTCTCGGCAATATTCATTACATCATTGCTTGTGCTAGCCTTATTGGCGGCACCCTCATCAATCTTATCATTAGACTTTGCTTTGGGAGCTAAAGTCATGACACTCATCTTAAACAGATTGTTGGTCAAGTATCCCTTGCCAACGAACATCCCTCCCTTGGACATAATGATCTTGTCAAAGTCAAACACGAGCCGAAAGCCCCTCTTATTGAGCACCACTCCGGAGATGAGATTCTCCCGGATCTCGGGCACATGCAGCACATCGGTCAAGGTGAGCTCCTTGCCAGAGGTCATCTTCAGCATGACCGTCCCTTTGCCTTCAACCTTCGAGACTGCAGAATTTCCCATGTAGCAGTTCTCATCATCGACCGGTTGATAGGTCTTGAACATCCATTTGTTGGCATAAATGTGACGGGTAGCCCCCGTGTCCACCCAACATTCCTTCGAGTTCCCACCCACGAGGTTCACCTCGGACACAACGGCCGTGAGGTGCATCTCATCGAGGTCGGAGCTCAAGCTAGCCTCTGTAATGTTAGCATTAGCGGGCTTCTTCTTCTTGCCCTTACTTGGTCCTGCCGTCTTCTTGCCCTCCGCGGCTAGACGTTTGTAGCAATCTTTGGCACGATGGCCGGTCTTGTTGCAAACAAAATAGGTACCGGTAAAGCTCTTATTCTGAGCATCTCCCTTGGAATCATTTGAGCATTTCCGCTTGTTCCCGCGGGAGCTCCCCCCGGTCTCGACCACATTGGCCTTAGCAACTATGCCACTTGGTTTCTTATCAACCTTTCGGTTGTCTTGCTCGATGCGCAACCTTCGGATAAGGTCCTCGAGAGTCATCTTCTTCCTATTGTGCTTGAGGTACATCTTAAAGTCCTTCCAAGATGGTGGTAATTTCTCAATCACCATTGCCACTTGGAGGGCACCATTGATGGCCATTTCCTCGGTTGCAAGATCATGGAAGATCAATTGCAGCTCTTCGCATTTTTCTACAACACTCTTTCCATCGACCATCCGATAGTCGTGGAAGCGCCCGGCCACAAATTTCTTTGCACCGGCGTCGTCAACTTTATATTTGTGCTCCAATGATTCCCAAAGATCTTTAGACGTTTCTTTGGTATAGTACACGCCATAAAGTGAATCATCGAGAGAACCCAATATATAGTTGCGACATAGGTAATCTTCATGTACCCATGCGTTGTGGATCGCGGTTTAATGTGGATCACTCACATTCTATTTGGGTTTCTCCTCCTTGACATACCGGCTAAAGTTCAAGGCGGTCAAGTAGAACAACATTTTTTGTTGCCATCTCTTGAAATTTCCACTCTTGAACTTTTCTGGTTTCTCAAGATGAGAGTACGGCAGTGGCATTGGGTGTCTATGACCCGGCATCACGGCCTCAGCGCCGCTAGCCTTCACAACAGGAACCTCCTCGTTCAAGTTGTCATTGGTGGTGTTCGTCGCATCGGAGTTGTTGATCTCGTGTGTGGGAGAGTTGTTATCAGCCATGATCTATATCACCACAACAAAGTTTTGTAAGGAGTAGATATTAGAATCCAATAACTCACACTGTAATTGTTGATACTTGCAAGTAATTGATCACAGTGATTTATTTGGCCACAACTTAAATAATTCGAATATAATTTCTAGATAAAACTGCTCGTAAGCACTTGGAGACCAGGATTCGTATTACAGAATACTCTTCAAAATAGTCCACTAAAATTTTCGACTATAATAAGAGTTTAAGATTGTTGGAACAAATATTAGTAAACTATGATTTTAACACGAGTATATATGAAGTATAAAAATAGAGAGTTTAGAGGATGCTCACTAGGTTAGTGTGT
Organism: Hypericum androsaemum; assembly: GCA_963995505.1. Taxonomy (NCBI): domain Eukaryota; kingdom Viridiplantae; phylum Streptophyta; class Magnoliopsida; order Malpighiales; family Hypericaceae; genus Hypericum; species Hypericum androsaemum. The sequence goes on from OZ023189.1 coordinate 8,442,789, forward strand.
AACACCTTCGTTTTCAAGTTAGGACTTCGGATTGAATCCTGGACGAGGCCACAGTTTAATCGTGTGCCCTTAAACTCTTATTACCCACCTATATGCTTCAGGTCTCCGTGGGTAATAGAGCTCCCAAGGTACAACGCCCAACCACGAGTACTATAGGAAGCACTATAGCACACCTTTCGAACCTTTCGTAGCCTTAGAACTCTGACACAATGAAAGTGAGAAATGCTATGCTAAGGAGGGAGAAGTAGAGAGCTCAAGGAAGAGTGAGAGCTTGGATGATTTGGAATGAAGGAGGTGGGCTCCTTTTATAGGCAGCCTTGGACCTCCAACAGCCAAATTCGGATTTAATGGGGCCATTAACCCACCCATTAAATGGGCTGTTATAAGACCCATAAAACTCCCATATTCATTAGGCTGTTATCCCATTTATTGGCATGAATTTTAAATTCGAAATTTAAATTCAAAGCCACCTGGAAGGAGAAGAAGGTTCCAGAGTGTGGGCTTGTCCAAACGGAAGTCCAAGAAGCGCAGAGGAATTTTTGGGCCTAGGATCGCTACAACAACTCCGGCCCAGTTCTAAAAAGATAAGGCCCTGGAACAATTTCTGCAACCCGAACCTGGCCCGGCCCAGGGTGGGGTGCGGGCGCGTGCGTGCGTGCGTGCGTGCCGAGCCAAGCCAGACGGACGGACGGCGCGAGAAGCCTTTCCCTTCTCCACCAGTTTACCCATGCTAGACTTCTAATCCCTTATAAACTTGTCTGAGCATGGTGCGCTAAGCAATGTGGGATTATGCTTATTTCAATAACAACCATACCACTTTAAAGCCAATTTTCATTCACCCCGAGAATTGAATTTTCGCAAGTGTTATATATCGTTACGAAGCTCTATCAACGAGCTTCGTGTTGATCTCACAAACACCCAAAATCAATTGGTGTGACCTCCAATTAAATTAGCTCAAAGTTGCTCACTAATAACTTAGTTATTATATTTAATTAGAATTCTTCCTCTAATTAAATACTTGAGCCAAAGCCCAATACACTCACTTGTATTAGGCCATCTCTTCCTTGGTTAATAAACCAATTCTCCAACATGTACCTCGGTTGGCTGACGAAGTCGGATCAGGTTCCAAAAGGTTGTACAGAAGCGTGCTCCCTTTATAACTACTTAGCTTTTAATTTGATTTGGGAAAACTCCCTTCAGTTGTTTCTCTTCCGGGTTATGCATAATTTTCCAACAACAGAGATGGAAGTTAGGAGGAGAGGGTTTCAAAATGATTTTGAGGTATTTTCTGGTATGTTCTTAAGCGAGATTTTGTTACAGAAGTTGGAAGTTCGGAGGAGAAAAAGGGAGGTTGCAGAGAAGAGAATTTTGTGATAATTTCGGTGATTCGTAGTTTTGGCTTGATGATCTGACTTGGATGAAGAAGAATGAGAGGAGGAGAATGCAAGGGTTTTTGAAAAATTATAAACTAATTTGGTACTATTTGGTAATTTACTATACGACACATCAGCGACGACTTAAACAATCCACGTAGGACGACTTAAACAACATCGTTTTGGGCATGCAGAGCCTGCCTGAAAAGCCAAAATGGTGGGGCAGCTGTCTAAACCGTCCGAACAAAAACAACCACACAGACAAAATTTAAAATTTTAAACTACATATCATAAAAGCAGAATTCATGAAACTACAACATACTAAAATGTACTTTTATCAAATATATATTGATTCCTAGTCGTCCTGATAGCGAAAGCTTCCCTTCGTTTGTTCCAATTCTTCAATTATTGAATCGTCAATTACGATTGTTGATTGAATTATTAACCACAATAATTTAATTAGTATTTTAATTTTATAATGAAGTAAATAGTGATGAAAGTGTTGCCTTCTATATAATAATTTTATTATTGGCTTGCAAAATAATTTATTGTATGTACCAAAACAAACACTTAGATTAACTGGTAAGAAAATTATTCTATCTTAATTAAGAGGGTTCAATTCGAGTTATTAAAAATGCTACAGTAATAAATACTCTTGGAGCGAACTTTCTCGTCGTTCAAATGCCTCACGTAACTAAGTCTCGAATTAGTCACACGTCGAGATAAAAGGATATAAAAAAACTAATATATTGTACATGGTATGTAAGGAAGTGGTAGAAAAGGTTAGGAAAAAATAAATTGACCCTTTAGTAAGTTTACATAAATGTGTCGATCAACCCGTACGAATTGGCCCTCATAGTTTGAAAAATTGTACAAATTAGTTACGGAGTGACAGTTTTGCCCTTGTTTGGAGCTTACCTAGAACTGACCTACTGAAGGGTTCTAAGGGCATTTTCATTGGGGTCTAATCTATACATATTTTTTTGAAACTACGAGAACCAATTCGTAGATCTCATGTGTTGATTAGTACATTTGTGCAAATTACGAGGATCAATTTATATTTTTCCAAAAAATATTACTTCAAATTCAATGACTAAAGATGGAAAAACGATCCTACTTCTGATTTAAGTCGTAAATGTTGAGGTTAGTGATCAATTTTTTTTTTAAACAAGAACATATTTTTATACATATTTGGACATCCACTCGGCCGACTAATCTAAGTTCAAGTCGAATGAGATCTTTGAAAAGTGACAAACAAATATTTAACACTGATAAGTTTAAAGTGACTCGAACTCGAAACCTCTTGGTTAAGCTATAACAAAGGTGTAAATGTTTATTAGTTAAAATGCTTTTTTTTAACTAAGCCAAAACGTGATTTCGAGTTGGATAAGGAAGCTATACTAACAGATTGGGCTTATGAATGTCTTCTCAGGAAGCGAGTGGAGACATTGGTCGAATGCGACGAAGAAGCGAAAATCGACGTCAAAAGCGAAAAGCGACGAACAAGTTTTTTAATGGTGGCTATCTGGTGCGTGTATATGGTTGGTCTGAATAATAATGGGTCACGAATTAACTCATACTGATACCATATGAGTCGATAATCGACAAGTTTCCAACATATGTATTAGTAAGCTATGCTAGTTTCATAAGTACTCTCCTTGCAGTTCAAAGAAAATAAACTTATTAGTCTAATACCATCTTACTATAATAATGTAAACTTTTTTTTTTGTCCGACAACGTGGAAATCACGGTTTTACCCCTCAAGGACGAGGGAAAAAAGTACAACACCCTCCTAGAATCTTATTGGACGTGCGTCGAGGAAGCACAAAGATAAGAAAACGCCTTACGCTCCTCCTCTGGAAAAAGTACAACACCCTCCCAGGATCTTATCGGATGGTGCGTCAAGGAAGCGCAAGGATAGGAAAGCACCTTACGCTCCTCCTCCGCTGATCCCGTCCAATCTAATTTCTAAATTCAATTAAATCTCAATTATAATTTCTAATAACTCCCAAATCCAATTTTCAATAGAAAAAACCAAATCAATGGTGGAGGAGGAAGTCCACCATGGCAAAGGTGGAGCTTCCGGCGACATGGAGGTGATATGTGGAGGAGGAAGTTTTTGAAAAAATAAAGATGAGGAGAGAAGGTGGAAGAGGAGTGAAAGACTTGAAGGTGGTTAACGGAAGAAGAGGATAAAAAGGGATTAAGGAAAATTAGTTCAGAAGAAAGGCAAGAGAGAGAAAGAGAGAAGTGGAGGGAGGAAGAGATGTGGGGGGGGAGTTTCTGGAGAGAACAAAAATATAAGAATTGGTGGGAGATATAAAGGTAGGTCACGTGGGTGGGCTTGAAGGGTAAGATAAGATTTAGAAATCTAAATATGTAGTATTTATATATCATATATTAATAAATTAATTTGTATTATTAAAAATAAACATTCAAGATCTTGAATTATTAAAATACTTATAAAAGGTCTTAAGTTATTCAAAATACTTAAAAAAAGTTGTCACCACGAGGGGCTCCTTAGATTTTATTTCATACTTAGACATTGGCTACAATAGCTCTTAGAAGTGCAATATCGCTTAAATTAAATAATAAAGTGTTTGGTGTCACACCGTGGAAGTGTCAAAACTACTCTTTCAATTAAATCGTGATGTTGTTGGCCTGATCGAGGAGGGAAACGAGAACAGTGTCGTCGAGGGATGGGCGAATCATGGTCGAGGAGGGAAACGAGAACGGTGTCATTCGCGCCATCACCGATAGAACCAACAGATGAGGAGGATGAGGTGGTAGGAGAGGATGCGGGAGTAGGTGACCAGTAGGAAGGCCACCGCAACAACGACAATCATGGCGATGAACGACGTGTTGAAGTCCATGCCCAAGATGCCGACGTTGTTTGACGGCAGAGCAGACTGCCGACAAATGACAAAGACATTTTCGGAGTGGCCATGGACATGAGTCCTGCAGATGGAGATGGTGATAGGGACCACAAGGGAGACGGAGAAGGGAAGTGAGCTCCGACCACCACATATATATATATTTCTCTTTTTGCCTATTTAAATCGATGCTGTGATCCTCAGTGAGAATTCTACGGATAAGAGAGTATTAAACCTACCGGAGAATTTTGAGATGCCATTTTTGGTACTATGTATTTTGCATTCACGATCAACAAAGCACAATGATAAACAATTGAAAATACTGGTATTTATCTGCTTGTCAGTTGTACGTTGCCATTTTAAGATGTGTTTTAAGAAAGAACACTAAAGTGTTAGTCAAGAGAAGTAATGTTGATGATAAAGTTGGAATGCTTGCAAAAATTTCGGGTGCAAAGAAGTTCTTATGACGTCTTAACTAAATAAAAAAAATAGTGTAATTAAATATGTACAGAAGATCTTAAAAAGAAAATCAACAAACAATATATTTTGCAAATTTTGAAATAAAACAGTGCACGCATCATCGCGCATGCTTGTATGCTAGTTTTTTATAATAATATGTGTCCACCCTCGGAAAATAATCTAACACATCCGATATACATCAAAGACTAAATATTACAAAATAAAGAAAAAGAAATAATGTTTTCTTCTCTTAGACCACCCACAGTAGAGAACAAAGTCTCGCGCGGGTGGATTTTTTAATATTTAAAAAATAAATGAAATGGAAAAGGGGGCGAGCGGCCGAACGGTGCTAGTCACCCGAACGCTGCTCGCAAGCGTTTCCTTGGCCACGTTGGCCTTTTTTTTCTTTACTTATTTATCTATTTAGTTTCACTTGGCATAATATTATTCGTTAAAAATAGATATTTGTGGATAATATTTTTGTGGTTATCTAAACAGACCTTATCTTTAGTAAAACTAAAAAAAATTACAAATTTTTTTAAAATCTCTATAAATAGAGTCCAATGTTAACATATTTTTATACGCCATCTAAAATTCTCTCTTCTTTCACTACATAATCTCTTCTTTTAAATTTTCTCTGTTATATTATTTCTACTATGGATCCAAATGATCCTAATTTTGTAAATTATCAATCATTCGAATCTTATAATCCTTCAGGCTATCTAAATTCTGGAGATTATATAAACTCTCAACCTTTTTATACCTCTCAATTATCGCCAAATCTTTTTCAAACTCCATTTTTCCAACACCAACCCCCACAAAATATGCCACAACATTTGTCCTTCGATGGGGCTAGGGAGAAAAAAACTAAAAAATTTACACCAAGTAGTTAGAGTGTCAAAGAAGATATTGCCCTAATGTCAGCTTTCTCCTACTGTAGCCAAGACAGCATTATTAGGAAAAATCAGAAGAGTGCCTTGCTATGGTCCCGAGTGAGTGCTTTGTACCATAATGCTCAAGCAGAAAATCCGGGAGAGATCCATGAAAGAAACGTGCCTTCAATTAAAGGTCGTTATACACGACTTAGTGCCAATGGAGCAAAGTGGGTTGCTACATACCGAGAAGCACTGAAACAGAAATGGAGCGGCATGAGCGATGCTGATGTTGAGACCGAGGCTCAAACACTTTATGAAGGGAATGGTAGAGAAAGTGGTGGGAGCTCGAAGAGGTCAAAGACTACCAAAGAAGGGGATTATTCAATTTCATCTAACTCAGAAGATCTAAGCACCATATCTTCGAGAATTTCCCGTCCTATGGGTAGAGATGCTGCCAAAAAAAGGAAAGGAAAAAAGAAAGACCTCTGATGATGTTGCAGCAGAAATTCGTGTATTGAGAATAACCAGGGATAATGAAAATAAAATTTTTAAGAAGAGAATGGAGCTAGAGCAACAAAGAGAGCAACAAAGAATTAAGCGAGATAAAAAAAAAGGAGGCCATGAAGAATATGGAGTTGGATAAAATCATGTTGACTGCTTTGATTTCAAAACAGCACGTATCCCCAGAAGATGAAGAGATGAAGCGCTATCTAATGTCTCGAGTGTTTGGAAACTAATTTGTCATTTGTCATTTCATGTAATTTGTTCTTCATTTCATGTAATTTATCTTTCATTTCATGTAATTTATCTTTCATTTCATGTAATTTATTCTTCATTTAATGTAATTTGTCTTGTACCTATTGTCTTGTCAGTTTACCTTTGTCATTCAACCCATGCCTATAATTATGGTAATTTGTCTCGCACCTATTGTCTTATCACCTCACCTTTGTCATCCAACCCACGCCTATAATTATGATAATTTATCTAGCACATATTATCTTGTCACCTCACCTTTGTCATCCAACCCACGCCTATAAAATTTAACTAATATGTATTTAAAACAACATCATTATCCGTTGATAACTGTTTGTAACTACTTTACCTATGAAAGGTGAATGTGACAACCGGAAATAAGTCATGAAAACGCAATAAAAATTTCCTTAAAACAATGAAAACGAAATAAAAAGGGAAGAAAGGAATCAAAGAGCATTTTAATATACGTCAAATATAAGTTTTATATTTTCACCAAAAAAAAAAGTTTTATAACCTATTATTAGGTGGGTTCACCTAAAAAAACCTATTGTTAGGTGCGTCACGTTTTAGGAGCTGATATTCTCTGGATGGAATAATTAATTTCGTTAAAATTTTTAAATGGTAGCGAATGTCTTTAATAAATATTTAATATTATTATATTTTGAAATATTTGAAATCAAAATTTCTTAGTTAAATTAGACGAATTTTCGGTCCAAATATTAAAATACTTGAATTTTCAAACAGTAGAAGACTTCATGGACAATGATGATATTGTCTTGTATGCTTCTATTTCGAACAATGCGCCTTCGCATTAAGTTATATATAAATCATTCAAATAAGGTTTGAGTCTATTTGCAATGATTTTGGAAAAATTTTATATAAAAGATAGATTTGTTTCGTCCATGGAAACTAGATCTGTAAATCGTTTACCAATGATGAGAGCTGAGTTTTGAATTATTAGGTTACAAGGCAAACCATGAACCTTTTTTTCTATTTTTAGAATGAGCAAACCATGAACTTGGACAAAAAAATTCGTGGAGGAGAAATCAATCTCCATCTATATGTATTGTACTTTGATATGCCACATTCTTATTGCATCGACGGAAATGAATTGAATTGTAACGAATAACTAGAAGATCTTTCCTCTCTCCTTTTAAAAAAAATAGCCACCACAATTGACTACGTCGAGACTTTATTATTAAATGTGACTTTGAGGGGACGCAATATTAATTCCCACCTACCCGGAAGCATCAAAATAAATATTAATTCCTAGCCGTCCTGATTGTGAAAGCTTCCTTCGTTTGTTCCAATTCTTCAATTATTGAATCGTCAATTACATCTATGGATGGAATGGTAAACCATATTAATTTAATTAGTAAGAAACTCATATTTCAATTTCATAATGACGTAATCATCGACGAAAGAGTTGCCGTTCTATACAATAGTTTATTATTCTATTGCGTTGAGAAATATCCATCGCTCCAACTCGTAAATCTCAGGATCTTAGGAGTTAACTCGTAGATCTCAGGATCTTAGGAGTTATCACTTAGATCCCACAGATCCTGCTCGACTCTAGATCTTGCACAGGCTCTGACTCGTTTTGCTCATGGTGAATCGTAAAATCGTAAGATTCCAGGAGTTAACTCTAGATCCTAACAACCTTGGGTCAGTGTTCAATATTTCTTCAAAACTTAGTAGAAAACGAAGAAAATAGCTTCTATCCTTGGTTAGATAGAAGCTATTTTTTATTTTTAAATTTTAATCTCCTAGCATTGCCAATCTTTTTCAAAGAAGGCGTCTCCTGATGTATATCTGTTTTTGGTTAGATCAACTTAAGTTAATTAGAGTCTCTATCGCCCATCTAATCATATTTTTTTATGATATCTGTATATTTATTGGGCCAACTAATCTAAGTTTGAACTAACATGTATCAAACATTAGTTCTTTACCAAAGACTCGAATTCGAGACCTCTTGATTATGCTAGAACAACGTCTTCACCGGTTAATCGATGTATTTGTTTGTTAAAAATTTTTTTTTTAGGAATCTAAAGTCAAGACCGTGTTTTTGTGGAAACCAAGTCAAACAAGTTTTTTTTTTGGTTGACTTGGCTCAGGAGAGACCAACCCCAACCATTGCTCATCCATTACTTGCTATATAATGCAACAACACAAACTTAAAATCTTAAAACAACTGCCAGTAATTCCACATGGCCTCTGCCTTCCCTTTGTGTCAGGTTCTTGCGATTGTGTTCCTGCAATTTGCAGTAACTAAAGCTGATACAACTGTGAGCCTAGGATCTATCCTATATGCCAATGATAGTAGCAACACATGGAACTCTTCATCTGGCGACTTTGCTTTCGGATTCTGCAAGTATCCGGGACAGCCAGATCAGTACCTCTTGGCTATATGGTTCGCCAAGATCCCGGACCAGACCATAGTATGGTCAGCCAATGCAAGCAGCCCTGTCCCTAGAGATTCCAAGCTTGAGTTGACCACTGATGGCAAGCTCATGCTTACGTCCCCCGGAGGAGGGGAGATTTGGAGCTCGAAGAACAACGATTTCCTCCAACCATCCGGAGCTACGATGCGAGATACGGGGAACTTCGTGATCCAGGGGCACAGTTCGAGTATAACCATATGGGAGAGCTTCAGGAATCCAACAAACACCATCCTGCCAAACCAAGTTCTCAATGTTGGTGACAAGCTCTCTTCGGGTCAGATACTCGGAAGCAGTTTCTCCAGTGGAAAATTTGAGCTTTTGTTGCTTTCAGATCGGTTGGTGTTTCGCCAAGTTGATCCTGAAACAGGTAACTCTTATGGAGACTATGAGAAATACCCGAACGCGACACAGCTTATGTTCAAATCAACAGGTAACATATACACCAAGCAATTGGACAATAGCACCAGCCAGGTCACCTCAGGGGACTTCCCCACAAGTGAGAGCTTCTACTTCCGGGCAGTGCTCGATTATGACGGTACTTTGACCGAGTATATTTATCCCAAGGATTCAAGTGGGAGCTGGACCATTGTATATGTAGTTCCTGATGATGTCTGTAAGGCTTCTCAAGGACTCATGGGAAGCGGCCCTTGTGGTTTCAATGCTTACTGTGAACTTGGCCAGCTCGGGAAGCCTCGGTGTGGCTGCCCGCCTGGATTTTCTTTCCAGGATCAGAGCAACCAGTATAGTGGCTGCAACCAGGATGATTTAGGCTTGATGCAGTACTACTGTCAGCTGGACGGATCTGCATCAGGCGGGGAGATATTCGATTACAATACAATGGACGGAGTGGACTGGCCTTTTACAGACTACGAATCGAGGAGCCCGTCTACGGAATACGACTGCAGGAGAGCTTGTTCGATCGATTGTTACTGTGCCGTTGCCATCTTTCAGGACCCCAAGTTCAATAATGGCACAGGAACATGTTGGAAGAAGAAGCTGCCACTTTCGAATGGAAAGCTAGACAGAAACTCCATTGACAGAAGAGCCTTCTTCAAGAAATTGATAAATAATGCCTCGTCCCTGGTTCCTGCAACTCCAAGTCCCAACAAAGAAAGCCGAAACACAGCTATCCTGATCTTGTCAGTCCTGTTAGGTACTTCTGCTTTCTTCAACTTCTTCTCTGTGGCTGGATTATTTGCATTTATCCATTTCTTCTACCAAAGAAGGATGTATGAGATCACAAAGAGCCGAGACGAGAGAGATCTAGAGACTAATCTCCGGTCGTATAGCTATCAGGATCTTGAGAAGGCCACGGACAATTTCAAGGAGGAGTTGGGAAAGGGAGCTTTTGGTACAGTTTATAAAGGGTTGTTACCATCAGGCTATAGCAATCATGTAGCAGTCAAGAGGTTAGATAAGATAGTTCAAGAAGGCCAGAAAGAGTTTATCAGTGAAATGAAAACAATTAGCCAAACTCACCACAAGAATCTGGTTCGTTTACTTGGTTACTGCGACGAAGGGGAGAACCGGCTCTTGGTCTACGAGTTGATGCAGAATGGCTCTCTATCAGGGTACCTCTTCGGAGACCTCAGGCTCAACTGGGAGCAAAGAGTGCAAATCGCTTCAGGGATCGCGAAAGGACTCGTATATCTCCACGAAGAATGCAGCACGCAGATTATCCATTGTGATATAAAGCCTCAGAACATCCTCTTAGATGATAACTTCACCGCCAAGATTTCTGACTTCGGTCTTGCAAAACTTCTGATGCATGATCAGACTCGTATACTTACCGGTGCCAGGGGGACTAAAGGGTATGTAGCTCCTGATTGGTTCAGAAACATGCCCATCACAGCAAAGGTGGACGTTTACAGCTTTGGGGTCATGCTGTTGGAGATCATCTGCTGCAGAAGGTGTCTCGATTTCGAGTTGGATAAGGAAGCTATACTAACAGATTGGGCTTATGAATGTCTTCTCAGGAAGCGTGTGGAGACATTGGTTGAAAGCGACGAAGAGGCCAAAGGCGACGTCAAAAGGCTGGAGAAGTTAGTAATGGTGGCCATCTGGTGCGTGCAGGATGATCCTTCGACGAGGCCTTCCATGAGGACAATTTTACTGATGCTTGAAGGGATTGTTGAGGTTCCTCGGCCACCTTGCCCATTCAACTACAGTTCAGTCACCTCCTTTGACGATGAATCATCATCCCATTTCACCCAAGATTCCCTGCAAGAAGCACAATCACTTGATCATGTTAAGCTCCTTAATCCTTTGGCCACCTAAAAACAAGTCCATTGTAGTAACAGTACGGTCCCGACCCGTACCTTAGTAGAAGTTTGGTGATATCTAGAAGCAAAAAAATGGTGAAGGCTTATATACCTAGCCTCGATAACTATTTCATACATACGCACGGTTGCATTTGTCTTAATATTAAGAAAATGATACACTTGATATTTGTATTAGAAGATGATTATATTCAACACTCAATTCAGTTAACTATTATCTGAGTCGACTATTGTACAGGAAAACAAAAATATATCAGAAGGGATTTCGCCACACGATCCAAACATTTGCAGCTAAAGAGATGCAGAATTTACTTCATTACAGGATGATGCAGCTCCGTTTCCAATCTTTCGAAGACGAACTGCATACTGTTGCTTGTTCCGATACCCATGCACAAAGGGTCATCATCTCTTGAGCCATCTAATTGAGAAACATATCACATCTAGGAACTAGATGCATCGGAGCTGGAGTAGTTCATAAACTTGGGGGCCTGGGGAGCCATCATCCTCGTCTCCTTCTACCTTGTATGTGACACCTGTTTCGCACGGATCCTCATTGACAAATTCTTTTTCTACTTAAGATCTTTGTGCAGCAGCACGATGAGCCTTCACCACCTTGAAATCGACATGGTGGGAAGAGAGGAACACATATATAACAGGATATTCCAAAATAACCACTTTGAACAATTGCTCCCTCAAAGGTGCTCTTATGTCTAACTGGCAGAAAGTGGAGTTAGGTCCCTGAAACATTTAAAGACTCGTTGTATAAGTAATCTTTAACACGCAAACTTCGACATATCATATAAAGCACAGTAAGAACTGGAACGAAACTAAACAAAAACCGTAAAGACGGATTCAATTAGACGGAGTTGGATATGCGGACACTCTTTTATTTTTTATAAATTGGCAAAACAAGTAACTTGATGACTCCAGCAGACAGGAAAAAAGTATGATACCTCTGCATATTTGCGGATGAAAAACCTGAGATTATCCAACGGCTCCTTGCAGAATGGCTTCAACTATGGCTGAGTCTCGTATCTCTCTCTTCTCTGTCTCTATTTCTTCTTCTTCTTCTTCTTCCTCTTCCTTTAGTTCTTTCTAATATCTATTTTGGGTGCGCACGCACGCCAAGTGTTCGACAGAAACCCGCACACACACCAACCTGAGCTAGCTAATACAAGGTAATGGAGGTCCGGGTCGGGTCTCCTCTGTGTTTGGGATGATTGAACATTCAAAGCTTCCGACCAACAACAAGGCACAACAGCAAATTGAACCCCATCACAAGCAACAAACAGGGCAAGAACAGAGAGCAGAAACAGAGCCAGAGACGGGGAGTTGCGTACCGGACACGACGATGTTATCGTCGAATCGGGACGAACCGGGTACGACGATGTTATCGTCGAATCGGGACGAACCGGGTACGATCCCTTTTGCCCGAACAACCGGTGCGCTTCTTGTGGAAGTTGTTGAGACAAGGGAGGCTGCAGGGAGCAATCTAGGCACCTGTACTTCCATGGCGTCTCCTCACACAAAGGGGTAATAATGTCATTTTGACGCTCCTTAGCCTCTTTTAGTTCCTCCATTCTGGTCGGGTTTAGTTTGGTTTCTGAGGAAGAAGATGAGGGAGGAGGAGGCGAAAGAAGAGAGGGTTTAACCTTTTCTCTTTTTTTTGGGGGTCGGAAAGGGTTTATCAAGTCCTTTGAAGACAATTTACACATGAGTCCACATGGTGTCTTATTATATTCATATTGGTCCAATTTCAGATATGTAGTTTGGGAGCCGAAAATTAAAAAACGAAAATAACCCTTATTTGTGAAGATGTAGTGGAATGACTATTTCAAAAAGCTAGATCAGCGACAAATCTTGATAATCTAATTCTTAGAGGAACTTATTTGGTATTAGAAATGGCAACCGAAAAAATACGAGCAACATTTATATGAACCGGATCTAAAGAGAACGTGTCAGTAAGAGGAGTTTTGGGGAGTTAGATGTTTGTGTTTTTGTAATGTACGAAGGGACTGCATTAGGAATTAAGAGAAGTTCAGGGATCAAATTGTAAGAAGTCTCTATAAACCGCCTCAATCAGGGGTATAAACAGAAGTACTGCAAATGTAGATGGGGGCTAGACATTTTTGTATCAAACTCAAGAAACTAAACGTTTCTTTGTATCTCTTCTTCCTATTCTCTCTCTCTTTCTTCCCTCTTCTTTCCCAAATCTTGATTAGGGTTCTTATCTCTTTTCTCTATCAAAATCGTTACATGGTATCAGAGCCATAAATCCTCGGATTTTGTGGCTTATAACTCGAGTGGAAGACATGGAAGGCCGAATTAAGGTAGTCAAACAGAAATATGCTCGTCGGGAAAACGAAACCAAGGTGCGATTCATTTCGCTGGAGAGCTCTAACTGTGAAATTAGAGAACAATTGAAGTCCTTGGCGGCCATGGTGGGGAAATTAGCAGAAGACGTAAGGCGTTCCCCTTTACTTTCGACTCAGGCCCTTACCTCGGCGGGTTTTCCTCAAAATCCAATCAGGTCAAAGTCGCGAATGGTTACGGTGTTTCCCCAACGTGACGAGGGTTTCGAGAACACTAGTTCGCACGATGACGAGGACCCTGAGCCATCTGTGAATCAGCAGAGATTCGAGGAGCCAGCTGTTAATCGACAGAGATTCGAGGGTATTCACGAGGTGAATCAGCGTAACCGTATGATGGAGCGCCAAGGAAATCATCAGGTAATCCCTGGAAACCTTAAAATTGACATTCCATTCTTCTCTGGAATTAATCCTAGGGCTTGGGTACGTATATGCGACAAGTACTTTAGGGTTAATCGTGTTCCGGATTCGAAAAAAATTGATGTGAGTTCTATCTACCTGGATAGAAAAGCAGACATATGGTTTCTTTCTTGGATCTTGGATAACCGTCTAGCTAGTTGGGATGACTTTGTTGAAGTTTTGTGTACGCGTTTTGAGAATGAAGCACAATTCGACAGTTTCGAAAGAGTTCATGACAAAGTGGATTCCGGTTCTGAGTTCAATGTGGTTAAGCTTGAAGATGAATCTGACAATGAAAAGGAATTAGAAACTCTTGTAGTGAAAGAGCATGAGGAAAATAGACCATTATTGTCTGGGAATGTGTAGATAACTCTAAAAGAACGGGTTGGAATACCAAGAAACCTTATTTTGAATGACAACTCAGGTTGGGTATGGAGCCGAGATTCTGGGATGGGCTTAGAAATTGCTTCTGAATTTTGTAAGGGAATTCTTGTTCGTGAGCCTAAGACATAAACTTTTGCAGTCAAACACTACAAGGACTTAAAATATGTGGTTGCAGCTTACTTAGAGAATGAGGTGGATGTTTGTTCTTGGTCATTGTTGGTGAACCAAGAGGAAGTGAATTGGAGTAAGTTGGATGAGTTGTGCTCAATGTTCAAAGATAAAGGCTATGTGTCAACGGAACAAGTGAGTGTGGTTAAGAAATATGTGAAAAAGTTTGAAAAGTTAAAGATGTTTCATTGGTACTTTGAAGCCTTCAAGTTGCTAGCCCAGAACTGTTTGGACGTTGATAACTTGGAGTGTGGCTTAATGAACTTGTTCACGACCTTAGAGACAGCCAAGAGGAAGCTTGAAACACAGGTTAAAGAGGAACGACCTGGACCTTGTGTCGATTCAGATCAGATTGCTTACAAGCATGAACATATTTCTTATGACAGAAGAGAGGTTGTAGCGCTAGAGGTTCAGTTGGTTTCTGTAATGGCATTGGCAGCTGGACTTGGTGAAGAATGGATCGAATTTTTCTGTGATGTAACAGGGTTGGCAGGTGGAATGGATGTAATTGGTTTTGCATCTTGTTTAAAATTTCTAGCCAATAGTGGTTTGGGAATTCAGATTGCCAAGAGCAAAATCTTTTGATGAGTGGTGTCCTATACTAAAGTTTCACATATGTAGCTGCTATGTTGGGTAACTTTTATCCTTCTGCTGACCCTCTTTCATAAAACTATGTACACACAGTGAAGATTGGAGTGTTAAAGGATATGAAAACTGATGGGATGTTAAAGGATGTGAAAGCTGATAAGTTTCAGCAACAGTTTTGGCAGTTTTGGCCTCGATGGCGATCGAAGGATATACCTATTGTCGACGAAGGGACTGTGGAGTTTGAAGTTCCAAGTGTTGTTGATCCTAGAGTGCATATTATTGGAGTTGAAGATGTGTACGGTGCAACTGCAATTTATGTAATTTCATGCATTCTGCAGCCAACTTCTTCATCTGTTGTAAATTTTGCAGAAGCTGGTCTGCAAATATATGGAAATTCATCATCTGCAACTTCTCTGCAGTGGACAACCATCGAGCTATTGATTTCTCCAATTTTGCATATCCTGGCAAATTCATCACTTGTTGCACTTATGCAACAACTATATACAGCTGTCCGACAGCAATTTCCAGCAGCAAGTCTGCTCAGTTTTGCAGATTCACCAACTTGTGCAGTGTTGAATTTCCTTATAGGTTCATTAACCACGCTACCATTTAGTGCAGTAGCTTGTGCATCAACAACTTTGCTCATTTCGGCAGGTCTACGATTGGAGAACCATGGAACTTCTTGGCTGAGTAGTCCAATGACTGTGATCTCAATGATTAGTCGTGGAAAAGGTGCATTCTGATCTGCTGGAGGCGATTTAAGTTGCTTGAGTGGAGTGTGTATGGCTACGGACTTGGACAAACATAGAGTAGTTGATTTGGTGTCTTTGTCATGGCTAAACAAGCTCATTGATGATCAACTTGGCTTTTTCGTGAACATTCTTGCCTGGATTTTTCGATGTTATGTCTTTGATGTCCCTTGAACCTTGAGGACAAGGTTGCTTGAAGGGAGGGAGATGTAATGTACGAAGGGACTACATTGGGAATTAAGAAAAGTTCAGGGATCAAATTGTAAGAAGTCTCTATAAATCGCCTCAATCAGGGGTATAAACAGAAGTACTGCAAATGTAGATGGGGGCTAGACATTTTTGTATCAAACTCAAGAAACAAAACGTTTCTTTGTATCTCTTCTTCCTATTCTCTCTCTCTCTTTCTTCCCTCTTCTTTCCCAAATCTTGATTAGGGTTCTTATCTCTTTTCTCTATCAAAATCGTTACAGTTTTTTAGATTAACTATAATATTTTTGTATTACGAATTCTTCCAAGAGTTTGTTTTGTTTCTCGATCCCACTCATGAATCATGATAAATTCCTATTTCATTCTCAATCCCGCTCCTAAATCCCTGAATTCCTTATTTCTAATGCTCATTGCTCAGCTCTAGTACACACATACACTACGAGTTGATCAATAACATCTTTGTATTTGTCGTATATGAGAGATATCGGGAGAGATTATCACATTGTTAATTGTAAGAGTAATTAGCTTGTTTATAGGTGTACAAAATTCACTTAATTAGCTTGTTTATTGACTTGCCTTGAGTAGAATTCTGACCCAGTTTTCGTGTTTAGGCTAGAACAATGCTTTCATCAGTTGATCTAAATATTTGTTAGTATTTAACATTGTACACATGTCTATCAATAATGCAATGTTACTATTCCGTTGTGCTAATACATTCATTTCTAATGAGCGTCACACGACCATTACTCCTCCATGTAAGCTCATAATTATCAACGACTATCATATAGTTCCGTAACTTTTGTTGTAAGTATCTGAATACGAGATGATGTCCTTGTTAGTATGCTTGGCCTAGCTTCTAGAGTTTTATTTCCTCCATATTTTTCTTTCTCTAGACCCTTTTGGAGTTGGGTTATCCTTAATGACGTATCCTGAATAGAATTTCGGCCCAAATTTTCTGATTAAGCTAGAAAACGCCTTATCATTTAATCTGAGTGCTCGTTGGTATATAACATTGTACACATATCAAAAAAACAAGTTACCATAGTTAATGAATTAATTTATAGGGAAAATTCATTATAAGTACGAATATTTATAATAATTAAATATCTAACTAATAAATATTATTTTAATATGGCACCGGATGTAATATTGAAGGAAGCAGGTATTTATTTAGAAAAGAAGAGAAGTGTTTTTTGGGTTTTAGCTAGAGCCACAAGAGCAAGCCATTATTGCCAAATCACAAATACAAATAGTTACTCTAGAAGACCAATTTGTATTCCACTAGACTCCTTATACTATTGGCTATTGCATGAATAATTCAACGGTATTGTATCAAATATTAAGAGACTTTAATTTACTAAAAAAAATTTATGTTCAAGTCTTACAAATATAAAAAAATACTATTAGAAAAATCGAACATAATAGTACTCAACTATGGATACTAAAAATTCACAAAAAAAATATGGTTGTCGAGTTTTTTCTTATATAATCTGATGATTTAAAAAATCGCTCCTAAATAGAATAAGATTATTGAGCGTGATAATATTTTAAACTTTATTTTGAACAGTCAAATATCCTTTGCCCATAATTTTCTCCTTCCGCTTCATAGAGGAAAGAATCAAAATATGGAAGTTTTTTTAAGGAACAAAGTTGCATTACGCTTATATTAAATTGAGAAATCCGACTACAATAATATATTTAATACCCAAAAGTGGGATAACATCCAATTCTTCGGAAATGACCCTGGTAGAATTTGACTACAAATAAGACGATTTTGAAATCTCCTTACAGTTCATCTTCCTCTCCCAACCCACCCTCTTCTCCCCCAAATCTCTGCCCGTCCAATTACCCAACTATTTAACTCCTCCCTCCATCTTCCATTATTAACCTCCGCTGTAACGTCTCCTTCTCCTGGTTTCAATTTTCAAACCCCATTTCATTTTCCCCAAATTAACCCTAAAAACCCAATCTTGATTTCCCGTGCGCCCTCTCAATCCCTTCGCCCTCCACCGTCGCCACCTCCCTCCTTCCATCGGTGGAAAGGTCGGGTGGTGACGGTGGACCTCCGATGGTGGGCCCGTCATCCTCCTCCCTTGGTGGTCCCCCGACGTCCATTTTTGTCGATAACCTTCCATCGTCGTGGAAGCTCATCGACCTCCAGAATCACTTTGAATCCTTTTGTTCGGTGGTGGATGTCTACATAGTTGCCAAGAAAACGAAGCGGAACTCCAAGTTCGGCTTTGTTCGAATCCCTGCCCCTTGAAGATGTCGACTCATTGGTTCTAAAGACCAACGGCTTGTGGGTGGAGAATAAGCGCATCTTCGTGTCCAGGGCGAAGTTCGCTCGGGGTGGCTCCAAGGCTCCCTTCGCTACGCCCTTGTGCCCGGTACCGGCGGCTCTTGGAGGAGGCTAGCCTTGTACCGGTGGCAGCTCTGGTCTACCCTCCTTGGTGTCGGCCCTATGCTCGCCCTCCTTTCTCTGCGGTGCACTTGGAGGACCCTGTGGCGATTACTCCCGAAGCGCTTCTAGATGATTGGCTGTTCCGCGGTGCGGTGACATCACTTCTCGATGCGGGGCTCACGTGCTCGACTAAGGCTACACATAATTGGGTAATTTTGAAGCCTTTCTTCAAGGTAATATGGCAAAACCTCTTGTGTGCTGCTGTAGGTTATTCCGCTCAGTGTGTTTCGCCTGTTGCTGCCGCTGTTGGTCCGCCTATTACACCTTCTGTTGCTTCGCCATCCTCGACCCCCGATGCGGTTGGTTTGGTGGTGCCTTCTGCTGCCTTGATTGATGGTGTTCTTGGGGTGGTTGATGGGTTGCAGTTGGTCGATAAGGTGGCCTCTTGTGCAGTTGGTGTTGTTGCAACTGCGCAGGTTGAGGAAGGTGTGATGCAGCAGACTACTCAGGGACTGGTCGAGGGGTTCGGGGACGATGTTGATTGGCTGGAGGAGTTGGTCGTGCCCCCTGTTGGTGCGGATGCTAATTGGATGGAAAAGTTCCTTTCATCTGTGGATGCTCTGGCCTCTGTCAAGGTGCAACGACCCATTTATGCACTGCCAGAGTCCACCGCTGCTGTCCGGGTGGTCAAGAAGGTTAAAGTGAGTCATTTTGCTCAGGTAACTCTGATCCGTTCTAGCAGCCGTGTTAGGAAACTGACCAATAAAGCTGCCGCTCTCTTATAAACTTCGATTCCAAAACTGAAGATAAAACCTTCGAAACTGGAGTTGGAGCTTTTCCTCCCCTCGATTTTGGCGAGTATGGATTCAAATGAGGATGCTCTTCGCGAAGAGCTTTCGGCCGAGGCGTGGCGTCTTGCTATCGTTGCTGGTTTTTCATGGGAGGAGGATGCCTCTTTTATCCCCCGCTTAATTAAGGAGGCGGCCAGTGGGTATTCTCACTCTTGGTCTTTTGATCCCCTTGACTTTTTCGATAGGTGTTTGTAGACCTGATCACGGTTCGAATTTGAACGAATTCGAATCGAATTGATTCGAATTCGAATTCATCAAAACCTTAAAATCGCATTCATATAATGGGTTGTCATATTCGGCTGAGCCCACTTGAAAGTGATCAAGTACGTATTTGGGCTTTAATGTATCTAGTAGGATGCGGACCTTTAATGTGTAGAGACATTAGGTAAATGAGATATTTACTCTCAGGACCTCAGGGTATAGTCAAATAGACTCTTAAGACCCTGTAGTTTCCCTACTAATTGCTGAGCCCCTGTAGTTTGGCTATTATTATACATTCGGGTCCCTCTAGCCGGAATCGGTAATTTTTCCGGCGAACTCCCCGCCTGAAATGTCTGAAATACCCTCACTTAAAAAACAAAAAGAAAACACTCTCTTCTCCCTCCCTTGTCGTCTCATCATCATCTTCGTCTCTCTCCCTCCCAAACCCATGAAATCAATCTGTCACCGGAGTCATCACCCAGTCGCTTGAATCCCAACCAGCTCATTCGTTTCATTCCAATTAAAATCAAGTAATCAAGGAAATAGTTTCATTCCAAAACCCAGAAAATAACACCAAACTGAATGTACAATACCATTAACAACCCAGAAATAAACCAAAAAAAATCATAATCAATTTAAATAAATGAAAGAATCAGAGACCAAAATCAGAAGGTTCAAACATCTGTTGGAAGAGAAGGCCCCGACGACAACGATGAAGGCCATGGCTGAACTCACGGAGCGACTTGCCTTTTTCCATCTCTTCTAATAGATGAAGGCCCCGACGATGACGATGAAGGTCATGGATACACTGTCACTCCTCTCTCTCTCTCTCTCTCATCGACGGTGCGGGACGAAAATTATGTCGCGGGGTTCCTGGTACGATAATGTCACAGATCCAAGAAGTCTCTAGGTCCCTGGTCGCAGATCTAGGCCGGCCAAGGCTGCTAGGACTTCCGCCAACGACGACATCTCCTCGTCACCCTCCTTTTTGAGCATCCCGGTATCGTCGCGCTCTATATCTTCAAGGAGCAGGTCGGCGCCAGTGACCATCTCAGGCCTGCGTCGTCTCCTACAAGAAGAGGGAGGGGACATAGAGAGGAGAGGAGAGGAGAGGAGAGCGGGGAGGAGACGACAAGGAAGAAGATGGAGGGGAGAGGGGATTTTTTGTAAGTGGGAGTATTTTAGACATTTTAGGCGGGGAGTTCGCCGGAAAAATTACCAATTCTGGCTAGAGGGACCCGAATGTATAATAATAGCCAAACTACAGGGGCTCAGCAATTAGTAGGAAAATTACAAGGTCTTCAGAGTCTATTTGACTATACCCTGGGGTCCTGAGAGTAATTATCTCTAGGTAAATTGCTTGTTTTGTTATGGGCAAAACGGTAATTTCAGAAATAAGGATTTTCCCTATATAAGGAGGGTCTTGGTCCCCGGGTTAGACACACCACCACACTACACTTCCCATTGAGTTTAGGTGAGAAAGTTTAAGGAATTCTCTCAAGGTTTATTGTAACTTAGAATGCCAACCCGTCTTCCTTGATCAGAGCTGCGATACGGATTCAAGTATGCTTCCGTATTCAGTTTTGTCTTGATAATTTACATGAGATCTTGGGAAATGGATTAAGGTTAATAAATCCAACTAGTGGTATAAGAGCCTCTTATGCTAGATTGTTAAGTTTTTTGAGTTAGATCTGTTCCAGTTGGTTTATTAAAAAAATTTTTGGATTGGATCCGCGAACGACGACGTGAACGACACCGTCGTCCCGCGCCGATCCACGGGCTCCGGGTACCACCGACGAGCTCGTATCAGCGCCGGCGTCGTGATGGTACCGGTGGTGATCTCCAGATCGACGGGATCGCAGAGCGGTCGTCGAGGTCTACCGCCGTCGTAGATCGGACACCAGCGACGTGCTCGTCTCATCGCGAGCGACGTCGTGGTACCGGCGTTGTCGACCAGTGTTGCTCCGACGAAGAAATCGAAGCGTTTAAAGCTTCGGCGACAGTTTTTTGGGTCGAAAGCTTCTTCGCCAGATTTCAACCGCCACGCGCGGCAATCCGGTGATCGGAGACCACCAGCTTGCTCGCCAAGTCCTGATCTACACTTTGGCACCGGTGGTGTCGACCGGCAATGCGCCGATAGTCGACGGTGGTCGGGGGACTAATCTGCAATTATCCCAGGGACCGGATGTTGTGAATTAGAAGTTTTCTAGGGTCAAAACGCAATTTCGTAAAATCAGAAATTGCAAATATGCCCCAGGGGCATTTCTGCAATTTCGATCTAGATGGTTAATTATGGTATGGTACCTAGATTAATCATAAAATTGCAATTTGGTCCTTCGATAATTTTGGAGACTTATTTGTAAATTTGCACTTTTGGAAAATAACAGTTTGGTTCTCAGACTTTTTTGAAAATTACAGTTTGGTCCTTGGATGTTTCTGTAATTTTTGGTGTTGGACAAATTACATTTTGTCCCTCAATTAATTCAAAAATTGCAAAAGGGTCCCTGAATATGCAATTTTAAAATTCAAATATAAAATTGTTATATGTATTTTAAAATGGATTGATTAACACAAAATGTCGCCAAAGTGACCTCTATTGTGAAAATCATTTTGTGATAAAATACAAAAGGTTGTGTATATGCAATTTTGTAAGTATTTATCGGCCCAAAGGAAGATAAATATTTATCGTTGACTTGCATACACTAGTGTAGTGATGGACATTTGATAATCTTTGGTTTTGCATGTAAATAATAAATCGGCCCAAAGGAAGGTTTATTGTTTGACATGTCTTTATTGTCAATGTTTGATTACTGCAACAAGATATCACTTACAAGTTATTATTTTGTCCAAAGATAAAATATTAATGGAGTGTTCGATGTCTTGAAACGGGATATTACTTTATTTGAATTTATTAAGTTTTCAGGATTAAGACTAATGTGAGCCAATTTTTGTTTGTTTTGTCTATGTTCTCTGTTTCAGCTATGTCTAATCCTGCGAATATTTCTGCCAACATTAATTCGATCCCCATGCTGAATGGCACAAATTTCAAGTCCTGGAAGGAGAACATACTTATAGTTCTTGGTGTTATGGACTTGGATTTTGCTGTAAGGACTGACTGCCCTACAGCTTTGACAGCTGAGAGTACCTCTGAACATAAGAGGGGGATAGAAAAATGGGAGCGGTCAAATTGAATGTGCATGATGATCATAAAGAAAACCATTCCTGAGGCATTTAGAGACGCTACGTCAGAAAAAAAATTTGACGGTTAAGGAATTCCTTGCCGATATTGAGACAAAGTTTGTCGAGAACGAAAAAGCTAAAATTGGTACGCTCTTGGCAAACCTTATTTCAATGAGGTATAAGGGTAAAGGCAACATCAGGGAGTACATCATGGAGATGTCTCATTTAACTTCAAAGCTGAAAGCCCTCAAGCTTGAAATCTCTCAAGACTTGTTGGTGCATCTGGTTTTAATATCTCTTCCGACACAGTTTAGTCAATTTAAGGTGAGCTATAACTGTCAGAAAGAGACCTGGTCTCTGAATGAGTTCATCTCTCACTGTGTCCAGGAAGAGGAAAGGATGAAGTTAGACAAGACAAATGCTGCTAATGTTGCTTTTACCTGTAAGGACAAAGGCAAGAAAAGGAAGAAGGATGTTGCAGATACAACGCCAGAAAAGAAACAACAAAAGAAAGCTGATGGAAAAGGTTGTTTCTTTTCTGGAGCTGAAGGACACATGAAGAAGCAGTGCACTAATTATCACGCTTGGCGTGCTAAGAAGGGTATGTTTCTTAACTTGGGTTGTACTACAGTAAATTTAACTTCGGTGCCTGGATACACTTGGTGGGTAGACTCTGGTGCTACTACTCACGTAAGTGTGTCTATGTAGGGTTGCCTGAATTGCCGAAAGCCAAGTGATGCTGAAAGATTCATCTATGTGGGTGATGACAATTCAGCTGAGGTTTAAGTGATAGGGACTTTTAGATTATTATTAAAGATTGGATACTATTTGGATCTTTTGGAAACATTTGTGGTGTCGTCATTTAGGCAGAATATGATTTCTATTCATGCATTAGACAAATTTGGTTATTCTTGCTCTTTCGGGAATAGAAAATTTAGCTTGTTTCATGATTCAAATTTAGTTGGTTCTGGGTCTTTGCCGGTTTATGATAATCTATATTCAATTGATACAATCACTTCATATAACCAGTCTTTGCAATTAAGTACACGACCTCATAAGCGAAAGCTGACAAATGAGAATTCGGCTTCACTATGGCACAAAAGGTTAGGTCATATCTCTCGAAAGAGGATAGAAAGATTAGTGTCAAGTGAAATTTTAGACCCTTTAGATTATGCATATTTTGACATTTGCATTAATTGTATAAAGGGAAAGACAACCCATCGGAGAAGATATGATGCCAATAGAGCTGTGGATGTTTTGGATTTAATCCATACAGATGTATGTGGACCATTTCCAACGGTAGCTTGGAATGGTTAACAATACTTTATAACATTCACAGATGATTTTTCAAGGTATGGCTATATATATCTGATAAGTGAAAAGTCACACTCATTGGACGTGTTCAAAAGTTTTAAAGCCGGAGTTGAAAATCAACTAGGCAAAAGGATTAAAAGCGTCAGATCTGACCGTGGTGGTGAATACTATGGTAGATATGATGGTTCAGGTGAACAACGTCCAGGACCATTTGCTAGATTCCTAAAGGAATGCGGTATCGTCCCACAGTACACCATGCCTGGCTCACATGCCATGAATGGTGTTGCTGAAAGACAAAATAGAACGCTTAAGGACATGGTAATGAGTATGATTTCTCACTCTACCTTACCTGAATTACTTTGGAGAGAGGCACTTAAGACTGCAGCATATATTCTGAACAGAGTTCCAACTAAGGCAACAACCAAAACCCCGTATGAAATATGGATAGGCAAACCACCTAGTTTGAACCATTTTCATATCTGGGGATGTCTAGCTGAGGCAAGGCCTTACAGGCCAAATGAAAAGAAACTGGACTCAGGGACGGTTAGTTGCTATTTTATTGGTTACTCTGAAAGATTCAGGGGTTATAAGTTCTACGATCCCACATCTAGATCAATTTTTGAGTCGGGAAATGCCCGGTTCTTTAAGGATGTTGAGCTTTGGGGGGAAGATCAAGTAACAGACTTTTCTTTTGAGGAGGAATCAAGCACGATTCCTAATATTCCTTGTGACAATGTACAGGTTTTAATACATGTCATTGCTCAAGAAGGAAATACAGAATCTCAAGAGGAGAATGTCGAACAACCTCCCATTCAAAGTGAGGTAATCATTCCTGATGAACAAGCTCTACCACCTCAAG
Organism: Hypericum androsaemum; assembly: GCA_963995505.1. Taxonomy (NCBI): domain Eukaryota; kingdom Viridiplantae; phylum Streptophyta; class Magnoliopsida; order Malpighiales; family Hypericaceae; genus Hypericum; species Hypericum androsaemum. Next base: position 8,467,512 of record OZ023189.1, read on the forward strand.
AACCTATGCCATTAAGGAGATTCACTAGAGAAAGGAGAAATGCATTGTCAAATGATTATCTTGTATTTCTCCATGAACATGAGTTCGACATTGGCATAAAGGAAGATGATCCAATCAACTTCGGAAAAGCCATGAAAAGTTCTGGATCTCTAGAGTGGATAAATGCCATGAATGAAGAGATGAAATCCATGAAGGACAATGACGTTTAGGATCTTGTCTCATTGCCTGAAGGAACAAAACCTATTGGTCCTAAATGGATATTTAAAACCAAGCGGGATTCAAAGGGTAATGTAGAAAGATATAAGGCTCGTCTTGTTGCAAAAGGTTTTACACAGAAAGAAGGCATTGACTATAAAGAGACCTTCTCTCCAATTTCTTCGAAAGTCTCTTTTAGGGTTATAATGGCATTAGTGGCACATTTTGATCTTGAGTTGCATCAGATGGATGTTAAGACAGCTTTTCTTAATGGCGACATTGAAGAAACTATCTATATGGTACAGCCAGAAAACTTTGTTTCCGGAGATCCAAAGTCTATGGTTTGCAAACTTAAGAAATCCATCTATGGGTTTAAGCAAGCATCTCGACAATGGTATTTCAAGTTTCATCAAGTAATCAGCTCTTATGGTTTTAAGATGAATTTGGTTAATGAATGTATATACCATAAGTTCTGTGGGAGCAAACATATTTTCCTGGTTTTGTATGTGGATGACGTCTTGCTTGCCAGCAACGATATTGATATTTATCATGACACCAAGAGTTTTCTAGCTAAGAATTTTGAGATGAAAGATCTTGGTGATGCTTCTTTTGTTTTAGGAATCCAGATATACCAAGATCGTTCTTGATGTATTCTTGGATTATCACAAAAGGCCTATATTGAAAAGGTTCTTAAGAGATATGGCATGCAAGATTGCAGACCGGGTGATACCCCTGTGGCTAAAGGAGACAAGCTTAGCCTCGAACAGTGTCCTAAGAATGCTTTTGAGAAAGAAGAAATGCAACAATTTCCATATGTTTTAGTAGTTGGAAGTCTGATGTATGCTCAAGTTTGTACGCGTCCTGACATTGCATTCATTACAGGAATGTTGGGTAGATATTTGAGTAATCCAGGATTAGATCATTAGAAAGCAGTCAAAAGAGTCATGACGTACTTACAGAGAATAAAAGGGTACATGCTCACAAATAGGAAGTCAGATCAACTTGAGATCGTTGGATACTCTGACTCAGATTATGCTAGATGCCAAGATAGCATGAAATTCACATCCGGTTATGTCTTTTTACTTGCTGGAGGAGTAGTCTCCTGGAAGAGTGTCAAACAGTCAATTATAGCATCATCTACCATGGCAGCAGAATTCATAGCATGTAATGAGGCATCCAGTCAAGGAATGTGGCTGCGAAATTTTGTCACCGGACTACGAATAGTGTGAGGCATTGAAAAAACCTCTCAAACTATTTTGTGACAATAAGTCTGCAGTCATGTATTCTAATAATAATAGAAGCTCTATAAAGTCAAAGCATATAGATATCAAGTTCCTATTTGTTAAAGAAAGAATTCAAGATGGTCAGTTATCTATAGAACATATTGGGACAAACTCGATGATTGCGGATCCGCTTACAAAGGGATTGACACCTAAGGTGTTTCATGAGCATACAGCTCGTATGGGTGTCATATTCATTGAGGATATTTAGTTTCAGTGGGAGTTTGTAATTTGGATGTTCTGATGGATATGTTTTGGTTATTTCAGTTTATGGATATTATGAGGTTGTTTTCTGCAGAAATACATTTTGTAGTTTTATCCATACTCTGATTTTGTTTGGTTGATTTCACTAAAGTTTTAAGGTTGGACTAGTTGGAAGTAGACATGTTTAGGTCACATTACATGAAATTTCCATGCTACACATCCACATCATAATCTATGTCATTCAATTATATCGCATTGTGACCATTGTTGGGTCGAGTTACGAAAATGAATGTAACAAAGGCTTCTTTGATCCTATGTTGATATGATTGATGGACGAGATTGGTTATAGATGCATTTCAGTAATGACAGCAATATGAGCTCAATAAGGTACCTGTTATATGATTATAAGGTTGCACATATAGCCCAAGTGGAAGATTGTTAGATCCTTAATCCAACATTGGGCTTATATGTGAAATAATCATATAATGGGTTGTCATATTCGGCTGAGCCCACTTGAAAGTGATCAAGTAAGTATTCGGGCTTTAATGTATATAGTAGGGTGCGGACTTTTAATGTGTAGAGACATTAGGTAAATTGCTTGTTTTGTTATGGGCAAAACGGTAATTTTAGAAATAAGGGTTTTCCCTATATAAGGAGGGTCTTGGTCCCCGGGTTAGACACACCACCACACTACACTTTCCATTGAGTTTAGGTGAGAGAAAGCTTAAGGAATTCTCTCAAGGTTTGTTGTAACCTGGAAGGCCAACCCGTCTTTCTAGAAGAAGAAGAAGAAGAAGAAGAAGAAGAAGTAGGAGGAGTAGGAGGAGGAGGAGGAATAGGATACTGACTTGATTTTTTGCGATACCACAAGATACTTAAGTAAATTTTTTCCAAGTTTATTTGATTTTTCTACAAAGTTCAAATAATAAAGCATGTTTAATTTTTCTACGAGGTTCCAATAGTAAAACATTAAAAATCACCCTTGAATAAAAAATGGGGGACATGATTGCTCTAGCAAGTTACTAGACTTTTTCACCAAATAATAACTCCTGTTTGCACCATGACATTAGAAATATAACACTAAATATGTTTTATATTCTATGGTGTTATTTAATATATATATCTTTCAAAAAAATAAAGAGTTTCTTGTTATAGCGGTAATCCCAACTAAAAAGTTTTCATCTAGTGAAAAAGTGTCACAATTGAATTTCACTTAAATCTCTTTTGGATCAATCTATGAAGGTTAGTTGTCTTCTCTTAGTTATTTCATCTAGTCAGCAAATATTCATAATATTCAACCACCATAATCGACTACGTCGAGACTTTTATTATTAAATGTGACTTTCAGGGGCACAATATTAATTCCCACCTACCTGGAAGCATCAAAACAAATATCAACTCCTAGCCGTCCCTGATTGTGAAAGTTCCCTTCGTTTGATCCAATTCTTCAATTATTGAATCGTCAATTACAACTATGGGTGGAATGATAAACCACATAAATTTAATTAGTAAGAAACCCATATTTCAATTTTATAATGACGTAATCATCGACGAAAGAGTTGGAACATAGGCTCAGGAGGGTCCAGGCAAGACGGCTCCGGGCAGCTACCCGGGCCTCTGACTGCTGGTCCACATAGCCGGTCCACATAGCCGGGCAGGGTCCAGGCAAGACGGGCAGGCTCCGGGCAGCTACCCGGGCCTCTGACTGATTTTAATTAAAATCAGTTTGACTCAATTGATACGTTTTAAACTATAGGATACTGACTTGATTTTTTGCGATACCACAAGATACTTAAGTGGACTTTTTCCAAGTTTATTTGATTTTTCTACAAAGTTCAAATAATAAAGTTTGTTTAATTTTTCTACGAGGTTCCAATAGTAAAACATTAAAAATCACCCTTGAATAAAAAATGGGGGACATGATTGCTCTAGCAAGTTACTAGACTTTTTCACCAAATAATAACTCATGTTTGCACCATGACATTAGAAATATCACACTAAATATGTTTTATATTCTATGGCGTTATTTAATATATATATCTTTCAAAAAAATAAAGAGTTTCTTGTTATAGCTGTAATCCCAACTAAAAAGTTTTCATCTAGTGAAAAAGTGTCACAATTAAATTTCACTTAAATCTCTTTTGGATCAATCTATGAAGGTTAGTTGTCTTCTCTTAGTTATTTCATCTAGTCAGCAAATATTCATTATATTCAACCACCATAATCGACTACGTCGAGACTTTTATTATTAAATGTGACTTTCAGGGGCACAATATTAATTCCCACCTACCTGGAAGCATCAAAACAAATATCAACTCCTAGCCGTCCCTGATTGTGAAAGTTCCCTTCGTTTGTTCCAATTCTTCGATTATTGAATCGTCAATTACAACTATGGGTGGAATGATAAACCACATAAATTTAATTAGTAAGAAACCCATATTTCAATTTTATAATGACGTAATCATCGATGAAAGAGTTGGAACATAGGCTCAGGAGAGACATTGCTCTTCCATTAGTTGCTATATAATGCAGCAACACAATCAGAAAATCTTAAACAACTGCAAATAATTCCACATGGCCTCTGCCTTCTTTTTGTGTCAGGTTCTTGCAATTGTGTTCTTGCAATTTGCAGTAACTCAGGCTGATACAACTGTGAGCTTAGGATCAATCTTATATGCCAATGATAGTAGCAACACGTGGAACTCTTCATCTGGGGACTTTGCTTTCGGATTCCGCAAGTATCCGGGACAGCCAGATCAGTACCTCTTGGCTATATGGTTCGCCAAGATCCCGGACCAGACCATAGTATGGTCAGCCAATGCAAGCAGCCCTGTCCCTAGAGATTCAAAGCTTGAGTTGACCACTGATGGAAAGCTCATGCTTACATCCCCCGGAGGAGGGGAGATTTGGAGCTCAAAGAAGAACGATTTCCTCCAACCATCCGGAGCTACGATGCGAGATACGGGGAACTTCGTGATCCAAGGGAACAGTTCGAGTATAACCGTATGGGAGAGCTTCAGGAATCCAACAAACACCATCCTGCCAAACCAAGTTCTGAAGTTTGGTGACAAGCTCTCCTCGGGTCAGATACTCGGAAGCAGCTTCTCCAGTGGAAAATTTGAGCTTTTGTTGCTTTCAGATCAGATGGTGTTTCGCCAAGTTGATCCTGAATCAGGAAACTCTTATGGAGATTATGTGTCGATTCGGAACGCGACACAGCTAATGTTCAATTCGACAGGTAACATATACACCAAGCAATTGGACAATAGCACCATCCAGGTCACCTCAGGGGACTTCCCCACAAGTGAGAGCTTCTACTTCCGGGCAGTGCTCGACTATGACGGTACTTTGACAGAGTATATTCATCCCAAGGATTCAAGCGGGAGCTGGTCCATTGTATATGTAGTTCCTGATGATGTCTGTAAGGCTTCTCAAGGACTCATGGGAAGCGGCCCTTGTGGTTTCAATGCTTACTGTGAACTTGGCCAGCTCGGGAAGCCTCGGTGTGGCTGCCCGCCTGGATTTTCTTTCCAGGATCAGAGCAACCAGTATAGTGGCTGCAACCAGGATGATTTAGGCTTGATGCAGTACTACTGTCAGCTGGACGGATCTGCATCAGGCGTGGAGCTATTCGATTACAATACAATGGACGGAGTGGACTGGCCTTTTACAGACTACGAATCGAGGAGCCCGTCTACGGAATACGACTGCAGGAGAGCTTGTTCGATCGATTGTTACTGTGCCGTTGCCATCTTTCAGGACCCCAAGTTCAATAATGGCACAGGAACATGTTGGAAGAAGAAGCTGCCACTTTCGAATGGAAAGCTAGACAGAAACTCCATTGACAGAAGAGCCCTCTTCAAGAAATTGATAAATAATGCCACCATGTGTACAAGTCCATGATCTTCACAGAATTCAATAATTGTGTAGCATACAGTTGTCAACTACTATAATATACCACTGTGAAATGTCCCGAGCTCGAATTTTGTTGATTGACTTGGTGCTAAAAGAGCCGAGATAGTTGGATACATGGTGGATTTTCAATGGTGGAATAGTTGACAACTTCTTTTCTGTGGCTGGATTATTTGCATTTATCCATTTCTTCTACCAAAGAAGGATGTATGAGATCACAAAGAGCCGAGACGAGAGAGATCTAGAGACTAATCTCCGGTCGTATAGCTATCAAGATTAGAGGTGAGTTTGGTGCGGTTTTGCGGTATCGGTGCAAAAATTGACACCGAACCGCACTTTTGATTTAGCCAAAATTTGCACCGTCGGTTTGGCAGTTTAGGAAAAAACCAACGGTGTGCCAGTGTGGCGATTTGCAGTTTAATGGTGCAGTTTTGCGGTTTGAAACCGCAAATTCGTCCCAATTCGTAAGACCCATATTTAAGGCCCAAATTGTAAAAACCTGTTTTCTTTAATTTTTTGGTGAAAAAAGAAGCCCAAAAGAAAATGCCAGGCCCAATTCAACCAAGGACGTAAATCCCTGATCAACAAACAATTCAATGACTCAAGTTCATCCAAATACAACCATTCAACCAAAAACAATCAACAATTTAAAGGACGAGTACAGGAAGTTCATCCAAATACAACAACAAACAATCTAACAATTCAAAGTTCAAACTAACACCAACTACATAGTAAACACGAAAACCAACCAAAGATATTAATCTGCCAAAAATTGAACAATGCACAACTAATTGGCTATTCGAGCCTCCAGGTCTTCATCTTCGCGTTCAAATTCTGCTTCGAGTTCTGCATATCATATGAAATTAAATTAGAACTTAAATATATCATGGTAAATAAAATTTTTTGATTTTAAATTATAACTAACCTTCAATTATTTTAGCCTCATCCAATGGTTCTTCATCGTCATCATTTGTTTGTTGCTTAATCCGCAACCAATTTTGAGCATACACCAAAGCTTACACCGTCCTAGACTTTAACGAACTTCGGTGAGGGTCCAACACGCGTCCACCCGTGCTAAAAGCAGATCCTGAGGCAACACTTGAAGAAGCATTGCCAATGTGATGGCTAGAATCTTTTCAATCCCCCACTCAACCAAAAAGTGCTCAATGCTATCTCCAATTGTCTCCCCTTTGTGATCATCAATTTGACAAAAGCTCAAGATCCTTTTCTGATAGTTCCAATCCATGTCAATCCAATGCCTAGTTAAACACATATAATTCATTGTTTGGATTGACGTCTAAGTATCAGTTGTAAAACTCAACCATTGACCCTTCAATGGTTTTTTCACCTTTGTCATCTCTTCAAAATATATTTTCATGCAATCTTTAGCCACAGTTGTCCTATGTGGCATCACAAACCTAGAATTCATATAATTGCTATATGCTACAAATCCCTTACCTTCCACAACCCTGAAGGGCAACTCATTTTTTATCACCATCATTGCCAAATATTTACGACCCCCTTCTTGACTAAAGGCAACGACTTTAAGCTGACCCACACCACCACCTATTGTAGGAGGTTCAAATGACAAGGTAGTTTGTCTCAAATCTTTCTTAGAAATTTTAATGCATCTATCCTTCAAGTGGGCATTCAATGCACTAGTTCCATTCCTCCTAGGATTGCATAAATATATTTGCCCACAATGGTTGCAAGCCACTTTTTTCTCACCTTCTGGACAATCCGGAACTAGTGTAAAGTGCTCCCAAACTTCACTCGTTTTCTTCCTACTCTTGTTACTCTCCGTATTCATGCTATCATAATTCTTTCTTTTTGAAGATAACAGAGGTTTGCTAGGAATCTTACCGGTTTCTCTTTGCTGGCCAAGAGCTCCACCATCACTCGACGGCCCAACAACCTCCTTTTGCACACCATCAATGTCAGCATCACTTTCCTACACAACATTAATTAGCATAGCTCAATAACATTTCAACAAAAACCAGAATTCTATTATCAAAATTCAAGCGCAGTTAAGCACTCATATCGCAACCACCAATTGACTGTCCTTTACTCCTACCTACTGACCCACCTCAGAATCGAATCACAAGAAGCAACAAAAAAATAGCCCCAGTCCCATCTCAAAATCAACTACAAGGAACCTAGCCCGCTAAGCATAAAGCAAGCCCTTTCTCAGTGGCTCAACTTCTTTTCTATGTAGAACAACCAAAGCAGATAGACAAAACAAGCCCCGGTCCCATCTACAGATTTAACAATCACACAAGAAACCAGCCTAAGTGCACCATTCATTGACTCTTCTGAGATGGACTAGGTTACAATAGACACTGACAAAATCTAAAAGGGTCAAGCTAGAAGGCACAACTTCAATTACTCGAACAGAATGTAAACAGATTTAGGGTTTTACCATAATGGGTCGAGGTTCAGAAGGAGGCGGAGAGTGTTGAAATTTCTGGGTTTTTATCTCAAATCTGAACGAATGCACAATTAATAACCTTAGAACGACGGAGATTGGACAAAATTTGAAGGCGTCTGGGTTTTTAACTTAGAACGACGGACCAAGGAGGAGCTGTGAGCACAACTGACACAGAAAGAGGAGTGACGGCAGCCGTGGTTTTTGTTTAATCGGGAGGTTGAAGGGAAAGGCGGAGAGCTCGAAATTTTTGGTTGGAGGGAGAGGGCTGAGAGCTCGAGGTTATGTCTGCTGGGATTAAAAAGGGAACTAAGGCAAAATGACATCGTTTTTTCACATATGAGACATATATAAAACGACGTTGTTTTATATGTTTGTGGTTTCGCGGTCGTTTAGTTTGGTTTCAGACCAAAACCAAAATCAAACCGCAATATTTCGATGTCAGTTTTAAACCGAACCATGAAACCGTTTACTGATGCGGTTTGGAATTTTTTGGTTGGTCGATTTCGCGGTCGGTCAATTTTACGGGTTTGAAGCTCACCCCTAATCAGGATCTTGAGAAGGCCACAGACAATTTCAAGGAGGAGTTAGGAAAGGGAGCTTTTGGTACAGTTTATAAAGGGTTGTTACCTTCAGGCTATAGCAATCATGTAGCAGTCAAGAGGTTAGATAAGATAGTTCAAGAAGGCCAGAAAGAGTTTATCAGTGAAATGAAAACAATTAGCCAAACTCACCACAAGAACCTGGTTCGTTTACTTGGTTACTGCGACGAAGGGGAGAACCGGCTCTTGGTCTATGAGTTGATGCAGAATGGCTCTCTATTAGGGTACCTCTTCGGAGATCTCAGGCTCAACTGGGAGCAAAGAGTGCAAATCGCTTCAGGAATTGCTAAAGGACTCGTATATCTCCATGAAGAATGCAGCACGCAGATCATCCACTGCAATATAAAGCCTTAGAATATCCTCTTAGATGATAACTTCACCGCCAAGATTTCTGACTTCGGTCTTGCAAAGCTTCTGATGCATGATCAGACTCGTACACTTACCGGGGCCAGGGGGACTAAAGGGTATGTGGCTCCTGATTGGTTCAGAAACACGCCCATCACAGCAAAGGTGGACGTTTACAGCTTCGGGGTCATGCTGTTGGAGATCATCTGCCGCAGAAGGGGTCTAGATTTCGAGTCGGATAAAGAAGCTATATTGACAGATTGGGCATATGAATGTCTTCTCAGGAAGCGTGTGGAGACATTGGTTGAAGGCGACGAAGAGGCCAAAGGCGACTTCAAAAGGCTGGAGAAGTTTGTAATGGTGGCCATCTGGTGCGTGCAGGATGATCCTTCGACGAGGCCTTCCATGAGGACAGTTTCACTGATGCTTGAAGGGATTGTCGAGTTTCCTCGGCCACCTTGCCCATTCAACTACAGTTCAGTCACCTCCTTTGACGATGAATCATCCCGTTTCACCCAAGATTCCCTGCAAGAAGCACAATCACTTGATCATGTTAAGCTCCTAAATCCTTCAGCCACGTAAATACCAGACCACTGTAGTAACATTACTGTCCCGACCCATACCTTAGTAGATGTTTGGTGATACTTAGAAGCAATACATGGTGAAGGCTTATACCTAGCCTTAGTTACTATTTCATACATGATTCAGGGCAGAAAGTTGAGTTAGGTCCCTGGAACATTTAAAGGATCGTTGTATAAGTAATCTTTAACATGCAAACTTCGACAAATCAGGGCACCTAACATGATTCAGTTGTTCCTCAGTGAGAACTGGAACAGAACTAAACAAAAACCGTAAAGACAAATTCAATTAGGCTGAGTAGGCTATGAGGATCCGCCATGATGATACCTCTGCATATTTGCGGATGAAAAACCTGAGATCATCCAACTGCTCCATGCAGAGTGACTTCAACTTCGGGTTACAGAAACTGGTCTGCAAATGATTCACAATAATAGAAGAGAGAATTGTATCTTCATGTACCCTGGCATGACAATTATTCACCGAGTCATAACTTAAAATTACAGGATGTGTCCAAGAATTTAGAAAATTGTCTGAAGAAGTTCCTCTAACGTATCAAGAAAATGTGATGAATCTTACCCATGGTCAACCATACTACTCACATCTGTCAAGTGAAACCGCCATTCAATTGTCCAAGAGATGAATTTCTTCCTAAAAGTAACATTAAGGTAGTCAGAAACAAACTTGAAACATAATTTAGAGATCTACCAAGTCCAGTTTGACGAATTCGAACTTAAAATATGGTTATATCTTACCAAACAAAAAGGTCCCAAATAGAAAAGCATATCAAGAGAGTAATAAACTTCATTCAGAGGATATTTTGCTTGTACACATGAAAACAATTGTAACCTTTTTTTTTATATATAAGAAGACAACAGATTGTATTCCCTCATTGACATTCCCTTGGATAGAAAACGAATCCTTGTTCGTCGGCCTGCAGCCGCGTTCTTGAGATCGAGTTGACGGAATTCTAGTCTGAGAATGCTGAGCCATGTGCGCTCTTGTCCTCCGAGCAAAGAGGGTTTGATATGTTTCTTTTTTTTTTGGTCGGAAAGGTTTTACGAAGTCTGACGGATTCGACGCATAATTAACGAGTAATTACGTGTTAAATTCGTTTAATTAATAAACTAATTCATTAATAATAAATCATTTACTTGTTGAAGCAAGAGGTCCACAGGTTCGGGTCCACAATGTCTTCGTGCTAGTCGAATTACGATCACGTTTTAACAGATTCGTAATTGATTTTCACGAGATTTCCTCTATAGAAAATCTGATCAAAATTCAGGTGCTAATCCAAAATTTTTCCTTTCTTATTGAGTGGTTGTGAGCAAACTTCATAATTGGTCCAGTCGGATTTCCCCTTTTATAGAGAAATCTGGCACACCAAAACGCGCCATGTGGCACGCCACATGGTGACATGTGGCACTACTGGGACGCATGTCCGACACGTGGCGTGCCACGTGGTACTTCGGACTGCATGTCCGCCATGTGGCGCCACGTCAACGTGCCATGTGGGCCGCCACCTTTGGCGGCAACTGCGTCAGCGCCACGTCACGCTGACGTGGCGCCTACGTGGCATCGGGCCGGTCAACGCAGGTTGATCGGCCCATCCAACCCAACTAATGGGCCTGAGCCCAATCAGGCACAATAATAATTGTCTGATGGGCCCAAGGTCCAACATCTCCTACTCAATTATTATTGACCTTGATCAACAGCTATCAGATTTCTTTAAAAGATTTCGTGCGACTAGTACACGTCGAGTATGTTAAGCCAAATTCAAGAGCACGGACACTCAGGCTACTTGAATAGTAGCATCTCGACAACCTTCTTGTATAATGTATGCTTTTACCCCAGGACTCATGTCACATTCCATTGTTCACATCAGTGATTTCAAACAATTATATTCGGGTTCACTATTGTACGTTTCAATACAATTGGTGCACCTGAACCACGAAACTCAGAATGTGATGGACAAAGTTCCTTCTCCCTTAACTATATTTTTTTCATAATGATACAACCTGCTTTTCTGGTCAGTCCTGCCAGGTCGAATCGCTATGTCATAACCTTTTCATGAACTTTCCAAGTTAGCAGCACTGGACCATACTTCCAGAATATGTTTAGCATCTGGGTAATATAGATTTCTCTATATTTCCCAACAGTCATGCCTTAGCTAGACGGTTTAAACGATCCTGACTGATATGGCCAAGTCTAGAATGCCATAGTTTAATATCATCCTCTGATGAGTTTGAACTAGTGACAAAGGAAAAACTTTCACAGGGATCAATATCCAGAATAAAAAAATCTTCTGACATATATCCAAGGCCAAAATAGGCATCATCCAAAAATAATCTAACGGTGTCGTCCTCAAACGACAACCAAAAATCTAAAGACATTAAGGCAGAAATAGAGATCAGGTTCCTTCGAATGTCTGGAGCATACAATACGTCATGTAAAAGAAGGGCACGACCACCACGAAGGTGTAATCTACAAGTGCCCAGGCCTTTCACATCCACGGACGAGTTGTTACCAACAAAAATAGTTTTTGCTCCAGCCGGCAACCGCCTGTATTCAACGAACGAACAACGGTCTCTAGCTACATGGTCTGTCGCTCCTGAATCAATCACCCACATAGAATATGACTCAGTTAGAAGGGTACAAGAGGATACATACAACTTACTCACACTTGAGTTTAGATGTACCTGCTTGGGCATCTTGCAATCTTTTGCAAAATGTCCCTTCTGTTGACAGTTAAAACATTTCACTTTTGAAATATTAAACCACTTGTTCTTTTTAGCCTTGGAGCCATCCAACTTGGTTCCATAGTTTTCAGCCTTTGGAGTTTGTTTACACTCACCCTTCCCTTTACCTTTTTTCTTTTTCCCACCACTCCGAGTCGAACAAATCGAATGGGCTTTAGGGTGTGATTTCATAGCTAGGAGGCGATCTTCCTCTAGCTCAAGGTGTCTGGCAACATCATCAAATGTTACCAAATAATCGGAATGGGTAAGATTCATCTTCATCTGTTCCCAACTTGGTGGTAGAGAACGGATGACAGCTTGAATCTGCTGCTCGTTGCTAAGTATGTGACCAGCCTCTGCTAGTTCACTGATCATATTGGACATCACTCTCAAATGTTTCCTCATGGGAACCTCCAGACGCTTTTTAAAGGTGTCAAACCTTATGGTCAAAGCACGCAACTTCGACACTGAAAGCTTTCCGAATTTTTGTTTGAGAGCATCCCATAACTCTTTCGCGTTGTCATGCACGCGAAATTGTCTGGTGATATCATCCATCATTGAACTCAACAAGATCAATCGAGCAGTAGTATTTTTTTCTCTTCCGAATAACATAAGCTTCCTTATCTCGCTTATGTTGAGCAGTTGTGCCTTCTTTAGGCTCATCCATTATTACATGTATGTGCTCTAGAACCTCTTGTTCCTCAAGCACATATTGGATTTTCATGCTCCAATTTTCATAGTTTTTACCGTTGAGTTTTAACTCACGGTTTAACTCAGCTATGATGGATCTAGAAGCAACTGACATCTCTATAGGGATTTTTAATATGAGAACATATTAGAAATTTGATTTGGCAATATGATACAATTTACTATACATTCATAACTTTTAACGATATGAAGTTCTTGATTAATCTCAAAATCGAAGTGGGTCGCAGTCATGCTTCCCTTCACCATTCAAGAATTAATCTTAAACTTTAACCGTTTAAAGTTCATTGATAGTAAACTCAAGTGGAAGCAATTAAACAAACAACTTTATTTAATTACATACATTTGTACATTCTGAGTTTATACACACATGTACAAAAACTCAGATGAGGTCTCAACCTATTGTACAAAATTTCCCCAAAAGCAACATATGTACATGGGGACAGTTAAACATAACATGTAATCACACACGGATCGGATGTCCAGGCGATCCGGTAGGAGAATCCAGATACATATCTGGATCCTGGTCCGAGGACGATCCTGTGGAAAGTTCCAAGTTCACCGACGGAACCGGGATCGATTCTATAATCCAGATGATCAGGAGCGGAGGAAAACTATAGTGGTATTCCTTAGCGAGGTAGCGGTTCAAAATCAAACCGCTTCGCAGCTCCAAAACAGGAGAAGGTATTATTTCTCTGAGAAGACCCCTCTCCTCGAGATAGTGGATCAAACCATAGAGAGCATCTCTACGGGTATTGAACTCAGGCTCCAAGAAGACACACATATCTTCACGGATTTTCAGCGTGACCTGGAGGTCTTGAAACATAGAGGGCCACTCCTCTCCATGATCGTAACCTCCAGCCCAGATGCAGTCTTGCATCTCCCGGTGAACAGCCTCGATGTGCTCAACGATAACATACATGTCATCCTTAGGCACACGCAGCGGTAAACGGTACTTCAGAACCTTTTGTCGAAGTTTCGTTGCACAGAAGTTCAGATACCTTCCTCCAAAAGCCATCAAATCTTGCAACAATTGCAATTCAATTTTGGGTTAATTCTCATATTCTCCCAAAATATGATTGAAAAACTCATTTTTCTATCTTTTGATGATGGATCAATTTATGTGATTTTAGTTGAATTTAACATATCTCGGAACTCGTTCCAAAATCTTTTCTTTTTAGGTTTATTAAAAATATAACGATATTTTTAATAAACCTAATTGACAAAAATTGCTCAAAATTTTTATCAATTTATTAGATTTTAATTGAATAAAAACTGATTTGATTCAATTAAAAGAGAAAAAACCCAACATTTTAGTCTAATTTCGACTTAAGTCAAAATTGACCGTAAATCGGGTTGGGTTGAACCAAGAAACCAGGCCAATCCGTCCGGTTTTTTGATTTTTTTAACCCGGGTATAAATATTTTCGAGAAAAATCATGAAATTACGATTTTGCCCTTCGCATATTTCCCATTCACTTTCTCTCTCTTCTCCCGCGATCAGGGAAAACCCGACCGCCGCTCCCCCTACGACCGCCGTGTAACGGCGGCAAACCAACGGCTAAGACCGGTCGCTATCGACGCGTCTCGGCCTCGCGAGCACGTCTGTAGCAGCCTCGCGGGCCGTCGTGAGGCCGTTCTCCGACGCAGTCGTCTTCTCCGTTCCGCGCCTCTCCGCCGTCGTTGTCTTCGATCTCGCGATTTCGGTGACGTCGATCCACAAACGTGGTATCGGAACGTTGAGGAGAAGCCGGAGAATCGACTATCGTTGATCTACGGCATCGAAATCGACGGAAATCGATTTGGGGCGAAATCGCCCCAAATCGCCCGATTAGGGTTTCTGTCGATTTAGGGATTTTTTGGATAAATTTCCAATTAATTCCCAATTTTTCCAAAAATTGCACCGAAGTCCATGACACGCAGGTGCCACGTAAGCGGTCCAATTTTAGATGGGTACCTTAAGGTTTCGCGCGTGCGCGAATTTGCTTGCGTGGTTAGGCAAAATTTCAATTTAGTCCCACTGGTTCTAAATTAATTACATTAAAGTCCAACAGATTATGATTTTCTATAAAATCACAATTAATACGATTTTTAACCCAATAAATCACATAATTACTTGAATTAAAACATCATATCATCATCAAAATATGGTTTCGACCATGCTCTGATACCAATTGATGGATTCAACAAGTAATTAACGAGTAATTACGTGTTAAACCTATTTAATTAATAAACTAATTCATTAATAATAAAATCACTTACTTGTTGAAGCAAGAGGTCCACAGGTCCGGGTCCACAATGTCTTCATGCTAGTTGAATTACGATCACGTTTTAACGGATTCGTAATTGATTTTCACGAGATTTCCTCTATAGAAAATCTGATCAAAATTCAGGAACTAATCCAGAAATTTTCCTTTCTTATTGAGTGGTTGTGGGCAAACTTCATAATTGGTCCAGCCAAATTTTCTCTTTTATAGGGAAATCTGGCACACCAAAATGCGCCACGTGGCACTTCGGACCGCATGTCTGACACATGGCGTGCCACGTGGCACTTTGGGCTGACGTGGCGCCTACGTGGCATCGGGACGGTCAACGCGGGTTGACCGGCCCATCCAACCCAACTAATGGGCCTGGGCCCAATCAGGCACAATTGATTTTCTTAGTTTTGCCTCTTCCTTGATCAATTAGAACTACAAACTTTGAAAGTGCGAAGTCTTTTTTTTTTCTTCGCGTAAACTTATTTTTTTAAAAGTAAATTTCACACGGGTTTAAAACCTGAATTTCTTAAATATTTAGCATACTTTCTATCGTTAAGCTACAAGCCATTTCATTCGTAAACTTATTTATGACAATGTAGCATAATGATTATTTCAAACGGCTAGATTAGGGACAAATCTCGATAATCCAATTCTTAAAGGAACTTATTTAGTATTAGAAGATGGTTTCGTAAAACGTCCGAGCTGAATTTATACGACCCAGATCTCGAGAAAACGTGAGTGAGAGGAGTTTGGGCGGATTAGGCGTTCTAGAGTTTTTTAGATTATATAGGCCCTAGTCCAGTATGTAGACCTAGATGCAAGTTTTTATCATGGTTATCAAATATGCGGTCCGACCGGTGGTCTGACCGGTTGGACTGTGATTCGATACAAGGAGCGTACCGGAATTGGCCCAAAAATATCAACCTTACGAACTGTCCAAAATCTGGTCAGATCGGGCGATTCGTCCAAAATTTCGAGTTCATATTTTTCGGTTGGTAAGGTTGGACCAAAAATGATGATTTTTTTTAATAAAACTAAAAAAGATGAGTTTGTCACTTGGTTTGGTCAGAAATTTTGCACAAATAAAAAAGGAAAGAGACCCAAAAATTAAAATTGAGAAAACTTTATCAATCTCCGTAGTTTTATCATGTATTTGATGATTTTTTGAGGTGTATATGTGATTACATGTACAATTATACATATATATTATTTAAAAATGATATTTTAAAAATTCTAATCCGACCGGCAGTTCAACCGGTCAACCCGAGATTCGGCCCAAACTCCGGATCGTATTTAAAAACATTGGTTTTATCATTATTTTCGATGATGTGATCTGACCGATCAGACCACAAATCAGAGCCTTGAACGTATCTGAAAACAAGGTAGGGACGTCTTAGATTCTGAGCTCTCTCTCTCTCCGATTCACATCTCAGGCAGCCTCCGAGCTCCGCTCCGGCCTCCCAAGTCGGCGTCTGAACTCTCTCTCACCGCTCCGATCTCAGGTAAGTCCGACCTCAGGTAGTCATGGCCTACAGAAACTTTCCTTGGCAGTGGCGACGCCTCGAGGAAGAAGAAGACTTGAAAATGGCAAAAAACCCTAATCGCAATTTTGGGCAAAATTAACTCACGCAGATACACAGTTTTGGCTTCTGATTGATGGGGTTTGTTTATTAGGAATTTGTGAGAGAAAAGAGGGTTTTGGTTTTGAAATGCTTCTGTTTCATATTGATAATGGAGGAGGGAGAGGAAATAAAATATGATATTTTCCTTCTTTGGTGGTGTTCTTTTTTTTGGTGTTTGATATCTAAAAGGAAAATTTTTTGTCTTATTTTCTTTATTTTTTTAAGAAAGAGACTATATTTTGGAGGTGTGATATACTGCTATATATTATATATAAAAGATTTTGAAATAAAAAAAGCTCCGATCTGAATGGCATTCGGGCCAGTTGGGCCGGTCGACCCAAAAGTGGGACCAAAATTTGGGTCGGCCTCAAGATCATTTTTGAAAAAAAATAGATTTTATTAGAATAATTATAATATTTTTGTATTACGAATTCTTCCAAGAGTTTGTTTTGTTTCTCGATCCCACTCATGAAAATAAATTCCTATTTCCTTCTCAATCCCGCTCCTAAATCCCTGAATTCCTTATTTCAAATGCTCATCTCTTAGCTCTAGTACACACATACACTACGAGTTGATCAATAATATCTTTGTATTTTTCGTACATGAGAGATATTCGGGATAGATTATCACATTGTTAATTGTAAGAGTAAGTAGCTTGTTTAATGACATGCCTTGAATAGAATTTCGGCTCAGTTTTCGTGATTAGGTTAAAATAATACCTTCATCAGTTGATCTAAGTGTTCGTTGGTATTTAACATTGTACACATGTCTATCAATAATACAATGTTACTACCATGTTGTGCTAATACATTCATTTCTAATGAGCGTCGCACGATCGTTACTTCTCAGTATAAGCTCATAATTATCAATGACCATCATATAGTTTCGTAACCTTTGTTGAAAGTATCTGAATACGAGAAGATGTTCATGTTAGTATGCCTGGCCTAGATTCCAGAGTTTTATTTCCTTCATATTTTTCTTTCTCTAGACCCTATTGGAGTTGAGTTTTCCTTAATGACATGCCCTGAATAGAATTTTGGCCCAATTTTTCTGATTAAGCTAGATTAACGTCTTATCGTTTGATCTAAGTGGTCGTGTATATAATATTGTACACATATCAAAAATACAAGTTATCCTAGTTAATGAATTAATTTATAGGGAATATTCATTATAAGTGAAAATATTTATAATAATTAAATATCTAAGTAATAAATATTGATTTTAATATGGCACCAGACGTAATATAGAAGGAAGCGGGTATTTATTTAGAAATGACGAGACAACTGTTTTTATGGTTTTAGCTAGAGCCACACGAGCAAGCCGTTATTGCCAAATCATAAATACAAATACTTACTCTAGAAGATCAATTTACATTCCACTCGAGACTCCTTATACTATTGCATGCATAATTCAACAGTGTCGACATTGTATCAAATATTTACATTTAAAGATCAAAAGTCTCTTGTAAAGAAGCAAGGGAAAAGGAATTTACTCACAACATTCACAAATGCATCATGAACCTCGTTTACGAGATATGCCAATGTTATTTCGGAATAAATGATAGCTCCTCTATAAGGTTCTTTAGTAAATATTGATTGGTCGATTCTAACAATTGCCCTTTAACAAATAAGGTAAGTAGATCTAAAGTGTAATACTTGTATAAAATTTATGAAGAATCTAATTTGCATCTCAAACTTTAACTTTCAACTAATAAGAACATAAATAGTCAAGCTCACAAATCACAAAAAAATGACACACTTTTATAAATAACATTGAGATCCAAAACCTCCCCAAGGCCAACATACCACCTCCATTGTCATCGCTTCTTAGAAAATGGGAGAATCCTCTAGGCTTTGTCTGGCTAAACAATATCTGGGATGGGACAGATAGATGGCATAGACCTAATCCGAAGATCCCACCTAAGGCTTTATCTATCGACATCCACTCACAGGCCACGAATACGCTACACCTGTCAGCAATATAGCATCTACTTGTCAACAATTATAACAATGTACCAGTACAAATTATATTTACGTATCACATGACCCTCTCTTTTACAGCATGTTAAGTAAAGTGTTGAAGTCTCTCTTGTTAACCAATACAAACTTTAATCCAATAATTCAAGTGAACATCGCTTGAGAAGACGTATTGACATTATTAATTATAAAAGTGATTAACTTGTTCATAAATATAAAGTCACTTGAAATTATAAAAATAGAATAGAAATCAACTATGATTTTCAGGGCTATGCTTACCCTAGAGATGACAACAAACAATAATTGCGATCAGAAGAGTCATAAAGCCCAAGCTAGGGCAAAAAAAGGTAACTACTCAGTTCTTTGATAAGTTTTTGACCTTACGCTCTTAATTTATATTAGTTTTAAGTAGATTGTATGTATTGAGAAAAAAATATTGAAATAGCAAATAGTTATACTTGCTATTTTACACTTGTTAGTGCTCATAAAAACATGTCTTCTAAAAAAGTTGTGATAATACATCAATTTCTAGTAAGAGTTGCACGATCATTTCTACTTCACCTAAGCTCCAATTTATCCATGAATACTATATAGTTCCTTTTTTTTAACTAATTAAGAACTTTATTAGAAGACAAAGAAAATTACAAAGGGAACAGAGAAGAGCGAAGAGAGAAACAACAAAGGAGAAACCAAGGCGAACGGGCCAAGTGGTTGACCGGTTGCCATAACAATAACTCTATTCGAGCACACCTACAAGCGGGTGGTCAAGAATAGATAACTACCAAATACTTTGGCCTAAACGGGCAACCAAATAGGTTGACTCGCTGCCATAATAAGAACTCTATTCGAGCCCACCCACAAGTCGGATGGATAAGAATAGATACTAAGCTAGATCCTTCGCTCATAGTGACTCGTGGGAGTCATGTCCATCAAAGCGAGCCTGAATCGAGAGAAAGTGGACCCAAAATCTGACGACAGAGGGCCTGTAGAGGTGAGGCAGACCGCGGTCCCGCAGGAAAGAGGAGGGCCCACCAGGAGCAGGCCCAAATGTTGAATGCCCAGACCGCGGACCATGAAAAAACCGCCGGCGCTTAACCACCGGAAAGAGAGGAGAACCCACGGAGAGGAACTCCATCGCTGCCAACCGCCGACGAGCCCAAGCCAACCTGCCTGAAAGAAAGTGGCGCCTCTGGAGGGTAACCACGAGCCACAGGAGAATATAGGCGAGGAAACGCGGGAGGAGGAGCGCCAGAGCCTGCCCCCACAGAGAGGGATCCGAAGAAGCCCTAGTCGTGGGACTAGGGTTAGGATGTGGAACACCAGCGTCAATCGCCTGCTGGTGGACGGCGGTATCAGGAGGCGCCGCTAGAGAGGCCACCTGAGCAGCGGCTGGTGCAGGAGCAAGACCCCTAGCTTCGGGCTAGGGACGAGGACTTGCAGAAGAAGACCCCGTAAGGGAGGAGCCGGATCAGACCGTAACAACGACATGGGAGGGACGGCCGCCCCCTCCGGAGTCGCTGGATGCCCCGCTATGGCGACCTGCGGCGGGGCAGCGCCGGCGGCAGAGCCGAAAATGCGCGGAGGACGGGAGGTGGGGGAGGTGGACGCGAGGGAGGACCGTCGGGGGAGGTGGGGGTGCTCCAAAGCGGGCGCTTCATCGGAGATCCGCGGCCCGGAGGGTGGACGAAACCACCACCAAGTCGCGCAGGACTCCGCCATGGTCACCGGCGGCGGGGAGGGCGCCGGCGGTCCTCCCGAAGTGGCTGGGGAGGGTCGACGCTCAAACTCGGTTTTGGGAAAGAGGACTATAGAAAGTGTCCTAATACGCGAAGATGTCCTTGTTATAATGCTTGGCCTAGCTTCTAGGGTTTCATTTCCTTCGTCTTTTTTTTTCTCCAGATCCTTTTGGAGTTGGGTTGTCCTTCATGACAAGCCCGGAGTAGAATTCAGGCCTAGTTTCTATGAGTAAGTTAGAACAACGTTCTCACCAATTGATCCAAATGTTCGTTAGTATTTAATATTGTACAAATGCATATCAATAATATAAGTTACCATATTTAATGAATTAATTGATAAGGGAAATAATCTAATTAACAAATATTGATTTTAATATGACTCTAGATGAAATATGGAAGGAAGGGGGTATTTATTGAAAAATAAGATACAATTTTTTTTGTTTTAGCTAGAGCGACAAGAGCAAGCCATTATTGTGAAATCACAAATCAAAATAGTTACTCTAGAAGGCCATTTTGCATTTCACTCCAGACTTTTTATACCATTGCTTGCAAAATTCAACAGTGTTGACATTTTATCAAACATTGACATTTAAAGATCAAAAGTCTCTGGTAGAGTAGCAAATGAAAATAAATTCACTTACAACATTCACAAATGCATCATAAACCTCGTCTACGAGATATCTCAATGTTGTTCCGGAACCAATAATAGCTCCTCTATAAGGTTCTTTAGAAAATGTTGATGGGTCAATGTCTAACAGTTGTTCGTTAACATATATGCTAAGTAGCTCTAACGTGTAATACCTATAAAAAAAATTATGATGGGTCAAATTTGAAGGTCAAAACTTTAACTTTCAACTAACAAGAATTTAAATATTCATGTACACTAATCATTAAAAAAATGATATTATTATGGCAAAAGGGGACTATAAACAATACTGGGATCCAAACCCTATCCAAGGTCTAACATGTCGCCTCCATTGTCATCGCTTCTCAAGCAGTGGTAGATTCCTCCAGGCGCTGTCTGTCTAGACAATATCTAGGATGAGACAGATAGATGCCTAGACCTAATCTGAAGAACCCATCTAAGGTTTTATCTGTCGACGTCAACCCACCAGCCACTAGTATGCTACACTTGTCAGTAATATAACATCCTCCTGTCAATGATTATAAAAAGGTATCATCACAAATTATATTTACGTATCACATAACCCTCTGTTTTACAACATATTAAGTGTTTAAGTCTCTGTTGTTAAATGATACAAACTTTTAGTCTAATAATTCAAATAAACTTCACTTGAGAAGATGTATTGACATTACTAAATACAAAAGTGACTAACTTGTTCATAAATATGAAGTCACTTTAAATTAGAAAAATAGAATAAGAACTAGCTATGATTTTCAGGCTTTCTCATCTCTTCTCTTCTTAATTCTATCAAGAACCGAGTCAGGTTATTACATATTCAGTCTTGGCAATAGGCAACATTTGACATTCCTAGTATGCTTTGCCGAGTTTCTTGTGTTTGGTGAACAATCATGAAAAATATGCTTCATTGTATGGTTAATTTGGTTTTGTCGTCATCATTAAAACTCCTCGTTAAGTCAATGTTGAGCCTATCATCTTTTCTGAAAGTTTCTTATTTTGTTAGTGCATGTTTTCTGAACATCCTTATGTATTTGCAGCAACAACAGGTGGTGCCAAGAACTTCTGTGGGTACATTGTGCCAATATCATCTCTTGGCCCATCTTCATTGTCTTTGGAGGCATTTCATTGATGGATTATGCCATGATCAACTCGGCTTCTTATATCTTCTTCAATTCAGACCTCGTTTCGTTTACAATTCCAGATGCTTTGTCATTGATTGCATAGGTGTGTTCAAGTTGTTATTAAAGTTATTACTTTTAGAACATAAATTCACTTACAAATGATTTGCTTCATTTATTAAAATCTTGCATGATTGGACATTGTCAAACAATTGATGCAGGTTTTCGAAGGCCTTGTAGCTCCACTGTCCTTTTTGCTCATTATGTATGTCAGCAACCAAGTTACGACACTGACATGGAATCTGCATAAGCAATGACTTGGATTGCATATTCCTGGCTAGCTTCAACGTGCTAATATCAGAAGCATTTCAATTGTTCCAGCCCTCGTTTGTGCATGTACTTTCGGAGGTCAGGGAATATACAAGTCGTTGATTTTTTGCTCAGGTTATGATAGCCGTGCTGCTTCCATCTTCTGTGATATCGCTTGTCAGAGTGGCCTCATCACATGCATTAATGGGAGATCACAAAATTTCTCAATTTTTGGAGTGTTTAGCAGTCGTGTCCATCATTGCAATGCTGTGCGTGCATATCAAATTGGCAGATACAGTTATTTGACACCGTGACAAGAGTGATATTTTGTGGAGAATGGGTAGCGGCACAGATCTGTTCATCATTATTATTCTGGTTGTTGCATGGTCATTGTATTTCGTGTTCCGGCTAGCTGCCACGCCTCTGAAATCTTCAAACTTGGTTGATGGCCAGGTGGGGAACCGGGATGTACAGATTACTGACCCTGAGCAGAGAGAGGAGATTCCTTTATGTGACACAGAACACAGAGGAGAGGAGCATGTCTGTTTCCCTAGTCTAGAGAAGGATGATGCCATAGATATCTGGGAGCCAACTCCAAAGGAGGAGGATGCAATAGAAATCCAAGAGCCAACTGCAAAGGAGGATGATGCCATAGATATCTGTTAGCCAGAAGAAATATCCAGAGAAGTTCCTGGAAGTACCTCAAGATCTGCAGGGTTTGGGCATGCAGCACAAGGGCAATCAGCGTCTACTCTTGATGAGTTCTCGGGACAGTTGTATGATCTCCAGGGATCGAATTGGCCATACACAAAGATGTTAGATTTGTACATACGAGGTTGTCAAAGAGGATCGAATTGGCAATACATGCGGATGTTGGTCAAAGAGGATCCTTACCCACATCGGAGAGGCCGTCTTATGACGTTGGTGCATCTGATAAAAGGCGCACCGTTGGGACTCAATTGGGAAGCAGATCAAATTCCTTGACAAGTTGTGCTCCGGCAGCTTCATCAACTTCTTCATCCGCTACTTTTATCGGGTAAATCCTTATTTCCTCCAGACATTCATGCTCTAGGCTGCATCTTTATCATACCAGTAGCAAACACTTCTATCTGAGTTGTTGACTTCTTCTTTCATTCAAATTAGTCTTGAGTTGCTGGTTCGGTTCTTGGATATGATGAGTGGGTTTCTGGTTGTGTTTGAGTTGGTTGTATTAGTGAAGTTTGGAGGTTTGTATGATCGGTATGGTTGTGTTTGGTTTTGTGATGGTGTGTAAAGTGGCCTGGATAACACTACAGAGGCGTGAAAATTTTCTCCAGTTGTTTTTTTTATTGTGAGGACAAGTTCTTTAAGTTCAACAAATATATTGGCATGTGCATGATATACCAACTGTGAACCTTCTTGTTTACATTCCAAGAGATCCTAACCCACCTCGAGTTTTAGCACATCCTCATCCAACTGTGAAAACTCTATTTTTTGAACATCTGCAGGCATTATCCAAATCAATAGAAATATCGGTAGATCCAAAAGGTTGGGTTACCTTTGAAGACTAGGCTGGTAAGATTTCTACTCCATCGCCCTTCTCACTTCCACAGCCTGTTTTGAAAACCCAAAAATGGGAATTGAAATTTTTTTTCCCGGACTTATAAAATAAGTATGTTTGGTACCAATTATTTTAGGAAATAGAATCCTATTTTGATTAAAACTCAAGATTTGGAATTCCATTAGCAAAAGGTCAAATTTTTGGTAACCAATGCGGAATTGGTACGAAATTTTATTATACCTTTCAGTATTTCCTAAGACAACAAAATAACAAACCCTATTTACTTTGACAATTTGGCTAAAATTTTTGCTTGCTCCTGCCGCCTGGAGGACGATCATGGCCTAGGGCTTGAATCTGCTCACCCTAGAGACAATAACAAACAATAATTGCGATCAAAAGAGTTGCGAAGCCCAATCCAAACTCGGTTTCTTGATAATTTTTTATTTTATGCTTGTAATTTATATTTTTTAATTTGATTATATTTATCAAATTTTTTGTTGAAATAGCAAATAGTTACACTTAATATTTGACGTCTCTTAGTGCTCATAATCACATGTCGCTTAAATAGTCATGCTAATATATCCATCTCTCATAAGCGTCGCACGGTCATAACTTTTTCTCCTAAGTTCTTATTTATCCACAACTATCATATAGTTCCCTGATATTTGTTGAAAGTCTCCTAATACACGAAGATGCTCTTGTTAGTATGCTTGCCCTAGCTTCCGAGGTTTCATTTTCTCCGTCTTTTTCTTTCTCTAGATCCTTTTGGCATTTGGTTGTCTTTGATGATATGCCCTGAGTAGAATTCTGACCTAGTTTTTATTATTAAGCTATAACATGTCATCACTAGTTGATCTAAGTGCTCGTTGGTGTTTTAGAGAGATAAGTGCTTCTCATTGATATTATTGAACTCTAGTTAATCTCATTCAAAAAAAATAAACTCTAGTAAATTACAAAATTGACTTTGAGCAATTCTAGTATTTCCTCGATAATAATTGTTGATCGATCAACGGAAGTTCCCATCGTACTAGTGGTTGTCGAAGCCCATTTTTCCCTGTAGGAAGTAAATTTTACTCTTTTTTTACCTTTTAAAATATATGTGAAAGATCAAATAATTGATTATGCAACAGAAAAAAATGTGCTGCATTTTTATTTTGATGTGTAGATCAACCGATAAAAGTTGGCTTTTATAAAAAACTAAGCCATTATTTTAAGTTTTCAACATCAATACCTAAATTCGTATTGAATCGAAATTCAATGTCTAGTATGATTCTCTCCGTCTTTTGGTTCAATATATTTATCACATTTGTAAATAGTCAGTTTTGAACTTTAGGAAATGAGAACCCATGAACGAATTTTAAAGAACTTAGGTGTACTTTTAGAAAGTTTAATCACTAAAACACAAAATTGATTCCGTTTTTAAATAGCAAGAAAATATTTTTCAAAAGAATTTTGAAGTACACTATATCAAATTAGATGATTCATCGAAACTGGACTAGATCTACCTAACACCACATAAATTTCTGAGTATTCAATTTATAAATTAGAGTTTGAGTACACTTTAATATCAAGTTATATTTTTGCATCCAACATGGGGTGACAATGTGGTAACACTTCAACTTCGCACTAGCAAGTAACAACTGTGGTAATACTTCAACTTCGCTCTATTCTCCCACACCACCTCCAAGATGATGCCTCCTTATAATTTCTGACGTTTCCTCAAAAAGTAAAATTAAATTAAATACCACAAAATATCACAATTTGACAATCATGGACCACCACGAGAATGCACACGGTACCTAACTGACCTAATCACCTTGCTTTTCCCGGATCCAATTCGAGATGGCCGATGGTCGAATCCTACTTATAACTATCAGTTTAAGGTATGTTAATTTTAATTAGGCCTAAGATAGAGTATATATTAATCAATTTCAGAAATAGAGTCTAAGATATGGTATGAATTATATGAACTCATACATTATTTTTATCCTTTTAATTTACTTTAGACCCTACTTTAGTTATACTTTAGGTAGACCATCTTATCTATAATATAACTACATATTGACTCAAATTCAAACACATAATATAATGCTTATTTTCTTTATTGATTATGTTGTTACATACCTTGCTCAAAATACATTTTGAACGGTGGCTGTTGAAGTGCAAAAAATAACATGTTGGGAGATCGGAGTCGACTAGGGCGATCATTGAAGTACCTGGGCTTGAACGTCAACTTGCCTTGGCTGGGTATGCTCAAATCAGCTTGGGTACCCTCAACCTTGATATCCTCAGCCTTGAATCACCATGACTAACTCCAACTAGAGAAAGGTGGGCTTGGGTGAGCACGGTCAAACATATAAACCAAGTCCAACTAGGTAGAGACATATGTGACCTTGATTAACAACGACTAGAGGAAGTCGAGTTAGGCCGGCTTCAGCCAGGCGAAGATGCGAAATGCTGACTTCGACTAAGGAAAGACGATTTGGATATATTTTGGCTATGTAGGAGTACAGCCGACTTCGGTTAGGCAAAGATATGCTAAGTCGACCCCAACTAGAGGAAGCTAACTTTGAGCATGGTTGACGGGAAAAATAATTTACAAGGTTGGGGCTTCGAGTATGGGAGTTAGGTGTGTGATTGACTTCACAAGTTCGAGAAGGTGAAGCCGAATGTAGCATTTATTCTTCTAGAGTGAGTGAGGTACCAACTCAATAGATGTGAGCCCGACACTAGCTGAACTCGACACCAACCGAGTGGAAGGCCAACCCGGCGCCAACTAAGGGTGGCGCCAACTAAATGAGGCGCCAACCGAGGACAGGCAAACTCGTCGCCAACTGAGCAAAGGAGAGTTGGCGCCAACTGAGGGAAGGAGAGTGTGGCGCCAACTGAGCAGAGGCGAGTATGGCGCCAACTGAGGGAAGGAGAGTGCGGCGCCGAGTGAAGGCGGTTGAAGGGGCTTCGGCTGTGGTAAAGTGGTCATAACTTTTGACTCGGACCTCGGATTAAGGTGATTCTTGAGCCTATGGAAAGATACTAGGTAGGCCTACAACTTTGTAGTTCATCACTTTTGCCGATTCATAGTGAAAGGAAGTCCAATACCGGCGCCAAGTGAACCCGGCGCCAAGTGGATGAAAGGAAACCCGGCGCCAAGTGAAGGCGGTTAAAGGGGCTTCGGCTGTCTCTGGTAAAGTGGTCATAACTTTTGACTCGGACCTCGGATTAAGGTGATTCTTGAGCCTATGGAAAGATAATAGATAGGCCTACAACTTTTTAGTTCATCACTTGGGCCAATTCAGAGTGGATGGATGTCTAAAACCGGCGCCAAGTGTGGGAAGCCAACCTGGCGCCGAGTAGAAGAAGTAAATCCGGCGCCAGGTCATATCTTTTGACTCGAATCTCGGATTAACGCGATTCAAGTTGCTATGTGAAGGTAAGACATAGAACTACAACTTTGTAGTTTATGAATTCTTCAAATTCGAGGCAGAAGGATGTCAAAAAGGCACTTGAAGCAGATGCGGTGTCGGATGAGGCACTAAATGAGGCGCCGATTGAAGGCACCTAAATCCGGCGCCAATTGAAAGTACCGAATAGGGGCACCGATTGCCATTAGCTCAAGTAGAGAGCTAGTTTCCTCTCACTTCAGGTGAGACCAATCTCTTGAGGGTAAATGTAGCGCCCGGTGTACATGAAGAGACCGGGTTAGCACGGACTCTACATAGGTGGACAGAGATACGAAGAGACTAAGTTTAAGGCGGACTCTTGAAGTAATTGGAAGAGCTCTGGGATACTCGATACACCCTGGGTTCTTAAGAGACTAGGATAAACTCTGGCACGATAAATCCGAATTAGATGGGGATAAGCGTTGGAAGTCCGTTTTCAGACGAAGATAAGCATTGAAAGAGATAGGCTTCGGGCCTTCGAGTTCAGTCGGGATAAGGGTAAGGCCTGGTTGAAGATAAGCGACGAGGACTCCGAGTCCGACTACAACACGGCTAGAGTGAAGCTGATGCGATCTTCATTTTCTATATAAGCATGACAAGGGGCGAGCAGAAGACATCACACACAAAACATACAAATTACTCTCAAGCTTCGGCTTTTTATCTTAGTTTAGGTTAGTAGTAGTCTCGGCTTCGGCCACCCTTGTTACTTTCGGCGTTAGACCGACCTTGGGACGAGCACTCCGGGCCGTCACGAGATCGATCGACGTTCTCGTCACTTTTTATCCCAACATTGTTTTTGGCACGCTCGGTGGGACCTAGGAGGACGTCTGAGAAGGCGGTTTGACCCTACTCCAACCAAGATAACCAAGAGCAAGGAGATTGCACCACCCTCTTCTCAACACCTTGCTGGGAAGAATACTACCAAAACGGCTCCTCCCAAGGAACCGACTCTTCCTACTACTCAACCTAGTGCAGAGAGGAACATCACCAACACGGTTTCTTCTAGAGAGCCGGTTGAGATAGTCGTTGCCCCGATGGAGACATATTCTGCCTTCGTCGCTCGAAGGCGCTGTGAGCGCTATGAAGAGTCTCGTAAGTATCGTGAGGAGTCTCAAAGGTATTTTGAGGAGTCCCGTAGGCGCTCTGAGGAGTACTGGAGGCACTCTGAGGAGTACTGGAGGCATTCTGAGGAAAACTGGAAGCGCTTAAAGGAGTCCCTTAGCTGTGTTAGGGAGGACTTTAATGCGGTCGTCGATCAAGTCCGGGACGAGGAACCTCACGAAATATCTCTAGGTAATACTCAGTGTCTTGCCAGTTACTTGACCCACACCTTAACCCCAGCAATACCAAATGAGTCATCTGGGATGATCGATCCTGAGACCGAGAAGCCAAGTCTTAATAGAATGACACATATAGGGCTATCACCCTCCACTGAGCCTATGGCGGAAGAACTAAGGGTAGGGTCTTTGCCTTACCATGATACCCAGACCCGGGACTGTACGAGCTTACTCAGTCGACCTCCATCGGCTGGGGCCTCTAATTACCCAGGGTTGGAAGAGTCTCCTACAAGTGAGGAGACCTATATTCCGACCATGATGCCTCAGTTCTTAAGATTAAAGCAAGGGGAGCTAGATCTAAGTGTTCCTACTTTGACCTTGACCCCTCAGTTCATGATGTTGAGCGAGAGGAAGCTTAACGAGGGTGATGTTAGTCCAAAGACGGAGAGTCCACCCCAATTTTTTGATGTTGAGATCTCAGACTCACACCGAGTATCGGGAGCGCAGCAGCCATCAATAGGTCCCCACGTTAGTACTTCTATTGCCATGGTAGGTATACAACAAAGTCAAAAGAAGGAAGGCCTTAAACAATGGAAGGTCAACCCTAAGACCCGGGGGACAAGACTCGGGGGGCAAGGAAGGCCGCTTGATAGCAGCATCCTAAAGGCTCAGATGTCCTCTCATCCGAGGGGAGTCGATGTCCCTAAGCAAGAGGAGATTGACTCTAAGACCTGGGGGGCAAAACTTAGGAGGTATGGAAGGCCGCCTGATAAAGGCCTCCTAAGGACTCAAAAGTTCTTTTGTTCAAGGGGAGTTGGTGATACGTGGAGGTTCCATCGTCCCCGAATCAAGGTGGACCTTCAGGACAAGCCCAACCTACGCTGGTACACCTTCAACCAACTTGGAGACAAGGGGGTCACCCCTGAGTCATCAACACAAGACGTCTTGACCAAGACTCAAAGACGTTGCCTTGAGAAAAAAGTCCAAAAACAGAAGCAAGTAATTAAAGACCTCGAAGAGAAACTTGTGGAACAAAGGGCCAAGCTAGAAGAACGAAAGATGCTCTTAGCTCGCTCAAAGGTAAAACACCATTCGGCCCTGACTCGAGGCCGACCCAAAGAGGTTGAATCCTCTAAGGTGAAAGGAAAAGACCTCAAGCACATTAAAGAGGTTCGACCAGAGGCACCCACTGATCAACGTAAGAAGTTGATTTGCAAATGGATACCTAAGGCAAGAGGAGAGGTCCACCCAAAGGAAGATCGCCCCAAAAAGGACAAGGCTGACCAAGCCAACCGGAAGGAAAAGAAAGCCTCGGTCGACCTTGACAACATGTACTTCAAGTTTGGGAACTTCCCAAGCATGGTGGCGATTAACGTTGCCCCATCTAGTTTTGGGTTGAAACCCAATCAAACGAGCCACCAAGAGAGAGACGTGATAGAGAGTGACACTATTGAGGTTGAGGTAGAAAGGAAGTCTTCACCTGTATCCTTGATGGAAGACTTCAACGATAGTATCCCTATCGCTAGGCCTACCTGGAGGACAAGTGAGAGCCTGAGGTCTTTGTATACCATGGCTCACGACTTTGCAAAGTGGATAGAGAGGGTCCTCATGGATGACAGGGCTATTGTAAATATCCTACCTCAGTCGCTCTTGAAGAAGCTAAGCAATGAGAAGGAGAAGTTGACCCCCTTTAAGATAATAATGGCCAGCTTGGCTGGTAAGGGTACTCGTCCCCTTAGAGTACTCAAGGCTAAAGTTAGTGTGGGCTCCGTTACTCGAGAGATTGTGTTCTTTGTCATAAGCACAAAGACCTCCTATAATTCTCCATCGGGGAGGGATTGGATCAACTCAAGATGAGTGACCCCATTCTGCCTCCATATGTTCTTGATTCGGTGGAAGCCAGATGGAAGGGTAGAGATAGTGACAACAAATGTCAATCCCTTCCTATCGACTACTAACTGTGTAGAGGCAGCCTTCTACGACTATTTTATAGTGCCAAAAAGGGTGATCCAGGGAAGCATAGATGACTGGTTTGCCCGCTATGCAAGCTCGGTCGAGCAGGATACTCCTTCTATCCATCGATCGGTCAGTGCCACACCCAAAGGGCAGGCACTTTTCCTTACCTTTGAGGAGTAAGGCCATATGAGAGGTGACAAGGTGGTTGGGGGTCTACACCTTGTCATTCTACGAGTCGGCCGGGTATGTCTTTCATGACAACGGCCTAGATCCCCTGGTGCTTCTCAAAATAGATAATTTTCACCCAAGTAAACAAGGTGAAGCCAAGCTGGAGATGAAAGACCTTTGAGTAGAGGTATTACAAGCTCATCAAAGGTCAAAGAGGTTAAAATGCTACATGTCAACACTTCTCGTCTGACCGTACCGAAGTGTTAACATGTGGGGGGCATTGTTGAAGTGCAAAAAATAACATGTTGGGAGATCGGAGTCGACTAGGGCGATCATTGAAGTACCTGGGCTTGAACGTCAACTTGCCTTGGCTGGGTATGCTCAAATCAGCTTGGGTACCCTCAACCTTGATATCCTCAGCCTTGAATCACCATGACTAACTCCAACTAGAGAAAGGTGGGCTTGGGTGAGCACGGTCAAACATATAAACCAAGTCCAACTAGGTAGAGACATATGTGACCTTGATTAACAACGACTAGAGGAAGTCGAGTTAGGCCGGCTTCAGCCAGGCGAAGATGCGAAATGCTGACTTCGACTAAGGAAAGACGATTTGGATATATTTTGGCTATGTAGGAGTACAGCCGACTTCGGTTAGGCAAAGATATGCTAAGTCGACCCCAACTAGAGGAAGCTAACTTTGAGCATGGTTGACGGGAAAAATAATTTACAAGGTTGGGGCTTCGAGTATGGGAGTTAGGTGTGTGATTGACTTCACAAGTTCGAGAAGGTGAAGCCGAATGTAGCATTTATTCTTCTAGAGTGAGTGAGGTACCAACTCAATAGATGTGAGCCCGACACTAGCTGAACTCGACACCAACCGAGTGGAAGGCCAACCCGGCGCCAACTAAGGGTGGCGCCAACTAAATGAGGCGCCAACCGAGGACAGGCAAACTCGTCGCCAACTGAGCAAAGGAGAGTTGGCGCCAACTGAGGGAAGGAGAGTGTGGCGCCAACTGAGCAGAGGCGAGTATGGCGCCAACTGAGGGAAGGAGAGTGCGGCGCCGAGTGAAGGCGGTTGAAGGGGCTTCGGCTGTGGTAAAGTGGTCATAACTTTTGACTCGGACCTCGGATTAAGGTGATTCTTGAGCCTATGGAAAGATACTAGGTAGGCCTACAACTTTGTAGTTCATCACTTTTGCCGATTCATAGTGAAAGGAAGTCCAATACCGGCGCCAAGTGAACCCGGCGCCAAGTGGATGAAAGGAAACCCGGCGCCAAGTGAAGGCGGTTAAAGGGGCTTCGGCTGTCTCTGGTAAAGTGGTCATAACTTTTGACTCGGACCTCGGATTAAGGTGATTCTTGAGCCTATGGAAAGATAATAGATAGGCCTACAACTTTTTAGTTCATCACTTGGGCCAATTCAGAGTGGATGGATGTCTAAAACCGGCGCCAAGTGTGGGAAGCCAACCTGGCGCCGAGTAGAGGAAGTAAATCCGGCGCCAGGTCATATCTTTTGACTCGAATCTCGGATTAACGCGATTCAAGTTGCTATGTGAAGGTAAGACATAGAACTACAACTTTGTAGTTTATGAATTCTTCAAATTCGAGGCAGAAGGATGTCAAAAAGGCACTTGAAGCAGATGCGGTGTCGGATGAGGCACTAAATGAGGCGCCGATTGAAGGCACCTAAATCCGGCGCCAATTGAAAGTACCGAATAGGGGCACCGATTGCCATTAGCTCAAGTAGAGAGCTAGTTTCCTCTCACTTCAGGTGAGACCAATCTCTTGAGGGTAAATGTAGCGCCCGGTGTACATGAAGAGACCGGGTTAGCACGGACTCTACATAGGTGGACAGAGATACGAAGAGACTAAGTTTAAGGCGGACTCTTGAAGTAATTGGAAGAGCTCTGGGATACTCGATACACCCTGGGTTCTTAAGAGACTAGGATAAACTCTGGCACGATAAATCCGAATTAGATGGGGATAAGCGTTGGAAGTCCGTTTTCAGACGAAGATAAGCATTGAAAGAGATAGGCTTCGGGCCTTCGAGTTCAGTCGGGATAAGGGTAAGGCCTGGTTGAAGATAAGCGACGAGGACTCCGAGTCCGACTACAACACGGCTAGAGTGAAGCTGATGCGATCTTCATTTTCTATATAAGCATGACAAGGGGCGAGCAGAAGACATCACACACAAAACATACAAATTACTCTCAAGCTTCGGCTTTTTATCTTAGTTTAGGTTAGTAGTAGTCTCGGCTTCGGCCACCCTTGTTACTTTCGGCGTTAGACCGACCTTGGGACGAGCACTCCGGGCCGTCACGAGATCGATCGACGTTCTCGTCACTTTTTA
Organism: Hypericum androsaemum; assembly: GCA_963995505.1. Taxonomy (NCBI): domain Eukaryota; kingdom Viridiplantae; phylum Streptophyta; class Magnoliopsida; order Malpighiales; family Hypericaceae; genus Hypericum; species Hypericum androsaemum. The sequence continues at coordinate 8,500,886 of OZ023189.1, forward strand.
TCCCAACAGTGGCACACCAAAATCTCGCTTTTTTCCTCTTTTAAGAAAAAATTGCACTTTAATACCCTCTGATATAACTGATTCTCACCTAGGTACCCTATGATTTAAACACATAAAATAGGTCCAATTTTTTTCAAATTAGAAGAAACAGGCAGCCTGGGCAGCTGACAGAGAAATTTTATTCGAAATGACATCGCAAGCATTGAAATCAGATTTAAGCTCAATTACACCAAAGCGACAAACCAAGATGACTGAGATGACTCGATGCTGTGTGGCATGTAGGTAAATTATCAAAATTGGACTTATTTTGTTTATAATTTTTCAAAAAATATATATAATACTAAAAACTCAATCTTAACATCTAAAAAAAATACTCTTTCCCACTCACTCTGAAAAGTAGAGAGCTAGCCTCCACAAGCCTTAATTCCTCATTACCTAGGTTCTCTCCATTATCTTCCTCCACAACCCTAATCCCGAATGAAAGAATCGAGAAGAATTGGAGCAAGGAAGAATTGAAACACCTGAGGCCACTTTTCATATTACACCGGGGTTTTTTTGATGGAGGGAGTACAATAGAATTGAAAAGAGTGCACTGCAAAAAGTCTGTTTTAGCAATAACACTACATAGAATTGACCACTTCAAGTTGTCCCTGATACACTCAATATCCCACATGTCCAAAACCCACCCAACCTAACACTACCCACCCCACTGTATAAGAAGTACCTCATCAATACGAAGGTATGGAGGAAGCATCCCTAGCGAGAGCATTTCGAACCCAATCTTGTGGCCAGGTGAAAAGGAGTAAACTCCGATCAGGAGGTACCGATAGCTTAGCCAGATCATGAGCGGCTTGGTTCGCTTCCCTTCGCACAAAAATATAATTCACTTCCACAAAAAAAAAACAAAATGTACCTGACTGAACTGAACAATAAAACTCCTCCAATCGTCCAATAACATCGCTAGATCACTCCTATCTGTGGAATCACCTGCCAACTGAACCACCACCATTTGAAAATCCAACTCTACTTCCACCCTCTCCAGCCCCAACGACATTGGGAACTCCAAATCGGTAAATACTGCTTGCCCTTCCAGTAAAGTAGGATGATCCTCGCCACCGCCGCTACAAAACTCCCCTCATCATCTTGTAACACCACCCCAACTTGACCACTACCTTCCGTATTTATTCCCATATCCATATTTATCTTAAACCATCCACTTTCAGGCGGTCGCCAGTATGAATTTTTGGCCGACCGACCGCCCAACTTGCCCTCCTCCACCTCCTTAAACTCCTTTCAAAAATGAATCCCTTTCGCTAAAATCTCTGAAACCACAACCTCCTCCGCCGTTGCAAATACATAAATATTCCTAACTTTCCATAACGTCCCCACCCTCCTGCTATGCTTGATATGGTCGGTTGGACTCAACAAAGCCTCAACAGCATCCAACAAATGCACTTGGCCTTCGCATTGTACCTGCACACTAACATCCTGCAAAATAGCCACTGAAAAGGGACATTGGAAAAAGAGGTGGACCACAATTTCAGATGCAAACTCGCATAAAGGGCAAACATCGTCAACCTCCATACCCTGTGTTGTCAAATTTGCTCGGACAGCAAGGTTATTGTCCACCATCCTCCATAGAAGTATCTTCATACGCGACAGGCACTTCAAGGCCCAACATCTTTGCCACACCACACAACCAATATTCGGTAGGGAAGCTAGGGAAAACTCCCCCCACCATGTGTTAAAATCCATATAATAGCTTTCTAACCAAGTAAACCCCATATTTTGAGTGCCTCAATCGTAACACATCCTCCGGCCGTCTCATACTCAACCTTATACTCATAATACATGCCATATCTTCCTCATCATAGCACTGTCTCAATAGCTCAGCATTCCATGCACACCCATCCGCCTGAATGAACTCAGAAACATATTCAAAAGAATCCATCCCTGGGAAGCGACACACTGGTATCCCCTCATCCGAGTTAGGTCCCAGTGGTCCTCCCAAACCCTAATAAAAGTCCATTGACCAACTGATGGAGATAGTGATGGAGATATATTTATTAATTATCTTTATGTTTTAGATTATTATCGTGAGTGTTATTTATAGCAGGATTCTAGTTAATATATTTCTTTTGGTTCTTTATAAATATGACATTTTCTATATGATTTTAGGTGGTTGAATATTGATTATTAAAATTAAGAGTTTTCCTTATTCTTGTCACCTTCTGGTATTCGTAGAATCAATGGATCGATATTTTTATCTTATTTTTCTGGGTATTCTCAGAATCAACAAATTTACGATTGCCTTTCCACGTCCTCCCAAGCATCAGTTAGTATCAAGAGCCGCGTTCATTTTTTATGGTGTTCGATTCTTCTTATCAAGAGTATGTTCTATCGAAGAAAAAAATCATACGACTCATTTAGGGTTTTTGGAGGAAAACCATAGGGCCGCAGCTACCAGCAACGCACCCAGCCAACTCGTCCCCACCGGTCATCTGCCCAGCTGACTGAGGCTCTCGTCGACCATGCCTGAGATGTCATCGCCTCCTCCCAGTGCCTCCCACGCCACAAAAAGCAATGTCGTGGGTCTCCAAAACTGTTTCCCTTATCAGATCTGAGGGTTTTCGAAACCGAAATGCACCCACGTGCGACGCTGCCGCCGAGACCATCTGGACCCTTCCGCATTATCGCCTCGCATGTCCACTCCACCTACTCAGTTGCTAAACAGCTCCGCTGCCCTTGGTGGTTGTTCGATTGGGTTATTCCCATTTTCTCTATTTAAGGTTTTGGGATTTGGGAAAGTTTGAGGACTGATTGGGAATCTGACATAAGACTTTTTGGTAGTTTTCTGACGCTTGCCAATAGTTGGGAAATTTTTGCAGAGATTGAGAATGATTCGTAATTTTCTAGTGGCCAAATTATAGTCTAATCGAGACAAGTTTTCTGAAATTATAGATTAGTCCTTTTGAGCTTAATTGAAGATGCTTGATTCTATGGTGTCTATAGTGTATAATCCTACTTTGCATAATTTTCCTGATCTCGATTGGGAAATTTCAAGAAGAGATTTTGTGAAATGGCTTGTCAATATGGAGATATACTTTGATGTTCACAAATTTGCAGAGTTGGATAAAGTCAAAATTTGTCAAAAAAATGATTGCAAGGTGATCTTATGGATTGGTGGTTTGACCTAAATGTTTGACGAAAATGTTATGGTAAGCAGAAAATCTTTTAATGGCCTAAGATGAAAGAGAAGCTGATTTATGAGTTATTTCTCCGACATGCTTACGAAGTTTTGGCTGCTGTTGATGACAGGCACTATCGCTTTTGGGAACAATATAATCTTCAATCAGATATGATGTTCCAGGAATTGCAAATTAAGATTCATAAAATACAAGCTAATTTTAAAGATTTGAAGTAGCTGATGGATGAGACCTCGAGGAATCAACATACTCCACAACCTGACGAAGTTAAAAAGGCTTTGGTATGGGAACAATTTGGTGAATCTGCTTATGACTTATTTGGTGCACCAATTTATGACTCCTACCTAGGTGAGGGGGACAAGGTTGAAGAAGTTGTTGCTCTTTCCTCACATAACATTGCTGGTGAACTGGTGAATATGCCTTTACCCTAGGTTGCCCAAGATTATGAAGTTAAGTATGTTGTGCATATTGACTTTCTCGGAGTTGACAAGTTTGAATATGTCGATGGTTCTCCGTTGTGGAACTTCTAGAATGATCTCAAGGAAATAGAGCAAGCTGCTCGAAAACATGAGTTCGTGGTCTTTCATGTGGAGGATATTTGCGCTTACCTGATTTCCAAGTATTTATTCTGTTGGGATGGACGACATCAAGTATCACCACGTCGCTCGAAGATGTTCAAGAGTACATGTAAGAAGATCTCGAACTGGCCGACCACACCAAATTTGAGGACGAATTTCTCCAACAGGGGGTGAATGATGGAGATAAGGATGGAGATACATTTATTAATTATCTTTATATTTTAGATTATTATCGTGAGTTTTATTTATAGTAGGATTTTAGTTAATATGTTTATTTTGGTTATGTATAAATATGACATCTTCTATATTGTTTTAGGTGGTTGAATATTGATTATTAAAATTAAGAATTTCTCTTATTCTTGTAACCTTCCGGTATTTATAGAATCAATGAATCAAGACTTTTATTGTATTTTTCTGAGTATTCTCAGAATCAACGGATTCACGATTGCCTATCCACGTCCTCCCCTACATCACCAACCCTCCACTCTGACCTCCATCTCAGCAGTTGGACTCCACTCATAATACTCTGCCACGTAAAACTATTCTGAGGCCCACACTCGACATCAAACAGAGACCGCCTAGGGTAATACTTGGCTCTCAGAACAGTAGCCTTAAAAGAATCAGGAGCCGATAGCAATTTCCACCCTTGCTTTGTTAACATAGCCCTATTAAAATTATGCATCTGCCGAAATTCAAGGCCACCATCCCTCTTTGACCGATAAAGCCTATACCAACTCTGCCAATGTATCTTTGTCCCACTTCCATCACCACCTCAATAGAGATCCCATAAAAGCGTTTTAATTCGCTCACATGTGCCCATAGGTAGCTCAAAACAACTCATAAAATATATGTCGGTATAGATTGGAGTACCGATTTGATCATCACTTATCTTCCTGCTCGTGACAACGTCTGCACTTTCCATGTACCTATTTTGTCCTTAATCTTAGTCTCCAAGATCGAAAAAAATCGGTTTCTTTGATATGCCAATTATAGTTGGGAGACCCATATATGTCTCCTCCCCACTCCTAACCAAACACCAATAACACAATCTCTCAGCCCCAACATTATCCATATTACGACTGAAAGTAACCGTACTCTTCCCCAGGTTGACTTTCTGATCCGAGGCTTGGGCATATATCTCCAACAGCTGCAAAATGTTCCTGAAATCCAGCTCACTAGCCCTTGAGAACAATATGGCATCATCTGCAAAGAAAAGATGTGTTAGCGACGGAGCCGCCCACGTCAACTATGTGCATCCACTAATAATGCCCTAAATCCCTCCGCCACTAGCAAAAAAAAGGTAAGGGAAAAGCGGGTCCTCTTGCCTGAGACCTCTAGTCAGCACAAACATCCCTCCAATTGATCCGTTAACCTGAAATGTGAATTTTTTTTGGTCTCATCATTGCCATCCCTAGATCCAACAAACAACAGCAAACCAAAATTACCTCACAACCCCAAAACTTCATGTATTCCCCTTCATCTCGCAGCTTGTATTAGCCCCCACTTAGCACCAATCCACGTTCTGATTACCCCACATATCCCGGGGGTGGATTTGGTGGGGACTGGAGTAGTCCCCATATTTGGGGACTAACTCAAACCAATATCACTACACATATAAACCAATATCACTTCACATGTAAACCAATATCACTTCATAAGTAAACCAGCATCTTCTAAACCAATATTACTTCACATGCAAACCAATATTACTTCACATGCAAACCAATAACACCTGATAGGTTATTGACCATTAGATTTAAAGATAATCAAATCTGACGGCCCAAAATGTAGTTCCCACCTATGGACAAATTTTCTTTAGTCCCCACTCAATCCGGTCTCCACGTATCCCACCACCTCCACTTCCATTCCATCTTAATGATAATCAATAAATCACATTAACCATATACTTAAAACCTCCCTAAGATTTCCCCTCTACCGTCTGCCGCCCTTCCCTTTCTATCGTCCTGTTCATCCCCTGCCTTGTTCTTTACAAAACCCACAAAATTAGCCAACTGATTGGTAAAGATTTGATCTTTTCTCTATCTCATTAGGAGAGAGAGAGAGAGAGAGAGAGGCCAAAATCCTTTAAAGTGCTTATTTATTTTCTATTGCCTGTTGATTGAGAGTACTATCAGGTACATATTGGTTAATAAAGATTCGATCTTTGTGATTTTGGTTCCATAAAGTTTCCATTTTTCTATGTGGGTTTTTGTTGTTTGGTTGCTAGATGTTGTCTAGTTCTTTGATTGATCTTAGTTCAACCTTGAAGTTGTTTAGATCTTATTGACAATTGTTGGGTTTTTGTTGGTTTACATGTCTTAAGTGAGGATCAGGTAAGGAGAGAAACTTGTCATATGGTTTGAATGGATCTGGTCTTTAGGTGTTAAGTCTAGGAGGATAGAAGCCAATGTGTGAAGCTGGTAATTTAGATTCTTCAGGTAAGCTGTTGCGATGTCTTTGATCTGATTGTGCCTGTTTCTGGTTTACTTTGGACTGGTTTTCCTTCTTAAATTAGCATTTTAGATCCTTCGGAAGTCGCTACTCGGCTCAAACTTTTGGCACCCAAATTTTAGTTGCTGCCTATGACTATTCTCTTTACGTTACTTACTGTATTCGGTCGAGTTAATTTAACTTCGTGTATGCTGTTGGCAGCTTAGTTATGTGTTTAGTGAGGCTAGACAATGTGGTGCTCGTGGTTTCTGGTAGCGAGGATATGTGACATGGTTTTGTGACACTGTCACGAATTGGGTTTGATTGGCTTTTCTGTCACCGCTGAAAGTTTAGTGCCTCGTTTATCTGATAAGATCTCATTTTTGCGAAGTTCTCAGAATTTCGTCTCATAAGTTCTGAGTTATAGTCTCTGCAACTTCTGTTAGCTCATTGCCGCGTTGTCTCGTCTTTGTCAGGTTAGCTATGTGGAGGTTGAAACAGTTTATGCCCAAAGAACCAGTGGGTCTTGAGGGACGCATTATCGATGTTGGCAATCTCAAGATTCATGTCAGAAATGCTATTGCCGAGGGAGGGTTTTCATGTGTATATTCAGCTCGGGATGCTACTCATGTTTCGAAGCAATATGCCTTAAAGCACATGATATGCAATGATGAGGAATCCTTGGAACTGGCAGTGAAGGAGATCAATGTCATGAGATCACTAAAAGGCCACCCTAATGTTGTAACACTAGTTGCTCATGCTGTCTTCGATATGGGAAGGACGAAAGAAGTGATCCTTGTCATGGATTTTTGTGAGAAGTCGCTCGTCGCCATTCTGGAAAGCAGAGGTTCAGCATATTATGAGGAGAAGCAGGCCCTCTCCGTATTTAGAGATGTGTGCAATGCAGTATTTGCAATGCACAGTCAGTCCCCGCCAATCGCTCACAGGTTATTTCGGCAGAACTCTATGCTTCACAATTCGATTCATAACTGGATTTCCACCCTTGGGTAATTGTGGCTTGTAACCAAGGGTCAACTGATATCTTTCTTGTTAATTTTTGTGTGAAGTACTTTCTGATTGCTATTCAATATACAGGGACTTGAAAGCAGAAAATCTTTTATTAGGCAGTGATGGATCATGGAAGCTGTGTGATTTTGGAAGTACCACCACAAATCATAAGTGCTTTGACACGCCAGGAGAAATGGGTATTGAAGAAGACAACATCAGAAAGTACACAACACCTGCCTATAGAGCCCCAGAGGTCAGATGGGAGGCTGTCGTTCCGTTAGTTATTTTAGTAGCAGTTTAGTTGTGAATCGTAATTCATTTTGATTTCTATGATTGTTTTATCGCTTAACTTAGATGTGGGATCTCCTCCGGAGGGATGTTATAAGCGAGAAGGTTGATATATGGGTAAGTGGATTGGACTAAGTTTCTGTGAACCTGATTTCTTCGGCTACATATTATATGCAAACTGACTGTTCCATCTCTCATCTGGTAGGCGCTGGGGTGTCTTCTTTTCCGTATATGCTACTTAAAGAATGCTTTTGATGGGGAATCAAAGTTGCAAATCTTGAATGGGAATTACCGCATTCCGGAATCGCCAAAATACAGCTCAGCACTGACAGACTTGATCAAAGACATGCTTCAATCTTCACCTGATGACAGGCCAGACATCACGCAGGCAAGCGCTTTGCTTGATTGGCAATTCATCTCCATGAACTTAGGTTAGTTTTAGATAATTGGTCCCGTGGCTATGTCTGCATGGAGACTGTAACATGACTTATCATTGATGCGGGATCTTTTCCATTGTTGCAGGTGTGGTTTCGTGTTAATGAGCAGTTACCGGTTGATACTCAGAAGGCATTGCCTGATGGGCCTCCTGAAATGCTGTCTGCTGGTGTACAGGAAGGTCAGCATTCTCTATAGACAAATCTTATTGAAAATTTGAAGAATTGGCCACATTCTGAAAGAATTCGGAAATATGAATTTTGTCTTCGATTTCCGCATTTCTCTCGCTCATGCCTAATGATTTCTGTTGTGTGACTGCAATTTAGGCCTTCGAAAAGCTGCAACAAGGTCCCATCCAATGCCTCGAAGAAGTCCTCCGCCCGCACCTTCATCTGTAGCAGGTGGGAGTTCAGCCCAGCTGGGTGCTTTCTGGTCCTCGCAACATGCAAAGGACTCGCTTACTCCAGAAGACAAAGGCAGACCCAAGTTTGATGAAGAACCTAGTTTTAGTACATCTAGAACTGACAAAACATGGCACGGGAATCACGCTTCAGACAGGAATCCTAGCCCCGTAAAGGAGGAAAACATAGACTCTCATGCTGTCCGGAAGACTGCACATGTGCCTAATAAATCTGCTGCACATAAAGATGGGACATCAAAGGATTTCGAGATCAATTTTTTCCCGAAAGATGAGAAGCCAAAAGCATCAAAAACTGATGGCACTTCTTTGTTTAAAGATGAAGGCTTTAACACTTTTGTTGCAGAGTTTGATAGTAATAAGCTCAATTCCGGAGCTGGTAATAACACGGGAAGAAAGGGAGACAGTCTGCAGGCTGAAATTGAGAAACTTAAGGCGGAGCTGAAGCAAGCCAACTTGGAGAAGGCAGAAATAGCTTCGAAGTATGAGAAGCTATCTGCCATTTGCCGATCTCAGCGGCAGGAAATCCACGAACTAAAGCAAGATTTGGCTTCCAAAACTCCGTCCCCAAACAAGCACCAGGCCTCACCAGGAACTCGACCATCAGCTGTGGTATAGTTGGTTTTTGCATATCCCATTTGGCATCTCATTCCTTTATGCAGCTGAGTGCTCGTTTTGTTCCCGATGTAGCAGGGAAAAGCTGATTGTTTCCCCGCAAGCTTGGGACCACAGGCATGGCAGCCCTTCAGCGAAGCCACCAAGCCGCAAGAGCAGCTTCTTTCAAAAGGTTCTTCCTCTGTAGTTACCAGAAACGGAAACCAGAAGAAGCAAGCTGATCAGCAGACTTCTGATTTCGGCTCCTGGGGCTTCGGAACAGAGAGTTTTTCAGCCATTCCCACTTCAAGCAACCCAGCTTCTAGACCCGGCGAAGCAAACAATTCCAAGCGCTCTAGCGGGTCAAAGATCATGGCGAGTCAGACATCTGCTCAGCCATCAGGGTGGGCTGGTTTTTAGCTCGGCACGGTATAGCTTGGATTCAGTGCAGATTCACTTCTGCCACCCAATGTTTTCACAATTTCTTTGGACTAATCGGCCATCTACCTTGTGTACTTGATGCCCATCTATCATATAGATTAATTCTGCTCCTCCGGGGGAAGCCAAGTTCCCCCCCTTTCTGGGTTAAATGTAATCTTTCTTGGTTAAAGAGCTGGCTTAGCTCTTAAACTACAGAGGAAGCTTGATCCCCGGATATCATGGTGCCAAGTGAGTCACTTGATGTCCTGCAATAATCGTTTATGAATGCAGTAGCTCGACCCGGAAGGGTACAAAAAGCACGACGGCCAGAGCGACCGGCATTGCGGCGGGGACCGAAATGGTCTGTTCTCGCAGTTATCAGTTGTCTGGCCGCCCTTGGGTCCATTTCCGGTATGACAATCTGCTGCCTTGTGCTCATCGCTATCTGAAGCCCCTTGAGCAGCTGCTGCCCGTTCGTACCAAACCATGCTTATAGATTGTCGCCAGAAACATTACTTTAACTGAAATATACCCCAACCTGTGCAAGCCAAGTGAAGCTTCTGCACTCCTAAAGTCTAGATATACAGGCTTGGTCATACTAATCAATGGAACATGAAGTTCACGGTCCCTTTAGGATCTATATCTCGTATCCAAAAATTAGCAGTTCTATCTGACAATTTCGCGGGTCCCAAATAACTCAACTTTCTCCTATGAAAAATTTGTGTAAATGGATCTGTTCCATCAAAAACTTGAGATAATCGGTGTAATCCGAAAAAAGATTTAAAAATGGTTGTCAATGGAGTTGAAGTGAGGGTTGGAGTAACTAGTACCCGAACAATTATTAATTGTAAGTGTCGTGGTCTTGTTTATAAATATAAAATATTATCTATTCGATATCTTAAAATTTTGAGTTAGGTACTTAGATTTTAACAGAACCGGATCTAGTGGAGACAAGGGGTTCTCCCCACCATGGGGAGAAGTGTGTTTGGGTGACTTTCATGTAATTAATAAAATACACAGGGACATTATTGGAAAACTAGTAATTAAACCTACCAAGTTAAAAATTAGGGATGAGATAGTTAAGTAAAATAATAAAAAGGAACAAAAATAAATTTTAAACATACAATTTTGATCTTCAAAAAATTCACGTCATCCCTAATCCTTCACTTTTTGTTATTAAATCCCGTAAAATAATTTCTTAAAACATATGTATACTTCGCATGTATACCAGATTAATATTTAATTATTACCAATAGGTCAAAACATGTATACCATTTTCATATCGAATTGTTACCAATATCAATTCGCGTGTATATCATTTTTATTTTTGAACCAGTTTCACAAGTATACCAATTTCGTATCGAATTGTTACCAATATGTCAAAACATATATACCAGTATCATATCGAATTGTTACTAATATCAGTTCAAATGTATACCATTTTTATTTTTGAACCAGTTTCATATTGAATTATCATATACTACAATTTATACCCAGAGTTTAATACCAGTACCATATCACATGTATATCAATATCAGGTAACATGCTTACCAACGTCACTACAGAAATATACCATTATCACTCCACAAATATATCGATATATTTATATCATTGTACCAATACAAAACTAACAAATATCACTACAGAAATATATTAATACAAAAATACTAATATCACTACAGAAATACCAATATCAGGTAAAGTGTATACTAATATTACTACAAAAATATTGTTTAATTGTTTATTATAAACAATCTCTATCAATTTCTAATTATTTTACAGTAAACCCTCCATCTTCATCTGCACGTAGGAAGTCATCGAAGCTTCCTCCATCTTCATTTGCACATCTGAAGCCATCGAAGAAGGAGATTGAGGATTAGAGAGAGAAAGATTGGAAATATAAGGAAGATAATTGATAGAGTTTTGACGAAGCCGGCGGTCGCAATCTCACAAGAGGTCGAGAGGGGGTCTTGCACTTAGTAGGATATAATTGGCCATTTTATTTATATATTTAGGAGTTTTGCCCCTCCTCTTCCAAAAAAAATGAAGAGAATTGATACGTTTTAGTAATTTAAGGGGAGATGATCACAAATTGTGCATATACGGATCCAATCCAACTCGAAAAAATGTTTAAAAATGGAGAATCGCCATGAATTCAGAGAGAGAATTGGCTTAGAGAAGAGACAGGGGGAGGCGAAGCAATTAGGATTTTTTTAGAGCCAAAAGGACAAAACCAGAAGAGAATTTATCATTGTGAGCAAACTTATTAAATTTTGGCCTTCAGATCTGCAGAATATATTTTTAATCACATTCAAAGGCCCACATATATGTCCCCACATGAGATATTTCTTATGTAGTCCCACTCAATCCAATCTCGATTTTAATATGTTACATGTCGTGAAGTGAAAGTCCATATAATATTCGATCTGTTTATATTATCGCATTGTTAATTATAAGTCTATTTAATCATTGAAATTGCAACGACCAACAACCATCTAAGCCTCACCAATAATCCACAAAGAGATACCATTAGCACGGACCTAACACACAAATACATACGAAAAAGAAATCAAGAAAGGATGGACCATTGAAACTAGCTAATTGCAAGTGTAGTTTGATATACAAATAATTATTATATTCATTTCGACTTTATTAATCTCCTCCAAAAGCCTTGTAACCAAACAAACTTATACTTAACTAGGTTCAAAACTTTTGAAATATTAGAAGAAAAAAAATTGGAAAAATGAAAATCACTACTAAATCAGTCCGCCCAATCCAATATGTCAGAGAACTGGAATCCTGGACGACAGGTCGTAAGCAAGCCAAGCATTCGAAGAAAAAAAAAAATCAAATCTCGCTTTCTCTCTCTCTCTTCTGGGAATTTAGGGCTCCTATTTTGGTGGGGGAAACCAAAAAAAAAAAAGCGCCCTTTCTTCAACACTTCGAAAGCTGGCTATGGATTACGAGCCCTACGATAGCAGTGGTAAGTTTTTTTTCCCCCAATTTATAATTATAAAGATCCAGACTTTCTTTCCCCCTTCTCTCTCTCTCTGTTTCGTTTCTCTTTCCCCCTTCTGATTTCCCTTTTAGGGTTTCCTCTGTTAGGGTTTTGGGTCGAATTTCCACTTCCAAGACTGTATCTTTAGGGGTTTATGGGAAAGAAAGTACGAATCTTTTGTTTTCTTTCACAATTTTGTCTTCTGGGTTGCTTTCTTTAGCTTGAATCGAGTTTAATTACTCTTTGCAATTGGGTTTTTTTGTCTGATTTTGAGGTTTCTTAAGCTCTAATTCGTGATATTTCTGGAACTCTGAAGAGTTTTTGATGGATGTAGTTAAACCTTTCGTGTTTTTTTCGGGTTGCGAGAATTCGGGATCCTATGGTATGTTTAGGAGCTTGGAGTTAGCCTGCCCATTAAGTTGGGTGTATTTGGTCACAATGATACAGTAAAGCTGCAAAATTTGTCAGCAAAATGTTGCTTGAGGGACCGCTTTCAGAATGCCCGTTGTGGTTGCTTTCTTCCTGCTCATCGGGGTACAAGTCGGACAAAGTGACTGTTTATACTTGATTTTCTCCTTTTGAAGAGAATCAAGGTTGGTGTTTCAGTGTTTCTTGAGACGTCCGTGCAGTCAAAATGGAGTTTCTTTTGATGCCAGTTTTTATCTGTGGTGGCTTGTTTTTCCATGACTAGTATTTGTTTGTTGCTTGTTTCTTTATCCGTGTAATGAAAAAGCGTCACTAACACTTGGTGCCTTGTGAATGAGTTGGAAGATTTTGAGTGTGAAGAAGTGTGATATGTTGAGGAGTTCTTTTTTTTTTGGTGTGGAATTACATTTAGTAGCACTAGTATTGGAACCTGGTAATCAGTTTCAACGATGCATTATGGAAATATCAGGTGGTAGGCTCTGATTGATGTCTTTGTTAGAAACTTGAAAACAGCTATTCTGCAAGCATAACCGGTGATGCTTTCAGACTTGCTGCATTAATGTGATTGTTTTCATTAATTAGCCATGGAAATTCAAATATGAAAGAAGGGCTTGCCCGGCACTCGGGAATTATTAAGTGTTCACTTTCTGTGGGAACAGTTTTCTAAATTAATTGTGGAAAATGGACTTCTGATGATGCCTAAACAATATTTAGCACATATTGATTTTCTGGAGAAAGTTCTGTTCTGATCTAGGCTTGATTTTCATGAATCATGGCATTTAGCAAATATGTTTTCTGATGTTGTTTATAGGAAACTTATTTTCACGTGGTTAAGAATTTTTACTCGGGGATATCATCTGAATGCATCATGGGCATGGGGGTCAACCATTTCATTGCTGTGACTAGAAGCTAGTTGCTGGACATTGCAAAGAACTGGTCGAACTTATTGTAGATCCTTTCTGTATGGTGTAACTTGTTCGTAGATCCTCTCTTTTCTCACTTCTTGATGTGGATATCTGTCGGTATGCTATATTGCTATTTGAATGCTTTCACGTTTTTACATGGTTTTCATGAATGCTTCTTTGTTTCAGGAACTGACGATGATCTTCCACCATCGCATCAAAACAGGATGCCTCGAGGTGGTCGTGTGGCAACCAATGGAAGACCAATTGGGGGATCTGTTGCTTATCCAAGGATGTATGCGGAAACAGATATGGAGGCTCAAATTCACCAACTTGAGCAAGAAGCATACTGTTCAGTTCTAAGAGCCTTTAAAGCGCAAGCTGATGCCATTACTTGGGTACAATATCATATGGATTCATGAATCTAATAACCTTGGATTTGTCTGGTCAGGTTTAAATGACTGCTGTGTAAAATGTATTTTCTTCAGGAGAAAGAAGGTTTGATTACAGAACTTAGAAAAGAGTTGAGGCTGTCTACCGACGAGCATAGCGAGCTTCTACGCCAGGTTAATGCAGATGACACGATACGGAGAATAAGGTACATTACATTGTTCAAGCAGTATCTGTTTAATTCATGAATTTATTTTCTTTGTAGCTTTTAGTAGTTAGTTTTAGCTTTATGTAAAACAAGGCAGTTGGATCCCTATGCAGGGAATGGAGACAGGCTGGTGGTCCTCAAACAGGTATGGTTGGTATGAGCCAAGGTGTTCATGATCCGACCCCAAGTCCTACAGTCTCTGCATCTCTCAAAAAGCAGAAAATAGGATCAGCTTTAACTTCTCAATCATTTGGTGCGCCATCTCCATCGTTTCATCCGCAATCCCTTTCCACATCCCACCAGCCATCTTCTTCAAATGCTAAGCATGGGCCTCCCACCAGTTCAAAAGGAAAGAAGCAAAAACCTGTGAGTTGGGAAATGCTAAACCTGGTTTGAAGACCAAAAGTTGCTCACTGCTATTCTAGTTAACTGTTTTGATTCTCATTCTTTTCCTCAGGGAATACCTGCTTCTTCTTCAATGAAATCCATTCCTTATCCAGCAGCCGGTCCATCTGGAAGGGGTCTAGTTGCTAATAGAACATCTTCGAATGCTTCTTTTGAAGGAGCTTCATTGGTTGGGAAGAGAGTCAGGACCAGGTGGCCCGACGATAATAACTTTTACGAAGCTGTTATAACCGACTACAAGGCTGATGAGGTACCCATATCATGTGTTTTCATGAGTTCCTTTTCTTGGAGCTCCTTAGCTGAAACGGTTTCCAATAATTTCCAGGGAAGACATGCTTTAGTCTATGATATTGGAACACCTAATGAGACATGGGAATGGGTTAATCTTTCAGAGGTACATCCATTACTATCTCAGGAATTTAAAATATTGCTCCTCCTTGCGTTACCAAGCATGTTCTTTTTTGTTAATCATATTCCATTTATGTGCTTATTAAATTTTTTTCATTTTTGCATCAATTATGGCAGATAGCATTATTTTTTCACCTTACACTTGAACACACTCAGCACGTACAATCGTGTCTCGTCATGTTGTTGATGGCCATTTAGGATCTTGCCGTGTGATAGTCAATAGAAGATGAATTTGTGTGGTAAAATTTTTTTGTAGCAAAGGAAAATATTCTCATGGTCCGTTTCCAGTTTTATGTTAAAATTATTCATGCTGTAGATTTCCCCTGAAGATATACAATGGGAAGGAGAGGCCCCTGGAATCTCTCATCGTGGAGGTTATGGAGGATCAGGCCATGGGATGAATAGATCTGTAGGTCGTGGTAATGTTCCGGGTGTAGGAAGAGGTAGGGGCGTCGGGAAGAATCAATCCAGAAAAGATTTGTTGCCACCGGAAAATGGTATTGGGAAAAAGGTGATAGACGATATACGCATTCTTCACACAGACAGTCTTATAAAAGAGGTTAGCTTGTTGCATTTTTCCTTGTTTGAATTGTACATTTGCTTCTGCAGATTCTTATTGTGTCTTGTATTGTTCAGGTGGAGAGAGTATTTGGCTCAAATCATCCTGATCCTGTCGAGATTGAGAAAGCGAATAAAGTTCTGAAGGTCAGGCCCTAGATGTGAACTTCCCAACTCTGTTCTAATCTCTACATTGCCTTCTCACTTGGGTACTTTTCCTAATGCAGGACCAAGAGCAGGCACTTATAGATGCAATCACTCGGCTTGCGGATATTTCCGACGGTGAAAGTGGTATTCTTCTATACATCACATCTTCTTCCTTCTCTTCATTCACATCCTTTTTGAATCTTACTTGCTCATTGGGCCCGACGGTTATACCTACTTAGTTCACATTGTTGATGTTGATGCGTTTTATTGCTGGCGCCTCGAAACAGAAGGTGGCCGCCATTACAGACAGGCAATGGAGAGAGGATGATACCAAATCCGGTGGGCGTTACGGAGATGCCGGGCGGGATTTAACAACTTGCAAGGGAAACACACTCTTGTGTATCATAACTTGTTGAAGTAGTAGAGCCGTCTCCCTCTACAGTTGGGGGGATAAGTTGATTTAAGAGGGATGGCTAGTGTTGTAGGAATAAAGTATGTATCTTGCATGGCAGGAGGAAATCAATTTTTGGTGTAACATTTGATTTTTGATTAGTGCGTGGATCGTGTAGAGAATCCGAATACGAATTCGGACTCTTATAAGCCGGTTCGAAATTGAACCGAATCAAATTCCGAATTGGAATCAATTCGTGGTCATCCGTAGGTTGACTGGTACTCCTTAGATGTACATCTTTAATGGAAAACTTGTGTCTTGTAAAAATTTCCTTTTGGTTTCTTTATGATCTTCGGTCTTTCATTTAACTGGTTTCAGCGTTGTAATTTAAACCTAATTCTTTTATGGAAAGGAGATTATACCTTCAATCAAATGGGGGTTCTCGTAAAAAAAAAATTAGGAACAATCCAAAGAGAGGTCTAGAATATGATTAAAAGTAAACTGAACAAGATTTAGGAAAAGACAGTCGAAGAGGGAAAACTTGGAATTATTTAGCTGGGAGGTCTATTTTGATAAGTAAAGTTTATTGCTCCATAATATAATAGCATATATTTACAATTTTGAGCGCTAAATTCTCTCAAATGAATAAGAAGTTGCGTTCGTTAACTTCATTAAAATTTATTGTAGGAAATTTACGGTAGGAAAAAAACTACCAATTGGTGAAACACACTTTAGCAGCTCAGTAAAACCCCATACAATTATTCCCAAAGATCCCCGGTATTGCAATAGTCATTTCGCATGTTTTTTACACTCGTCTCAGAACTCTATTGACTTAATTTAATACGCTGTCATCAGACCCATGTTAATGTATTCTTTAAGAGGTAACTTTATATTAATTTAATTTGAAATCTCAAATTTGACGTAGGAAATTTTTTTTGTTTAGAACTATTTGGTATCTAGCCTACTCGCCGACTAATCCAAATTTGAGTCGGGTAAGATTTTTAAAAGGTGACAAAACTCTCCCAACAAATATTTAACACTGTTACGTTCCCAAAGAATCGAACCCGAGACCTTGGTTAGTAGGAAATATTTTGTTACTATTTAAATTTTTATTTAATTCGTTTATAGAACGGTCTATTAAGTGGGTGTTATTTCCCAGAAGATAGAAAAACATAACCGTCACTTTTGATGTGTCACTCTAATTATAGACCAGACCACGCTACTTTTTAAAAAGAGAAGCTATATATTCCAAAAAGATGCAGTTGCGACCACCACTTTTTAACAAATTATTTTTAAGGGCAAATTACCCTCACGTCCCTGAGGTTTGGTCACCCTCCCCCTAGGGTCCTTGACTTTTGGAAAATGATTGTCCCATCCCTAAGTTTTGATGATAATAGACTCTCGGGTCCCTGGAGCCGGAATATTCCATATTCTCTGGTGAATTCTCACTTGAAATGACCAAAATACCCTCCCTTGTTAAATTTTACTCCACCTCCTTAAAAACACTTCCCAAAGCAAGATCAAAAAATACAACCAAAAATATTTAATATCAAGAACACCGACTTAAACAATAAAAAATATTCAATTAACAAACTAACAAACTAAAATTGGGATTAGACCTAATTTCTAATTGGGATTAGTCCTAATTTCTAATTGTCATCTTCCAGCGACCGCAAACCTCCAACCTAACGCCACCGAGTTGAGCTTCTTGATTTGGACAGGCCAAGAACACATAAGATTCCTTCTCATCGCTTCCCGATCTCTGAAGTAGATCCTTAACCCGCCACCTTGGCTTCGAGGGAGGATAGAGGAACTGATGCCAACGAGTCGGTGGAGCACCGAATCCGACGATTATAGGCGGTCCCCTCCACCTCGATGAACAACTGGAGATCGGGAAGCGACTCTTGTTGGCAGCATCTTCCTTTCCGCTGATGAGCTGCTCGAGGTGGAACAACTAGAGGTAGGTCCTGATCCTCACCTCGTCAATGACAGGCGTTCCCGATCTGGATACCGGCCTGACCGATGTGGATCGAAATGCACTCCCTCGTTGTCGCTGGAGATTAACGGAACTCGAAAACTAAAATAAGAAGTTGGAAGCCGGAGAGGAGGAGGAAACATGAGAGGTTGGTGTTTATTAAGACGCCTTACGAAATACAAGGGAAGGATCTAGTTTTGTGTTTCTTTAGTGGGAAGTTAGGATTTTCTGTCTTGAAGAAGGTATGCAGACGAGGTATATGCATAAGGTATGCTTTTTTAGATTTCCAATCTTTGATTAATTTGGGAGAAGTGAACCCTAGTTGAATATTTTCAAGGTTGGGGGTTGAAGATGAATTGGAGAGGAAGGTGAATGGAAGAAGATTTTTTATTTTTAAGTGAGAGGGGCATTTTGGTCATTTCAGGTGGGGGTTCACCGGAGAATATGGAATATTACGGCTCCAGAGACCCGAGAGTCTATTATCATCAAAACTTAGGGACGGGACAATCATTTTCCAAAAGTCAGGGACCCTATGGGGAAGGTGACCAAACCTCAGGGACGTGAGGGTAATTTGCCCTATTTTTAACCCACCATGCAATTTTAGTTGTTGTCCAACCTGGTCAGCTTAATAAAACAAACACGAACGAAAACAAGAGAAATTGATGAGCGTTTTATACACTAATCTGTACTCGAACCTAGATTTTAGATTTAGTGGTTGTTCAAAAATATGAAAGAACAGAAAACATAACCGTCACTTTTGATGTGTCACTCTGTTAAAAGAGTGGTCTTCTTTTTGAAGAACATTTAAAGAGTGGTCGGACCATACTACTTTGCAACGGGAGAAGCGATATTCCAAAAATCAATCAACTATCACTTAAATCAACTGATGAGAGATTTGTTATAATTTAAACAGATCTCGAATTTCGAATTTTTGAGAACGCAAGAGTGTTAAATATTTGTTAAGAAAATTTTGTTAAATTTCAAAGGTGACATCCAACTTTAATCTTTATTAGATGGCTCAGTGGACTGAATAATATAAAATTTTTTTTCCAGAAAGATGTAGTTGCAATCCCCACTTTACAAAGAATTTTGATGTGTCACTCTAATTATAGTACTATGTTAAAGAGTGGTCATACCATACCACTTTTCAACGGAAAAATTAAATTCTCAAAAATAAACTATCATTTAGATCAACCGATAAAAAAGTTGTTATAATTTAAACAAATTTTGCTGAGAGAATTTTCCACTTTTCAAAGTTTCTAACCAATTTAAACTTGAATTAATCGGCTCAATAGACAAGATATCAGTTGCAATCAATTCTATTAAATGGTGGCAAGCAATTTTAGTTGTTGTCCAACTTGGTCAGCTTAGATCAATCTCCCCCCCAATGGAATCCTTCAACTTCAGTTATAGAGCTACATTCAACTTCAACCAGTATGGAGTCTGCATGGCCACAATTCCACCACCAAGAAGGTGGAGAATTCACAGCCATGGAAGATCATCAAGAACTGTGGAGAGAGATGAAATGAAGGGAAGGAGGCTAATGATCTTGGTTGCTGGTGGAGGAATTGGAGGGTTGGTCCTTGCTTTGGCAGCCAAGAGAAAAGGGTTTGATGTTAAGGTGTTTGAGAAGGATCTGAGTGCAGTTAGAGGTGAAGGCAAGGACAGGGGCCCTATTCAGTTGCTTAGTAGTGCTCTGGCTGTTCTTCGGGATATCGATTCGAATGTAGCTAAGCAGATCATGGATGTTGGTTGTGTTACTGGCAACAGGATCAATGGACTTGCTGATGGTGCTTCGGGCCAATGGTAACGCTAGACGAACGACTAATCCAGAATCGAGTATTTTCGGGTTTGATTTAGTTGGTTGGTTGCTTCTTAATTTGTCCTTGATTAGATGTGTTTGAACATTGAATCAATTTTGGACATGATCATGTTGAGCTTTTCCATCAAGTTGTTAGTATTGGGTCCATAACCCTTTGATATCAGCAGTGATGTCTAGGCAGCGACTAATCTAGAATCGAGTATTGTCGGGTTTGTTTGGTAATACTAAATCAAATTTTTTGTTTAATAGCTTGGTTGGTTGCTTCTTAATTTGTCCTTGATTTAGATGTGTTTGAACAATGAGTTAATTTTGGATATGTGCATCTTGAGATTTTCCATGAAGTTGTTAGCGTTAGGTACATAACCCTTTGATATCAGCAGTTATGTCTAGGCAGCGCCTAATCTAGAATCGAGTATTTCTAAGTTTACGGAATTGATTCGGTTAATCTTCTTTCAGGTTTACCAAATTTGATCTGATGACCCCTGCAATGGAAAGGGGGCTGCCTGTTACTACAGTAATTTGTAGGATGGCACTGCAAGATATCCTTGTTGCTGCAGTTGGGTTGGACATAGTTCGCAACGAATCCAAGGTTGTCGACTTCAGACAAAATCGTAACAAGGTACGAGAGACTAGCTGCACCAGTTATCCGATTCTTCGAAGCCATAGTAATGAACAACTCTGTTTTGATGAATAACCAGGTCACCGCGATCCTTGAGGATGGAAGACGGTTTGATGGTGATGTTTTGGTTGGAGCTGATGGGATTTGGTCTAGAGTAAGATTAATCTTCCATTGAAATTTTTTGTAGTGTATAGTCTACCAATGTTTAAAGCATCTCACACTGATGTTTCGATGTTGTTCAAGGTGCGATCGAAGCTGTTCGGACAGGAAGAGCCGAATTATTCGGGATATGCATGCTATACTGGCCTTGCTGATTTTGTTCCACCTTATATTGACACCGTTGGGTAATGAAACTTCCCCTGAGATCATAAATGTTGACACTTTTCGAGTTCGCAATTTTAAATGATGAAACTTTTCTGGTTTTGTTTGGTTTGAAGGTACCGTGTGTTCTTAGGATTGAACCAGTACTTTGTTGCTTCAGATGTTGGTAATGGGAAGATGCAATGGTATGCTTTCCACAAGGAGCCCCCTTCGAGTTCTCGTTCTATCGAAGGCAAATCAGTTCCCTCTTGTTTCATTCCTGATCACGATAAACCGTTTTTCTGCTCGATCCTGGAACGAGAACGTAACTTGCTGTCATCGGAAATTATGCAGGAAAGAAGAAGGCCTGGCTATTTGAACTGTTTGGGAGCTGGTGCAACGAAGTGACTACACTAATTTCTGAAACAGAAGAGGATATGATCCTGAAGAGACATATCTATGACAGGGATATAATCTCAACCTGGGGGATCGGGCGTGTAACGCTTTTAGGCGACGCTGCCCATCCGATGCAGCCTAATCTGGGGCAAGGAGGCTGCATGGCTATTGAGGTAATGTCCATTCAACTGCGGTCTTTGGTTCGTCGACGAGCTTACTATATTTCCAAAATTTGACCACAGGATTCCTATGAGCTCATTCTTGAGCTTGACAAGTTAGACAACGTCAACGGCAACGAGAAATCGTCACGAATTGCCTCTGCACTAAGGAGGTAACCCTTAGACAGAGTACTTCATTATCTCCTTATTCTGATTGACTGGTTCTACTTGCCATTAGATACGAGAAGAAGCGAATGTTCCGGATCAGTACAGTTCACGCTGCAAGCCGGATGGCATCGGGAGTCCTTGCTGCATATCAACCTTACATCGACTTTGGATCCGTCCCACTGCCCGTAAGCTATTAACCAAATTCTGCCATCACTTCTCAAAACTTTGTGAGTTTTTGTTTCGCTTCTTGCAGAACTGCCTACGCACAGCGAGAATGATGAGGCCTTCGGCCCGAGTGGCGCAAGCAATTCTACAAGTTTTCTTGCCACTTTTCATGAGCTGGATGATCGGCGGGCACGAGTAATTCGGACTTATCATCTTACTTGTGCATCTACGTAAAATGCAGATTCTGGTGAGAAAGTTGCAGATGAATGGTTAAAACAATTGTTCCCTTGTACAGTGTATCCAGAATGGTATTTCTCATCCCCGCAATGGAAATGATGGTTAAATTTGGTTAAATAACGGACATTTCAAGGTACTGCAGTTCACGTAATTCGATCAACGGATCGTCAGCTCCGAGTCAGGTGTTTGACTCGGAGCTGATTACGAGTACTCGTTGGTGTAAATCAGCTACGAGCTACTTTCTTATGGCCACTATGAGCTATTAGCATCAAATCAGTACAACCAAACCTAACAACGGCAAACGCTATTTTGTTTTTATTATATCTTCATGAATGTTTTAGGCTTCAAGTAACAAAGTAAAATTTGATCGTATTTGACCATACTTTGCTACATGTGACATCATGCTCGTATCAGTAATCCGGCCAATCTGGAAGTTCAATTTATTTAGGTGAATGACCATTAAGAAAAAATATGATAATGTATTTATTATGAAATGTGAAGGTATGTTTATCGAAATTTTTAAAAATGCGATCGGACTGGTCAGATTGTGAATCAATCATTTGGGCGTACCAGGAGTTGGACGCCCACCTTGCGAACCGTCCAAAATCTGGTCGGGTTGGGAAGTTCGACCGAATTTTCTTACTCAAACTGCCTGGTTTGGCTGGACGATTCGGCCAAATTTTTTGACTCGGGCCGCCTGGTCTGACTTGATTTTGTTTCGAACCAATTCAAAATAAATAAAAACTCGCATCACAAGCTCGATTTTCTCTAATCAACACAAAATAAACCAAACTAATAAAGAAAGATTGACTATAGATCGAAATAAATTGTCGAAAAATAGATTTTGAAACATATATTTAAATTATTTAGTCTATATTTATTTTAAAATAATAAAAATGAAAAATAAAAGTTTGGTGTGACCGGTGATCCAACTCGTTAGACCAGTCGACTCGAAGGACGGGAAAAATCTCGGGTTAGCCTCAGGTAGTTTTTTAAAACCTTGATGTTTATGATAAACTTGCATAATATGATTGTAGTTTCATTAGATTCGTTTTTCATTTAAGTTTTCTACAGCAAGATATGAGAAAATTATTTCAATATTCGCCCAACCCCAAAAGTATTATTTTTGAAAAATGTTAATCTAAAAATTAATTTCCAACGAAAACATTCTTCCTTAGAAAATAATTTTCACCGTCACAAGTGGTGCTTACAAACTTCGGTTCATGTGAATGCTCAGCCTGTGAATTACCACCACTAATCGTTTGTATTTATCACTGTGTAAAAGTTTTCATGGTCAGTAAAATAATTTACAGTACAACTGTTACAACGTTAAAGGAAACAAAAAGGATGATCAACATACACAGCTAACACTAACTACTACTTTTATAAGTAAATTTTCATTCACCTCAAAAAAACACACCAACAAGATGCCACCCTTTAAGTACCAGATACGACAAATCAAAACAGAGAAGTTGTATCTAAGTATATAATCAAATCAAGGTATCACCAAAAAGCACTATAACCAAACCAAAAGTCCCAACTAATCACGAAGCAAAAGGCAAACCTAATTACACTACCTTGCGAACCTACTATACAAACCAGCCAATGCAGCAGAAGTTTTATCTCTTGGCTCTTTTCTTTGGGGCCTTTGCTGCCTCCTTTTGGCCGGTATCTCTTCCGCGCTTGCCGGAAGCCGACGCCGAACGTGTTTCCGGGGCCTTCTTCTGTGGCCTCCCACCATTTTTCGCCTTCGGAGGGCTACTCTCTTGCTTTATTGATCTTCTATCACTACCTTTTCTCAACGTCTTCTCTTTGTCTTTTGCCACCTCCCTACCAACTTTACCGTTCTTCTTAACTGCATCTACAGGTGAGCTTGTCTTAAATTCTTAATCAGCTTCAAGAAATTCGCCACGGTTCGTCTCATAAAATATGATCGATAGTACTCGATTCTCAATACTAGATTAAAAAAAATGGTGGACAAGACCTAAAGGAAATAAATAAGTTCTATTCCAAAATGGAGTTGGTAAGTTCGACTTTTGTTTTGATCCTTACCCAAAAAATAGTAAAGAGGCTCGCATCCACGTAACGAGTTTGCCTTGGTCGTGAAAGAGAGGAACGAGATGGTTTTAGAAACGAATAGGGGAGGAGGGAAAATTAAAAAAAAGACCATATGTGTAATATATGAAAATGGCAACTTGAAGAATAACAAAAAAAAAATTTTGGTCAAAGTATTTGCGTAAACATTGCCTTGACAGGTATCGGATATATATATATATATATATATATATATATATATATATATATATATATATATATATATCGGGGCAATTTTGTACATAATCTTTTTATTTCATTGTTGCACATGTGTCATTAGATTTGATGTAACCAATGAATGACTACCACACGTACTCTTTAGTAGCAATTAATGTTCCAATATTTTTTTCCCTTTGCTTTTATTACTCGGTGGTATTTTTTTTGTTCTCTAATTTTTTTAAAATGTGGTCCCACTTTTATTTTTTAAGCGGTCCATAGGTTTCGGTTGGGGAGTCATAACATTTTACTCCGGAGTTCGATTGAGATGATTCAAGTTGCTGTGCAAAGCTGAGATATATATCTACAACTTTGTAATTTATGACTTTTCCAAATTTAGAGTGTAATGATGTAAAAAAATTATTTGAAGTAAAAAGCCGATCGAGTTACGGTTTACTAATTTCGGTTGGGAGCCACAAATTTTTACTCTGGAGTCCGATTGAATTGATTCAAGTTACTGTATGAAGCTGAGACGTATATCTACAATTTTATATTTTATAACATTTTCAAATTTGGAGTGTAAGGATGTCAAAAATTTATTTGAAGTCAAAAGCCGATCGAGTTACCGTCAACTGATTTCGGTTGGGAGCCACAAATTTTTACTCAGGAGTCTGATTAAGTTGATTCAAATTGCTGTGTGAAGCTGAGATGTATATCTACAACTTTATATTTTATAAATTTTCCAAATTTGAAGTATAAGGATGTCAAAAATTTGTTTGAAGTCAAAAGTCGATCGAGTTACGGTCGACTAATTTCGGTTGGGAGCCATAAATTTTTACTCCGGAGTCCGATTGAGTTGATTCAATTTTCTATGTGAAGATGAGATGTATATCTACGACTTTATAGTTTATAACTTCTCCAAATTCAGATTGAAAAGATGTCAAAAATATGTTTGAAGTCAATAGTTGACCGAGTCCAAGCCCAGAGTATGTCCAATGGCATGCCTATGTTATGTCAAATGGCATTCCCAGGTTATGTCAAATGACATGCCCACGTTATATGAAATGGCATGCCAAGGTTATGTCAAATGGCATGCCTAGGTTATGTCAAATGACATGCCTAAGTTATGTCAAATGGCATGTCAGGTTAATATTTAATAAAATTTATAATAACTTAAATAATTAATCAAATGACAGGTCCGATTATGATTAAATGGCATGCCTAGTTAGGGGTGAGCAAACAAACCAAAAACCATCAAACCGGACCAATCCGGACCAAAAAAACCAGACCAAACCGAACCATATTCCAAAACGGTCCAGTCCGGTCCCGGATATATGCAAAATCCGGTTTCCGGTCCGGTCCGGGTTTTTTGCACAGAACTGGAAACAACCGGGACCGGATCGAAAATTTGTCAATATATTAATTATAATACTTTCACTTTCTCTCTCCCCGTAACCAAAGTCCAAACCAAATAAACCAAAACTCACAGAGAGAAAAAAAAGGACGCATCTCACACTCAGAGTTCACCGCCGACGGCCCGCCACCACAGCCTGTCCAACCGACCGCCGGCGGCCCAACGCTCAGCCACCGCCGACGGCCCGACGGTCAACCACCACAGCCTGTCCAACTTGGGGCATGAGATAATCCCCCAAATTCTAGGGTTTCCAATTTGAATTGCTCAGGTGTGCACAATCTACCCTTTTGCCCTTGTGAACCAATTATGTGAAAATTTTGGGTGATTGGATTAATTGGGTACCCTTATTTGGTTGTTTATCGAGTTGAGGCTTTAGCCTTGTTCTTCCAAGGCTGCTATTTCGCTAAGTTGGTTACTTGATTTGAATTCGAAGGCAGTTACTGGCCCGCTGCCAATTTCCAGATCCGGTTTTTTCCAGTTTGGTCCGGTTTAAACCGAACCAACGGTTCGGTCCCAGTTCTGGACCGGATTGGAATCCGGTCCGGTCCGGTTTGCATTTTCCCAACAAATCCGGTTCCGGTCCAGTCCAGTTTTTTCTGGTTCGGTCCGGTCCGGGCAACATGCTCACCCCTATGCCTAGTTACGTAAAATGGTACGCCCGATTATGTAAAATGGTATGCCCGGTTACGTAAAATGACATGTCTGTCAAATAATTAATAAAAACTATAATAAATCAATTAATAAATTAAATTTCATGCTCAGTTATGTCTAAATAGTAGGCCCGATTATATCTAAATGATATGCCCAATTATAACTAATGGTATACCCGATTATGATAAAATAGAAGACCATGTTACGGTAATATTTAATTATATTAAAAATACTAATAATAAAAAATTAATTAATTAAATAAAATTAACAAACCACGTTCTCCGAGGCGCGTGGGTCATTCCCTTCCCTCCCCCCACATCACACTTATGTCAGCGTTGCTTCCTTTTTCTCCCCATTGATATTTGACCATTTTACCCTTTCCCGTACAGAACGGAAAACACAACCCCGTACCAAATCCTGCATATATATATATATATATATATATATATATATATATAAAGAGGAGGGAAAGAGAGAAGAGAGAAGAGAGAGGTAAAGGAAAGTGAAGAGAAAGGGAGGGAAAAAAAGGAGGTCAAATAAGAAAATATACTACCGTGAAATTTCTGATGCGTATTTAATCATAAAAATGTATAGTCTAGATTCGAGTCTGGGCTATCTAGAGTACTTGCCAACAGTCCATACTGAATCCAGTGCCAAAGAAATTAGAGGCATGTGCTCCCCCTACAGTTTAAAGTCAAGAAAAGGGTACCGTCTTTTGTAGAACTGAGGCGTATTAGAATGTGTTGTGGGGAAAAGAGAACAAGTAACCCGAGACAGATCCGGAGTGGTCGTCCTAAGGTTAGTCTATACTAAGGCTAAAGCTAAAGCTAGGCTACGGGCTACAGAAAGAAAAATCGACAAGATAAGTAAAGTAGTTGTTGTGTTGTGTTGGTGATATCCTTCTCATTTTGCCATGCCGTACTTATATAGAGAGTGACTTCACCCGACCTCAGTCTTAGGAAAATCTTAAACTGCCTCCAATGTCCAAAAATCCTAGGCCGCCCTCTCAAACATTCCTTGAAGATCTGGCTCAATTTAGGAAAATGTAGATCAACTTGACCTTCTCAAATCTTCTATGCAAAATCTCGTCTCAACTCCGTCATTGTCCAAAGCAACTAAGCATTCATCCCAGCTACCTCTCAAAAGCCCAAAGTGCCCTATTGGGCTCCCGCCTAATGGGCCAAAGCGCCCCTCAGGCTCCTGACTTAAGGGCCAAAGCACCATCCCGGGTTTCCCTCCTTGAGGACTAGAGCATCCTTTTATCAACACAGCCCATCACTTCTAAGTCCAAAGCGGGATGGCGGCCACTACCAAGTCCAAAAAGGGACGATGCCCACTACCAAGACCAAAGTGGGAGGACGCCTACCGCCAAGATCAATGTGGGATGGCACCCACTACCACGTCTAAAGCGGGACGGCGTCCACTACCAAGTCCAAGGCGGGACGGACGGCGTCCACTATCAAGTCCAAGGCAGGATGGACGGTGTCCACTACCAAGTCCAAGGCGGGACAGATGACATCCACTACCACATCCAAGGTGGGACGACATCCACTACCAAATCCAAGGCGGGACAGACGACATCCACTACCAAGTCCAAGGCGGGACAGATGGCATCCACTACCAAGTCCAATGCGAGACGGATGGCATCTACTACTAAGTCTAAGGTGGGACGGACGGCTTCCACTACCAAGTCCAAGGCGGGACGGACGGTGTCTACTACCAAGTCTAAAGTGGGAGGATGCCTACTGCCAAGTCCAAAGCGGGACGGCGTCCACTACCAAGCTTAAAGCGAGACGGTGCCTAATCAGACATCTACTTCAAGGGCCAAGGTGCCCACCCAGACATATCACGCCATGGGCCAAGGCATCCAACCCGGACACCCGGACGTGGCACAAGGTGCCCATCCGCTTCAAAAGCTGAGGCATCCAGCTTCGAACCCAGAACAAATGTCCGCATTAACCTACATTTTTGACCACATTCCTCTCCGATTCTGAAAATGTTGTGAACTAAAAAGTTGTAGATTTACGTCTTTGCTTTCTAAATAAACTTGAATCATCTCAATCGGAGTTATGAGTAGGGATGGCAATGGGCAGGATCCGGGTAGCATCCATAAGACCCAGATCCTTACCCTCTTTTTAAATGGTAGACCCAAATCCTTACCCTTATCCTCTTTAAAAATAAGGATTCGGACAGGATCTGGGTCCTAAAAAACTGGGCAAGATAAGGGCGACCCGTAGGTCCATATTTTTAAAAAAATTTTTAATTTTAAAAAATTAAATTATCTTTTAATAGCTTTCAAATAGCAATAGGACATTTTCATTCATTAAACAAATCAATACAAAGAAACCAAATATGCAAATCCAAAAAAAGTTGTGTTGGGTAAGTTAAAACTGAGAATTTGGTTCGTGATTTTTGTTACTATTACTTGAGGCCTATGGCTACTTTATAATATTGTTATCTTCAATGCGGCGAGGTGTGATAATGAGCTTCTTCTGCATTCTGTGCTCTTTCATGTCCAAGAATGGATCCTTTGGACAGATGCCTCGATCATTCACAATAAATCGCTGCTCACTTTCTTGATTGCCTACAAGGATTTATAGCTCCCTCTTCTTCACCTCTTGAGGTTGAGGGAATGTTTTGGTCGGGGGTGGGGTTGTAACTGATGTAAATATCGGGCCTCTGTATCTTGTCTTTCTTTTTGCGCTAGCTCTGTTTTGAACTTTCATTCTAATAAAGAATATTAACTTACCAAAAAATTGAGAATTTGGTATTATGTCTAATAATTAATATACATATATATTATTTTAATATTAATTTAAAATTTTGGGTAGGATCAGGGCAGGATCCTATAGATCCATATCCATGTCCTTATCCTTTTAAAATATCAGGATCCGGGCAGGATCAGGGTCTAGACCCGGTCAAAGTCAATGGGTCTTGGACCTTCGGGTCTGGATCAGGATAGACCCTCAGGGTAAGGGTCTAATTGCCGGGGGCAGATTTGGTGGGGACTAGGGTAGTCCCCAAATATGAGGACTAACTCAAACCAATATCACTACACATGCAAACCAATATCACTTCACCTGCAAACCAATATCACTTCATATGTAAACCAGCGTCTTGAAAACCAATATCACTTCACATACAAACCAATATTACTTCACATACAAACCAATATCACCTGATAGGTTATTGACCATCGAATTTAAAGATAATTAAATATGACGGCCCAAAATGTAGTCCCCACCTGTGGACAAATTTTCTTTAGTCCCCACTGATGAGTGTGGAAACACTCTATCATCTGTATATATTTTAGTATCGATTTTCTATTGTTTCTAGTATTTTTGTATGTTTTATATCGTCGTATTGTTATTTATTGTTCTTTGAACGTTTTAGTGTAGTTATTGTGATTTTTATTAAGTTTCGTTCTTGTTTATTTCTAGGAGGCTTGTGGTGATGCGGGGAGGATATTGGTGTTGGGGGGCTCGAGCATTCAGGAGTTGGCGGACGCCATGCACCTGGCGTACGCCAGGAAAGTTACAGGGGCTTTTAACGTTGGAGACATGGCGGACGCCATGTCCTTGGCGTACGCTAGGATTGCCCAGCCAACATAAAACTCAAATCGGAATACCCTCTTCCTTCCCAAAAACAAATCACCACCACCACTCCTCCTCAACTCTTCCTCCCCAAAAATAACAAGAACCCAAGCTCCACCTCCACCATACCATTCTATACCATAGATCATATGCGGCGAGCAGAGGTGTTGGACAAGTACTCTCATTTCCTCCACCCAGCGGAGAGAAAATGTTGGAAGCTACACCAAGATGAAAGGCCAAAGTCTATGGAAGGAGGTACCAACGAAGGAGAGGAAGAGGAAGATCCAGATGAAGGAGGTGAAGACGCACCTGATCGATGGAGCGAAGTCCTTGAGGTAATGCACACCATGAATGCCCGAACCACACTAATGGAGCGGGAACTTCGACATCAAGGCTACTACATCCAGCAAATGGTGGAGCGATCCGGATACAACATCCCACCACCACCATCTCCACCTCAACATTAAGGGGAGTTTCCTAGCACTTTGTTTTTCCTTTGTTACTTTCTTGTCTTCGTGATGTGTTCAGTTTGCTTTATGTCTTTGTGATGTCTTGTTTTTCATATGTGTGCTCCCTCCACCTTGAGGACAAGGTGTTCTTCAAGTGTGGGGGTGTGGTTCCACTTAGGAATCCTTTGTGTGTTTAGATCTAGTTTGTCTTGATTAGGCAATGATTTGGGCATCAATTTTCAAAATTTGACCCCCTTCAAAATTCTTTAACTTATGTTAGAAGCTTACCACACACCTAGTTAGGAAACGAACTCGAGCACAAGGCCTAAGAACTTGTAGAAACCTCACCCTCGGTTGTTTAGACTCGTGGTCTCACTTTGTAAATTAGACTAGAGGGTTGATGAGTGACCTTGTGAGGAACTTTGAGCCGAAGGAGGAGACAACTGTCTTCATTTATTCATGAGGTGCCTACATGAGTTCGGGTGATCGAGGTATCCTACTAGTACTTGACATGGTCTTGGTTGTGTGGCGTTAGTGAATGACGGGGGAGCTAATCCTTTGAAATTGAGCCTAGAGCTTTAGAGCCAAGAACCTTTATATCCATTGCTTTAACCCATTGAGCCTAGCCATCCATTGATCATATTATATGTATACCAACTCTAAGCCTTATATCCACCATCTTCCCGACCTTTGGTCATCCGATCCGAGGACACATAAGTCTACATGTTTTGGGAAATGATATGTATTGGGTTTAGTTGGTAGCTTAGTGTTCTTATGGGTTAATTCGTTGGGAATTTGGGTAATCGAGAGGCCATACAAAGAAGCCGAGTTTTTGCCTAGAAAATGCCAAGTTTGTGTTTGTGTTTGTGTTTGTATTTGTAAAAGAAAGAAAAAAAGGAAAAAAAGAAGAAAAGAAAAGAAAAGTGAATGTTGAATAAGGCATTTATAATTGGCATAACTCGTGCTACGCGGTCTTAGGAAATGGGTGAATTTTGGGAGTGTACTTTAGCTATTTATGGTGAAGATGTTTAGAATAGACGAGTGACTAGAGTACTTTTGTAACATGTCCTCGGAGTGGGTAGTTTAACTACTATCCATACATATTTCCTCACCTTTACCTTAGCCCCATTACAACCCGATTGAAAGCCCCTGGTTCACGAGCAACCACACTACTTTGAGACACTGCTGAGTAGGACGTAGGATACTTTGAAAGACATCGATCATGTATGCGAGTGATAAGAAGTTGGCTACTTACAATAGTGAGTTAAAATTTCTGAACCTCTGAGTGGTTAACTTTCTAGTGTCTTTTACATAGTGATAACACTTGATTAAACTACCGAGTGGTGAGGTGTCTACCGGGTCTTACTTTTTGTGTTTGGATTGATGAACTAGCTAGGTAGTGGGGTGGACTTTTGATGTGAGTTTGTGATTTTGAGGGGAGTCAAGTTGTGAATTAATCATGCCTAGTCTTGTCCTTGTCGTGTTTTTTTTTCTTTCTTAGGTGTTTTGTGTTTGTGTTGGTATACCATGATTGAGTTTTGCTTGAGGACAAGCCCTGATTCAAGTGTGGGGGTGTGATGAGTGTGGAAACACTCTATCATCTGTATATGTTTTAGTGTCGATTTTCTATTGTTTCTAGTATTTTTGTATGTTTTATATCGTCGTATTGTTATTTATTGTTCTTTGAATGTTTTAGTGTAGTTATTGTGATTTTTATTAAGTTTCGTTCTTGTTTATTTCTAGGAGACTTGTGGTGATGCGGGAAGGATATTGGTGTACTTTGGAGCGCGTCAAAGGCGATCGGATCAGCCTTGAAGAATGGTGCACGATCGGGAAGGCGACGACATTGGGCAAACTATCCTCGGGCGACTTAAATGAAGATAACTTTTGCATATGAAGTCCAATAAAGACAAGTGAGGTGGTTCTAGAAAGAAGACATCCGGAGCTACAACCTTTTATTTATGGGCTTCTTCAAATTCGAAGTCTAAGAGGGTCAAAAATGCACATGAAGTCAAGCTTTAAATCTGAGGACTCGCCTGACCGAAATCGGCCAAAATTCCGGGACCATTCCGGAACTTGCCATGACGTTTCTTGGCTGCCATCCCACCACCTCTTGGCTGGAATTCCACTACCAAACTCCCCATACTCCACTACCTTCCATTGTCCCCCACTACCTTCCATTGTCTCCCACTATCTCCCATTTTTCCACTCCAAAACTCCACTAACGGACTCCTCTCCAACCATTCACTCTCATTCATTCTCTCTTCCTTCCTTCCAAGCAAAAAACGTGGCTGCCAACCCTCTCTCCCTTGGACCAAAAAAAACGTGGCTCACCATTGAAGAGGAGAAGAAGAGAAAAATGTGGCCAAGAAGAAGCTAGGAGAGGAAGTGAAGGGAGAGCTTGTAGAAGGAGCTTGAAGAAAGAGCTAGGAGGAAGTTCTTGAAGAATCATTGAGCTTTTCTTAAACTCTATCTTTTTGTTCATGTTCTATTCACCTTGTTCAATGAATAATTTGTGTTATATGTTGAATATGAGTGAGTAGTTCATTTGTGGGTTAGGTGCCTTGATGGCATCTACCTAGCCAATGGTTTTGTTGGGTTAATATGTTAAGGTTTATAAACTAGTTAATGAGTTTAATGCTTAATCTTGATTGATCACCTTGATTATAAACTAAGTTAATGCTAATCGCTGGGAGGGGTTAGGATTAACGGACCATTTAACTAGTTAACTAGTTGCCTATTGAAGAGGGATCTCTTTAGGTGGTTAGTTGTCCAAAGGATGATGGTGATAATCGGTAGTTAGTTGGATTAGTTGGCTAATTAGTCGCGGGAGCGCGGTTGGTTCAACTAAGCCTAATTAACTATCTATTTAGACTAATTAGTCGCGGGAGCGTTGATTAGTTACTTAAGAAACATCCGGACCATAACACGAACTTAATAAAATCCATATGCCATTTGGTTATTTAGTTGTCATTGGCACTAAGCCCACTCTTTCCTTTATTGTTTAAATCTTCTTGTAATTTAGTTGTTGTAGTAACCAACCCGTGTTTGGAATTGACACCTCCATTTCTTATTGTCCTAAACTAGTGGTAAAGTCGAATTTGTGGCCTAGCTTAGTCCTTGTGGGACGACAATCCCGTACTTACTCATTATTGCAAGAGGGGTGAAAATCCTTCCTTTCAATTGGCGCCGTTGCCGGGGATTAAGTACTAGATGCTTAATTTGGCGCACGAACTTGGATTAGGACATTTATTTTTGTTTACTTGGTTACTTAGTACCTTTGTTGTTTATTTTGCAAGGTACTTGTTTGTCGCATGCCCCTCACTCGTTCCACCAATAACTTTTCGGTGGAAATCGAAGCGGACATTAGATATTTGGAGAGGATATTGCGACAAGAAAGAAGAATTCAAGCAAGGATGGAACATCAAGCTCATCCAAGGGATGATGCACAAGGAGATCGAGCTCCTCGAAGGACTCTCTTGGATTCCTATAAGCCCACCTTGAGGGGAGCAATGACCGGAGTACCGAGGCCGAGTATCCAAGCTAACAATTTTGAGATCAAGCCGGCCGTGATAAACATGCTCAAATCTTCGGTTCAATTCTATGGGTTGCCGAATGAAGACCCAAATGACCATATTGGTAACTTCCTGGAGATAGCCGACACTGTCAAGTTCAACGGAGCTACCGATGATGCTGTGAAGCTTAGATTGTTTCCATTTACTTTGAAGGACCAAGCCAAAATGTGGTATAAGCAATTGGTCGATACAGAGATTTCCACGTGGGAGGAGTTAGCCAATGCCTTCCTTGAAAAGTTTTTCCCTTACGCAAAGACAAATAGGCTCAGGAAGGAGATCAACAACTTTCAACAATTTGAAAATGAGACCTTGAGCGAAGCTTGGGAAAGGTTCAAGGGACTACAAAGGAGTTGCCCACACCACAATTTGACGGAGGAGTCTCTACTCCACACCTTCTACTTTAGCCTTGGATCATCTACAAGGGGCACGGTTGACGCCGCCGCAAATGGATCATTCTTGAGAAAGGAGAAGGATGAAGCCTACCACATCTTGCAGCAGTTGGCAACTACAAACATGCTTATGGCTAATGAGAGAGCTAGGCAACCGAGAAAGGAGCAAGTAGAAGTGATTGATGTTGACATTGCCTCCTCAATTCAAGCTCAATTGGCTTTGTTAGCAAAGCAAGTGAAGAAACTAAGCTTGAACAAAAGCAATGTGGCGGCTGTGCAAACAAGTTGTGAAGTTTGTGGCAATGTTGGCCATGACATGAATGAGTGTGCCATATTGGGCTCATCTATGGAGCAAGTAAATTTCGTTGGTGGCCAAGGGCAAGGAGCAAATAGGATGGGAAACAACCCATATTCCTCTACTTACAATCCCAGTTGGAGAAACACCCGAACTTCTCTTGGAGATAACATGGCCATTGTTCCGGATAAGGGACTTCCTCTTCGCAATACACCTCAAGGGCCCCCTCCAGGTTTCCAACCACATTTCTCTTTGATGGATCGAATGGGGACTATTGAGGAGAAGTTTGAGAAGATGGACAAGTTTATGCAAGAAGTCGGAGGGGTGGTTAGCCAACAAGGACAAATTTTGGCCGCCATAAATCAACAAAGCTCAAGGCAAAACAACTTAGAACAAATTCTCAAGGGGCAAGCAACCGCAATGCATAATATGGAGAGGCAACTTGGACAGATAGCAAATGCAAGTGCCCATAGAGAGTCCGGCTCTCTTTCAAGCTCCACGGAGGCTAACCCTCGAGGAAATGTGAGTGCAATTACCTTGAGGAGTAGCAAGTAAACCATTTGTCAAGAGACGGGCCCGAAATCAAGAGAAAACTATGTGGAGGCAAATGAAAAAGAGAAGAATGCCAAGGAGAATGAAGAGGTGGAGAAAGAGAAAAGTCCTTTTGCTGAGATTGAGGAAGAAGAGGAATATGTGCCACCACCACCAAAGATCCCTCCTCTACCATTTCCTCAAAGAGTCAAAAAGAAGAACGTGATGGATGACAAATTTCTTAGCTTTATGGAGAAGATGAAAAATGTGCAGATTAGCGTCTCATTTCTGGAGATGTTGGATCAAGTTCCACACTATTCTTAGTTTTTAAAGGAACTCATCACAAAGAAGAGGAAGTGGGAAGATGGAGAGACGGTAGCCCTCACGGCGAAGTGTAGCTCTCTCATCTCAAAGGATCTCCCGACAAAGTTAAAAGACCCGGGAAGTTTCACTATTCCTTGTTTCGTTGGTGATGTTGAGTTCCCTAAGTGCCTATGTGATTTAGGCGCTAGCATTAACTTGATGCCTTTGTCTATTCTTAGGAGACTTGGGTTGTGTGAGGTGAAAGCCACTTCTATGCGTCTCCAATTGGCGGACCAAACCATAAAGAAGCCATTCGGGGTTGTGGAGGATGTCTTGTTGAAAGTTGATAAGTTTATCTTCCCCGTGGACTTTGTGGTGCTGGATTTTGATGAAGACAAGAGTTGTCCATTAATCCTTGGCCGGCCATTTCTCAATACGGCACGTGCCTTGGTGGATGTGCATGATGGACGATTGGTCCTCCAAATAGGGGAGGAGAAAGTAGAGTTCAAGATGTCTAATGCAATGCGCCACCCTCTTGATGAAGGCGTGTGCATGAAAGTTGATGTCATGGAGGAATGTGTCCTCGAGTTTGGCAAGGAGAGCATATCGAGGATTGAAGATGGAATGGAGGAAGAAATCAGCAGAGAACAAGAAGAGGATGACTTGGAAGAGTTCGTGGGAGAAGATGATACAAAAAGTCTCCATGAGGATTTGGAGCTTGATTTGAGGTATCGTACTCCACCTTCCATCACCAAGGCTCCAAGCTTGGAGTTGAAAGAGTTGCCCTCCCATTTACGATATGCATTCTTAAGGGATGAAGGAAGACTCCCCATTATCATCTCCAACAAGCTCTCTAAGGAACAAGAGAAGAGGGTACTTGAAATCGTCAACAAACGGATTAAGGCCATGGCTTGGCAAATATCCGATATCAAGGGGATAAGTCCCGACATTGTCATGCATCACATCCACATGGAGGAGGGAGCCAAGCCGAGGGTGGATAGGCAAAGAAGATTGAATCCAAACATGAAAGAAGTTGTGAAGAAAGAGGTGATCAAGCTCCTCGAAGCTGGGATCATTTATCCCATCTCGGATAGTGAGTGGGTAAGCCCGATCTATTGCGTTCCAAAGAAAGGAGGAATGACTGTTGTGATCAATGATGAGGGTGAGCTCATTTCCACAAGAACTGTGACTGGATGGAGGGTATGCGTGGACTACCGAAAGTTGAACGCCGCAACACGTAAGGATCATTTTCCTCTTCCATTCATTGACCAAATGTTGGAGAGAATTGCTGGATATTCCCATTATTGCTTCTTGGATGGGTACTCGGGCTACAACCAAATTGCAATATACCCAAGCGATCAAGAGAAAACATCTTTCACTTGTCCCTTTGGTATTTTTGCCTATCGACGAATGTCTTTTGGATTGAGTTGTGCCCCGGCCACTTTCCAACGATGCATGGCGGCCATCTTTTGGGGAATGAATGAGAAAATTATGGAGATCTTCATGGATGATTTTTTAGTATTTGGAGATTCCTTTGATAGCTGCTTGGCCAATTTGGACCGGGTCTTGGAAAGATGTGAAGAGAAGAACCTCGTTCTCAACTGGGAGAAATGTCATTTTATGGTAGATGAAGGGATAGTTCTTGGGCATAAGATCTCCCGAGCGGGCATCGAGATGGACAGAGCCAAGACAGAAGCAATAGAGAAGATGGAAGCACCGACTTCAGTTAAAGGAGTAAGAGCTTTTCTTGGCCATGCTGGTTTCTACCGAAGATTTATCAAGGATTTTTCTCTTATCGCGAAGCCGCTCACTAATTTTCTTGTAAAGGATGTGCCCTTTAATTTTGATGAGCCATGCCTTCAAGCATTTGATACTTTGAAGAAAGCTCTTGTCACAGCTCCGGCTATCTCTTCTCTGGATTGGACACTACCATTTGAGATGATGTGTGATGCAAGCGACATTGCATTGGGATGTGTGCTTGGTCAAAAGAAGGAGGGGAAGCTTCATGTCATCTACTATGCAAGTAGAGTGTTGGCGGGTGCCCAACTAAATTACACCACCACCAAGAAGGAGTTGCTTGCTGTCGTATATGCATGTGACAAGTTCCGACCATATTTACTTGGGTCGAAGGTGATAATCTACACAGATCATGCGGCTTTGAGGTACTTATTCTCCAAACAAGATGCTAAGCCGCGACTAATCCGGTGGATTTTATTGCTCCAAGAATTTGACTTGTCCATCAAGGATAAGAAGGGGTCGGAAAATGTTGTCGCAAACCATCTCTCTCGGCTAGAGAGAAGTGATGGAATGGAGACTCATGGAAAGATCAAAGAAGAGTTTCCGGATGAGGAGTTGATGCGCTTGAATAATGTGGAAGCACCGTGGTATGCGGATTTTGCTAACTTCCTAGTTGGAGGCATTATTCCTATGGAGTTGAGTTATCCCCAACGCAAGAAATTCCTAATGGATTCTGAACTCTATGTTTGGGATGAGCCTTACCTTTTTAAGAGGTGTACTGATGGGTTGCTTCGACGGTGCATTGCGAATGATGAAGTTAAGGATGTTCTGGAGCAATGTCATAGTACTCCATATTCAGGTCACTATGGAGCAACAAGGACCGCATCACGAGTCT
Organism: Hypericum androsaemum; assembly: GCA_963995505.1. NCBI lineage: Eukaryota > Viridiplantae > Streptophyta > Magnoliopsida > Malpighiales > Hypericaceae > Hypericum > Hypericum androsaemum. The sequence continues at coordinate 8,539,018 of OZ023189.1, forward strand.
TTGAATGTGGATTTTATTGGCCCAACATTTTTAAGGATGTTCGCTCTTTTGTTGCTCAGTGCGATCGATGTCAAAGGACTGGAAATATCTCAAGGAGGAATGAGATGCCGCTATCTGGAATTTTGGAAGTGGAGCTCTTCGATGTTTGGGGGTTGGACTTCATGGGACCTTTCCCAACCTCTAATGGCAACAAGTATATCTTGGTAGGAGTGGACTCCGTATCTAAGTGGGTGGAAGCTTGGGCATCACCAACCAATGATGCTAAGGTGGTCATTCGCTTTATCAAAAAGCTCTTTTCAAGATTTGGAGTGCCAAGGACTATCATAAGCGATGGCGGTTCCCACTTTTGCAACCGACCATTTGAGATTTTATTGAAGAGGTACGGGGTCACACATAAGATTGCTACACCTTATCACCCCCAAACAAGTGGGCAAGTGGAACTTTCTAACCGGGAATTGAAGAAGATCCTTGAAAAGACGGTTGGAGGAGCAAGAAAGGATTGGGCAAACAAGCTTGACGATGCCTTATGGGCATACCGAACGGCATTTAAAATGCCTATCGGGATGTCCCCATACAAACTTGTTTATAGCAAGGCGTGCCACCTCCCTGTAGAGCTAGAGCACCGAGAATTTTAGGCCATCAAGACCCTAAATTATGATTACAAGAAAGCCGGTGAGCGAAGGGTGTTGCAACTTGAAGAGCTGGACGAAATCCGCGACATGGCATTTGAGAGCTCTAAGCTTTACAAGGAGAAGACGAAAAGGTCACATGATGCCCACATCGTGAAGAAAGAGTTCAAGGAGGGTGATCAAGTGCTACTCTACAACTCCCGATTGAGACTTTTTCCGGGAAAGCTCAAGTCCAAATGGAGTGGCCCATTCAAAGTTGTGAGAATTTTTCCATTCGGAGCCCTTGAATTAGAAAGAAGTGATGGAAGATGCTTCAAGGTGAATGGCCAAAGGTGCAAGATTTACCTTGGCGGCAATTTTGAACGACAAGCGGAAGTGCAACGTCACCCTCCGAGGCATGAACAAGGGGAGTAAAGTCAAGCTAACGACTATAACTTTAGCATGTTTTTTGTATTGTCTTAATATCGCATAGACTTTATGTGTGTGTTTCTTTTATGTTAGTTCTTATCCTACATGATTTTCGAAGTGTTAGTTTCATGCTTACGGGATCTCTCGCATTTTTGAAGGTGATTTGGATGGTTGGATGATCGACGAGACACTTGGGGGCGTAGCCCCCGCCGTCCAAAACTGGGATCGACCTGGCTAAACGGTACGACCTGTGGCTCAACGAGGAGGAAATTTCTCTAGACGTTGGTGAGAGGGAAAACTCTCTGGCTTGGCGTACGCCATCTTCCCGGCGTACGCCAACCAAGTTACAGGGGGGCTCGAGCATTCAGGAGTTGGCGGACGCCATGCACCTGGCGTACGCCAGGAAAGTTACAGGGGCTTTTAACATTGGAGACATGGCGGACGCCATGTCCTTGGCGTACGCTAGGATTGCCCAGCCAACATAAAACTCTAATCGAAATACCCTCTTCCTTCCCAAAAACAAATCACCACCACCACTCCTCCTGAACTCTTCCTCCCCAAAAATAACAAGAACCCAAGCTCCACCTCCACCATACCATTCTATACCATGGATCATATGCGGCGAGCAGAGGTGTTGGATAAGTACTCTCATTTCCTCCACCCAGCGGAGAGAAAATGTTGGAAGCTACACCAAGATGAAAGGCCAAAGTCTATGGAAGGAGGTACTAATGAAGGAGAGGAAGAGGAAGATCCAGATGAAGGAGGTGAAGACGGACCTGATCGATGGAGCGAAGTCCTTGAGGTAATGCACACCATGAATGCCCGAACCACACTAATGGAGCGGGAACTTCGACATCAAGGCTACTACATCCAGCAAATGGTGGAGCGATCCGGATACAACATCCCACCACCACCATCTCCACCTCAACATTAAGGGGAGTTTCCTAGCACTTTGTTTTTCCTTTGTTACTTTCTTGTCTTCGTGATGTGTTCAGTTTGCTTTATGTCTTTGTGATGTCTTGTTCTTCATGTTTGATTGTTTTTCTTGCTTGGTTCTTATTGCATTTTTTAGTATAGTTTAATTGTTTAGATGTATGTGTGCTCCCTCCACCTTGAGGACAAGGTGTTCTTCAAGTGTGGGGGTGTGGTTCCACTTAGGAATCCTTTGTGTGTTTAGATCTAGTTTGTCTTGATTAGGCAATGATTTGGGCATGAATTTTCAAAATTTGACCCCCTTCAAAATTCTTTAACTTATGTTAGAAGCTTACCACACACCTAGTTAGGAAACGAACTCGAGCACAAGGCCTAAGAACTTGTAGAAACCTCACCCTCGGTTGTTTAGACTCGTGGTCTCACTTTGTAAATTAGACTAGAGGGTTGATGAGTGACCTTGTGAGGAACTTTGAGCCGAAGGAGGAGACAACTGTCTTCATTTATTCATGAGGTGCCTACATGAGTTCGGGTGATCGAGGTATCCTACTAGTACTTGACATGGTCTTGGTTGTGTGGCGTTAGTGAATGACGGGGGAGCTAATCCTTTGAAATTGAGCCTAGAGCTTTAGAGCCAAGAACCTTTATATCCATTGCTTTAACCCATTGAGCCTAGCCATCCATTGATCATATTATATGTATACCAACTCTAAGCCTTATATCCACCATCTTCCCGAACTTTGGTCATCCGATCCGAGGACACATAAGTCTACATGTTTTGGGAAATGATATGTATTGGGTTTAGTTGGTAGCTTAGTGTTCTTATGGGTTAATTCGTTGGGAATTTGGGTAATTGAGAGGCCATACAAAGAAGCCGAGTTTTTGCCTAGAAAATGCCAAGTTTGTGTTTGTGTTTGTGTTTGTATTTGTAAAAGAAAGAAAAAAAAAGGAAAAAAAGAAGAAAAGAAAAGAAAAGTGAATGTTGAATAAGGCATTTATAATTGGCATAACTCGTGCTACGCGGTCTTAGGAAATGGGTGAATTTTGGGAGTGTACTTTAGCTATTTATGGTGAAGATGTTTAGAATAGACGAGTGACTAGAGTACTTTTGTAACATGTCCTCGGAGTGGGTAGTTTAACTACTATCCATACATATTTCCTCACCTTTACCTTAGCCCCATTACAACCCGATTGAAAGCCCCTGGTTCACGAGCAACCACACTACTTTGAGACACTGCTGAGTAGGACGTAGGATACTTTGAAAGACATCGATCATGTATGCGAGAGATAGGAAGTTGGCTACTTACAATCGTGAGTTAAAATTTCTGAACCTCTGAGTGGTTAACTTTCTAGTGTCTTTTACATAGTGATAAACACTTGATTAAACTACCGAGTGGTGAGGTGTCTACCGGGTCTTACTCTTTGTGTTTGGATTGATGAACTAGCTAGGTAGTGGGGTGGACTTTTGATGTGAGTTTGAGATTTTGAGGGGAGTCAAGTTGTGAATTAATCATGCCTAGTCTTGTCCTTGTCGTGTTTTTTTTTCTTTCTTAGGTGTTTTGTGTTTGTGTTGGTATACCATGATTGAGTTTTGCTTGAGGACAAGCAATGATTCAAGTGTGGGGGTGTGATGAGTGTGGAAACACTCTATCATCTGTATATATTTTAGTGTCGATTTTCTATTGTTTCTAGTATTTTTGTATGTTTTATATCGTCGTATTGTTATTTATTGTTCTTTGAACGTTTTAGTGTAGTTATTGTAATTTTCATTAAGTTTCGTTCTTGTTTATTTCTAGGAGGCTTGTGGTGATTCGGGGAGGATATTGGTGTACTTTGGAGCGCGTCAAAGGCGATCGGATCAGCCTTGAAGAATGGTGCACGATCGGAAAGGCGACGACATTGGGCAAACTGTCCTCGGGCGACTTAAATGAAGATAACTTTTGCATATGAAGTTCAATAAAGACGAGTGAGGTGGTTCAAGAAAGAAGACATCCGGAGCTAAAACTTTTTCTTTATGTGCTTCTTCAAATTCGAAGTCTAAGAGGGTCAAAAATGCACATGAAGTCAAGCTTTAAATCTGAGGACTCGCCTGACCAAAATCGGCCAAAATTCCGGGACCATTCCGGAACTTGCCATGACGTTTCTTGGCTGCCATCCCACCACCTCTTGGCTGGAATTCCACTACCAAACTCTCCATACTCCACTACCTTCCATTGTCCCCCACTACCTTCCATTGTCTCCCACTATCTCCCATTTTTCCACTCCAAAACTCCACTAACGGACTCCTCTCCAACCATTCACTCTCATTCATTCTCTCTTCCTTCCTTCCAAGCAAAAAACGTGGCTGCCAACCCTCTCTCCCTTGGACCAAAAAAAACGTGGCTCACCATTGAAGAGGAGAAGAAGAGAAAAACGTGGCCAAGAAGAAGCTAGGAGAGGAAGTGAAGGGAGAGCTTGTAGAAGGAGCTTGAAGAAAGAGCTAGGAGGAAGTTCTTGAAGAATCATTGAGCTTTTCTTAAACTCTATCTTTTTGTTCATGTTCTATTCACCTTGTTCAATGAATAATTTGTGTTATATGTTGAATATGAGTGAGTAGTTCATTTGTGGGTTAGGTGCCTTGATGGCATCTACCTAGCCAATGGTTTTGTGGGGTTAATATGTTAAGGTTTATGAACTAGTTAATGAGTTTAATGCTTAATCTTAATTGATCACCTTGATTATGAACTAAGTTAATGCTAATCGCCATGAGGGGTTAGGATTAACGGACCATTTAACTAGTTAACTAGTTGCCTATTGAAGAGGGATCTCTTTAGGTGGTTAGTTGTCCAAAGGATGATGGTGATAATCGGTAGTTAGTTGGATTAGTTGGCTAATTAGTCGCGGGAGCGCGGTTGGTTCAACTAAGCCTAATTAACTATCGATTTAGACTAATTAGTCGCGGGAGCATTGATTAGTTGCTTAAGAAATATCCGGACCATAACACGAACTTAAAAAATCCCATATGCCATTTGGTTATTTAGTTGTCATTGGCACTAAGCCCACTCTTTCCTTTATTGTTTAAATCTTCTTGTAATTTAGTTGTTGTAGTAACCAACCCGTGTTTGGAATTGACACCTCCATTTCTTATTGTCCTAAACTAGTGGTAAAGTCGAATTTGTGGCCTAGCTTAGTCCTTGTGGGACGACAATCTCGTACTTACTCATTATTGCAAGAGGGGTGAAAATCCTTCCTTTCACCCACTCAATCCGGTCTCCTAATTGCCATCCCTAGTTATGAGGCAAAATCTGTGATTTTTCTACCAAAATGCGATGATCCTTAATGAGGCAACCAACACCGAAATTTGAAGCCTCATTTTGTCCCTCCTCAATGCATATTTAGGCAAGACTCTTGAAATATAAGTTGGAAATCTACTTCTTGGCTTTCCTTGGTGATAAGAGTCACTGTATTCTGAGATCTGGGTAGAGTGTTATGGCCAATTTTCCTAGGATAGATGTGGCTGCCTTAGTACCCACCATGTGCTTGTGGAAACTCCAAGGCTCTCCTCCCTCACTTCGTGTTAGGCACTGAATTCATGATATGGACCTCAAGCCAAAGCTTATCTTCAAAGATGCATACGTCATGTCGAACCTCACTTCCATGAATGCAAAATATTTGACCACCAACAATGCCCCCCGCATGTCAATATTTTGTTACGGTCAGGTGAAAAACATTGACGTGGTCCTTAAAAATCTCATTGTCTTGATGAACTTGTTGTGTCAAAGGGTCTTTTACCTCAGCCTTAGCGGTAGTAAGTTACTTGGAGCACGGTAATTGTCACGAATTTTGTGCACCTCTAGTACCTCCTTCCATAGACTTTGGCCTTTCATCTTGGTGTAGCTTCCAACATTTTCTCTCCGCTGGGTGGAGGAAATGAGAGTACTTATCCAACACCTCTGCTCGCCGCATATGATCCATGGTATAGAATGGTATGGTGGAGGTGGAGCTTGGGTTCTTGTTATTTTTGGGGAGGAAGAGTTCAGGAGGAGTGGTGGTGGTGATTTGTTTTTGGGAAGGAAGAGGGTATTTCGATTAGAGTTTTATGTTGGCTGGGCAATCCTAGCGTACGCCAAGGACATGGCGTCCGCCATGTCTCCAATGTTAAAAGCCCCTGTAACTTTCCTGGCGTACGCCAGGTGCATGGCGTCCGCCAACTCCTGAATGCTCGAGCCCCCCTGTAACTTGGTTGGCGTACGCCGGGAAGATGGCGTACGCCAAGCCAGAGAGTTTTCCCTCTCACCAACGTCTAGAGAAATTTCCTCCTCGTTGAGCCACAGGTCGTACCGTTTAGCCAGGTCGATCCCAGTTTTGGACGGCGGGGGCTACGCCCCCAAGTGTCTCGTCGATCATCCAACCATCCAAATCACCTTCAAAAATGCGAGAGATCCCGTAAGCATGAAACTAACACTTCGAAAATCATGTAGGATAAGAACTAACATAAAAGAAACACACACATAAAGTCTATGCGATATTAAGACAATACAAAAAACATGCTAAAGTTATAGTCGTTAGCTTGACTTTACTCCCCTTGTTCATGCCTCGGAGGGTGACGTTGCACTTCCGCTTGTCGTTCAAAATTGCCGCCAAGGTAAATCTTGCACCTTTGGCCATTCACCTTGAAGCATCTTCCATCACTTCTTTCTAATTCAAGGGCTCCGAATGGAAAAATTCTCACAACTTTGAATGGGCCACTCCATTTGGACTTGAGCTTTCCCGGAAAAAGTCTCAATCGGGAGTTGTAGAGTAGCACTTGATCACCCTCCTTGAACTCTTTCTTCACGATGTGGGCATCATGTGACCTTTTCGTCTTCTCCTTGTAAAGCTTAGAGCTCTCAAATGCCATGTCGCGGATTTCGTCCAGCTCTTCAAGTTGCAACACCCTTCGCTCACCGGCTTTCTTGTAATCATAATTTAGGGTCTTGATGGCCTAAAATTCTCGGTGCTCTAGCTCTACAGGGAGGTGGCACGCCTTGCTATAAACAAGTTTGTATGGGGACATCCCGATAGGCATTTTAAATGCCGTTCGGTATGCCCATAAGGCATCGTCAAGCTTGTTTGCCCAATCCTTTCTTGCTCCTCCAACCGTCTTTTCAAGGATCTTCTTCAATTCCCGGTTAGAAAGTTCCACTTGCCCACTTGTTTGGGGGTGATAAGGTGTAGCAATCTTATGTGTGACCCCGTACCTCTTCAATAAAATCTCAAATGGTCGGTTGCAAAAGTGGGAACCGCCATCGCTTATGATAGTCCTTGGCACTCCAAATCTTGAAAAGAGCTTTTTGATAAAGCGAATGACCACCTTAGCATTATTGGTTGGTGATGCCCAAGCTTCCACCCACTTAGATACGGAGTCCACTCCTACCAAGATATACTTGTTGCCATTAGAGGTTGGGAAAGGTCCCATGAAGTCCAACCCCCAAACATCGAAGAGCTCCACTTCCAAAATTCCAGATAGCGGCATCTCATTCCTCCTTGAGATATTTCCAGTCCTTTGACATCGATCGCACTGAGCAACAAAAGAGCGAACATCCTTAAAAATGTTGGGCCAATAAAATCCACATTCAAAGACTCGTGATGCGGTCCTTGTTGCTCCATAGTGACCTGAATATGGAGTACTATGACATTGCTCCAGAACATCCTTAACTTCATCATTCGCAATGCACCGTCGAAGCAACCCATCAGTACACCTCTTAAAAAGGTAAGGCTCATCCCAAACATAGAGTTCAGAATCCATTAGGAATTTCTTGCGTTGGGGATAACTCAACTCCATAGGAATAATGCCTCCAACTAGGAAGTTAGCAAAATCCGCATACCACGGTGCTTCCACATTATTCAAGCGCATCAACTCCTCATCCGGAAACTCTTTTTTGATCTTTCCATGAGTCTCCATTCCATCACTTCTCTCTAGCCGAGAGAGATGGTTTGCGACAACATTTTCCGACCCCTTCTTATCCTTGATGGACAAGTCAAATTCTTGGAGCAATAAAATCCACCGGATTAGTCGCGGCTTAGCATCTTGTTTGGAGAATAAGTACCTCAAAGCCGCATGATCTGTGTAGATTATCACCTTCGACCCAAGTAAATATGGTCGGAACTTGTCACATGCATATACGACCGCAAGCAACTCCTTCTCGGTGGTGGTGTAATTTAGTTGGGCACCCGCCAACACTCTACTTGCATAGTAGATGACATGAAGCTTCCCCTCCTTCTTTTGACCAAGCACACATCCCAATGCAATGTCGCTTGCATCACACATCATCTCAAATGGTAGTGTCCAATCCAGAGAAGAGATAGCCGGAGCTGTGACAAGAGCTTTCTTCAAAGTATCAAATGCTTGAAGGCATGGCTCATCAAAATTAAAGGGCACATCCTTTACAAGAAAATTAGTGAGCGGCTTCGCGATAAGAGAAAAATCCTTGATAAATCTTTGGTAGAAACCAGCATGGCCAAGAAAAGCTCTTACTCCTTTAACTGAAGTCGGTGCTTCCATCTTCTCTATTGCTTCTGTCTTGGCTCTGTCCATCTCGATGCCCGCTCGGGAGATCTTATGCCCAAGAACTATCCCTTCATCTACCATAAAATGACATTTCTCCCAATTGAGAACGAGGTTCTTCTCTTCACATCTTTCCAAGACCCGGTCCAAATTGGCCAAGCAGCTATCAAAGGAATCTCCAAATACTAAAAAATCATCCATGAAGATCTCCATAATTTTCTCATTCATTCCCCAAAAGATGGCCGCCATGCATCGTTGGAAAGTGGCCGGGGCACAACTCAATCCAAAAGACATTCGTCGATAGGCAAAAATACCAAAGGGACAAGTGAAAGATGTTTTCTCTTGATCGCTTGGGTATATTGCAATTTGGTTGTAGCCCGAGTACCCATCCAAGAAGCAATAATGGGAATATCCAGCAATTCTCTCCAACATTTGGTCAATGAATGGAAGAGGAAAATGATCCTTACGTGTTGCGGCGTTCAACTTTCGGTAGTCCACGCATACCCTCCATCCAGTCACAGTTCTTGTGGAAATGAGCTCACCCTCATCATTGATCACAACAGTCATTCCTCCTTTCTTTGGAACGCAATAGATCGGGCTTACCCACTCACTATCCGAGATGGGATAAATGATCCCAGCTTCGAGGAGCTTGATCACCTCTTTCTTCACAACTTCTTTCATGTTTGGATTCAATCTTCTTTGCCTATCCACCCTCGGCTTGGCTCCCTCCTCCATGTGGATGTGATGCATGACAATGTCGGGACTTATCCCCTTGATATCGGATATTTGCCAAGCCATGGCCTTAATCCGTTTGTTGACGATTTCAAGTACCCTCTTCTCTTGTTCCTTAGAGAGCTTGTTGGAGATGATAATGGGGAGTCTTCCTTCATCCCTCAAGAATGCATATCGTAAATGGGAGGGCAACTCTTTCAACTCCAAGCTTGGAGCCTTGGTGATGGAAGGTGGAGTACGATACCTCAAATCAAGCTCCAAATCCTCATGGAGACTTTTTGTATCATCTTCTCCCACGAACTCTTCCAAGTCATCCTCTTCTTGTTCTCTGCTGATTTCTTCCTCCATTCCATCTTCAATCCTCGATATGCTCTCCTTGCCAAACTCGAGGACACATTCCTCCATGACATCAACTTTCATGCACACGCCTTCATCAAGAGGGTGGCGCATTGCATTAGACATCTTGAACTCTACTTTCTCCTCCCCTATTTGGAGGACCAATCGTCCATCATGCACATCCACCAAGGCACGTGCCGTATTGAGAAATGGCCGGCCAAGGATTAATGGACAACTCTTGTCTTCATCAAAATCCAGCACCACAAAGTCCACGGGGAAGATAAACTTATCAACTTTCAACAAGACATCCTCCACAACCCCGAATGGCTTCTTTATGGTTTGGTCCGCCAATTGGAGACGCATAGAAGTGGCTTTCACCTCACACAACCCAAGTCTCCTAAGAATAGACAAAGGCATCAAGTTAATGCTAGCGCCTAAATCACATAGGCACTTAGGGAACTCAACATCACCAACGAAACAAGGAATAGTGAAACTTCCCGGGTCTTTTAACTTTGTCGGGAGATCCTTTGAGATGAGAGAGCTACACTTCGCCGTGAGGGCTACCGTCTCTCCATCTTCCCACTTCCTCTTCTTTGTGATGAGTTCCTTTAAAAACTAAGAATAGTGTGGAACTTGATCCAACATCTCCAGAAATGAGACGCTAATCTGCACATTTTTCATCTTCTCCATAAAGCTAAGAAATTTGTCATCCATCACGTTCTTCTTTTTGACTCTTTGAGGAAATGGTAGAGGAGGGATCTTTGGTGGTGGTGGCACATATTCCTCTTCTTCCTCAATCTCAGCAAAAGGACTTTTCTCTTTCTCCACCTCTTCATTCTCCTTGGCATTCTTCTCTTTTTCATTTGCCTCCACATAGTTTTCTCTTGATTTCGGGCCCGTCTCTTGACAAATGGTTTACTTGCTACTCCTCAAGGTAATTGCACTCACATTTCCTCGAGGGTTAGCCTCCGTGGAGCTTGAAAGAGAGCCGGACTCTCTATGGGCACTTGCATTTGCTATCTGTCCAAGTTGCCTCTCCATATTATGCATTGCGGTTGCTTGCCCCTTGAGAATTTGTTCTAAGTTGTTTTGCCTTGAGCTTTGTTGATTTATGGCGGCCAAAATTTGTCCTTGTTGGCTAACCACCCCTCCGACTTCTTGCATAAACTTGTCCATCTTCTCAAACTTCTCCTCAATAGTCCCCATTCGATCCATCAAAGAGAAATGTGGTTGGAAACCTGGAGGGGGCCCTTGAGGTGTATTGCGAAGAGGAAGTCCCTTATCCGGAACAATGGCCATGTTATCTCCAAGAGAAGTTCGGGTGTTTCTCCAACTGGGATTGTAAGTAGAGGAATATGGGTTGTTTCCCATCCTATTTGCTCCTTGCCCTTGGCCACCAACGAAATTTACTTGCTCCATAGATGAGCCCAATATGGCACACTCATTCATGTCATGGCCAACATTGCCACAAACTTCACAACTTGTTTGCACAGCCGCCACATTGCTTTTGTTCAAGCTTAGTTTCTTCACTTGCTTTGCTAACAAAGCCAATTGAGCTTGAATTGAGGAGGCAATGTCAACATCAATCACTTCTACTTGCTCCTTTCTCGGTTGTCTAGTTCTCTCATTAGCCATAAGCATGTTTGTAGTTGCCAACTGCTGCAAGATGTGGTAGGCTTCATCCTTCTCCTTTCTCAAGAATGATCCATTTGCGGCGGCGTCAACCGTGCCCCTTGTAGATGATCCAAGGCTAAAGTAGAAGGTGTGGAGTAGAGACTCCTCCGTCAAATTGTGGTGTGGGTCACTTCGTGCTAGGCACCGAATTTGTGATATGGACCTCAAGTCAAAGCTCATCTCCAAAGACGCGGATCTCGTGTCGAACCTCTTTTGCATGAATGCAAAATATTTGACCTCCAAGAGAACGTTGCACCATCCCAAACTCCTGAATCCTGATATCTGTCGTTTCTCGTATCCACCCCACCTGTGGGAATTATTGCCGAACCTCCCCTAGGTAAAGCTCGCGCTACGGCCCAACATAAGACTCCGGTACGAATCCCCGATGGTCAATAGCAGCGAGGCACGGGGCAAATTGAAGCCCAGAGGTAGACGGGCCTGGCAAAGCAAAAGAAAAGTCCAGTGAGGGACCATGGGTCCGCATTTTTCTTTCGCTGATTTGATCCCCGAGGGACTTTTTTTAATAAGTTCCCTGAGGGACTGTTCACAACTAAAATTGATTGTGTTTATCTAGAAATCTAGTTAGTTGTAGAATATTCTAGAATACTCTTGTTTACCTAGAGTTTTCATAAATGTACTAAATATTAGTGGGTTGTAAGGAATTATCTAGAGTAATGGGTTGTAACCAATGTTTTCGAGACGGCGGTCCGACCAGTCGGACCGTGAATCAAAGTCTTGAGCGGGTCAAAAAACCAGGTACGAATGGTTACCTAACGAACCAGATAATTTTTGGTCACACCGGGTAGTTGGCTTGGATTTTTACCCAGAAAATTCTGGTTCGTTAGGTTTGACCGAAAATTGAACCAAATAACAGGAATTCACCCAACCCAACCCAACCCAAAAAAATTTTAAAAAATTAGATTATATACTCGATTTTTTCAAATTAACACAAAATAAACTAAATCAATAAAGATAATATACTAAATATGAAATAAATTGACTAATATATTGATAATATTAATTTTTAAATCTATTATTTACTAAATATTTAAACCTCCGGTCTGACTACCGGTCTGACTATTCTGACCGATCGACCCAGAGAATAGACCAAAATCCGGATCGCCCTCCGGGTCGTTTTTGAAAATAATGGTTGTAACAGTTTTCTAGGTAAATCTAGAGGTTCTCGTGTCGGTGGACACTCCCTATAAATAGGAAAGTTGAGCTTTGGAAATTGTAATTGAGAGAAAATTGAGTAGCGTGGCGAGAAGGAGACAAAAGTGAGTCGTGAGTCCTGTAACTTGTAAACCAAGAATTTGTGTAATAAAACTAGTTTCCTTCCAAAGAGTATCGAGAGCAAATTACTAAACTTTCAAAACTCTTTAGCTTTCAACCTCAAACCTTTTTCCAACAAAGTGATATCAGAGCCAAGTTTTAAATAGCTGGTGACATGTTCTCCTTTCAAGTTTCTATACTCACCAAAGATAACTACGAAAATTGGTCCATAAAAATAAAAACGTTGCTCGGCTCACAAGATGCATGGGAGATTGTAGAGAAAGGTTATGTCGAATCGAAGGATGAAGCGACACTTGCGCAAAACCAAAAGGAAGTACTATGTGGCTCGAGAAAGAGAGACAAGAAAGCTTTCTACCTAATCTATCAACGCATGGATGAGTCATCATTCGAGAAGATATTAGGAGCCGTTAGCAAAAAAAGCACGGGGAATCTTGCAAAATTCCTACAAAGAAATTGATAAAGTGAAGAAGGTTCGATTACAAACTGTAAGAGGTGAGTTTGAATCTCTCTTTATGAAAGAGTTCGAATCAATCTGATTATTTTTCAAGAGTTCTAGTTGTCGTTAATCAATCAAGAAGAAATGGTGAAGACTTGGACGATAATCGTGTGATCGAGAAAATATTCTGATCACTTGTTCCAAAATTTGATTATATCATTGTTTCAATTGAAGAGTTAAAAGACCTCGAATCTATGACCGTGGACGTGCTCATGGGATCCTTACAAGCTTACGAAAAAAGAATGAGAAAAAGAAAGTAAGAGGGGACTATAGAACAAGACCTACAAACTATGCTCACCTTAAAAGATAAAGGAGAGAGCTCTGGTAATAACAATAAAGGAAGAGGACGTGAATATTACAAGGGAAAAGAAAAAGAAAGAGGCAAGCCGAATGACGATGATCAAAGGGGTCAGAGGCCAAGCTCCACAAAGGGACGAGGTAAAGGCAATTATTCATGGTGCAACTATAGGCCAAAGTCTGACAAATTTCAAATTGAAAACTATAATTATCATAAATTTGGTCATTATACTTCAGAATGTTGATTTTCTTCTAACATCGTTGACAAGAAAGCAACCTATGTTAGAAAAGAAAATCAAGAAGACCGGACCTTGTTGGTGGCCTACAAAGGAGGTGACTATGATCAAAATTGTACATGGGTGCTTGATACAGGAGCGAGCAATCATATGTGCGACATGAAGGAGAAGTTTGTGGAACTTGATGAATCAATTTCAGGCAACGTGACATTCGAGAATGGTGCGAAAACTCCGGTGAGTGGTCTTGAAATTTTTTTGATTAAATTAAAAAATAAAAATCATCAGTTTATTTCTAATATTTATTATGTCTCTAATGTTAAAATAAATATATTAAGTATGAGACAACTCTTAGAAAAAAGCTATAGGATGAATATGAAAGACCTTAGTTTTTTTATAAGAGATAAATGTAGAAAACTAGTTGCCAAAGTGACCATGACGAGAAATATAATGTTCTATTTGAACATTCAAAATGATGTCGCGAGATGCATGACAGCTTGTGTGAAAGATTTGTCATGGATTTGGCATCTTAGGTATGGACATCTCAATTTTGGAGGATTAAAACTATTGTCCAAGCAAAAGATGGAAAAACGTTTACCAATTATTGATTACCCGGATCAATTTTGTGAAGGATGTTTACTTGAAAAATACTTTAGAAATTTTTTTCACAAGGATATATTGACGAGAGCCACAAAGACACTACAGTGGTTCAAACAAATATTTGTGGACCTATAAAGCCAAGTTCTTATGATGGGAATAACTATTTTCTCATATTTTTTGACGATCTTAGTCGAAAGACTTGGGTTTATTTATTGAAACAAAAATTAGAGGTTTTCTCTGATTTCAAGAAATTTAAATCCTTTGTGGAGAAAGAAAGTGGTTTTGAAATTGTGGCTATGAGATCAGACAGAGGAGGATAATTTACTTCAAAAGAGTTCAAGTCCTATTGTGAAGACAATGGAATACCTCATCCTCTTACATTTCCATATACGCCATAACAAAACAGAATTTCCAAAAGAAGAAATAGAAAAATTCTTAACATGGCCATGAGCATATTGAAGACCAAGAGTGTGCCCAAGGAGTTTTGGGTAGAAGTAGTTGATTGTGCAATTTATTTGATAAACTAATATCCCAATAGAAATGTGTGGAACATGACTCCTCTAGAAGCATGGTGTGGAGTAAAACTCAACGTCTCACATTTGCGAGTGTATAGAAGTATTGCATATGCTCATGTGCCGAGCCATATGAGATCGAAGCTTGATAACAGGATTCCAAGGGATACAAGTTGTGACTCTCGATCCAAGGGATACAAATTGTACAATCCGACCAACCAAAAGGTTGTCATAAGCAGAGATGTGGAGTTCGATGAAGAAGGTATTTGGGATTTTGGTATTCAAGAAAAGGATTATAATTTTTTCCCTATCTTAGAAGAAGAAGAATCACCAGAACTAGTTGCTCCAGCTATTTCACCACCTCCATCACCTCCAACAGTGCACCATAATGATCCATCATCATCGGATAAATGCTCGGGCAAAAAGGCCTTTACGAACAAGGAGTTTGAATGACATCTACAAAGACAATGTATCTCTCATTTGTCTCTTTGCAGATAGTGATGCAATAGCTTTTAAAGAAGCTATGAAAAGTGAAAGATGGAGAAAGGCGATGGACGAAGAATTTAAGGCTATAGAAAAGAATAATACAAGGGAGTTCGTAACACTTCCGAAAGGGCAAAGAGAAATTGGGGTAAAGTGGGTGTGCAAAGCCAAAAAAAATGCCAAAGGAGAAGTCGAAAGATCCAAAACAAGATTGGTTGTTAAAGGCTACAACCAAAGAGCAGGCATCGACTATGATGATATTTTTGCTCCTTTTGCTTGTCTTGAAACTATTAGTTTAATAATTTCTCTAACTGCTCAAAATAGATGAAAAGTTCATCAAATGGACGTCAAGTCTACCTTTCTAAATGAACAACTTGAAGAGACAGTATCAAGCAGCCGTCGGGGTATGAAGTCAAATGACATAAAGATAGAGTCGTGAAGTTGAAAAAGGCTTTATACAACCTAAAACAAGCACCGAGGGCGTGGTACAGTAGAATCGACAAGTACTTCCAAGAAAACAGTTTCAGGAAGTGCCCACATGAACATGCTCTCTTTGTGAAGGTGAAAAAAAAGGAGATATGCTGCTTGTTTGCCCATACGTGGATGCTTTGATCTTCACCGATAATAACCCGACAATGTCCCGACAATGTTTGAAGAATTCAAGAAAGCAATGACGAAGAATTCAAGATGACGGATATCGATCTTATGTTGTACTATCTCAAACTAGAAGTAAAACAGTAGAATAATGATATATTTATAACTCAAGAAAGATATGCAAGAGAAATTCTTAAGAGATTTAAAATGGATAAATGAAACCCAACAGTTACAAAAGTCTCGTTGGAAGCTTAAGGTACTTAATATGTACAAGGCCTGATATTCTCTATGCAGTAGGACTAGTTAGTCGATACATGGAAGCACCTACGGCTACTCACGTGAAGGTTGCCAAGAGAACTCTGCGCTATATAAAAGGTATGCTTGATTTTGATATATTTTACTCGTCGTCAGATAAGTATAAACTCGTTGGATATTGTGATAGCGATTGGGCTGGAGACTGGATGGAAGAAAAAGTACAACTCGATTCGTATTTTTATTCGGAGATATTGGCTTCACCTGGAGTTCCAAGAAATAACCGATTGTTACACTCTCCACTTGCGAAGCTGAGTACGTCTCAGCAGCATCGTGTATCTGTCACGCGGTATGATTAAGGAGTTTGATGGAGGAGCTAAAAATAGAGCAGGAAGAACTGACCATAATATACGTGGACAACAAGTTGACAATAGCTTTAGTAAAGAATCCAGTATTTCATGACAGCAGCAAGCACATCGACATACAATACCATTTTATCAGAGAGTGTATGTCTGAGAATAAGGTACAATTGAAATACACGAAGTCTCAAGACCAAGTTGCGGATATATTCACGAAGCCACTAAAGCATGAAGTCTTCATCAATTATGAGAAATACTTGGAGTTATTGGCAAATCAAGTTTAAAGAAGGATGTTGAAAATTAAACTTGATTTGTGTTTATATTAGAGTTTTCATGAATGTACTAAATATTAGTGGGCTGTAAAGAATTATCTAGAGTAGTGGGTTTTAACTGTTCTCTAGGAAAATCTAGAGGTTTCATGTCGGCGGACACTCCCTATAAATAGGGAAGTTGAGCTAGTAATTGGAAATTGTAATTGAGAGAAACTAAAAGTGAGTAGTGTGATAAGAAGGAGAGAAAAGTGAGTCGTGAGTTCTGTAACTTGAAAACCAAGAATTTGTGTAATAAAACTACTTTCCTTCTTAAGAGTGCCGAGAGCAAATTACTAAACTTTCAAAACTCTTTAGCCTTCAACTTCAAACCCTTTTCCAACGGGGACTAGCGCACCTAGATGGGTCGTGTTTAACTGTGCGAAGTGAGCTGATAACTGAGGAGGCCAAGGCATCCAGGTCAGCAGCTGAACGAACCGAATCCCATCTCGGTGGATTTTTTGTACATGGGCGAATTAGCCCAACCCTTTGAGGCCCATGACAACGTTGTTTCGTGAGGACCCTTTGTTTCTTCTATCTTCTTCTTATATTTTGGTGTCTGACTTACCAATTCTTGTTTGGAACTGATGCAGAGCCGGTGGTCCTAATTGCTTATTCATAATTAAGGATATTTTGCAGAGGCATAAGCCATTAATCTAAACTTTATTTGAGCCCGGAGTTCTAACACAATTAGGACTTGAGACAAACCTTAACAAGGGGGTTCATGTGGGGATGAGAAGGAGACCAAATACAAAGTATTTTCATGCAATGACCTTACTCAGAACCAAAGAAACCACATTGGTAGAATCTAGGTAGCATGAAGCATACTCTCTAGACCACATTGGAAAAGATGTGGCGCACCCCCACGAGCTTGTTATAATAGATTAGGGGTGATTATCCCAAAATACATATTTCCGATATTTCCGATAAGCTGAACTAACGATTAATCCAAAAATATACCCAGGTGCAAACCCAGAATTACACCATCTTCTATCTGTGATTCTGCGTAATGCCATTGAATAGATGGCCTGGTTGAGGCGCGGATGAAACATTTGGTAAACATGACTTGGTTTTGATCCTGCACAACTTAGCCTTTTAATACTTTTTGTAGGCTGAAAATTTTGGGAATTTTTTTTCCTTTTTTCATAAAGGATGAAGATTTATAGTTTTTCAGATGGTATTCTCGTCTTTTCCTGTCTAGAATTAATTTGGTTAGAATTCATAACGATTTTCCGTCACTACCTCGTATTATATTTTCTACAGACTAGACGCTTGGTCTCATGCGATTACTAATCTCTTTATGTAAACTACAATAATCTATTTGTATTCATTGACTATTAATTCTCTATTCAACTAAAATTGAATCTAATAAGATAATTTATATATTTTTACTTTTTTTTTAAACGTAAATATGTTATTTTTCTCCAATGTATTTACAAATCAGAAACTCGGAAACCAATTGCATAGGAAGCAATTGGTCCGCTCTTGTTTACATAGAAACACCAAAGTGCCAAAGGCTAAACATCTAAACTACAATAGCAACAGGTTACACCAGAGCTCCAATGTTTAAAATTACGTCCTGTCGATGAGAACGCACAGCAACACCTGACCAGAACGTCCACTCCGCAATCCTCCTCGAGATGTCCAAAACCAGCTTGTTGAAGCGGAAAGGCTCATTGTAAAAAATCACCTTATTTCTCGCAAGCCAAATGCTCCAACAAACCACAGCAAAAGTAGTGTACCAAATTTGCTTAAGGGTCTTCCCCTCCACCAACCCAATCTACAACTCCGCAAAGTGAAGAGTGGAATTTCCCACACACCAACTTACCCACAACAAACTTGCCAGCCAATCCCATACTCTCCTAACATAAGGGCAATAAAGAAATAAGTGTGTGGAAGACTCCTCATCCAAACCACAAAGAGGACAGGAAGTCCCCGCTCTTCCAAGCAAACCAATACGACACAAGTTGTCTCTGGTGTTAATTCTTCCCTGCAACGCCATCCATAGGAAGCAGCTAACCTTATAGGAAACAAGTCTTGACCAACCATTCCGAAGAACAACCGGCGCATCAAAGAAAAAACTCTCAAACATGAGCTTGTACAAGCTTCCAACAGAAAAGCCCGCGCAGAGGTCAGGTTTCCATATCAACCAATCCGCATTACCTTGTGTGGGGAGGCCAGTTGGCAAGACTCGCAACAAGTCTTGTGCAGAATCTTCTTCCTAGGCATGCAAAACCCGCCTCCACCGAAGGTTCAAAGCCCAACAACCATCAATCCATTCACCAAATTCCTCCACTGTACCACCTGCACCAGCTGATAAAGAATACAACCTTGGAAATAGAAGTGAGAGCGGAGACTCCATGCACCAACAGTCCTTCTAAAACCTTGCCAAATCCCCTCTGCCAAGTGAGATGCCAATATTACACCTTAACAAACTGGCAGAGGCCGAATCAGATGAAGCAAGATTCCAGATACTAAGCCAGTGTCCAGGAAACCTCGAGCTATGAAGAACTCTAGATAAAGAAGCATAACTACTGGGAGCAAGGGGACAGTGCACAGCCCTAATCACTGCAGCCCAAAGCGCATTCGAATTTGTGAGGTACCTCCAAACCCATTTTAGGAGAAGAGCCTCATTTTGCAAATCCAGTCGAATCAGGCCCAAACTCCCTTTGCTTACAGGATACATGGCTCCAAGAAACAAAGGAGAGGCTTCTTTTGCTCGGATCACCCGACCACAGGAACTTTCGCATTCTCCCCTCCAATTGTTTGAGAACTCCAGCCGGCATCCTGAATAAAGACATATAAAAGACTGGTAAACTCGAGAGTACGACTTTAATCAAAGTAATCCTCCCTCCAAGAGATAAGAGACTTCCACTCCAAGAGGAAAGCTTCCTATCAAACAGCTCCACAATTGGCTCCCAGTGAGAAAATCTCTTCATCGAAGCTCCCACAGGCAACCCAAGGTACTTGAAGGGGAGCGTTTGGCTGCGACACTCCCAACAAGCAATGGCTTCAGACAGCCATTCATCGCTGACATTTACACCCATTATCGAACATTTATCAAAGTTTATCGTCAGACCTGAAACCAAAGAGAAAGATAGTAAGATAAGGTTTAGGTTTTTTAGGTTTTGGTGGCAGGCTTTTGAGATTAGAATGGTGTCATCGGCATATTGGAGTAGGCATAAATTAGAGTTCGTTCCCGGAACATTATATTTTTTACCTATCAAAGAAATTATTTTTGTTTCGGCCCTCAATTTTAGCTACATACCGAAATATTTTACTTATTTATTTTCTAAGTAACTAACATTTTATTCTTCGTAAAAGACATTCCATATAATATAATATATTATAATTATTAATGGAATAGCTCATATTTATATTCTAAGGCTAAAAACTTATAAGCCACTAAGTTTTGATATAATGTATTACAAGATCTAGTCAACAATCCCAGTTCTACTTTTGTTATCGTTTTCTCTTCCATAGTCTTTTTTTTTCCTCTCCGTTAGGTCGATCTACAGACGACCACTTCGAATCTGTCTCAAATAATCTTAACGTTCTACCACTTTTCCACCCAATCCAACAGTTTCTTCACCCGGTACAATTTCTTTGCGGCTGAATTCATGTTGAATTGGGCTTTGTGGCTTTTGCTTGCTTGGATTGGGTCGCCTGCAGGTTGTGGGCAAAGGGTAGGGTGAGATTAGGCCTAGTGTTATGCAATATTTTTTCATACAGGTATTATGTGCGATATCGGGGCTATGTCTCCTGGCTTTCTACGATCAATTCGGGTCTCCGAAAAATCGGATTGTGACACAACTTTTACTATTAAATTCTCATGTGCCAAGCATTTTTTATCATTTTAAATTAGGTTAGCTACACTTGGATTTAAGTTAAGAGTTGACCTCACTGACAAAATATTCAACTCTTCACTATTTTTATTTAAAAATAATAATTCAAACATTGTAAAACACTAGGAAGTGCGTTTTCTTTTCTTTTCTTTTCTAAAAGGCTGCTTGATCTCGTTAAATGGCTGCTTCCCGGTTCTTATTATCACTTGAAGCTTGCAGGCTTTTGATCTAGTTACATAGCGGCTTCTCTAGCCTTTCTCCGATCCTCCTCTTTCCTATACCGGATACCACATGCATTGCATAGTGTCTGCCATTGAAAGTTATAGATTGAATCAACTTATTGGACTAATATAAAAAAATGTATACCACAAAGATCATGGATAATAACCGTTTTACTAGTCAGCTCAATAAACGCCGGGATAACAAGTGGTATAAAAAAACATTAGATGTACCTTGGGACCAAGTGGGTCTTTCCTCCACATAGGGGTGTCGCTTGTGTTACACTCACTATTCATGCACCTCTTGCCAATGTCAATCCCACGTTTACGTGAGTTCTTGCCACTATCGACATTTCCAGGAGGAAGAGCATCGTCTCCGTTACTGATGAGTGTAATGTAGTTTATTGGATGGAAGTAAACTACCACCAGCAGCTGGAATATGGCTGAAGCCATCATTAAAATGGTAATTGGAGGGGTGGTGGTGGCTAGGAATTCCCACTACAAATTCAGTGGAAACCATGTTGTTGGAATATCCACCGGGGCATGTTCTAATGACGTCCGGAAATAAATTAGTTGGGCTATGTCCGTTAATGCCGGAGTGAGCATTTGTCCTCTTCGGCTTGTTTTCGACGATGCATAATTTCTCTCTACTCATACCCTGTTGATATAAATTAAATGTTATAGATTAATCTCCAATTTCTTTTCTAAGGAATTGGGCATGTTACAT
Source organism: Hypericum androsaemum (assembly GCA_963995505.1). NCBI lineage: Eukaryota > Viridiplantae > Streptophyta > Magnoliopsida > Malpighiales > Hypericaceae > Hypericum > Hypericum androsaemum. The sequence continues at coordinate 8,560,470 of OZ023189.1, forward strand.
ACATCATGATTAAAAAAATTTAAGAGAAATAATCATTATGTATTTAAGTATGTTTACGCCACCAAATCTTAAAATCAAAAGAAAAACAGATTCATTACCTCATTACCCTGATAGCGAAATAGGCAATCGTCGTCACTAATTGGTTGTCCCAATTTCAGAGTAAGGTTCATCATTTTCCCATTATTAATTCCGTGATTATGATCCAACTTCAATGCTTAGTCTGACCACGCAGAATCCATGAGCCTCTGGCTTGTGTAGGATCAGAGTCAAATCATATGAAAACAAAATAAATTGTGAAAATTTATAGAAATTCTTCGTCATGCAGGAGAAGAGAAAGAGGAGGGTGGAGAGAAAAAGGGATGAGAATTTTTTATTTAGTTATGTATTATTTTTAAAATTTCTAATTTTCTTAAGTTTTTCCCAGAATTAATGAGCTCCATACATAATTTTCCCACAGTAAGTTAACACTTTTTTATAAACAAAATTTTTTATTTCCTCAGAATTTCAACATTTATTTATATTCAAACTTAATTCCGCACTCCGCCAATTCTCACTTCAGCCAAGCCTAAAGTGCAGAGTAAATTATCCTTTATAAGAGACAAATTAATTAAGAAAGCCATTCCATGCAAAGTAAAGTTCAAAGATGAATTTTGCAGTTAATGAGCATAGGGTAAACATGATCTGGGCAGGCGAACAACAACGCAGGATCATTTATCTCTGCAATTAAGACAAACTTTTCGGACGCTTTTTTGTCGAGTTTTTCTAATTTAACTATAAAATATCAAGTTCGGATATTTAGGAATATAGTATTGTTAAATCTTTGTTGGGATAGCTTTGTTGGATTAGTCGTCCGGGTGGTTTTCAGATATTGGGAGTTATAAAAAAAATATTGATTTACTAATAATATGGCCAAGTACGTACCCAATTTGATCTTGATCAGGATCGATTGGGTTGATCATAATTGGGAATGAAATTAAGAGATCTTACATTTAAAATTGGCATATATACAAAATTAGGTAGAAATTACATTTAAAATTGGCATTCATACAAAATTAGGTAGAAATGATCAAATATATGAAATAAATTATATCAATCTATTCAAACCTTATATGATTCGTGCCTACAAGTTGTTACCTTATATGGCAACTTTACCTTTCTGTCGGCCTGCTGTCTGCATCCAAAAAAAGGAAAATAAAGTGGATGCGTGTGTGTATATAAATATATGACTAATTATATAACTTAGTATATAATTTTTTAGCCAAGGTAATTGCCCAACGAAATAAGATATAATCACGCTTTGATGGGACAAGAGATTAATTCCTGGAAGGATATTCATGGTGTAACTATAGGCAAAGTTTGACAAATCTCAAATTGAAAACTATAATTGTCATAAGTTTGGTCACTATGCTTCAGAATGTTGATTTTCTTCTAACATCGTTGACAAGAAAGCAACTTATGTTAGAAAAGAAAATCAAGAAGACCGGACCTTGTTGGTGGCCTACAAAGGAGGTGACTATGCTCAAAATTGTACATGGGTGCTTGATACGGAGCGAGCAATCATATGTGCGACATGAAGGAGAAGTTCATGGAACTTGATGAATCAATTTCAAGCAACGTGACATTTGGGAATGGTGCGAAAACTCCGGTGAGTTTTCTTGAAATTTTTTTGAATAAATTTAAAAAAATTATCAGTTTATTTCTAATATTTATTATGTCTCTAATGTTAAAATGAATATATTAAGTATGAGAAAACTCTTTGAAAAAGGCTTGAGAAAATAGTTATTTCCATCATAAGAACTTGGCTTTATAGGTCCACAAACATTTGTTTGAACCACTGTAGTGACTTTGTGGTTCTCGTCAATATTTTCTTATGAAAAAAATTTCTAAAGTATTTTTCAAGTAAACATCATTCACAAAATTGATCCGGGTGATCAATAGGTAAACCTTTTTCCATCTTTTGTTTGAACAATAATTTTAATCCTCCAAAATTGAGGTGTCCATACCTAAGATGCCAAATCCATGACGAATCTTTCACACAAGCTATCATGCATCTCGCGATGTCATTTTGAATGTTCAAATAGAACATTCTATTTCCCGTCATGGACACTTTGGCAACTAGTTTTCTACATTTATCTCTTATAAAAAAACTAAGGTCTTTCACGATCTTAGTCGAAAGACTTGGGTTTATTTATTGAAGCAAAAATCAGAGATTTTCTCTAATTTCAAGAAATTTAAATCCCTTGTAGAGAAAGAAAGTGATTTTGAAATTGTGGCTATGAGATCAGACAGAGGAGGATAATTTACTTCAAAAGAGTTCAAGTCCTATTGTGAATACAATGGAATACCTCGTCCTCTTACATTTCCATATACGCCACAACAAAACGGAATTGCCAAAAGAAGTAATAGAAAAATTCTTAACATGGCTAGGAGCATGTTGAAGACCAAGAGAGTGCCCAAGGAGTTTTGGGTAGAAGCAGTTGGTTGTGCAATTTATTTGATAAACTAATGTCCCACAAGAAATGTGTAGAACATGACTCCTCTAGAAGCATGGAGTGGAGTAAAGCTCGATGTCTCACATTTGTGAGTGTTCAGAAGTATTGCATATGCTCATGTGCCGAGCCATATGAGATCGAAGCTTGATAATAGGATTCCAAGGAATACAAGTTGTGACTCTCGATCCAAGGGATACAAGTTGTACAATCCGACCAACCAAAAGGTCGTCATATGCATAGATGTGGAGTTCGATGAAGAAGGTATTTGAGATTTTGGTATTCAAGAAAAGGATTATAATTTTCTCCCTATCTTAGAAGAAGAAGAATCACCAGAACCAGTTGCTCCAGCTATTTCACCACCTCCATCACCTCCAACAGTGCACCATAATGAGTTACTTGAACAATTTTTGAACTCGTATTACAATCTGAAATCTCCATCATCAGTTACTTGAACAATGACGAAGTGCTCACATGAATTTTGATCGCTTAGAAAACGCAATGACGATATGCGTGGGGTGAAATGAGGATTCATCGATCAGTTTGAAGTCTAGCTACAAACTCAGTTATATAGTGCAACTACCAAAGTTAAAGACATACGGAATATAGTTTCGATCGAACGAGGACTTACAACAATTAGGGAGCTAAGCTACCGAATGTTGGAGATGTGGACGTCCGGGAAGATACGGCTATTCGCTGGGCGCTCTTTCTCTATTGTAGGTTTGTTATGAAATCTCACTATAGTAGGATTTTAACAAAGTTGTGGTTACAAACTTGTACGAAGAAATTCAATACAAACTTTGTAGATATGTGTATATTTATATGGAATAAAATTTACTTATAAAAAATACACCAATTGTAGTCTAGCAATTGTAGGATATGAGAGCGATACCAAGGACGAGGACATTATTTATAACAAGGGTCACTTAGATCCAACCTCATTAGATGGGAGGTGTATGATCTTCCACATCTACTCTCTCTCTCAATTGTTTCTAATGCTAATACTATTGCGTTGTCGTTTCTTTCATACCTCGTTTGTGCAAGTCTGGCGGCATAATTATTTTTTTTCCAATCTTATAGGTAATTCTTTTTATGGTTTTCATTTGGCTCTTTCATTTACTTCATTCAGACAATATTGGACTATTGATTGATTCCATAGTGATAAATGGTACTAAAGTTTTTATATCTAATCCAAATTTTAAAGATAATAGAGTGTGAGTTCGTTCATTTATAAATTGAACACAATAACTACGGTCTCTCAAATGTAGACGAGAAGTATAGAGTTTGTGCGTGTTTTATTTTGTTTCTCGTATCTTCAAACGAGGTGTTCAAGCACAACGGACCACAAGATAACCTACCTAACAATATATTAGTATTTTTACGTTTAACAAAAAAATTTATTAAAATTTTTTCACTTTATAAATTGTATACAACAATTTAGAATTCTCGATAATGGAAATGCAGAAGAATTTTAGTTTTCTTCAGCAAATTAATTAAGGGAGAAAAAATGTACACAGAATAACGTTCTTACCGCAAGGAGACCGTCGTCAGTTTTGATAAATGCATACGTTTGAGACCAGAGTATGCAATTGGTTTGTAGTACATTTATATATATAACTATTATCTTGAAGTTTTATATCAGATATTCTAACATCAAAAGGGTCTAGCCTTGTCGGCCAAACACCCTTCCTCTTATCCCAATAGGCATGGGTTCGAATCCTATTGTTGACAATATTAATTGCCATTTGGTGCCTTTTTTAACTCTACACCTTCAAAGTCGCCAGACAACCATAAACCCTAAAGAGAGAAGCGATTTTGAGAGTTTGAAACTTGCACCGCTTTTTGGAGGACTGCTGGCATCGTTCCGTCGCCGGTGACCATGGTGGGGCATCCATCGGCTACGGAGGGGCTGACCTCCCCCCCACGCCGTGCTTTTGGCTGGATCAGGCCGTCCAAGTGCGGGGCTCTTCTCCGCGACTTCTAAACCCTAGCCCCCGACTGGGGGTTCTACTCCACCAGCCACTGTTCCAGTGGCCTCTTCAGCGGTGCCTTCAGGTTCTCCCTTAGGGGGTCGCCAGCTGGCATCTATCTCAACAACCCCCTGATTATGGGGGCCGCCTCTCCTCCTTCCTAGTTCCATGTGGACTCCGGTCCTCAATCGCCTCTCCTCCGGCTTCTTCTCGCTACTCCTTTTCCGTGGCTCGTGGTCACCCTTACAGGCGCCACTTCCTATCGGGCGGGACGATGAGAATTTTGGCGGTTGTTGGTGTTCGTGATCGGGCCATTTCGGCGATCCTAGGGCTTGCGGATTTTTCTCTCAGGGCAGCGGGTAGCCTTCTTCCTGATGGGCCGTATACTTCCTCTTTATTGGGCCGAGAGTATTTCTTTTGATCCAGGCCCGCTTCGATGGTTCTACATGGCCATTTGGCCGAGATAGTTTCTTTGCATCAGGCCCGTTTCGATGAATATGACTCCCACGAGTCACATGGGCAAAGGTTCTAATTTATGATCTATTCTTGACCACCCAGCATATGGATGTGCTCGAATAAAGCAGTTTGTTATGGCAGCGGGTCAACCTCTATGGTCGCCCGTTTAGGCTTGGTTTTTTTTTTCTCTTTTCTCATCCCCTTCTGTAATTTTTTTTCTTATTAATAAAGTTCTTAATTAAAAAAAATATTCTAACATAAAACTAGAAAGAGACGTTTACCCAAATTTAAGTTAATCTGGTTTGAGATTTAAAGTTCGGTAGTGTTGCATTTAAAGTTAGTGCATCTATTCTTCTATAATATGATAGGGATCCTCCCATTATTGACTATGCCGTGAAATATTATTTGCTCCTTGGGCCCATAAGATCTTAATAAGTCCCATTGTCCCAATCCCAATCCCAATCCCAAATATATGGTCCCTAGAGTCCATATACGCCGCTAAAAAAAAGCTGAGTCCCATAGGGATGACAATGGGTAGAGTAGGGTAGGGTATTGATAGGACCGTACACATACCTTATTTTTTTAGTTGGACTCATATTCTATCATCGATCCTACAAATTTTTTATTGTTAGATTCATACTCTACCCGCTTGGAGATGACAATGGGTAGAGTCTACAAGGTTTGCAGGGTTAACGTTCTGTATTTTGATATTTTTAATCAAAAGTTAATGTTTATATAAAATTTAAATAAATTCAAGACATCTACTACGTTACACATTAATATTCAATAGAAAATTGATGAAACATCAAATTTTGTAATTTAATTTCAATAGTAAAAAGTTTTTCTTTTCAAATTTGAAGCATTATTTTCAAAAACGACCTGGATTTTGGTCCGTTCTCTAGGTCTACTTGTCCGATCGGTCAGACCGGCGGTCAGACTGGAGGTTTTTATATATATTTAGTAAATAATAGGTTTAAAAATTAATATTCTCAATATATTGGTCAATTTATTTCATATTTAGTATATTATCTTTGTTGATTTAGTTTATTTTGTGTTAATTTGGAAAAATCGAGTATATAATCTAATTTTTTTAATTTTTTTGGGTTGGGTTAGGTGAATTCTGGATTTTTTGGTTCAATTTTTGGTCAAACCTAACGAACCAGAATTTTTGGGGTCAAAAATCCAAGCCAACCACCTGGTCTGACCAGAAATTATCCGGTTCGTTAGGTAACCATTCGTACCTGGTTTTCTGACCCGCTTAAGGCTCCGATTCATGGTCGAACTACCGGTTGGATAGCTAGTCGAACCACCGGTCGGACCACCAGTCGAAAACAATGATTTGAAGTACATAAACAATTCAATAAAAAAATAGAATGTCGGCTTCTAGTGATCCATCATTCACGACATCTTGTAAGCTGGTTGTGTAATAACATAATAAATATGTTAAAATTAACCATAAAGTATATTATATATATTTTCAATACACTCTAATTTGGGTCTAATTAGAGTAGAGTCTAAAATAGGGTAAAAATTCGGGATGGCAATGGGCAGTATTCGGGTAGGATCTATAGGACGCAGATCCTTACCCTCTTTTTTGAAAGTCGACCCAGATCCTTACCCTTATCCTCTTTAAAAATATGGATCTGGGTAGGATTCGGGTCGTAAATTACCGGGCAGGATCAGGGCGACCCGCGAGTTTGTATTATTTAAAAATTAAATAATTTTACAAAAATTAAGCCATACTTGTTCGCAATAGCGAAGCATTCGAAAAATGAGAATGCAATTTATTAGTTTGCTAAAATAAGTTAATATAAAAAAATTAATATAAAATTTCAAGTTAATATAATAATTGAATGGTAGAATGTATTAAAAGGTTGGAAACTTGGATTGATATTATGTAGGTTAAAGCTTTTTCATCATTCCTCCTTTGGCAATTTATTATTTTTTCTTGGATATTTAAAGTGTCACAAACAACAATAGTAGCCTACTTAACGGGTGTTTTTTTGGGTTGAATATGTGCACTTTCTTTACTGATTATAATATATTGATATTTGATACTTCGGTATCTTTACCAATTAAAATGTAACTTTGATACTTTAATATTTTGGTACTTATAACAACTTGGTTGAATAAAATTTACTTATAAAAAAATTCTAAATTGGATAACTTGTGATGAGAATTTGAGCCTAACTTTAGTAATTAATATATTTATATATATTATTTTAATATTTTTTTAAAAATCTGGGTAGGATCTGGGTGGGATCCTATAAGTCCATATCCATGCCCTTATCCTTTTTAAAAATAAGGATTCGGTCAAAGTCAACGGGTCTTGTATCTATCGGGTCTGGATCCGGGTAAAAGTCAAATTACCACCTCTAGTAAAAATGTAAGGGTAGGGTCCGACCCACAGGGTCTAACTATGGATTCATATCCTACCCTAACCTAGACCCTCCTTCTAAACATGGACCCATATTCATACCTATACCTGACTCTAGACCGAGTCTAAGTCAACATACCCTAGACCCGTAAGATAAGAGTAATGTCCGACCTTTAGAGTATCAGTATTTTTGCCATCCCTAGAGTCCCATATACATTGCGAGGAGGTAATCATCGTTAAGAACCTTAAATAAAAACTGGGTTAGCTTAAATAGGTTCCAAACATTGTAAAGTTGAGGGCCTCGACATATATGGTAGTGACACTAGTATCCCAGATATTTAATTTTGGTAAAGATTAATTTTTTAAGCTAACCATGTGGACTGACACAACGTTGTGCTTCTCATACGTGGCGCTGACATGAGCAACTTAAAAAATGTCAAAAAAATTTCACATTAATATCATATGATTTGACAATTTTTTAATAAAAAATTAAGTTATTTACGTCAACGTCATATAGAAAAGAGGACGATAACGTGTTGATGACGTTGCGAACTAACTAGCCGACAGTAACTAATTACGTTTGAAATTTGATTACAAGGTGTTTTGTCTTATTATATTATAAGGTCTTTAACTTTAACCAGCTAGATACGCAATGAGTGCTTGATTAATTTCTCTTGAAATTATTTGGTTTTCCTGTAGTATTGACCAAGTGAATCACGCCATTTTTTTCTGTTGCCAAAAAAAGACAAAGAACTTTTCTTTTGGCATTTAGCTAAAACAAAATGTTAATGCTTGCAGTTTTTAAATGGACATTGCAAGTCGCACGTGCATAATAAAATTGATGAAACCCTAGTTATGGGTTACTGCTCTAGGCCCAAAGGTTTAGCTACTCTGGCCCATAACTAAGAAAAGATGGTAGCTAAGATTAACTTCCAACAAATTAATTGATGAAAGAATTATTCTAATTGATGAAAATTAACAATGGAGTGCGGCGACCGTATGCCCACTTCTAGCAAAGAGTTTGAGAAAATTGAAGTCCATCACAAGCAGCAGCCAGGCGGCCGAGTGCCACACTCGAAGCCGCCGTTCACCCACAGCCAGGTGAAGAAAGCCAGCGCACTGCTTTTACTGCTCCCTTTTCCTATCATTCTCATACTGTAGAAATAGAGATTGTATCGAGTAGAAAGCGTAATTACATTGTTAGTTAGCCTAGCTATATATACACGAAGACTGCAGCTACAATATGTACATTCCTAATCTGGTGTAACAGCTATATTAGCCTCTTAAGGTAACTAGATATTTCATCCTAATTACAAGCTAATTACAGCTGGTCGTGAGCTATACAATTACTTTCACATGATCTCCAACGGTTAGCTTCAAATCTTCAATCATGTGCATCAATCATGGAGCCTCAATTTGTATCAACATCAGCTCCTAAAAGTGCAGCAGTTGTTGCAGCAGGTCTGCAGAACTTGAATCTGCTGCATAATATTGCAGCACCTTCATCTGCATAATAATAATCACCAAACTCCCCCTCAAGTTAGGGGTGCAAAGATGTTGAGCATTCCTAGCTTGCCAAGGATGAAGTTGAATTGAGCAGGTGGAAGGGCCTTCGTAAACATGTGTGCCAGTTGCATCCTGGTATGCAGGTATGGGGTCTTGATCTCTTTACTCTGGACTTTCTCACGAATAAAATGACAATCCACCTCTATGTGCTTTGTTCTCTTGTGAAACACAGGGTTAGAGGCAATGTGGACCGCAACTTGATTGTCACAGAACATCTCCATGCTTCCTTGAATTGGAAAACCCAAGTCACGAAGAACTTGTTTAATCCATATCATCTCGCTTGCAGCCATGGCCTTGTACTCTGCCTCGGCACTGGATTTGGCCACCACAGTTTGCTTTTTGCTTTTTCACATGACCAAGTTACCACGTACAAACACACTAAATCCACTAGTCAATTTTCTATCATCAATTGAACCAGCCCAATCAACATCTGAATAAGCTTGAACATTCAAATGGTGATGCTTTTTGAACCATAATCCTTTATCGGGTGTTGATTTTAAGTATTGTAGGATTCGATCAGTAAGCAATAGATAGCTAGTTCGAGGATTATGCATGGCTTGACTCACCAAACTCACAGTATAGGCAACATCAGGTCTAGTAATAGTCAAGTAAATCAATTTACGACATAGTCTCTGAAATTGATCAATGTTTGTGAGCTTCTCACCTTCTGTAAGTGAAAACTTTGTTCCATATTCAATAGGACATCTCATGAGTCATGCATCAATTTTCCTTACCTCTTTTAACAGGTCTAAAACATACTTCCTTTATGATAAGAACAATCCTTTATCTGAATATGCAAACTCAATGCCAAGAAAGTACCTTAGTTTGCCTAAATCTTTGATATCAAACCTGGTTTTTAAGGATGATTTTAGCATATTAATGGTTTCCATGTTATTTCCAGTAATGATTATGTCATCTACATAAATGCAAACAATGACTTTTCCTATCTTGTGATCAAAGACAAACAAGGTGTAGTGAGAAGGACTCTTCTTCAAATCAAAGCTTAACAACTCTCTACTGAGCCTATGATACCAAGCTCTAGGTGATTGTTTAAACCCACAAATTAGTTTCTTTAGCCTGCAAAGTAAACCAGATTTATCAGCTCTATGTCTTTGTGGGATGCACATATAAATTCATCCTTTAGATTGCATTGTAAGAAGCTATTCTTTACATCCATTTGGAACATAGGCCAGCCATTATTCACTACTACACTAATTAGTATTCGAATGGTGTTCATTTTAGCCACAGGAGTGAATGTTTCAGTGTAGTTTATACCTGGTACTTGAGTAAATCCTCTAGCCACAAGTCTGGCTTTGTGCCTTTCTATAGAACCATCACTATTGCATTTGATCTTGAATATCCATTTGCATCCTACATCTTTTTTATTCTTTGGTAGAGTCTCTAATGTCCAAGTTTGATTTCTATCCAATGCATCTAACTCCTCTTTCATTGCTTGTCTCCATACTTCTGATTTAATTGCCTTTTCAAAGTTAGAAGGTTCAGTTTCCTGATCTAATTTATTCAGGTAGTTACAGAATGCTTGAGCAAGTGATTGATATGTGACATACCTTGTTATGGGATAAAGTTGTGAAGAATATACCTGGTAGTCTTCCAATCTTAAAGATTTCTTGTGATTTCATTTTTATCTTTGTGGCTCAGGTTCAGCTTCTGTACTTCTTTATGTGTCAGGACTGCTCTGAAGGCCTCCTTGATCACTTGTCTGATTTGTCTCAGCAGATTCCACTTGGCTTTGGACTTCCTCTTGCCTTGTTGGATTGGTTTGCATCATTAGTCCACAACAGCTTTCTTGTTCTGGGTTTACTTGCATCACATTAATATCTTGCAGGTTTACTTGTGTTAGGTAATTACCTGTTCTTTTCTCCAAATTGAGCTCATAGTTGTCTGCAGGTTAGAGCTCTGCTGGTGGTTGTCCTATCTTGACATGCAATTCCTCCCTCTGACTGCTATTTTTCTCTTGAGCATCAAACTTGTTAGTGTAATATGGCACATGCTCTAGATATTGAACATCTCGTGATATGAATTTTTGCCTTGTTCTTGGATTTATGCACTTATATCCTTTTAAAACAGATGAATAGCCAAGAAACATGCATCTTTCTGATCTTGGATCAAGTTTATCTCTATTTTGGCTAGGAATATGCACATAACACATACAACAAAATACCTTTATGAGAAATATTAACTTATTTTTCTAGCAAAAGTTCTAATGCTGCCTTAAATCCAATTACTTTGCTAGGAACTTTATTGATTAAGTAGCAAGCAGTTAGAACAACATTAGACCAACAAGTTCTTCATACATTTGTCTGAAATCTTAAAGCTCTAGCAACTTCGAGTAAGTGCCTATTCTTTCTCTCAGTCACTCCATTTTGTTTGGGAGTATAAGTACATAAAGTTTAATGTATTATGCCTGATTGCTTTATATCTGTTAAGAATTCCTTCGAGTACTCAGTTCTATTTTCAGTTCTAAAGATCCTAATTTGCTTATTAAACTTAGTGTTAACCATTTGTTTGAATTCCTGGAAGATTTTAGGGACTTCAGTCTTATGCTTTAGTAAGTACAACCAAGTAGTTTCCTCCATGGTTCTCTTTTTGAGGATGTTTACATGCAGCAGCCACTTGGTTTTGTTGATCCGGACAGGCCTCGTCATGTTTGTTGTCTGAAAAACTCATTATATGGCCTAAAACAGGCTCCTCGGGCATGGTTCCATTGTCTCAGAGATGCACTATGTTCGTTTGGCTTCCAGGGTTCCCATACCGACACTTCCCTCTTTTTTCTTGGTCAAAAATGGGTTTGCATATTTGTATTGATTTATGTCGATGACATCCTAGTCACTGGTAATGATCAGAGCCTCTTGACGTCTCTTCTGGAGTTCATGCAGTCTCGTTTTTCGATAAAGGATCTTAGTTGTCTTCGCTACTTCCTCGGCTTAGAGGCAACCCAAATGCCCCGTGGGTTGTTCTTAAACTAGGGCAAATATATTGCTGACATCTTGGAGAAGGCGAAGATGACAGGCTGCAACCTGCTTGCTACTCCAACTGTTCTAGCCAATACGAATCAACCCACTGATAATGATTGTGATGAGGAATTATATCGCCAAGTCGTGGGCTCCTTGCAGTATCTTGGTGTTACGAGGCCCGAGATTGCGTATGCCATTGGTCACGCTTCCCAGTTTATGCATAGTCCCACTCCAGCACGGTGGGCCGCTGTCAAACGCATTTTGCGCTACCTTCGGGGTACTGCGCACTATGGTCTTCTCCTTCAACCATCTCGTACGCACTCCATCTCTAGTTATTCGGATGCTGACTGGGGTAGTTGTCCCCTTGATCGGCGATCTACGACTGGTTATGCTATTTTTCTCGGCTCTAATTTAATTTTTTGGACCTCTCGCAAGCAACGGTCTGTATCCCGCTCCTCCACGGAAGCAGAATATCGTGCTCTAGCCACAGTCGCTTCAGAAATTATCTGGATCCAGTCATTGCTTCAAGAGATTGGCATGCCATGCGCCACGCCTCCGACTTTATGGTGTGACAACTTGGGTGCCATATACCTAGCAGCGAATCCCGTCTTTCATCAGCGGTCAAAACATATGGAGATTGATTTTTACTTTGTTCGTGAACAGGTTGCTAATGGTCGTCTTCGAGTCTGTTATATCTTTGGCAAGGATCAGATTGCTGATATTCTAACTAAACTGCTTCCTCATGCTCGGTTCCAAGATCTTCGGTCCAAGCTGACTGTTATCCCCCGTCAGCTTCAGGGGGCGTGATAAGGATCTGTCTCAGCAGCCATGTGTTGATAAGGAGACGTGCACCCATGTGCTACATGTGCCACCCATTGCTGCCAGTTCCCAGCTCACCAAGCACTTCACCATTGCTGTCAGAAGGAAACGTGCACTCCACCAAGCACTCCCAGCCCACCAAGCACTTCACCATTGCTGCCAGCTGCCTATATATATAGAAGCTTTGTATAAACAAAATGTAGTAGTTGTATTAGATGTATTATTAGAAGTTGTCTAATTGACAAGTGCTTGTCTGTTGAGCTTGACCACGGTCAAGGTGTTTACTAATTCTAATTAGCACTAGACATTGCAAAACTGCATCAAAGTTTGTTCACTTTTTTCGGATTTGGATTCGATAAAGATTTAAATAAGGGTACAAATCTTGATCTATACATATGTAGAAAAATGGTAGGTCATGGTATGAGGATGGTTGCTTCCCATGGGTGTTTGAGCAACTGCTTGCTCTTCTCCACGGGGTGTGTATTGTACATATGTACAATTTACCGTTATTCCCCTTAAAAACATTTACGATATGGTAGTTCAAATTATAATGAAATTTTGTAGTTAATCATATCTAATATTAGACATGAATTAAAATTGTCAACAGTTGAACTATAATATGCTTAACTTTTAGGCTAAATGTAAATCACACCTAATGGATTAGAGCGGGATCAGCCGTAATGAGTTCTTGTAACAACCTCTCATTCTTACAATGAATTGTGTTGCATGGTTTGGAAGCTATCATTTTAATATTTTTCTTCCTCTTCTTTCTGAGATTGTATAATTTCATCAATTAGGTTCGCCAATCAAAATTTATTTTTCTTTTATTTTCTTTATTTTTAAAAATAATTATGTTCTCTATTTTCCAAATTACTCAAATATATAAAATTGTGACGAAAAAATTTGTAATTATTTTACACTAAATTTCAATTCACAAAATATGTTTATCATTTTATGATATTATATTTTAATATTTTGCCGATCTTGTTCACGATATTTTGACAAAGATACATTTCTACTTGAAATATTTTTGGGGTTGATACGTGGTATCCGGCGATATGTTGAAAATAATTTAATCATTTCATGATATTTTCACCATTTCCCGACGTTGTCAATCACCTTAATATTGTGTCTACATTATCTCATGATATTTTGGGGACCGGATTTGGTCTTGGAGGCCAAATCTAGCACGGTGCTAGAGGTTTTTATTAAAAGATACGCGGGGATTATTTTACAAAAAGGTGAAAATACGGGGGTGCAAAATAAAAAAAGCTCACAACCATTAAATCATAATTGGATAAATTATTGAATTGTAATTAAGTAAACTATTGAATCATAACTGAGTAAAATATTAAATCGTAACTGAGTAACTGGGACAGTCCTGAATTATCCGGGACGGAAAAAAAAGGACCATTGAATCACAACTATGCAGACCATTAAATCATATCTGGATAGACCATTAAATCATAACTAAATAAACCATTGAATCATCCAAGACGGTTCTGGTTGGATTTGGCCTTTCAGGACCAAATCTGCTTCCGATATGATGTGTTCAACATATCGTGTTATTATTTTGAATACACAATATTTTCATTGATTTATCGTTATTTCCATCATTTTGTAATATTTTGGCAGTAATAAATTTCCTCTTGCTATGCTATCTAGAAACACAACTTTTCTCCTGATATTTCAACGTTATTTCATCGTCTCGCGATATTTTTACGATGATACTTTTTTTCCTGTGATATATTTGAGAGGAAGGACATGTCGTCCGATCGTCAGCTAGGAAGACACCGGAGTTGGCTTCTTCTGACACTTCTGTTTCAGTGGAGGCAAAGCTGCTGATCACAGTGTTGCCGGAGTTGCCTTCTCATTCTTCTGAAACTTCTGTCCCGGTGGAGACAAAGCCGGCGACGGTGGTGGTGGCGGCAGGTTATTCTCACACATTTCTGGACGATGGTAAGGCCTACGAATGTGGCATATGCCGCATGGTGTTCTCCTCAGGGCAGACTCTCAGCGGTCACAAGCGACACCACTACATGGTTGGGGTTTACACCCATGATGTCTTATTAGGCCTATTTTCAATGCACCATAAAGTCGTACAACATTCTGTTGGTCCCTAATCCCAGGAGATCGTGCAAGTTTCTTTTAGATCCAAGATCAAGAGCCAAGAAGAAAAGAGGGAGAGAGAGAGAGAGAGAGAGAGACAGATAGGAAGGAGAAGGCGGAGTAACCGCTATCAATTTGGTAAAAGTCAAGAATGGTCACAAGTCCTGTACACAATTCTACTTATAGTTCCTGTCTACCCATTTGGGTTGTTAGCCCATACAATAAGCCCATCAGCCCAAACGTACACTAACAATCCCTTAACTATGTTTTCCAGCTCAACACACACATCTAACATCCCCGGCCTTCACAACGAACTTGTCCTCAAGTTTGTGACAGATTGAAGGCTAGGAATTTAGAACGAATATCTGCAACATCTTCCCAAGTTACATCTTCAGGACTCAAGTTGATCCATACAATCAACACCTACGGAACATCCAAACTCTTCCTCTTCACAGTTCGGGTAGCCAATACTTGCAAAGGTTCAACTCTGATTTTCCCATCTGCAGTAGCAGCAGGAAGTGTGGGCGTTACTGCTGCATCTGGTGGCATCTCTCGTTTAAGTAACGAGACGTGGAAGACAGGGTGGATGCTGCTTCCACGAGGCAATTCTAGCTTGTATGCCACTCGTCCCAATTTCTGCACAACCTTGAAAGGTCCATAGTACTTTGCAGCCAATTTTAAGCTTCGTCTCACTGCTACAGAGCTTTGTCTATAAGGTTGTAGCTTCAAATAGACTCAATCATCCACCTGAAACTCTCTCTTAGTTCTCTTTTTGCCAACTTGCACCTTCATTCTTCTTTGTGCTGCTGCTAAGTTGGCTATTATACTCTGCAATGCCCACACCCTTTTAGCCAAGTAATCATCAACAGCAGCTATCACACTATGCTGCATTCTTATGCTAGGCAACTCATATGGAACATAACCATATAGTGCTTCAAAAGGACTCATCTTCAGGGCAGTGTGATAGTTGATATTATACCAAAGTTCTGCCAAAGCCAACCATGCACTCCAAGACTTGGGCTTCTCAAAATAAAAAACCGCAAGTAATTCTCTAAGCATTGATTCACCCTCTCCTTCTGCCCATCCGTTTGAGGATGATAAGCAGTACTCAAATGCACTCGTATATCCAACAAGTCACACATTTCACCCCAAACCTTACTCGTACACCTTATCTCTATCAATAATTCTACTCTGAGGTAAGCCATGCAACTTGCACACACCATCCATCATTGTTTTGGCTACCTGCAATCCAGTAAAAGGATGAGAGAGTGCCAAGAAATGTGCATATTTGGTCAATCTATCAACCACAACTAAGATTGTATCCTTCCTCTCCGGCATGGGTAAACCCTCCACAAAGTCTATAGAAATGTCCTTCCATACACCTTCTGGAATTGGGAGTGGCCGCAAAAGACAAGGAGAAGCAACTGTTTCACTCTTGCATTACATACAAACCGAGCATTTTCCAATTACTTCTTGTACATCCTTTTTCATCCCAGGCCAGTAGAACAAACATTTAATTCTCTGGTAACTTCCCACAATCCCAGAATGTCCTCCCACTGCCAACTTGTGCATTTCTTCAACTAATTGAGTTCTCACCTCTCCATTGCATCCAACCATAATCCTTCCCTTGTATTTGATTAGTTCCCCACTCAGCTGAAAACCAGGCTTGGATGCAGGGTCCTTCATCAAAGTAGTCTATATAGATTGGACATTAGTATCATTCTTATAGGATGCGATCACTTCTGTCATCCAATGTGGCTGAGCAACAGAAATAACATAGGCCTCAGCAATAGTGAATTGCTTCCTAGACAATGCATCTGCCACCATATTCTTTTTGCCCTTTCTGTAATTGATACAAAAGTCCAATCCAAGGATCTTGGACATTGCCTTTTTCTGTAAACTCGTATGAATCTTTTGCTCAAACAAATACTTGATACTTGACTGGTCTGTTTTAATCACAAACTTATCATTTTCCAGGTACGGTCTCCATTTGTCAACAGCGGCTAATACTGCTAACAACTCCTTCTCATTAATGGATCTACCTACATAGCGTGGACCAAAAGCTTCACTTAAGAATGCCAAGGGCCTGCCCTCTTGCATAAGCACAGCTCCTATACCCAACTGGCTCGCATCAGTTTCAACTACTAACTGCTTGGAGAAGTCTGGTAATGCAAGCATAGGAGCTTCCACCATCGCCTTTTTCAACAACTGGAAAGCTTCTTCAGCTTCTTGAGACCAAGCAAAACTATTTTTCTTAAGCAAATCATACAATGGCCTGCATTTCAAATCGTAATCCTTGTTGAACTTTCTGTAATAACCAGCGATTCATCGACCATATACTGGGTTAAGAAGTTTCTAAACCGGTTCAAGCTCCACAAGGTCAAGGTGCTCGAGAGCCCGTTCCCACCTTCGATGAGAAAAAGAGATGAGATCTGAGAGGTTTAGACCTGTTGAATTTGATGATGGCCAGCGTCAATGACGGGTTTGTGATGTTCGAACTTTTGGATTTTTTATGTGGGTCTCTTGATTGGGTGATTTTAGGAGTTGGATTTTGTTGGGTAATGGCTGTGGTACGAGGTTGAAGAAGAGATACGTCAGCGGTTTTTTTGTTCTAATGGTAGTTTTGGCATTTCAATGACAAAAAAAGAAAAAACTCATTGAGGGACAAAAAAGTATAATAAATTCAAACACGAGGGATGTCGGCGTGTATTTTACAAACAGGGGGACTTTTTAATATATTTAAGCAAATTCGAGAGACTTGAGAGTAATTTTCCCTTATTATTATGAATTTTCATCTATTTCCTCTTTATATTATCGTATTATATCCTAGTTGAGCCGTGAGAGTGGATGTTTACATGTTGTATTGTCTTGTAGGTAGTCAAAGCTCAAGGATCATGTTCGAGTGCCGAGTGAAGGAGTTGCGATCAAGAGCAGAAAAAGGCGGAAGATAGTTTTCCTGGCTTACGCTGGCACCAGGCCACATACGCCTAATTATTCAATTTGGTTTTTCCACATACGCGCACTTCAGAATGCGTACACGTGATTCTGCATTATTGAGTTTGTGACGTACGCTGAACCCTCTGATTTACAAATGGCACATACGCTGAGTCACCTTACGCGTACCCGCAACCTCACATTTTTCACCATCCACGTACGCACACCCGTCTACACAAATGCGCAGTTGTCACAGACCATTTCTGCTGAAGGAATTAAGAAGAATCTAGAACTAGATTTTTGACATTTTGGGTTTCTATATATACTTCGCTAGTTCTAGGTTTTAGGCATCAATCTTTTCACTTACTTTTTCTCTACACTTTTCCATTTTATACTTCGTTCAGGATTGATTTCTATTTAAGTATTCGCGAGACTTCTGTCATTGGTGACTTCTCTCTGACTCTCTCTTTTATGCTTTACATGTTCTATATATGATTATGTTGAGTATGATTGCCATGAGTGGGGAGTACTTTTCTTTGAGTATGGTGCCCGTCCGACACACTTAATGGGTGAGATTGTGGATTGAAATTGTATGGTTATTACTTGGTTTACTTAATGCTTATTTCTATCTTTATGTTGTTAATATTGGAGTAGGCCTTTCTTATGAATCCTAAGTCATTGCCTCGCACCCTAGAGAAGCATAAGTTTGAGTTATTGGTTCAAAATTAATAATATGAAGGGTTAAATGATCTCTAGCTAATCTATTATCCTAGTAGATGTAGAGATGTCAAAAATCCAAGTATTACACTTTAGAGATGTCAAAAATGCAAGACAACACTTTAGGTGTAAAAAATCCAACGATATTAATGAATGGTAAATCTATATCGTTGTCTTGTACTTTAGATTTACCAGTTACGATATTAATAATCTTGATAGTTGCCTCGCACCTATGTGTTACTAGTAGTACCTTAGAAAATTCTGAATACCATTTCATAATAAATCCATAATTAAATCCGTCAAAGTGTTAGGGTACCATAAACTATTTTATCATCATCGCATTTTCCTCATTTATATTCTTGGTATTTTCGTAACTCTCTTTTTTCTTGTTCCTAACAACTTAATTCCACTGCTTTGATAATCACTGTTTGCGAACTTTTTTTGCATCGATTCTCGTAACAATTCTTCAGTTCGAACCTACTTACTACTATATTATTTGCATAGGATTGGTAGATAAAATAATAAATTTACCCCTATCACCGGCCATCGAAAAGCCCCCTGAGGATTAAATTGGAAATTCTGAATAGTTTCTATAAAATAGATTGGTTTTTTTCTTTTTTAATATATTGAAAGGCGACTTGGTAGTTGATTTTAATATGGTAATAGATGACATGAGTGCAGAAGTAGAGAAGAAGTAGATGGGCAATATAAGTTGAGCAAATTAATGGCACGTTGGCACTGCTTCGCTTGGAACACATGGTCTACCAATATGAAAGAATGAAAGCCAACAACTAACATATTTACTCAGATACTTAAATGGTCGAAATTATATTCAAAATTTCAATAATTTCTTTAGTCTAAAATTGCTTCTCTTTTAATCTCACATATATGTACGCAAATCAAAACATCAATATAATTAGAGCAAATTATCCTCAGATCCATGGTCTATAGCTTAATTACTGCTTGGGTCCCTACCATTTGAAATTTTGTTTTGTTGTCCTTGCTCTTTTTTTAAATGTTGGTCTCGGGTCCCTGGCTGACGTCAGTCAGGGACCTGAGACCAACATTTAAAAATAATTTATGACGTGAGGCAGGGACCGGAGACCAATATTTCTCCAAAGAGAAGTGACGGCAAAACAAATTTTTAAATGGTAGGGACCCTACTCATAATTATGACATAGATGAGGGACGTGAGAATAATTTACCCATATAACTAAGTAAAAACTCAAAAATTTATTTGATAATTAGTAATAACCTTGGATAGTACGTGGATATTCGAGTAGAATTCAGTAAATTATGATGTAGCTCTAGCTGATGTTTAGGTCAACGTTATTATAAATATAGGTCCCTGGCCATATCCCAAAAAGAGACGAGAACAAATTAAGTGGGACCGTGAGAGAGGTTACCAAACAAAAAATAAGTTCGAATCTCATCTTCCATAGAACAACTCATGAACCTGATTCGGGTTGATATCGTTCTATCTTCATTTGAAGAGTATGTTGCAAGGAGTGCTATGTTTACTTATTTCCAAAGATGAAAACAACTTTGGCCATCCATTGCTTAATGGCCCAAGCACTTCGGCCATCCTTTCGCTTAACGGCCCAATCACCTTGGCCACCAACACCTTCGACTATCCTTTTGCTTAATGGCTCAATCACCTTGACTACCAACACCTTCGGCCATCCTTTTGCTTAATGGCCTGATCACCTTGACCACCAACACCTTCAGCCAAGACCTCTTTGATGATCATGGCCGAAGTCCTCTTCGATGACCATGGCTCAAGACCTCTATGATGACCATGGCCTGAATTCTCTTCGATGACCATGGCGCGAGACCTCTTCATTCATTCAGCCCAAGTAAAGGCCCCAATGGGCATATAATTTTCACACTCCAACAAATTCGATTTTTGATTTGATTCAATTTGATTTGATTCCTCAAAAGTCCGATTCATCAAAAATTCGATTTGAATTTGTCCAGAAAAGAATTGAATACGATTCAAGATTTATAAAATTCGTCGAACAAGAGAATTTGATTTGAATTCATCCATTTTATGAAAAAACACATTCGACTAGGTGACTGTCGTACCCTACTCCTTTGTCTAAATTATACGACTTAAGTGAAGTATACTTAGTCGTATTTATATTTGATAAGAATTAAAATAACATTGCTAAGTAAAAAGAGTGCCAGTGATAGTTGGAAGAAAATGATTTGTTATCTCTCACTACATCGGTTATGACTTAATTTGACCAGCTCAAAGATCTCTTCTTCTCTCAATTCTTTCTGTCGACTCAGGAGTTCTTTGGCCCGTATATTAAACCTAAATTTTGTTGATAATGCTTGTTGAAAGTTAGCTGCACCAGATTGAGGACCATCGCACTCTTGATTCGTGCGACTCGAATTGGCTGTCCGAATTCCTTCAAGAACATTTTCCTCCGTTTCTTACTCTTAGATCTGTTAGACTTTATTTTTCCCAACTTTAACACCACCTCACTCTTTTCAAAATTTATCTTGGCTAAGTGAAGAGGAATGGCCTTCCTAGAGTCATTGTGTTTTCTTTTGGTTTCGATTCTTCCAGAACCATAAAATCAACTAGTACCCTTCCCTTTGGTACATCGACTGGGACATTCATGAGACACCCTTGTGGTTTTTTCATGATGTTATCTGCTAACTGTAGTAAGATGTTCGTAGATACCATTCCTGTAAGTCCAATCTTCTTCATCATGTCACTTGAAATTATGTTAACTGGGGATCCAGAATCACAAAGGGCCTCCTTATTATTTTTTTTTGGGTAGGTGAATTTGCTTTATTAAAATTGAAGTAAAGGAAGTACTATTTACAAGGAAAAGGTGGCAGAGCCCAAACCATCCAAAATAAGATCCCCAAGAAAGCAACTGAAATAGCCCGAAAATTACATCTCCATGTATGCCTCCATGAGGGATTTCCTTGAAGATGCATTTAGAGTTTTGATAAAGTACATATCAGAATTCGGTTTAGATCAGTCAAAATAGGCTAAGCATAATACATGGGTATTTAACTGAGTTATCACAGGTATCAGAGTATGTTAGTCATGTATAAGGGATAAGTCTAGTATATCGGAAGAATGGTCATAAACAGTGTTTTGTCTTACTAATGTGTGACTTATTTCTGTAACTTAGTTTATTCATACTCGATGTCATAAACTTATCTTAAGGCCAATTCCTTGTTTTCCAAGTCTGATGGAATTTGGAATTCAAACTTAATGGATTTATTTTTGTGACTTAAGTTGACGAGTATTTCATAAGTCCAGTTCGGGTCATTAGCTTATGCATCTTGGTTAAGTCGGACTTAATGTGACTAGTTTTCTAGATGATTATCCGAAGGGCTAGTTCAAATTTGAACTTCGAAGGCATCAAGGAAGAAAGATGACTAAGGCTTTTGTCCAGTGTATAAGTCCATTAATTAAACTTGGATGCTCAGTGGATTAAGCCTTCTTCTATGCATAAAAAGGATTAAATTTGGGAAGAATATTTTAATCATCTCGGTAATCCATGTATATGAAAATCTATCCAAGACGTGTCTCTATTGTCTAATAAATGCTTAAATTCTTGTTTATGATAAACTAACATAATCTAATGAAATAGATGAATTCGGAAGCTCTGTTTTATCTATGTTATACATATACTATACGAATTAAATCAACTCCAATTAAAGGTCAAGTTAACTCAGCCTTGGAAGAAAAAGTATTGGCTGCTTCACTAACCAATGAAGCCTTTCCCTCCAAATGGCTACATATTTGAAGTGGACACATGGAATTTGAATTCTCGTTTGGTGAGCAAACTCGAGCTTAAAGAAGAAGGAATGTCGATCCTATAAATAAAAGGCGAACACACAATCTTCTGGGTGATCAAAATTCAAAGATACAAATCAAGCAAAGAGCTAAACACACACATCTAAAAATGAGAAGCTGAGATCACCATGCTAAGAAAATACTGTTATAGAAAGATTATTGCCTTAGGATACTTGCTCGACTTCTGAGTAAAGTACTGAGAAGTATACTTGTGATAGCAACAATTGTAAAGGTCTCTAAATAGCCTGAAAATCTAAAAGTTGGTGGCTAGCCTTAGTCTGTCAAAGCTAGTGGTTGTAAGGTTGCAAGTGAATCGTGAAATCTCTTAGTGTACTCTTGTTGTTTTTGTTTGGAATAATAAAAGGGCGAGAGGACGGTTGAAGAGTTGACGTAGGCTCAAGTGGACCCGAACCGAACTACTATACATTTAGAGTCAAATTTCTCTATCCCTACTCTCGTTTACATTGATAGACTTTGTGCCAAAAAAGTTGATAAAATTTTATCAACCTAATTCATCCCCCTCTTAGGTTGCTTATTTGACCTACATTACCCATCCCAGAGATTGGTAACTTAACACCACTCCTGAGTCGTCTTGCTCCACTAGTGTTGGTCATTCTTTTAACTTCTTTCCTCTTCAAAGGTGCTTTTCTTGGAGATGACCCTGTGATGTGCCCCTTATATGAGGTCCAACAACCGATAGTTCAGACGCTTCCATATCTGGTCCAATAACTTAAAAAAGAGGTAAATTGATCCAAATAACACTTGGGAGATTACTTAGACTCAAAGTAATCTGCCCAGAAGGTTCTAAGGGTCAAGACATGAATCTAAACAGTCCAGAAGCAAGTGCATGCTCGAAACACGAATCTGCTCATTTTTCAAGGTTTGTGTATTTGGGTAAATGTGAAGGGTTTTGGGTGAGTGTTCTCTGGATGAATGGAGACACTCTGAATTTGGAGCACCATTAATGTCATTGATTAATTTTCTTAGATTACGTAGGGAAATCATTACAAAATAGGATACTGAGTTTTAAGAGTGGATGTTGTGTCTAATTGGGTTTGCAAAGTCTCACTCTCAACCTTTGCACAACCTAATTAGCCACCTCATGCACATCTAAGGATGAATCTAATATTTCATTGACTGTGTGTTCTCAACATATATTGAGGATTCTTGTACCATTTGTATATGTATTCCTTTGACGAGCCTATTTGAATATACATATTTATATATATGAAAATCCTTCCTTCAGTGATATTTTGATGAAGTGACGGAACACCACTTCGTCCAGATCATCTATACATCCTTATATATTTGATTTCTTTCTTTTATATATATATATATATATATATATATATATATATATATATATATATATATATTAGGCAATTGGTATGAGTCTCACTAAATGTTTGAGCATGCCTTCGTGAACTCTTGCATGTTATTGAGGTACATAGAGACTTAGACGTTGAGTTTGAATATGTGCAGAAAAGAGAAAATTATGAACAACATTTTGTGGAAGGAGAATACATGAGAAACTAAGTCATAAGTATGCTTTGGAAATAAAAAATATATATTGGCAAAGTAATGTGAGATTACTTATGAATGAAAATTATGAGATTAAGCTTTATGGAATTAAATTATAATAAAAATTTCTTCAAAAATTTTGAGTACTTTGAAAAAGCTTAGGTTTTGTATGAATTTTAGTTTGGATTATGGTTATGGATTTTGGCAAAGAGAACTTTTGATAAGATAATTTGCTCAATAGTTATGGACAAGATAGTCCAATAACATAAAGCATAAATGACCAATAGTTCTAGCCAAACTATAAAAGTATACAATTAGATTCGGGAAAGAGATTTAGGAGGTTAAAGAAAAGTCATTTGGATTTGAGTAAAACTTCTCTTTGTAATTAGATAATGATCTGATGCATATAATCTAAGTCTTGAAGAATGTGAGGTAGAGTAATGATATAAAATTTTGATGATCTATAAATCAGTTTGCATACGACTACAATAAGCACACATGTTCTACAAGCGTTCTATAAGAGAGCGGGAAGAAAATATTATTTGTACAAGAGAAAATGGAGATAAATCAACAACTAGACAATGACTCAGAGAGAGAAATGAATGATAAGATTTGATTAATAAAACATGAATTTAAGATAACCTAAAGTCGGTAAAAAAAATGTCATAAAGTAATTGCTTTGAGAAGTGGAGGATAAATAAATATGAGAACTAGAGTAAAAATGATATGTTGCCTTTGAAACCTATGTTGGATTGTGCAAAATTTGGAGATGTTAAGTGAAAAGATACGAGAGACTTAATACTCTGAAAAGTTGTATTAGTGTAAAGACAAGCTACAATTAAATTTTGGTTCAAACTTTAGAAAATGCGAGGAAGATGAAAATTGGTATGAGCTTTGATGAAAGTATTTGTAGATATGACTTCATCAAGTAAATCCTTAAGCATTTATGTTGTGACTCCCCGTGATCTAATGGACTATCTCCATAGACCAACACAGGTCTTTTACAGCGTGCTTTGTCCTTACTTGCACACATGCCAAAAACTTCTCAGGAGATCACCCATCCTGATCCTACTCCCGGCCAAATGCGTTTAACCTTGAAGTGCTCTCAAGATGTGTGCCAGAAAAGAAGGTGTACTTTGTAGGTATGGATAGTATCAATTAAATCACTTAAGATATTTCAGATAATACATATCATTTACGGGGTATCACATTAACCCTTTCTTAAATACGTGACATCCTCGTCGCTCCAGACATAATATGGAACAGTCCCAGAAGCTTATTTGCTCTGATACCATATGTGACTCCCCGTGATCTAACAGACTGTCACCAAAGACCAACACAGGTCTTTTCCAGCGTGCTTTGTCCTCACTCTCACATGCATCCTGAAAACTTTTAGGAGGTCACCCATCATGATCCTACTCCCTGCCAAACACTTTTAATCTTGGAGTTCTCTCGAGATGAGTGCCAGAAAAGAAGGTGTACCTTGTAGGTATGGATAGTACCAATCAGATCACTTAAGGCATTTCAGACAGTACATATCATTTACGGGGTATCACATATGTGGTTATAAATAAAATATATGTTGAACATCTACAAAATACTAAGATAAATATGTGAAGAACTAGAGAATCAAAGTGACAACTTCGACATAAGAGAAGATAGACTCATTGAAGTATGCTAGTACCTTTTAAAGATTAAATATTAAAAAGGATTGGTAATGAGGATAAGAGTGAATAGACATTTACAAAGTTTAGGTATTATATAAAGGTTTGGAAGCTTTGATTAGAAATTTATACTATATAATTTGAGTAAGTGAAAAAAAAGTAGATTATGGAAAATGCGAATGGCAAAAAGATTTAACTTAGGAAAGAAATCTCTCTTTATATTTTTGGTGGATGATGAACTAGTTTGTTATTGAAAGTAAGATTGATCAATATGATGAATATGCAACAAAAAAAGTATTAATGTTTGCAACACCAGAAAGTACGACTTTATCCAAGGGAAAGAGTTGTACAAACTTAGTGAACAAAGATTCTTGTAGGTTAGTAAATCCTTTGTCGTGATTTTGTTTGATTGTAAGGTGAATGACATTAGTTCGGGATACTAATCAAAGAGGAGATAGTCAACACAATCTTTGAATATGTGCTACGAGGTAGCAATATGTTAATTAGTCTATTAGTACAATGAAAATTATTATGTATATTATTATATGAGTGCTCAAACATATGAGAGATAAACAAATGTTATCATTTCGCTCTCCCTTAAAAAAAAGAGGAGCTCTCTCTCCCATAAAAATATCTAGATATTTTTCTGTGGAGCTTTCTTCCTCCTTCCTCGGTTGCTGCTTCTCCGATTGTTGCTTCTCCGGTTCCTGCTTTGCCTCGGCACGGTCGTCTCCGGTTGCTGCTTTCTCTTTGCCGCTCCTCATCTCACCGTTTGCTCATCCTCAACTCACCTCTGCTCTGCGTTGCTCACCTCAGCTCTCTGTCATCATCGCTCATCTCTGGTTGCTATTTTCTCTTCGCCGCTCCTCGTCTCGCCATCCTCATCTTGCCATTTGCTCGTCCTCATCTCACATGTGCTCTCTGTTGCTCGCCTCTGCTCATGCTCATCTTGTCATCCTTGTCTCGCCCCCTGCTCTCCGTCGCTCACCTCTGCTCATCCTCATCTTGCCTCTGCTCGTCACGATTGCCATTATAGATCACTATGGCTGGGCCCTTTTGAGATAGCCGGCAGTCTCCGGGGAGGATGGCCACCTCCGATCTCCTCCCCAGTCGGCACTTTGTACTTCTTTTATATATTTTTTATTTTATACTTTTTTTCTTTTTTTTTTTTGCTTGTGTTGTGTTGTTACTTTTGCTCCCGAGCCACAGTTTTTTAGTGGTTGTGTCGGGTTATCGCTTGTTTTATTTTTGCTTATGCTTTTGCTTGGATCAGCTTTCGCCTGATCTGAGGTCCTATTAGATCTCGTTGCCTGTTCGTTGGTTGCGGGTGGAGAACCTTGTCTGGATCGATTTATGTTGACCTTGGCTCTCATCTGAGTGTATCTTATATGCATTCAGATGCCCTCTTGACATTGTCTTGAGGTTATTGGCCGAAACTTATTTTGGTAGAATTCTGCCCCGGTCGTTGGTCTTCGTACTTTTTCGACCGTCCATCGCTCTCCCCCCTGTGCCACCTTACTGTCATTGGACTGGCTTTCGTTTTCTAATTGGGTTTCTTGTCTTATGTCTATGTATTTTTTACTTTTGTTCTGTAACTCGTTATTATATAGGCTGTGTGCCACTTTTATCCCTAAAAAAATATGAGAGATAAGTTTATAATTTTAGAAATATTTGGTTTATTTGGATAATGGAGAAGAGCACAAAAATATGTTAAAATTGATTTTTCATAGAACTACCAAACATTTATTAAGTATATCCTAATGTGCATTTTGTGGCAAACAAAGAATTGTTGGGAGATTGGTATCTATGATAAAGTATTTATGGATTTGAAGTATCGGAAAGTTATGATAAATTTGTGTTTTTTAGTTGATTAAGTGATACGGTTGGTTATTGTTCAACAATTGAACATATATATATATATATATATATATATATATATATATATATATATATATATATATATTTGGGCACCATAAAACTTTTGGATGCATTATGGTGACAAGCAAACTTTTAAGAATTAATGCATCAAACGTATGTAAAATTTTGGCATTTATGGGCTAATTGAATTATTTTTAGTAAAATTATGAAATATATAGTATCAGAATGACCTGAATAAAGATTGAGTAGAACTATCGAATGTATGGCCCTAAAATAAAATTAAGAGAAATTTATTGAAAGAACTATTAGAAACTTGGTCTAGTTAATTATTGTTGTCATGCAAGGTTTTGCATATTCTATATGAATATCATATAAGAAAAAGTATAATTGGACAATATTAAAAAATTTGAGAATACTCACAATAACGGTTTGTCCAAACCTTAGAAAGATCATCTCCTTGTAGTTCGTGTTCTCCAGTATTATACCTCCTCTTGATGATCATTTTTTTCCAATTTAATATTGGACGAGGCTACAACAAGTTGTGTGCCCTTAAGCTCATTTTACCCGCCTATATCGCTTTAGACCTCAAGGGTAAGCAAGCTCCCAAGGTACAACACCCTATCACTTAGTCAGGTGGAAGAAACATATGACTAACCTGCGAATCCTCAGCAGTTGCAGAACTCCGACTCTATGCAAGAATGTATATTACATATGCTAAGAGGGAGCGAGGAGAGTAAAACTCTTTGTTAGTTTTGGTGTGTTTGAAATAAGAGGAAGGAGAAATAACATATATATTTTTTAATAGGTAGATGATTTATTAGCATAATAAACGTGCTAAAGCAAGTGTAAAATTCATCGTATGATGAATACAAGGTTGCTGTTGCAAGACAAGTAAAATTATGATACTGTAAAACTCAATAGAAAGAAACTACAGCAGAGAAAAAACCACGACAAAAGAAAAAGCGTCCAGGTGATAGTGCTTAGCAAACACAATTCAACACTCCAATACCCTCATTCTAGTTAGTTACATAAATTCTTGAGCGTCTACATTAAGCTTGAGATAGCCCTCACGAGGGGGCACCCATTTGTTCACCATCGCCTTCACATCTTCTTTCTCGTAAATTATTTTTTTTAAGGATTGAGTTTTATTGGTAATAGTGATATTTACATATTACATAATATGGGCGTAGAATTTGTTTGTACAATCTCCCACTTAAAAGACTAACTTCAAACGTTATCACCTCTGTTTTTCTCATTAGAAATCATACATAGCTTCAACTTCTCTAAAGTGATAAACTTAGTCAACATATTTGCACGATTCTCACTTACCTGAATCTTTACTAGCTATAAGATCTTCCTCTCAAAGAGATTTCCAATAAAATGCTTAGATCTCGAATATGCTTACCTGAAGTGATATCTCAACTCGATGTGCTTAGTTCTCGAATAAAATGATGGTTTCTAAGCAGAGTGAATAACATTTTGATTATCACTATAGAATCTACTCTCCTTCTACTCCATCCCCGACATACGCAAGAAATTGTGCAATTATACCATCTCTTTACTCTTTTGATGCGTGTCAATTCACATCATTATTTGATATATTATTATTATTTTTTTGGGTCTATTTTGTCTTTGTATTGTAATATTTTATTTCAATTGAGCCGTGAGAGTGGATGTTTACACTGTATATTGTCTTGTAGGTAGTCGAATTCCAAAGATCATGTTCAAGTACGAAGCGAAGGAGTTGTGGAATGCTGGCACCAGGCCATGTACGCCCAATTATCCGATTGGGTTTCACCATACACGCGCACTTCAAGACACATATGTGTGATTTTGTGTTACAAAGTTTGGCACGAGACTTTAGATTTACAAAGGGCACATACGTTAATTCACCTTACGTATACGTGCAACTTCATAACTTTTACTGTCCACGTGTACTGATTCACCCTACACATATGCGCAACTTCCAGCCACTTCAGAAAAGTCTCTACCTTCCTCACTTCTGTATCATATCTTAAGAAGGATCTAGAATTAGGGTTTTTGACACTCAGGTTTTCTATATATAACCCTCTAGTTCTAGGTTTTAGACATCCATCTTTCCACTTATATTTTTCTCTAGACTTTTCCATTTGGTACTCGGTTCCTGTTTGAGTTCTATTCAAATATTCATGAGACTTTCGTAATTGGTGACTTCTTTCGTACTCTCTCTTTTATACTTTTCATGTTCTATAATATGATTATGTTGAGTATGATTGCTATGAGTAGAGAGTAGCTTCCTTAGAGTGCTGTGCCCGTACAACATGCTTGATAAGTGAGATTGTGGATTGAATATAGATATGGTTATTACTTGGTATACTCAATGCATATTTCTATCTTCATGTTGTTAAAATTGGAGAAGGCCTTTCTTATGAACCCTAGGTATTGCCTCACGCCCTAGAGAAGTATATGTTTGAGTTATTGGTTCAAGATTAATAATATAAAGGGTTATATGACCTCTAGCTAATCTATTATCCTAGTAGATGTAAAGATGCCAAAAATCCAAGTAATACCTTACTGTCTGGATGGATGAAACTCTTTGTAGGTAATTCACATGGAGAAACTTAATGAATGATAAATCTAGATCGTAGTCTCGCACTTTAGATTTGATTAATAACCTTGGTAGTTGCCTCGCACACATGTGTGGCTAATAATACTTCAGAAAACCCCAAATACTATTAATAATAAATCCATAATTAAATCTATCAATGTGTTAGGGTACCGTGCTCTACTTTATCATTATTGTATTTACCCAATTTATTTCTTACGCACTTTTATTACTGTCTCTGTTTCCCTCATATCTACTGCTTTAATAGTCACGATTTATGAACCACTTTTACACGATTCTCCTGCCAATCCCTCAGTTCGAACCTATTTATTACTATATTATTTGTATAGGATTAGTTGATTAATCACTAAATTTTTCCTATCAAATTGGTGCTGTCAACGTGGACTGAGTATTTAGGCATAAGAATTTTTTGCTTTTTGATTTGCAACCGTAGTTTCCTCATTTTTCACACTTTTCTTTTTTAGGTAGTTTTTGTGTATGCCTAAAACATGAAGCGCAGGCTTGGATCCCGACATTAATTCTACTTTCAAAGTGGACATTCGTGCAATTGAGAGGTCAAATAGGCATGCCCGGTAAAAAGCTGCTAGAAGAGGAAGAAATATGGTGAACAACTGTCACGACCCATCATGAGGTCGGTGACCGGCGCTAGACTCCACTGTATATAAACTACAAAATGCAGATCTAGCCAGCCTCAAAATATAGCATAAAGTTTATCAACATTTATTTAAAGCAACACCAGGGCATGCTATATAAACATGCCTCTCAAAACATAAGATATACAAAGATGGTGTGAGAACCATCACCAAAAGTCTGAACAAGTTCCCTGTGATACATGTTCAAACCAAAGCATAGTCCAGGATCTAGCCTCTGAAAACCACTACGGAGCGTCTATACAAGAGTACAAAAGATAGCATGATCCGGAGACCTCAAATGAGTAGGCCCTCGAATGAAAGAGACGGGCATGCACCACAGACTCCAGAACCCGAGGCAAACTATGAATGCTTTAACCTGAGATGGATTAGTAAGGGGTAAGTGTTTTAAAACACTTAGTAAGAAGATAGAACATAACATATTGGTTATGTCTGCTACATATGAGAGACAGAACTTAACCATGTCCAACAATATGCAAGACCACAATATGCATGCCAACCATATGATCTCACACACACAAAAGTTCACATAGTCAACAAACGGTGAGCTATAGACAGATTTAGATGGGCCACTTCCTCTCCAGCACAGGGATATCAACATGGCCATCAGATCTCCTTTCCATAATCACATACTAAGTTTAATAGTAGTAAACTAGGATATCCCTAGTCTATGTGCACATAGGCTAACATCCCCGGTTAGCACGGGAAAACCTGTCCATATCTCACCAAAAATAACATAGCATACCCGCATAAATTGGCCCCACGCTAGGAAAGAAATATTCTCTAGCTAGCCATTCATATGTGACATATCTCTCACAGACCAATCCAAACATGATCGATCTTATTGCAAATGCACATGACCACTTCATGAACATACTTCATATGCATGAGATACACATAATCAAGGCCTGAAACATGCACATGCAACAAACAAAACCAAATTTATCATGTTCTATTTGCTTACACAAACGAATATCACTCAATAGTGCCGATTTCCCGAGTCCTAATCTCTCGTCACTTTCAACCTTCAGCCGTTCCTCTCAGATAGTTTTCTTCACTGAAAGCACTTTGAGAAAGCCTTACATGATCTGTATAACAATTTCTAATTAAAAAATGAGGTCAGTTCCTCACTTTCCCAACCGAGTTACATATTGAGCACACGATAAGCTCAATCGCTTTTAAGTTCGATAGATATCACATATAACCCGATATCACACAAAACCCAATTCATTTACTGTACTTAAGCTCTCTTGTATGTTCTTGATAACTCGGAGTCCAAAAATCAACCTAGAATCCAAAAGAATTAACTTACCAAGCCTTTACTCATAAACCCTGCTCAATCCTGAACTAGGCAGCTAGTCCAACTTTCAACCAGGTCTTGAAGGCAATTATTTCATCCAAACAGGGCATATAATATGGCGTTAGAAAGCTAATTAAGTCTTCTACAATCTGTAAGAAGGAACCTAAGTCCAATTCGGAGTCCAACTAAGCTTACCAAGCCGATCTTCTTCCACTAGCTCATCTGTATCTCTAGTAGATAGTCTGTTGTTAAAAATAGATTTCCTATTGGCTCCTTGATCCGAATAGAACATATGATACACCGTTAACAAGGTATTTGAGTCCTCTACAACTTCCATGAAGACATAAAAGTCCAATTCAAATCCGAAAATAACTTACCAAGCAATTCTTCTTTGACCACCTCACTTGATACTCCAGTAACTAGTCCAATGTTCAAAATTAATTTTATGCCGATTCCTTTATCAAAACTAGACATATAATATATGTTCAGAAAGATCTTTATGTCCTCTACAACTTTGATGAAGGTATAAAAATTTAGTTCGAGGCAGAATATAGCTTACCAAGTCGTTCTTTATCACCTGCTTCTTTCTCTTTCCTCTTACTCTCTCTCTCAACTTTCTCTTCTCTTTTGAGTTATGGCTGAGTCTCGGAATTTCTTGCCTCTTCCTTAAAATTTCTGAGTCCCAAAAGTATGTAGGTGAGTAAGAGTCCAGCTTGACTCACCTCCTTAACAAAGTCTAATGAACTGGCAAGTGGTAATAGGTGATTGGTTGATTCTAAATGAGGTCCAATCAGAAATTGACTAATTGAAGCTCCATTTTCACTGAGTTCTTTTACCTTTTATCAAAACTTGTCAACACACGAAATGTAGTCCTATGTGTGTAGTTTCTGGATCATATTTATTTGTAGTATTTGAAGCAAAATTGAGAACGTGGTGCTCAATTTACTAAACAAAGATCATTGCTGTCCGAACTTGACCAACAAAGTTCTTAAAGCTTGGAATAATTTGACTAGGCTTTGTTGTAGTTAAGCTAGAATCCTAAGAAGACTATAGAATATCTAGAAACATTTTCAAACACATCTCATATGTAGATTGTACCATAGAATACATTTATTCTAACCGACCATTTATAAGATATCACAACAACCAAGGAGACGGACTAGCAAATGACCTCATGGAGCCTGCAAATGCGCACCTGAGAAGGACCATACTTGATTTGACCATTCAGATTTGGAATGGAAATTTGAATGTTATATATCAGATAGAGATTGATACCAATACTTTTGAAGTAAAACCATCAATCATCGACCTGTTGAAATCCTTGGTTCAATTTACTGGACTACCTCGCGAGGATCCCCATGAGCATCTTTCTTAATTTAAAGAGATATGTAGTACTATGCAGTATAGAGGAGTAGCCCAGATGCACTGAAGCTGTGTATATTTCATTTCACACTGAGTAGCTGTGCCTTAGCATGGTAGCAGAAACTACAAGGGAACACCATCACTACATGGTAAGAACTTGCTCGGGCTTTTCTCAGGAAATGTTTCTCTGTGGCTAAGACATCTAAGCTCTTGGAGATTAATCTATTCCAACAGCAAGATGGAGAATTTGTCTATGAAAATTGGAACAGGTTTTGTGACATACAACATTCAGTCCGTGAACATGAAATACCTCCAGTAAATCTACTCAAGGTTTTTTATAATGGACTGAAGCCATCTTTGAGGGTTGTCATTGATACCACATCTAGCAGATGTTTCCTTAGAAAGACACCAGAAGAGGCTATTCAGTTGATGGAGAAAAAGTCTGAGATTAATGGAATGTGGCCAAGTGAGAGCAGGCAACCATAAAAAGAGGCTGTTAAGGGGATGAACGATGTTGACACTCAAACTAAGCTATAGGCTTAAATGACAGCTATCACCAAGAGACTTGATGATATAACTAAGGCAAAAGCCAAAGTTGCTGCAGTACAAGAGGCATGCAAGATTTGTGAAAAAGGTCATGATATCATTGACTGCCCTATGATGAGGGAGGAGGAGGTCAAAGCTTTGAATTTTCCCCAACAATAGAAAAGCACTACATTTTCTAATCCTAATATCTCTAGGAGTGGGACCAACTCAAATAGCATAAGAAAGTAACAACAATGATGCCAAAGACAATTTCCAATGGGTTTTCTAGTATATAAGGTCTACACAATGGAAATCAAGGTGGACCAACTGGTACAAGCTGTGAATCAATCCATTGCCATTTAAAATCAGTCAGTAGAGAGGTTTAACCATTTCAAAGCAAGGCAACAAGAAATAGAAACAGTCATTAAAGGATAAGTTACCCAATAGAAGAAGATGGAGGTGGAATTTGGCCACTAGGCAAATACCAATTTCCAATGCACGATTGGTTCACTTCCTAGTAACACTCAAACTAATCTAAGAGGGATGATCGAAGCAGTCACTCTCTGGAGTGGCAAGGCACTTCAGGAATTCCCAAAAGCCACTGGCACAAGGTTTGATGCAGGCCTAGGAAGACAAGAAGAAGAAGACTTAGTAGATACACCTAACATTCTCCCACCACTGCAAGCCAATCCTCCGTTCTCTCCAAAGGTGAAGAAGCAAGATACCTTGGATGAAATTTTTTTAAGCTTTGTAAAAAAGATGAAGAACATCATGATTACAGTGCCTTTACTGGAGATGCCCGACCAGATGCATCAGTATGCTAAGTTTTTGAAAGTAACAATCAATAAGAAGAGTAACTGGAAGCAATGCCACTGACTACCAACTTCAGCTCGCTTATTTAAAATGACATCCCGGCTAAGCTCAAAGACCCTGGGAGTTTTTCGATCCCTTGTGCTATTGTAGACTATATTTTTTAGCATTGTCTTTGTGATCTTTGAGCTAGGATTAATTTATTATCATTGTCTCTTTTCAGGGAACTTGGTTGAGGAGAACTCAAGCAGACAAACCTAATTTTACAATTAGCTGATCAATCTGTGAAGTAGCCACACGGGATCATAGAGGATGTAATGGTTAGAATTGACAAATTTATTATTCTTGTAAATTTTGTAGTGCTTGACTACGAAGCTTCCGATATCTATCCACTACTGCTTAGAAGACCATTCCTCAACACAAGCCGAGCAATCATAGACATGCATAGCGAAAAGCTTAAAATTCATGTTGGGAATGACGTAGTGGAATATCAAATGGTCAATGTAATCTACTTGGAGGATGACAATTTTATGGAAGAAATGGGCAAAGAACCTGATCTCCTACTCACGATGCCAGTTTAAAACATCTAAGGGAGTATAAGTCAAGCTAGTAACTTTAAATTAGCACAAATTTGTTTTTAGTAGTTGTTCAATAATTTTTTCATTTTAGAATCGTACTACTCTAAATAAATTATTATATTCTATTTCAATAAATTGTAGCAAAACTCAACGGACAGGGTACTGGCGCATGATGCATTCACCTCAGCTTACGCCAATGAGCTTAACGCATTTTAAAGTGCACGTCCTCACTAGGGAACGTACGCTAAATTCTGCGACATGGAGTGTGAGTGTACGCTCAACCCTTTTGGCGTACGCTAACCTAGAAAATTCTATAAAAGGACCGAGACATCCAGGCATAAGGAACACACAAAAGAATAGAAAAGAGAGACAGAAACCCTACAGACAAAAGCATCAGGATGGCATCCCAAGATACTCGAGAAGACATGACCAATATGTTATTGCTACCCCACCAGCAAATTCGAAGAAACTACCCTTGGACAATAGAAGTAACACCCTATTTTAGCTGAGATTATGATTCATACAAAAAGGACAATCTGAAGCACCCTTTCGACATACCAGTTCCAACCTACAGTATCAAAGAGGGAGAACTCTATAAATACTTTCTTAATTGCTCCTACTCTCCTTATTTGCACTATGATAAAATTGCTCTTAAGAAACTAGGAGTATATTTTGAGCTTGCTGAACATATTAGGCGTATGGGTTGGATAGCTTTTGCATCTGAACGTGTGACTAGTTTTCAAATTCTTTACTACTTTGCAATTTAGTTCTGATATGCGAAGCTTTAATTTTTGTTGTTTGGGTGAGGAACATGGTGTGACCAATTTTGAACTATGAGACAAGCTTGGAATGCCATATAAAGCTAAAATTGATTTTGATAATCCAGCAGATATTCATAATGAATTGGCTAGATTGATTGGAGTGCCAAAATTTGATAAGACACATGCATATGCACATCTAATTAAAGATAACACCATACTTTCTCTGTAGTATTTTATTGCTTTTAGCTACTTTGCAAGTATAAATCTAGATTGTGTAACTACGACAGAACTTTATGCTCTCTTATGTGCTAGATATGGTTATACTTTTAATACACGTGGCACTATTATGCATAATGTTTAGAAGTATATTACTTTACAAAAAGTGGAGATCGAAGCACTCAAACAAATAAATCATGAAATTGGCATGGACTTAATCACTTTAAAGGCGGCCATTCAACACTGACACAATGTCAGAAGGACATGCAAAAAGGAGCTTCGTACATACATATTCCACTAGGAAAAGAAACTTCGCACAATTTTGCTCGAACACTGCAATTTCCAAGAAGTCCAGCTAAAGCAAAACAGAAGTGTAAATACTCTATTAGTGAAGGTGGCACAGTACATACCTCCTCCACCTCCACGTGACCGTTGATCAGGACAGTACCGTTCACTCTCACTTTTCTCTTTTGGTATATGTATTTTAAATTTTTTCTATTATGTGATGTTTTATGAGTCAGTCTCCCTTCACATTGAGGATAATATGTTCAATAAGTATGGGGGTGTATATCTGATTTCATTTTGCTTTTGCATGTGATCGAGTCTAGATATTATATTTAGGATGTGTGTTTGTCTTATTTGATCGAGTCACCTACTTGAACTTGCAATCTTGAATTTACGAACTGTTAGGAACTTAAAATCCCGAGGAAAGCTAGTGTTAGGACTAAAATAGCAAGGATAGTATAAAATACATATTGAGAGGTAGTTCTTGCTTTTTAAAAACTTCATAACCGAATTAATTAATCAATGAGTTATGGGATTGTGAGAACATGTGAGTAGTCGAGGGGACATGCTCTTAGTAACCAATAACTCTGCATTGTATAGTATAAATATTTTCAATAGCTTGAACTTGTGCTTACTGCAAAGAACACCCCCAACCCCCAATAGCTTAAAAAATCTATTTGGAAAAGAACATCGGTTAGATATTGGCAATCCTCGAACAAAGGAAAAA
Organism: Hypericum androsaemum; assembly: GCA_963995505.1. Classification (NCBI taxonomy): domain Eukaryota; kingdom Viridiplantae; phylum Streptophyta; class Magnoliopsida; order Malpighiales; family Hypericaceae; genus Hypericum; species Hypericum androsaemum. The sequence goes on from OZ023189.1 coordinate 8,597,590, forward strand.
AAAGAGAAAAAAAGCTTGGGAGATCCAAGGAAAAAAGTGAGAAAAAATAATAATACACCAATAGTCCATAAAAAATTAAAGGGTGGACTTAATAGATGGGGTTAATACCAGCCCAACCAGGACAAGCTTAAAGATGGTGGAGATAGCTATAAAAAAATTCAGTGTGAAAAGCCATAGAGTAGCTCGGCCTGCTAAACTCCTAAAGTGAGTCCTCAAGCTGCTATTCAAGCCAAAAATTATTTTGGGGTGAGGTTAAATGATGGAAAAATCTCTGTAGTGATTCACATAGAGAACTTAATGAATGATAAATCTAGATCGTTGCCTCACACTTTAGATTTGCCAGTTATATCATAACCTTGGTAGTTGTCTCGCACGTATGTGTTACTAATATTACTAATAGTACTTTAGAAAATTCCGAATAACATTTCATAATTAAATCTGTCAATGTGTTAGGATACCGTGCTCTACTTTATCATCACTGCATTTACCTAGATTTTTTTACGCACTTTCATTACTGTCTCTATTTCAATTTTTGTATTCATTTCTACTGCTTTAATAGTCACGATTTGCGAATCAATTTTACATTGATTCTTGTGCCAATCTCTTAGTTCGGACATATTTACTATTATATTATTTGCGTAGAATTGATAGATTAATCCCTAAAGTTATCCCTATCATCTTTACTTTGTTTGCTCTTATTACATCAGTAACACCTATGGTTGCATCGAAATCAAATTGTTTTTAGGTTATCAACCAGATTTACAACTGAGTTCTTGCAACTATGATAAAGAGTCATGGAGTGGTGAAACTTGTCCATACTAAGTCATACTGCAGACAACATACTTTGATTACTCTTCGGAACCTGATTTCAACTCCTTAGTTTTGTAAAAGGTTTCTCCACTTCGATTACTCTTCAGAACCTGATTTCTACTCTTTAGTTTTGTATAAGTTTCTCCAACATGATTTCTATTCTTTAATTTTGTATGAGGTTTCTGTTGGAATTTACTAGCACGAACCTCTAAGATCATCGCAGCGGAAGTTAAAATTTTAACCAACACGTACCCAATTTTGCCGGTATAACATAAAACATAAGAGTATAGTTAGAGAATTCTTACAGTATGTTGTAGATCGAATTCTCTACTATGGAGTCCACGTAACCCTTGTCTACGAACTCCTCGAACATTGAATCCCTTGAGAATCTGCTAGGAGAACTCTATGCCAAAGGATGTGAAGAATGAATTTTCTATCTAGGTTTTGGTATGTATGTCACACCTTTAAAACCTTAGATGTCCATGTATATATATAGAAAAAAACTTACTTAAGCCTTAAGTAAGAAGTGTTTAGAAAGCCATCAAAATTGACCTTTCTAAAGCAATCAATTTTGAATTCCAATTTTGGGCTTTGAAGCCCAATCTCGTATGGGCCTTGAAGCCCAATCTCGTATGGGCTTGGAGGCCCAATTTTCCTTTCCTTGACCAAGTAAAACGTGGCCAACATTTTTCATATATATAGTTATTTGATTAAATCCAATCTAATCAAATAATTATAATACTATCTAATAGAATTATAATATTTCTCCACAGATTAAATATTCTTGATCAAATTAATATTTAATCTAACCAACTTCAATTTGTAACAAAGACTACATGTTGTGTGACACATAGGCCCTCATATGTTAAGCGATTAGTCAAACTAATGGTCTTAATTGAACCCTAGACAATAGACCAGACAATCTCAACATGTGAGGTACGTTGCGAGGATACTGCAACTACCTGTAATCTGAAGCTCATATTGATACGGTCCTTTCATTCGCAAATATTCGATTAAGTCTTGAACATGATTAAAGTATCTATTTAAATAATTTAATCATATTATCTCTTTCTACTAATTGATCATATTGTCACTTCGGATACCATTCCAAAAGTGACGTGCATTGGCCAATGACTAACGATCCAATTAGTTATGAGAAGAAAAGTATTTTCTCCAAGTCTATTTGAGGAATGAATCCTATTCTTGGCTCAACTACCACGCACATGTACTTCGTGATGTACCTAACACGTGCTGTATCTACCATGTCAAGAGTGCAAGCGTTGGTCATGGTCAAAGTCCATCACTCTGTACATGTCGTGCGTATTGACCTCAAGTCGGAGGACTACTTCACTACTTCACAAACCGATATTCCCGTAGACACGTAAATAGAATACACCAAATAGATTTTCGGTCGGGTATGCCAATAGTCTCCAAAGTATCTGTGCATCCATCATGAAATACCTAGTATCTGGTAGTTGTGAGAAACACTACATCCTCTAAGGATATGATGCAGATCGCACACCAATCTCAATCGTATCATCAATATCTCATTCTCGATGATCATTGATTGTGGCTATTTAAGAACTACGTGCATAGTCATCTGAGATCTCACATTCTCAATGACAACACTAGTTCATGGAAACATAAATATGAATATATGCAAACAATCAAACATTATATTCATTTATGTAATGCCGAATATTATTAATGCACATTAATAATATAACTGAATGTGATCAAGTATAATGTCCTTATATCGATTGTCTCTAGGACATCTATACTAACAATCTCCCACTTGGCCTAGAGCCAATCACCCATATGTCTAACACTTAGACTCTCGAAGTATCTAGTTTGGTGAAAGGATCAGCCAGGTTATCCTATGTAGAAATTCGTTCTAATTTTATTTCGATTGTTGAATCTGCGGTCGTGTCTCGCTTGGAACTATTTTAGCTCACTATTCTGCCATTGAGTATGAAGCCATACGTCTATTGTGACTTGGAAGTCATCACAATCAGTCATGATCGGTAAACTCAGTTACCACAAGTTCTGGTTGCCTACCATAGACTAAGATACTTTAGAATGTTCTTAACAACAACCCAGTGACGTTCACCTGGGTTCTTCTAAAATCTACCAGTGATACTAATAGCGTAGGCCACATCGGGTCTAGTGCAAGTCATGGCGTACATGATTGATCCAATCGCAGATGCGTATGGGATACCTTCCATGTACTCAATTTCTGCTTCTTCAGAAGGACAATCTTTCTTTGACAGCTTAATCCCATAATTCGCTGGCAGGTAACCTCTCTTAGAGTCTTTCATTTTAAAATGCTTTAGTACCTTATCTATGTATGTAGATTATGACAGCCCCAACATCCTTCTAGATCTATCTCTATAAATCTTTATTCCAAGGATGTAGTAGGCTTCACCCAAGTCTTTCATCATAAAGGCCTTGGACAGCCAATCCTTCACAAATTGTATTAGCGGGCAACTATTTTCCAGAATCAATATGTCATCAACATATATGATAATGAAAATAGTCTTATCTCTGTAGCTTTTTCGATAAACGCATAGATCTTCTGCATTTCTAACGAAGTCAAACGATTTGATAGTTTTGTCAAAATGGATATTCCAACTCCTAGAAGCTTGCTTTAATCCATAAATAGATCTTTGCAGCTTACATACTAATTTTGAATTTGACTTGGATACAAAATCTTCTGACTGTGTCATAAACACTTTCTCCTTGAGATTCCCATTAAGGAAAGCCATTTTGACATCCATTTGCCAAATCTCATAATTATAGTATGCTGCTATAGCAAGTAAAATCTGAATGGACTTGATCTTTGCAACTAGTGAAAAGGTCTCGTCATATCAATGCCTTTGCATTGCCTATAATCCTTTGCCACCAACCTAGCCTCGTAGGTTTGCACTTTGCCATCTGCATCGATCTTCTTCTTGAAGACCTATTTGCAGCCGATGGGTCTAATCCCTTCAAGAAATTCTACCAAGTCCCAGACTTGGTTTGTTTACATCGAGTCCATCTCTGATTTCATGGCTTCTAGCCACTTCCCTGAATTGATGTCTGACATCGCTTCAGTATAACTCTTATGTTCATCCTTGTCCGGATTTCCACATCATCATGTTTCTCCAAGAGAAAAGTAAACTTGACGGGTGGACGATGAACCCTAGTAGACTTACGGAGTTGCATTTATGCAGGCTGTTCATTCTGATCATGAAGAGGCTCTTCTGCAATGATCTGATCAATGCCAGGAGAATTCTCAGGAGCGACGCTTTCGCGTGTTTCCTAAGTAGGAGATTGAACAATGTCCAAATTGTTCTCATTCAGTCTAATTGGGGTATCTTCTGAGATATTCCTAATTAAACTCCCACTGGCTGGAAGATTATAACCTAGTGATAAACTTCCACCATGAGAATCACTGAATGCTCCCACTGATTCCTTATTATGGTTATCCGACGAGTTCTCAACCTCAGCATTATCTTGTGATTCTTGAATTTCTTCAATCTGTATCTTTTTAAGACCTTGTCCTTTAAAGACATAGTCATTTTCAAGACATTGTCCTTTAAATACATAGTCATTTTCAAGGAACGTCGCCTGTCGAGAAACAATAATCTTTTGTTTCTCAGGGAGATAGAAATAATATCCTTTTGTTTCCTTAGGATATCCCATAAAGTAACCTTTTTTACCTTTGGATTCTAACTTATCAGTGAGCATCTTCTTCATATACGCAGGGCAACCCCACGTTCTAATATGTGAGAATGATGGCTTCTTGCCACTCCATAACTCATATGGCGCTCTCTCAACTGATTTAGATAGAATCCTATTCAGAATGTAGATTGAGCATTGGAGTGCGTAACTCCAAAGAAATATTGGAAGAGAGGAAAAACTCATCATGGACCTCACCATGTCTAACAGGGTTTGGATCCTCCTTTCGGATACACCATTCATCTGTGGTGTTCCGGGAGGTGTCCATTGTGATTGGAATTCATGTAACTTTAAATAATCCAGGAATTCTTGGCTAAGGTATTCACCTCCTTGATCTGATCGAAGAGTCTTAATACTCTTCCTAAGCTATTTCTCAACTTCTGCCTTATACTCCTTAAACTTCTCAAAGGCCTCAGATTTATGTTTCATAAGATACACATATCCATACCTAGAGAGGTCATCAGTAAAGTAATGAAGTATCCAAAACCACCCCTTGCTAGAGTGGGTAGTGGCCCACACACGTCACTGTGAACTACCTCTAACACTTCTTTGGCTCTTACACCTTTCCTAGAAAAGGGTTTGTTAGTCATTTTACCCTTGAGACAAGATTCACAATCTCCAAAAGACTCAAAGTCAAATGGGGTTAAGTAGTCTAACTTTTTTAACCTTGCAATTCTTTTCTCATTGGCATGACCAAGTCTACAATGCCATAAGAAGGTGGAATTTTCCTGATTACTTAATTTGAGCTTCTTGTTATGCACATGTCACGACCCAAATTTGTGGTCGGTGACCGACGCTAGATCATGTCAAACTTAATATAATAAACCACAACCTAGCAAGCCTCAAATCATAATATATCATTCCTATTACCAGGATTGTCAAAAAAAAAATTTTCACAACATTGTTTCTTCAAACAAACATATTTATCGTGTCCAAAACCTGGTAGGCGTTAGAGTACACATCTCCAACGTCATATCATCAAACTCATTCTTTTAAAACATAAACATAAATTTATACATACATTACCTATTAACATTAATCTAAGATCATATGTCAAAGACCAACAAATATGTACAATGGAGCGACCTAGATTACAAAGACAAAGACCATCCGGAGACCTTTGAATGTAGCCCGAGAAAGAAAGACAACGTGCTAAACTCGGATGAAAAAGCTTCTCCAGATGCAAACCACGGCTCAAATCTCTTCACCTGTGGATTGAAGTAAGGGATAAGTGCTTTGAAACACTTAGTAAGCAAATATTATAAGTAACATGTATTTAACCAACCAGTTGTTCCCATCAAACCCAGCCAAAATACTAACACACAACTAAGACAACAAAAGACTACTTCACAGACAAGGTCATCAAAGAATTTACGTATCACACGTAAACAGAACTTCAGATAGACTTTCACAGAACATATAACACAATTCGGATGAACTTCAGATAGGTCTAGATAGTGTCACGCCCACTCCGACACGAGGATACCATATCTTAAAGGCGCCATCAGAACCCAACCCCGCCGACCAAACAGATCATATCGTATACATATCCAATGTATCCTCAAAATATGTGCACATATGCCAACGTCCCCAGTTGGTCACGGGTAGACCTCATCATCCGCCATCTCACAAATCACATACCAAACTTTTCAAAATTCATATTCATACACAGACAATCCAAAAGCAACATCAAATATCAAATAGACCAAAATCAAACCCAATACCATATTTCAAACCGATCAAAGGTATATTAAAAGAAGCATATCACCCACGTCTAGTTAACTAAACACATGTTACAAAGAATATCCACTTACAAAGCAATGGTTGCTCAAACCATTTAAAGAGAAGCTCCTTGCTTCGTTATACAAGTCGTGGTACTCGGATTCAAACGTCGGTTAACTAGTCAAAAGAATAATTAACCACTATCATTACACGCCTCTCTAGCAAGTAAATATCATTTAATCATGCAAACGTTACTGTATTTTTACGTCCAAATAATTAATTTATCTAACTCACCAATTCCTTAATTAGGTATTGACTATGCTCAAATATTTACTCTATTCCACTATAAGATTAAGATTTTCAACTTAATTTACTTACCATATGTTTATTTACAATACGTTAAATTTCAATTTCCCTTACTAATAATTCATATACTTTAACTAACATAGATAAGCCCTTACCTGACCAGATTTTCTTTTCCTTTACTGTGTTCTTCTTCCCTCTAATTTATCTTCCCTTTCTTTTTATTTCTCCGATTTCCTTTTTTTGGGTTCATTTTAGTGGAAAGGATAAAGTAAGTAATTTATATTACTTACAGTAAGTTTCAACCGCCTCTGACTTTTCTTTTCTTGCTTGGTGTCAACAATTATGCCACGTTTTCTTTTTGATCTTATCATCTTTTTTTTTTTTACTTTCTTCTGTTGTTATCTTGTTAAAATTATCCAAATTCAATTTCATCTCTTTTTCTATTCTTTCTGGTAATAACGTAACCAACTCATGATTTTCTTCCTTTTATATTTTAATTTCTTATGCTCTTATCTTTATTTCATAAGATTATCCAAATCTAACTTGATCCCTATTTTATTTGGTAGGCTACCTTCTTTCATACCATATATATATATTTGTCTAACTAGGACTCCCTCTTTTTTTTCATACCATATATATATATATAATTTTTTTTCCTTATCCAATTTTACAAGCTAAAATTCAACTAGCTCTTAATCCGTCTCAGAATTATTTACAAATCTTGTCACTCGACAGCTAAATATAATTTGCTTAAATTATCAAACTTAATATGGCTAATCATCATATGGAATAGTAAATTCAAAATTTAGGTTAACTTAAATAAAATCACATAACAAATATTTCCAATACTGACAAAATCAGACCTATATCAAAGCACCGTAAATTCTTGATTTGTTTCGGCCAGATTATTTCATAAATCACAAAACTAAAAGAATAAAGTTATAGATCTAGGTGTTATGAATCTACACAAATTAAAATCACCTAATTTGGAGTCCGGATGAGAAAGTTATGCCTATTTTACCGAATAATGATAGACTAAGCCTAAACCCTTCCAAAACCAACCTTATTATGTTGTAACCAATTTGATTGAAGGGTGAGGGTATCACATTCTCCCCTCCTTATAAAATTTGGTCCCCGAATTTACGTAATGGAAGGTTAACTTACTTGTCATACAAATAGATGTGGGTACTTGATTTTCATTTCTCCCTCCATTTCCCAAGTTGCCTCAGCCAAAGAACGATTTGCCCATTCGACCTTGACCATCGGAAGCTCTCTATTCCGAAGCTTTCTAACTTCATGATCCAAAATCCTTATTGGATTTTCTTGATATGTCAAATCTCCACTAATCTCCACTATCTGTGGCTCCAAAATATGTGTAGAATCGTGCAAGTATCGCTTAAGCATGGAGACATGGAACACTGGATGAATATGCGATAAAGATGGTGGCAAAGCCAATCGATATGCCACTGGTCCAACTCGCTCCAAAATCTCAAATGGGCCAATATATCTAGGACTGAGTTTGCCCCTTCTTCCAAACCTCATTGTTCCCTTCATAGGTGAAACCTTGAGGAAAACATGTAGTCCCACATCAAACTCAATATCCTTTCGTCTCTTATCTGAGTATGACTTTTGCCGACTTTGAGCTGTTTCTAGCCTTTGTCGAATCAACTGTATCTTCTCATTGGTTTCTTCTACTAAGTCATTACCCAATAGTTGTTTCTCACCAACCTCATTCCAACATAACGGAGATCTACATTTTCTTCCATACAAAGCTTCATATGGAGCGATCTTAATACTTGACTGGTAGCTATTATTATAAGCAAACTCCATCAATGGCAAATAACGATCCCAACTTCCTCCAAAATCAATGACACAAGTTCGCATCATATCTTCCAATATCTGAATAACACGCTCAGACTGGCCATCTGTTTGAGGATGAAAGGCCGTACTCAAATCCAATCGAGTTCCCATAGCCTCATGAAATTGCCTCCAAAATCTTGATGTGAAATGTGTTCTATGATCAGATACAATTGAAACTGGTACACCATGAAGGCGAATAATTTCATCCATAAATATCTGAGCAAACCTACTTGCATCATATGTACTCTTTATTGGTAGGAAATGTGAAGATTTTGTCAATCTGTCTACAATAACCCACACTGCATCATAACCTTTGGAAGTAGTTGGAAGTCCTACTAACAAATCCATCGTTATCTGCTCCCACTTCCACATTGGAATCTCAAGAGGTTGTAGTAATCCAGAAGGTCTCTGATGCTCTGCTTTTACCTGTTGACAAGTCAGACACTTCGAAACAAACTTTGCAATGTCCTTTTTCATACCTTGCCACCAATAATTGCATCTCAAATCATGGTAGATTTTTGTAGATCCAGGGTGCATACTGTAGACCGCTTGGTGTGCCTGAGTCAATAGTTCCTTTCTTAGATCTCCAACATCAGGGACAACCACTCGAGAACCAAAATACAAGATACCATTAGCACTAAGTCGAAATTTAGGTGATTCACCCTGTTCAACTTGTTCCATCATCACAATAACCTCTGGATCCTCCCATTGCAATTCCATAACCTGTCCTCACAAGGTAGGTCTCATATGCATCTCTGCTAGAAACTTTGGCTGAATTAAGGATTTTCGACTTAAAGCATCAGCTACCACATTAGCTTTCCCAGGGTGATAGTTAATGGTGCAGTCATAATCCTTAAGTAACTCCATCCACCTCCTCTGTCTTAAGTTCAAATCTCGTTGCTCAAAGATATACTTGAGGCTTTTATGATCTGTATATATCTCAAACTTCTCACCATACAAGTAGTGCCTCCAAATTTTCAGTGCAAACACAACAGCTGCCATTTCCAAGTTATGGACTGGATAATTCTCTTCATGTTTCTTCAGCTGTCTAGAGGCATAAACAATAGCATTCTTGTGTTGCATAAGAACACATCCCAATCCGACTCTTGAAGCATCACAATACACTAAATATCCACCTGATCCTGATGGTAGAACCAATACAGGTGCATGGGTTAACCGATCCTTCAATTCTTGAAAATTCTCTTCACATCTTCCCGACCATTCATACTTGGTATTTTTATGAGTTAGCCGAGTTAACGGTGCTGCCAAAGTAGAGAATCCTTTGACAAATCGTCGATAATACCCGGCTAAACCCAAAAAGCTGCGTATCTCAGTAACATTAGCTGGGGCAGGCCAATTCACAATAGCTTCCACCTTCTTTGGGTCAACTGACACTCCATCTTTAGACACCACATGTCCTAGAAAAGCTACACTTTGAAGCCAAAACTCACACTTTGAGAATTTAGCATATAGCTTTTTCTCTCGTAGCGTCTGCAACACTTGCCTAAGGTGTCTCTCATGATCCTCCTGATCAATAGAGTAAATCAATATATCGTCAATAAACACAACCACAAATTGATCCAGGAAAGGCTTGAAATTCCTGTTCATCATATCCATAAAGGCAGCTGGGGCATTAGTCAATCCAAATGGCATAACCAAAAACTCATAATGGCCATATCGAGTCCTGAATGCCGTCTTTGGAATGTCCATCTCTCTAATCCGCAACTGATGATACCCCGATCTCAAGTCAATCTTAGAAAACCATTTAGATCCCCGCAACTGATCAAACAAATCATCTATTCTCGGAAGAGGATATCGGTTGTGCATAGTTACCTTATTCAGCTTTCGGTAGTCTATGCACAATCGTAAACTCCCATCTTTCTTCTTCACAAATAGCACTGGGGCTCCCCACGGAGAAACACTAGGCCTTATGTACCCTTTATTCAACAAATCTTGCAACTGATCTTTCAACTCTTTCATTTCAGCTGGAGCCATACGATAAGGTGGTATAGAGATTGGTTCAGTTCCTGGTTCAAGATCAATACAGAATTCAATCTCCCTCTCTAGAGGTAAGCCTGGTAAATCCTCTAGAAATACATCTGGGTACTCTCTCACAATAGGAACATGATCTACCAAAACATCTTCTTTCTTTATTTCCTTTACCATAGCTAAATAGCTTGCACATCCTTTCCTTAGAAACTTGCTAGCTTTCATGTAAGAGATAAGCTTTGCAGTAGTCACCTTTTTCTCACCCTGAAACTCAAACTCTGCCTCATCTGTTGGATGGAAAATCACTCTTTTTCCAAAATAATCCACTATCGAATGATAAGTGGATAACACGTCCATACCCACTATGATATCAAAACCATCCATATCCAATATGTATAGATCAGCTGACAAGTCATGCCCACTAATTTGAATATTGCAGGATCTAACAACTTCACAAACATATACAAACCCACCCGAAGGAGTGGCAACGATCATTGACTCATCCAGACATACAGGCATAGCATTCAAACATTGAACATATTGGGATGACACAAAAGAGTGTGTAGAACCCGAATCAAATAGAATACGTGCATAAGATGATCCAATGGAAAGGTTACCTGACACCACAGTGTTACTAGCATCAGCATCTCTCCTGGTCAAAGCATACACTCTAGGCTGTGCACCGCCTCCTCCACTATCAGACTTAGGTCCCTCAATCCTCAAACCTACTTCTCTTTGATCAAGTAGATTGCCCTGCTGAACTTGTGGTCGAGGAAAGTGTTGTGTTGGCGGCCTAACTATCAAACTTGCCACTTGCTTACGCTGATCGATTGTAGGACAGTCTTTCACCAAGTGACCTTGCATACCACAGCGAAAACAAGCTCCTGTCCTTTTATAACAAATATCTCCAGGATGTTGTTTACCACAACTTTGGCATCTCCTGAAATTACTGGACTGGTTCTTACTGAATTGCTGACCACGAAAATCCTTCCCTCTACCAAAACTACCAACTGGTCCTCCACCCTTTGACGATACTGGCTGAATGTTGGTCCATCTCTCTTGCTGTCTAAAGCCTTGGTTGAAACTCCTTTGTAGTGGTTTTTCAAACTTCTGAAATTTTGGTTGACTTTGGACCACTCGACGTTCATTATCTCGCATCTCCAAGGTTCGAGCACAATCCACTGCAGCTGCATATGTCTCGAAACCACGAGGATACATAACTTTAAACATAGAATCATCAAGCCCACGAACAAACCTCTTTACCTTCATCTCATCATTGGGAACCAAGTGTTTTGCATACCGTGACAGATAAGTGAACCTCTCATCATATTGAGATACTGTCATCTCTCGGGTCTTCACCAATCGCTCAAATTCAAAAGCTTGGGCATCTTTCAAACTCTCTGGTAAGAACCGATCCAACAAGGCCTTAGTAAAGATCTCCCAAGTCCATGCATATGATCCCTCATTTTGGAACCAAACTCCAGCCACACCTACCAACTTAAATGATGCCAACTCCACCATTCGCTCTTTATCACACCTTAAGATTCTTCTCCTCTTCTCCATCTCATCAATGAATACTTGAGGATCATCACTTAAGCCAGAAAATGTTGGTGGATGCAACTTCAAGAACTCACCCAAAGAGTCATCTTTAGCAGCTAATGTAACATTCTGCTCTAATTGTGTTTGCTGAGCAACGATGAATTTCTCCATTGCTTTCATAACTCTGTCTACACCATCACCACCCTGCCTCTCCATCTCAGAAGTAGGAACAGCAGCAACAGGTGGTGGAATCTCATCTCTAGTGACCCTACCAGCGGTAGTGGCCTCAACTTGTGGTGTAGTCTCAGATGCAACATCATTCCTCTGCCTTTGGAAGCTTTCACCATGCTCCCTAACCGTATCCATACCACTACGTGTAATTGTCATATCCTCCTATACAAATAAGTCAGAATTAAGCATACCAAAGGACAACACAACAAAAGAGGTTCAAGGACAAGACAAATCCTATGCTCCATTATACATAACACATAATTCAAATAATAAGCTAGGTTCAAACCTAGTGCTAAGACCGAGCTCTGATACCAAGTCTGTCACGACCCAAATTTGTGGTCGGTGACCGGCGCTAGATCATGTCAAACTTAATATAATAAACCACAACCTAGCAAGCCTCAAATCATAATATATCATTCCTATTACCAGGATTGTCAAAAAAAAAATTTTCACAACATTGTTTCTTCAAACAAACATATTTATCGTGTCCAAAACCTGGTAGGCGTTAGAGTACACATCTCCAACGTCATATCATCAAACTCATTCTTTTAAAACATAAACATAAATTTACACATACATTACCTATTAACATTAATCTAAGATCATATGTCAAAGACCAACAAATATGTACAATGGAGCGACCTAGATTACAAAGACAAAGACCATCCGGAGACCTTTGAATGTAGCCCGAGAAAGAAAGACAACGGGCTAAACTCGGATGAAAAAGCTTCTCCAGATGCAAACCACGGCTCAAATCTCTTCACCTGTGGATTGAAGTAAGGGATAAGTGCTTTGAAACACTTAGTAAGCAAATATTATAAGTAACATGTATTTAACCAACCAGTTGTTCCCATCAAACCCAGCCAAAATACTAACACACAACTAAGACAACAAAAGACTACTTCACAGACAAGGTCATCAAAGAATTTACGTATCACACGTAATCAGAACTTCAGATAGACTTTCACAGAACATATAACACAATTCGGATGAACTTCAGATAGGTCTAGATAGTGTCACTCCCACTCCGACACGAGGATACCATATCTTAAAGGCGCCATCAGAACCCAACCCCGCCGACCAAACAGATCATATCGTATACATATCCAATGTATCCTCAAAATATGTGCACATATGCCAACGTCCCCGGTTGGTCACGGGTAGACCTCATTATCCGCCATCTCACAAATCACATACCAAACTTTTCAAAATTCATATTCATACACAGACAATCCAAAAGCAACATCAAATATCAAATAGACCAAAATCAAACCCAATACCATATTTCAAACCGATCAAAGGTATATTAAAAGAAGCATATCACCCATGTCTAGTTAACTAAACACATGTTACAAAGAATATCCACTTACAAAGCAATGGTTGCTCAAACCATTTAAAGAGAAGCTCCTTGCTTCGTTATACAAGTCGTGGTACTCGGATTCAAACGTCGGTTAACTAGTCAAAAGAACAATTAACCACTATCATTACACGCCTCTCTAGCAAGTAAATATCATTTAATCATGCAAACGTTACTGTATTTTTACGTCCAAATAATTAATTTATCTAACTCACCAATTCCTTAATTAGGTATTGACTATGCTAAAATATGTACTCTATTCCACTATAAGATTAAGATTTTCAACTTAATTTACTTACCATATGTTTATTTACAATACGTTAAATTTCAATTTCCCTTACTAATAATTCATATACTTTAACTAACATAGATAAGCCCTTACCTGACCAGATTTTCTTTTCCTTTACTGTGTTCTTCTTCCCTCTAATTTATCTTCCCTTTCTTTTTTTTTCTCCGATTTCCTTTTTTTTGGTTCATTTTAGTGGAAAGGATAAAGTAAGTAATTTATATTACTTACAGTAAGTTTCAACCGCCTCTGACTTTTCTTTTCTTGCTTGGTGTCAACAATTATGCCACGTTTTCTTTTTGATCTTATCATCTTTTTTTTTTTACTTTCTTCTGTTGTTATCTTGTTAAAATTATCCAAATTCAATTTCATCTCTTTTGCTATTCTTTCCGGTAATAACGTAACCAACTCATGATTTTCTTCCTTTTATATTTTAATTTCTTATGCTCTTATCTTTATTTCATAAGATTATCCAAATCTAACTTGATCCCTATTTTATTTGGTAGGCTACCTTCTTTCATACCATATATATATATTTGTCTAACTAGGACTCCCCCTTTTTTTTCATACCATATATATATATATATAATTTTTTTTCCTTATCCAATTTTACAAGCTAAAATTCAACTAGCTCTTAATCCGTCTCAGAATTATTTACAAATCTTGTCACTCGACAGCTAAATATACTTTGCTTAAATTATCAAACTTAATATGGCTAATCATCATATGGAATAGTAAATTCAAAATTTAGGTTAACTTAAATAAAATCACATAACAAATATTTCCAATACTGACAAAATCAGACCTATTTCAGAGCACCGTAAATTCTTGATTTGTTTCGGCCAGATTATTTCATAAATCACAAAACTAAAAGAATAAAGTTATAGATCTAGGTGTTATGAATCTACACAAATTGAAATCACCTAATTTGGAGTCCGGATGAGAAAGTTATGCCTATTTTACCGAATAATGATAGACTAAGCCTAAACCCTTCCAAAACCAACCTTATTATGTTGTAACCAATTTGATTGAAGGGTGAGGGTATCACAGCACATTAAGAAAATCATGTTCACTATTTAACAAGTATAAACTATTCGAAAGAGAGGCATTTCCATAAACAATACCATTTTTTGAGAAGCAGCAACTACTTTTAGAAAAATAGAAGGAAAAACCTTCAATGTCTAACATCGGAATGGAAATAATGTTTCTGGTAATAGATGGAACAAAATAACAATTATTAAGTTCCAGTCTATACCCACTCGGTAAGTCTATACTATATGTCTCTACGCATTCGGCAGCAACTCATGCTCCATTACTTGCGTATAGGGCTACTTCCCCAGGTCTAACTGCCCTGCTCTCTGCGAGACCTTCCACATTCGTACAAAATGTGTAAGCCATATGCGGTATCTAATACCCAGTAGTCAGTTCTATTAGTGGACATATTTATCTCAATAACAAACATACCTGTTCTGGGGCCAGAAATACCTAGTGTCTTATTCTCAGCAGCCAGAACCTTGCAGTCTCTCTTCCAGTGCCCCTTTTGCTTACAGTAGAGGCACACATCCTTTTCAACCCACTCTTTCTTTTGAATACCACCCTTAGGTTTAAGGAACTTTAGCTTAGAACTATTTTTAGCCTTATTCTTCTGCTTCTTTCTGCCTTTAAGCGCAGAGCTAGAAGAGGAGCCCACCATGAGCACATTCCTTTCCTTCAAGAAGTACCTTCAAAAGTCTTAAGCATGTTATGCAGCCTAGGCCTAGCCGTACCAAGTAACATTACACACTACGCCTGCTTTGCATCATCCTGATGCTTCTTTTGAGCTTCTACGTCAAATATAGAAAGTTCAGAAGAATCAGCCACAGGGATAACAGGGATGGTCGTGTCTAACACATACTCAATCTTTTCTTGCCTTAGCATCAAATGCATGTTTCAGTGCTAATTTAGAAAGTTTGGCCTAGCCAACTTGTTTGATTCTAGTATAAATCTCAACGACATGTTAGCCATTTCAATACACCTAAGGAAATAAATTAAAACGGGAATTAAAATGCATAATTCCTATGATCATCATTCAGCAATCAAAATCAACACGACATTTAGCTTTATTTTGTCTCCATTATTTTTACATACTCAACGACCTCATCGCAAGAGTACGAATTTATATCTAATATAAATCTTAATGGACTAGGATCCACATTCCTACTATCACAACCCCTGCTTTGGCTGGTGATTGTAACAGCATAACTGGTAGGTCTCCAAACCAATTGTAGTTCATATAATTCCTAGTTATCGGACCCAGTCCAATTGATGTCCCCTCATTATTTACTTGCTTTGGCTAGTGAAATAATTTTAGGTAGTTTACAACCATCACACGACGACATTCACATATCCTATAAGAGTTTCATAAGACGTAGTTCCAAGCAAAAGACTTTGGTCTTAAATACTATAGAACAAAATCTCGGTTTCTCTTAATTATGACGGAAGACATCATTCATTCTAAATGAAAATCAGATTTAAGTTTGAGGAACATTTTATATCGGGATATTTAACTTGCTTAAACAAGATCCATTTATTGTTCACATATTATTTCATAAGATTCAACTTATAAATTAAATGTAAACAATTATTAGAATCTAATTCATTATTTTCAGATCAGTCCAGGGACCTAATTGCAATTTTAGAATTAAATCAGAGACCAAAAAGTAATTTGCTAGCTATCACGAAAATTACAAAAAATCCGAGGACCGAATTGTAACTTCAAGAAAAAGTCCAAGGATCAAACTCTAATTCCATACTAGCAAAATTACAAATCCGTCCCTGCAATTAACCAGGGACTAAATTGCAATTTTATGATTAATTCAGGTACCATACCGTAATTAACTACCAGAGCCAAATTACAGAAACACCTAAGGGCATATCTACAAATTCAAATTTCATAAAATTGCAACGAAGCCCCTGAAGAACATCAAATTTCCAACATCAAGTCCCTGGGATAATTACAAATCGGTCCCTGACAACCGTCGACTGATCGGCGCCGATCTGGTCGACACCACCGGCCTCCAGACGAAGCCCACAACTAGGCGAGTCCTCCGGTGGTCCTAGACGGCCGTTGCACGCTGCGTGGCACCCGGTATTGGGTCAAAAACCTTTCGACCCAAAAATAACGCCGAAGCTTCGAAAGCTTCGTTCTCTCCGTCGGCGCATCACCGGTCGTCACCACCGCTGGTACGACGACGTCGCTCACAACATGGCGAGCACGTCGGTGGTACCCCGGCTCTGTGAATCGGTGCCTCGACGACGATGTCGTGGAGCCGCGGACCGAGTCTGGAAACGATGCCCGCGATGAGGCGAGCTCGTCCGTGGAGCCCGGTCTTAGATAGGCGTCGCGTGGCGCTCGCTGTCGTTGAGGACGCGGTGCCGCCTCTAAGGCGGTCCGATTTCTGCACCCGCGTCCATTAATTTCTTTTTTAAAAAAAATAGTCCAATCTGATTTTGGGCTTCAAAAGCCCACATACAATTTTCTCTTGTTACAGAATACACAACTAAGGCAACTTTCAAATCCAAAATTGGACATAAACATACTTGAATGAAATTTCACACAATTCATTCATGAATACTCATAAATTTATGCATACATCCATAAAATTAGCCTAGCTCTGATACCAATTGTTTGAATTTACTAGCACGAACCTCTAAGATCGTCATAGCGAAAATTAAAATTTTAACCAACAAGTACCTGATTTGGCAGTATAACATAAAATATAAGAGTATTGTTAAAGAATTCTTACAAGATGTTGTAGATCGAATCCTCTACTATGGAGTCCACGTAACCCTTGTCTACGAACTCCTCGAACGTTGAATCCTTTGAGAATCTGCTCAGAGAACTCTATGCCAAAGGATGTGGAGAATGGATTTTCTATCTAGGTTTTGGTATGTATGTCACACCTTTAAAACCTTAGATGTCCATGTATATATATAGGGAAAAACTTACTTAAGCCTTAAGTAAGAAGTGTTTAGAAAGCCATCAAAATTGACCTTTCTAAAGCCATCAATTTTGGCTTCCAATTTTGGGCTTTGAAGCCCAATCTCGTATCGGCCTTGAAGCCCAATCTCATATGGGCTTGGAGGCCCAATTTCCCTTTCCTTGACCAAGTCAAACATGTCCAATATTTTTCATATATATACTTATTTGATTAAATTCAATCTAATCAAATAATTATAATACTATCTAATAGAATTATAATATTTCTCCATAGATTAAATATTCTTGACCAAATTAATATTTAATCTAACCAACTTCAATTCATAACAAAGACTACATGTTGTGTGACCCATAGGCCCTCATATGTTAAGCGATTAATCGAACTAATGGTCTTAGTCGAACCCTAGACAATAGACCAAACAATCTTAACATATGAGGTACGTTGCGAGGATACTGCAACTACCTGTAATGTGAAGCTCATAGTGATACGGTCCTTTCATTCGCGAATACTCGATTAAGTCTTGAACATGATTAAAGTGTCTATTCAAACAACTTAATCATATTATCTCATTCTACTAATTGATCATATTGTCACTTCGGACACCATTCCAAAAGTGACGTGCATTGGTCAATGACTAACGATCGAATTAGTTATGAGAAGACAAGTATTCTCTCCAAGTCTATTTGAGGAATGAATCATATTCTTGGCTCAACTACCACGCACATGTACTTCGTGATGTACCTAGCACATGTCGTATCTATCCCGTCAGGAGTGCAAGCATTGGTCATAGTCAAAGTCCATCACTCTGTACATGTCGTGCATATTGACCTCAAGTCGGAGGACTACTTCACTACTTCACAAACCGATATTTCCGTAGACATGTAAATAGAATATACCAAACGGTTTTTCGGTCGGGTATGCCAATACTCTCCAAAGTATCTGTGCATCCATCATGAAATACCTAGTATCTCGTAGATGTGAGAACCACTACATCCTCTAAGGATATGATGCAGATCGCACACCAATTTTAATCGCATCATCAATATCTCATTCTCGATGATCATTAATTGTGGCTATTTAAGAACTACGTGCATAGTCATCTGAGATCTCACATTCTCAATGACAACACTAGTTCATGGGAACATAAACATAAATATATGCAAACAATCAAACATTATATTCATTTATGTAATGCCGAATATTATTAATGAACATTAATAATATAACTCAATGTGATCAAATATAATGTTCTTATATCGATTGTCTATAGGACATCTATAACAACAGTTTCTCCACTTGAGCTACTGTAGTGATTTACCGAGGCACGGTTCGCATGGTGTATTACTGTTTTCTCTCCAAATAAAATATCTACATATTAAAAAAAGCACGTGGAGTGCGACGTGGTTATCCTTGGATTTCTAGACCATACGTTCTCAAATGAGCATATGGAGTGCCCCTCGGCATGCTTACCACAATACAAAATGAATTGAGGGTTGGTCAAGTAAAAAAATTGATGTATTTTTTGGCACATCATTATGGATTAAAATGTGAATTCAAAGAAGTCAAAAGTCGTTGGGTTTAATGAGACAAGACGTATAAAAAAAATACGTGGAGTGCGACGTGGTTGTCCTTGGATTTCTAGACCATACGTTCTCAAATGAGCATATGGAGTGCCCCTCGGCATGCTTACCACAATACAAAATGAATTGAGGGTTGGTCAAGTAAAAAAATTGATGTATTTTTTGGCACATCATTATGGATTAAAATGTGAATTCAAAGAAGTCAAAAGTCGTTGGGTTTAATGAGACAAGGTATATAAAAATTGACAAGAGTATAGAGTTTAATCTTTGACGTTCGTAAAAATTTACCCTTAAAAATTTCAAAGGATGCAGACAATAGATATCAGTAAAGGTTTGTGTGAAAAAGAGAGCATGTTTTGTTGGAACAGTATACTTCTATTTCAAGTTACATCATGGTAAAATATATCTGGTTAGACGTTCTGAATATGGTATAAATGCGATCTAGACATATGTACAAGATAATTGCTACGAGAAGATTGTACCAGATTTGTTTTTTGAAAAGTTAAATTTTATTGATATTGTTTGATAGAAGAACAACTTGGGATTTCACGACCGTCAATCTCTTCAAAACCGTAATGTAAAAAAAATTATTAGAAAAAAACTACATGAGTGAAAGATTACCGTCGACAGCCATATGAGATAATATTGACGTGTTGGCTGTGTCAATTAAGACTTGCGGATCATACCACATCTTGCACCGTCAACTTTAGCCAGCTCATTTCCTGTCTTATTTAGTTGGGTTACTACAACCAACTTCCCCTCGTGTCTCTCCTCAATTCTCATAGCTGAACAATATGACAAATCACCTTTACAAAAAAAATGATAAATCAACATTTTTAATATTATAAAAATAACTAGGATAATTTAGTAAAATATGAATATAGTATTGTTTGTTATTTCATAAAATTTAAATTTAGATTTCATATCTAATTGTTCTCATTACATTCCAGAAGCTAGGTATGGCCATCGAAAAATACAACTGCTAACAAGTCTCTAAAATTAATAACATTTATGATCCTCCTGACTGAATGTCTGTAACTTGCTATACCTTACTTAATTGAAACCAACTGCCCTCTTCATCAACTTGCATAACTTGAAACCACACCAACCATACCCACTGATCCATTCATCTAATCTTGCCCACACCACATTGATATCCCATTCAAATCACAATGGACCACCCATCTACTAGAAACCACTTGGCTATTTCTTTTACTTTGCCGTTGGCTTCATTTGGATGACAGCAAGGGTACATAAAGCCGTTGGCTTTTTCTTTATTTAGTTTTGTTACTCCAACCAGCTACCCCGGTCCCTCAACTTCCATACCTTACGTAATAGAAACAACCGCTCCCTCAAAACAAAACCAACCATCCCATCTTATCTCTTGATGTCCCATTAAAATCTTCCCCACTGCACATTATATTGGTTTGGACAACCCAACTAATCAATCAATATCAACAATCAAGAATGGAGGTGGCAGGTGAAGAGCTGGATGGGAGTATGGCTGCGACGGTTGGGAGTTGGAGGGGTGCTGAGTTGTTGGGGATTAATTATGGTAATAAATGGTGTATGACCAGGAACTTCGTAAGTGGTATCTTACTGGGCCAGTCGTTTTCTCGGGCCATGGTCTCTGTTTGGATGTCACCGGTGCATATTTTTTGGGCCTTCACTGGAGGCTTTACTTTGGATTATGGGGGTTTTAATTTTGTCTTTTTTTCCTTTCAAGGTTTTATACTGGGTTGGGTAGAGTTGTATTTTACAATAAGATTTTCTAGATGTATTTTACAATAAGGTTTTCTAGATGTATAAGGTTTACTATGCAAATTGCTTGAATAGTACGGTGAGAGATTAACAACAACAAGAGGACATGGCAAAAGGGCATGCTGCTCTTTGCGCCTGCCACTTTGCATATGCAGACACAATGGCCCTCAAATGTACCATTAAACTCGGCATCCCGGACATAATAAGCTTTCACGGCCACCCTATTTCCTTGACACAAAGGGCCAATGCCATAGAGCATTCTTCTCCTGGCACTACTGGCCGCCTCGGCAGTGTATTAACGAGACTCGTCGGTCGTGGCATCTTTACTGCAGCCCCTTCTGAAGAGTCTGGTTGCGCTCTCCAGAAACTTAGAATTAGATAAACAAAAAATTAGAATTTTTTCTGATTCTCTTTTGCCTTCCGATATTTTTAGAATCAATAGAACAAGATTATAGCTCATTTTCGGTATTTTTCAAAATTAATAAACTTGTAGTTGTCTATCCACGTGCTACTTGCATAAGTTGATTTAGTCATCATTTTAGTTTTAAATTATTATTATGAGTTGGATCTCTAGTATGATTCTACGTAAGAATTTTGTTTTCAATAGGTTTCTTTTAGTTCTTTATAAGTAGGAGTTTTTCTATTACTTGGTTGTTGAATTTGACAAATAAAACCTTAGGATTTCCCCTAATTCTATTTCTCCTTTCAGTATTTTTAGAAACAACGAAACAAAACTATAGTTTGCTTCTGGTATTTTGTTAAATCAATTGGTTCTTTTGAAAAAAAGTATTTAATAGTTTTGCCAAAAAAAGTATTTAACAGTTTTGACGGTGCGAATTATTCGACAAATTTGACACAATTTCACATGTATTGAACTTAGTTACATTGGAAATGTCATCCCTGGAAGATCTTTGCAATCTGTTGTATCTCGATTTCCAGACATTAAGTCGTTAATTTAATGAAGTAGTACCGTTTATTCTATTTAAAAAAAACTTAGTTACATTGGTTTGCAGACGGGAATCAAGTAGCAGAATTTTTTTTCCACCAAAAAAAAAGTAGCACAATTTTTTACGGGTAAATTGGACTTTATTGATAAAAAGAGGAAATAACTAAAGCTAAGTAACTATTTCTTATTCAGACCACTTGTAAATTTTGGTGTCGTTGTAATAGACATAAATCTTTGTATTAACAGATCAAAATAATACGTCTTTTTTATTACAAGATGAATATGGAAAATTTTGTGTCGTTAGACTAAATGTACTTTGGCCAATATATTCTTTCCAATTATGCAATAAAAATAACTATTATTATTATTTCATTCCGACAGCTAATTCTCACCAACCGGTCGTACTCTACAGTATTTATTGTAATTATCATCCTAATCAGTAAGTTGCTGATCCGTGGAAAGATGAATGCTCTATATCTGAATCGTCTACTTTGGGATCAGAAAATATTGAACAATCGTTAGTTTCCTTGGAATTCCTATTCAGAGCAACCCGGAATTAGTTTTCCGATTCATCCGCGTTTTCTATTATGAAGTTTTATCAACATTGGCAATGGATATTGGACGTGTTGGAATTTTAGCAGTACGAACTTCCAAGGTCGTAGCAGAGGAAGCTTAAAATTTTCGCCAACACCGAACTTCTGATTTGGCTGTATAACATAAAATCTGATATAACAAAATGGTTAGAGAGTTCTTACAAATCTTCGTAGATCAGAGCTCTTCGTTTATCGAATCTTCTTCGTTGCTCGAATCCTCTACTATGGTATCCACGTAACCCTCGTCTACGAATTCTTTGACAGTTGAAATCTCGGGAGAACTTGTTAGGACAATTCTCTACGAAGATTTAACTGGAGAAATATATGTAACGAGAATTCTCTATGAATTCTCCTACTAATCAATTAATTCAAGGTTGGTGTTGAATTAATTTTTTGGTGTCTGCGTTGGTTTCCAAAACCAACCATATATATAGGCAAATGATGGCATTTAAGGGATAAAAAGAGGATTAATTAAATCTTCCATTTCCTTCTAAAGAAAATTAAGTGGGAAGTTGTGCCGCCCCACTTCCTACCTTTTTTTTAAACTCAATCTAATATTTCTTTGATCGAGTCAATATATCCAACATTTTTACTATATATATTTATATAAATTATTTAATTGAATCAAAATTAATTAAACAATCATAATTATAATTTTATCTAATAAAATTATAATTCTTTTCTCTATAAATTAAATATTTGTAACTAAGACTACTGTTGTGTGACCCATAGACCCTCATATGCCAAGGGATTAGTCATACTAATGGTCTTAGTTTAACCCTAGATAATAAACCAGACAATCTCAACATATGAGGTACGTTGCGAGGATACTACAACTACCTGTAATGTGAAGCTCATAGTGGTATGGTCCTTTCATTCACGAATACTTAATCATATTATTTCATCAACTAATTGATCATATTGTCATTTTAGACAATATGATCATATTATTTCATCAACTAATTGATCATATTGTCATTTTAGACACCATTCTAAAATGACGTGCATTGGCCAATGACTAACGATCCAATTAATTATGAGAAGACAAGTATTCTCTCCAAGTCTATTAGATGAATGAATCCTATTCTTGGCTCAACTACCACGCACATATACTTCGCAACGTACTTGACTCATGCCATATCTACCCCGTCAGGAGTGCAAGCGTCGGTCATAATCTAAGTGCATTACTCCGTACATATCGTGCGTATTGACCTCAAACAGTTTCTCGGTTGGGTATGCCAATACTCCTCAAACGGTCTGAGGACTATTTCACTACTCCACAAACCGATATTACCGTAGACGCGTAAATAGAATACATCAAACGGTTTCTCGGTTGGGTATGCCAATACTCTCCAAAGTATCTGTGCATCCATCATGAAATACCTAGTATCTCGTAGTTGTGAGAATCACTATATCCTCAAAGGATATGATCCAGATCGCACACCAATCTCAATCGCATCATCGATATCCCATTCTCGATGATCATTGATTGCGGCTATTTAAGAACTATGATTATAGTCATTCGAGATCTCACATTCTCAATGACAACATTTGTTCAAGGGAACATAAACATGAATATACGCAAACAATCAAACATTATATCCATTTTATGTAATACCGAATATTATTAATACAAATTAATAATACAACTGAATATGATCTAGTACAATGTCTTTATTACGATTGTCTCTAGGACATTAATACTAACAGGACGAACTGCAGATTTATATATAAAGAATCAACCAATCTTCTGAGCTTGAGAAACTGGGCGTGATTCTCTCGCACTTATAAATAGTTCCTTGTATTTCCTCATTTTTCCACTATCAAGCTCTAACCCTTGCAAGCCATAAATATAAAACCACAAAAGAATATACAGAAAATGACTACGCCACAACAACTAGAGGATATGGCAAAAGGGCAAGCTGCTGTCTTCGCTAGCAACTTTGCATTTGTAGACACAATGGCTCTCAAATGTGCCGTTAAACTCGGCATCCCGGACATTATAAGCTCTCACGGGCACCCTATTTCATTGACACAAATAGCCAATTCCATAAAGCATTCTTCACCGGGCACGACTGGCAGCCTGGGCCGGGTATTGACAATACTGGTCCGCCGTGGCATCTTTAGTGCAACCCCTTCAGGAGAGTCTGGCGGCACCCTCTACGGCCTTACTGAAGCCTCTAAGTTGTTGTTGTCCAATTCAGACAAGAGCTTTGCCCTGGTGTTCACGAACAAATGCAACCAGCTGTTTCTTCCTCTGTGGGACCACCTTGATGACTATGTAAGAGATGGATCCAATGGCTTCACCAAGATCTATGGGATGGATGCATATAGCTTTTTCTTGGCCAATCCAGAACTTTTCGCGGTCTTTCAGAAATTCTTGGCTGGCTTGTCTAACATTGAAATGGAAGCCCTCCAGAATGGCTACCTGCACAACGGTCTACAAGGAGTTGGGTCATTGGTTGATGTTGGAGGCGGGAATGGGACTACCATAAGTGAGATCATTGTTGTTTGTCGGAGGTGGTGTACTTGATTAGGATCTACTTCAGTCGAGGCAAGTGTTGGACACTTTCTCCGTAAGACGAGATTGCCCCATATATTTCAGTGCGGTACGGGCTACGGCAATCGTCCCCAAGATACAATGACTGTAAGGGTGTTTCCAAGAATGTTGCACACGTATCTCGAAACTTTTGGGCGAACTCTTATATACCCAGAATTTTCGGACCTTGTTTTTTCTAAGTAAAGAACGGGGGAAAGGAGAAGACAACAACGCTCGGAGATGCAATTGCTGCTGGGATGAGCGATTATGGCAAGGGGGCAGGCCTATTTATAGGCTGGAGGAGGCAGGGAGGCAGCCACCCCGAAGGGACGCGTCCGCTCGGCTAGCAGGCTGGCTGGCTGCGCTCGTGGCCCTTCAGTAACTTCTGGATCCTTCCAGGCGCGCCCAGGCTGCGCTGGCGCCCTTTCGCGAGGGATCTCGCACCCCTTCGACCTTCTGGAAGTCTCCTGCCCGTCGTGCCTCATCGGTCGCCAACCTGAAGGTGCTCGCAGCTCCTCGTCACTCCGGTAGCTGCGCAGCTCTCTCCAGACCCGGGCAAAATACTTAAGGCTCCTCCAGCTCCTCGCGATGATGCGCACGTGCGAAGTGCCAAGTGCGCCACAAAGTGCCCATTACGACCTGCGTCCAATGCGCCATGCGCATGTGCGCGTGCGCATGCGCGAGTACGAGCGCATGCGCAAGCACGAGCGCGAGCGCGAGCGCGTGCTCGTGCTCGTGCTCGTGCTCGTGCTCGTGCTCGTGCTCGGATGGTACTTCGCACCGTCCTCGCAGCTAGCGGTGGGTCAGCCTTTGGGTAGTCAACCAAGTTTGAGAGGTAATGAGGGGAATTCCTTATAAACAAGGAAATACTCCTTGCTCTAATCAATGTGGTATTGCCCCTTTCATTTCCCTTTTGGGCCTCTACTTTGGGCCTTTCCACTTTGGGCCAAATGCATTAAAAATACATTCAACCCAACAATCCCCCACATGAATGATGATTAATGCATGCAGACTCTTATCGAAAGTTCTGACGTGTTATTATTGCATCGAGACAGGTAGCTTGTGGCTTTGAACCTTCTCTAGTAATATGTTATCGGATTTACTCGCTGCTCGGTGAACGTGATTTCTTGAACCGTCAGCTTTTGGCGTAAACCAAGACAATAACATTTACACAATAATAACCCTAGTATATTTGAGTTCTTACGTTGTGTCCGTTTCGGCCATGGACCGTATCTTGGATTCATAAGTGTTTTTCCCATTTGAAGCGGCCTCACTTCACACTTACATAGGTGATCTCCTATCAGGGGTATCCTGCCATACTCCACCTTTATCAAGGTATAGGAATCATTAAAAGTGTAATGCTTAACCTTACCACACCTCTGCAGGTTAATACCTGGGCAGCTTCTGAGAATGAGATAGGTTCCAGGTGATTTACTGAACCTTCCATAACTTAGTTGTCTCATCGAACCAAGTTTGTGGGATCTCCACTTATCATGGTTGAGTTACCGTTATGGACGTTCTTCAGTGTGTGGATTTTAATTCCATTCCCCTTACTGCGTTGTACATTTGATCTCTATTGATTCCTCTTGTAAAAGGATCAGCTAAGTTGTCCTTGGACTTTACGTAATTAATGGTGATCACCCCACTAGAGATCAACTATCTAACGGTATTGTGTCTCCGACGGATATGTCGAGATTTTCTGTTGTACATTGTACTTTGTGCTCTCCCGATTGCAGACAGGCTATCACAATGTATTAATACAGGAGGCACCGGTTTGCTCCAGCACGGAATATCCTCTAGGAAGTTTCTGTGCCATTCAGCTTCTTCCCCTGCTTTGTCTAGCGCTATAAACTCCGACTCCATGGTGGATCGAGCTATGCATGTTTGTTTAGAGGACTTCCAAGACACGGCTCCTCCTCCTATGGTGAATACGTATCCACTCGTGGATTTGGAGTCTTTTGTGTCTGATATCCAGTTTGCGTCATTGTATCTTTCTAATACAGCTGGATATTTAGCATAATGTATGCCATAGTTTATGGTATGTTTTAAATACCGTAAAACCCTTTCTAGAGCTAGCCAGTGATCCTTTCCTGGATTACTTGTGAATCTGTTAAGTTTACTAACTGAGTACGCAATATCGGGGCGAGTGCAGTTTGTTAAATACATCAAGCTCCCGATAATTTGCGCATACTTCAGTCGAGATACTGGGTCCCCTCAATTCTTGGCTAAGTGTAGATTCAAATCTATTGGAGTCTTAACCGGAGGTTTGTCAAAAGCTTCAAATTTCTTGAGCACGCTTTCCACGTAGTGGGATTGCGTCAAGATAATTTCGTCAGCTTTCCTAGAAATTTGTATTCCTAGTATGACGTCTGCCAGACCCATATCTTTCATGTCAAAGTGATTCTTTAACATGTTCTTAGTTTTCACAATAACTTCTTTATTGCTTCCCGTAATTAGTAAGTCATCTACGTAGAGACATACAATTATGTAAGCTTCAGGTGTGCCCTTAATGTAAACACATTTATCGCACTCATTGATCTTAAATCCATTTGACAGCATTGTTCTGTCAAATTTCTCGTGCCACTGTTTTGGCACTTGTTTTAGCCCGTATAGTGACTTGACTAGTCGACACACTTTATGCTCTTGACCGGGAGTCACAAACCCTTCAGGTTGCTCCATGTATATCTCCTCTTCTAGTTCTCCATTTAGGAAAGCTATTTTTACGTCCATTTGGTAGATCTCGAGGTTATAGAGTGCTGCAACAGCTATGAGTACTCTAATTGATGTAATTCTTGTGACCGGTGAATACGTGTCAAAGAAATCATATCCCTCCTTCTGTTTGAACCCCTTAGCTACCAATCGAGCTTTGTACTTGTCGATTGATCTATCAGCTTTATATTTCCTTTTTAGGATCCACCTGCATCCCAAAGGTTTGCAGCCCGGTGGGAGATCCACGATTTCCCACGTGTGGTTTTGCGTAATGGATTCTATCTCACTATTGATAGCTTCCTTCCAGAGAGGAGCATCTGGACTGGACAATGCCTCTTGGATTGTCCTGGGTTCATCTTCTAACGCGTAGGTTAGATAGTCCGGACCAAAGGATTTGGTTACCTTTGTCCGTTTACTACGTCTAGGTTCATCATCTTCCTGATTAGACCCTTGCGTAGTCTCGTGAGCCCTTTTCTTTGGACTTCCTTCCGTTCTTTCCTTATTAGGAAAGCTATTCTCAAAGAACGTTGCGTTCCTTGATTCTATGACCATTCCCGTATTTATCTCAGGGTTTTCAGATTTATGCACCAAAAATCGATAAGCACTACTATTTTGTGCATATCCGATAAAGATGCAATCAATGGTCTTGGGTCCTATTCTCACCTGCTTAGGCTTAGGTACTTCGACCTTTGCTAGGCACCCCCACACTTTAAGGTAACCGTAGGAAGGCTTCCTTCCTTTCCATAGTTCATATGGGGTTTTATCCCTTTTCTTGTGTGGCAATTTGTTTAGAATGTGGTTAGCTGAGAGTACAGCTCCCCCCCACATATTCTGGGGTAAGCCTGAGCTAATCAACATAGCATTCATCATCTCCTTAAGAGTTCAATTTTTGCATTCAGCTACGCCATTTGATTGAGGTGAGTATGGAGCAGTCGTCTGATGAATAATGCCATGTTCTTGACAGAGTTCCTCAAACGGAGCTACATATTCTCTCCCTTGATCACTTCGGATCATTTTGATTTTCACGCTGAGTTGATTTTCAACCTCATTCTTATATCTCTTAAATGCCATGCTTCGTCTTTGCCCTTTAGGAGATATACGTAACAGTATCTCGTACAATCATCGATAAACGTGATGAAGTATTTTTTCCTGCCTTTAGTTTGCACGTGTTTCATATCGCAAGTATCCGTATGAATTAACTCTAAAGGCTAAGTACTTCTTTTCACCGAATAGAAAGGTGCTTTGGTCATTTTAGCCTCCACACATACTTCACATTTATCAGATGGGTTGAATTCTAGATTCGGTAATAAATTTAAACTTACTAACTTTCTTAGCGAGTTTAGATTTACGTGTCCTAATCTACCATGCCATTAACTTTATTTTCACCGTTAAAGGTGCGATGTACAGTTATTACATTCATCTTAAATAACCCCTTTTCTAGATAACCCTTTCCTATGAATTGATCCGCTTTGGTCAGTACAAACTTATCAGCCTCAAATACAAGCTTAAGATCGGCTTTGCTTAACAGTGAGCCAGAAACTAAGTTCTTGCGAATGTCCGGGACATGCAGCACATCCTTGAGGGTCAGCTCCTTTCCTGAGGTCAGCTTCAGGACCACCTTACCCAGACCTACGATCTTGGATATTGAGGAGTTTCCCATGAACAGCTTTCGGCCGGTGATCGGGATATAGTTCGAGAATATCTCCTTGTCCGAGCCGATGTGGCGGGTAGCTCTAGTATCCACGAACCACTCACTCGGATTGTCCACCAGGTTGGCTTCAAACACCACGGCTGACAGATCCATCTGGGACAGGTCTTCAGCCAGGTTAGCCTTTCCTTGGTCGTCCTTCTTCGGCTGGCGACAGTCCTTAGCCATGTGGCCGGGTTTGCCACAGTTGTAGCAGTCACCCTTGATCTTCTTATTCTTTTTCTTCTTGGGCTCTTACTTCTCCTGCTTATCCCCGGACTTCTTTCTCTTCTTGCCACTTTTTCCCTCGGCGAGGTGCACGGTGGTCTCAGAGTTGGCCTTGCCTTGCTTGACTTTGGACTTTCGGTTGTCTTCCTCGATCCTAAGTCTCACGATCAGGTCTTCTAGGCTCATGTTCTTCCTCTTATGCTTGAGGTAGCTCTTGAAATCCTTCCAGAGCGAGGGGAGCTTCTCGATCATCGCCGACCTTGTTAAAACCATACCACACCAAAACCCTTACAAAAAAAATGTGTTGGTAAGAAAAGAGTATCTCGATAGGAAAACCTATCTTGACTAAGAGTGAGCAATCGGATGGTCCGAATCCGAACTATCCAAATTTTAAACTATCCGAATTGGATATTTTGCTATCAGAATCTGAGTCCAAATAGTGAATTATCCGAATCTGAATATCTGAACTTTTTTTGGATTCGGATTCGGATAATCTGAACTATCCCAATTACCAAGAATATCTTGTTATGTAGCGCAGAAAAAAAACAATACCAGTAAAAACTTTCCATTAATTAAGAGCAGAAAAAAATTCAATTATGTCCAAAGACTAGGTAGGGTTCGGGCAAAGAGAGAAGGATCTCAAATCTCACCATTATCTATTTCCAACCACTTAAATGTTCTAACAAGATGGTAGCGCAGTAGAATGAATATGGTGCAGATTATAATCGACTGAGCAGGTCGGAGATGGTGGAGCACTGGAGCAGGTCGAAGATTGTGGTGGAGCAAGAGGAGGAGGAGGGTCGGCCGGTCCACTATTCCCTTTTTTTTCTTTAGGGTTTCTCTAAGTTTTAGGATCACAGATTGTGGTGGAGGAAGGAAAAAGGGATTGGGTCTAAAGAGTAAAAGGAATGAGAGGGTTATAGGGTAATGGATATATTTTTAAGCCCAAGCCCAGATAAAGTTCGGATATTTCGGATATCCGAATTATATTTTTTTAATATCTAAATCCGAATCCGAACTAAAAAGTTCGGATAATCCAAATCCGAATTTTTTTCGAATTCGGATATCGGATTAAATGCTCACTCCTAATCTTGACGTTAAAATCGCAAAATTAAAACCACTCAGCACCTCACCACCTCCCAACCGTCGCAGCCATACTACCATCCGGCTCTTGATTGGATGGGTGGTCTAAACCAATGTAATGTGCAGTGGGGAAGATTTGCATGGGACATCAAGAGATAAGATGGGAGCTGTTGTTTCTATTTGAGGGACCCGGTAGCTGTGGGAACAGCAAAACTAAATAAGGAAAAAGCTAACGGCTTTATGTACCATTGCTGTCATCCAAATGAAGCCAACGACTAAGTAAATGAAATAGCCAAGTGGTTTCTAGTAGATGGGTGGTCCATTGTGATTTGAATAGGATATCAATGTGGTGTGGGCAAGATTAGATGAAGAGGGCAGTGGGTGCGGTTGGTGTGGTTTCTACTTGCAAGTTGATGAAGAGGGCATTTGGTTTCAATCAAGTAAGGTATGTCAAGTTACAGACATGCCAACGCAGACAGGAAATGAGATGGTTAAAGTTGCAAGTGCAAGATGTGGTATGATCTGCAAGTCTTAATTGACACTGCCAACGCATCAACAGTATCTCATATGGCAAGATCCGGTACAATCTTCTCGCAGCAATTATCTGGCACATATGGCTACATCACATTGAGACCATATTCAATGGAGGCCTAACAGGATGTAACTTGAAATAAAACTACACTGTTCCAACAAAACATGCTCGCTTTTTCACACAAACCTTTCCGGATATCTCTTGTACGCATGCATGCCTTCTAATTAAATATTGAACTCTATACTCTCGTCAATTTTGATACACCTTATCCCAGCCAAATGCTTTTTGGATCCTTGAATTCAGATTCTAACCTTGTTCGTTTTGTATTGTGGTAAGCATGTTGAGGGGCACTCCATATGCTCATTTGAGAACGTCTCGTTTAGAAATCCGAGGGCAACCACGTCGCACTCCACATGTTTTTTTTTGTTTGAATATGTAGATATTTTATTCGCAAAGAAAACTGTTAGAGATGTCAAGAAATTGAAGAGAAAATTTTGTGGGCTTATTTCCTATTCTATTCGGACTAGGTTTTGGACTCCTAATTTGACCTAGATAGCTTACTTGATGTACAAGGGTTTGCCTCTATATAAAGGTATGTTATCCTAAGGTTTTGTATGGCTTTGTATCACAGTGCAAAGTTTGCTCTTGTGAAGTTTGATGGCTCATCAAATTTTGGGTTATGGCAAAGACGTGTCAAGGATCTCCTCGTGTAACAAAGGATGGTCATCGCGCTCTTGGAGAAGAAGTCCGAGAAGATGGAGGAGCAAGAGTGGGAGGCGTTGGAGGCCAAGGAGGTAGCGAAGATTCGCTTGTGCTTGGCGGATGATGAGGAGCCACCAGCTGGGTTGTGGAAGAGGATCCAGGTCGGAGTCAAAGAAGTTCAATGGAAGTGGTTTCAAGTGCGGAGAAGGGCACATGAAGGGGACTATCTAGGACGAACTAGGGATCAAGACAACGAGGAGGGATCGGCATCCACAACCATGGCCACATGTTCAGATGGGTCGGATGGTGACTAACTTTCTGTCTCATCAAATCCAATGCATCCTTGTAAAATCTTTTCGTTAGGGACCTTGGATTAAGGAGGGGTGAATGTGATATCCCGTAAATGATATGTACTGTCTAAAATGCTGTAAGTGATTTGATTGGTACTATCCATATCAATAAGGTGCACCTTCTTTTCTGGCACACATCTTGAGAGAACTCCAAGGTTAAACGCGCTTGTCCGGGAGTAGGATCAGGATGGGTGACCTCCTGGAAAGTTTTGTGGGATGCGTGTGAATGAGGACAAAACACGCTGGAAAAGACCCGTGTTGATCTGTGGAGACAGTCGATCAAATCACAGGCCGTTACAGAAATACTCTTGTCTATCTGGTCCTTCTGATATAAAACATTGGCAAGAAGCGTACTCGTATTGCTTTGTTCGGCCGAGATCGCGTTTCGTAGTCACGGTGACTTCCATGGGGACAGGACCATTTGTTATATCAAAAGTTTTTTCATACGGAGATTTAGAGCTGACAGGACCAGATAATTAAGCATTCAAAGTCAACAAACATTCAGAGACCCACCTCCAACACCACCCTCTTTAACAGATCAGCAATGTGGACGCACCTTTCCCTTCCAAAGTTTTAAATTTCTACTTCAATAATTTCACTTTGTTTTTGTCCTGTGACTGAAATGCCTCGCTTATTTATCTCTGCTTATACTTGCTTAGCATTGTGGCCACGGAGGCATTCACATGGTATTTTTGATTGAAGTGGAATGCCCAAATATGGAATTACATAACCTAACCTGAAGCACACCGAAAAAAGCTGGTAAAGAAAGGTCTTGTTCATGACCTGAAAACAGTAGGCCTAACCCTCCGTCCTCCTTTGTCACGGAGAAATTTTATGGGTAACCCGACAAGATCCCGCCTTGTGAATATCCCTTGACCAGATGAAGTTATGAATCTTGGATTTCCAATCATGAGTTTCACCTCTTATGTTCCCAATCGAACAAATCATCCACCACCGAAATCACATGTACTCTTATGTTCTGATTTCCCGACTTAGATTTTAATATATTAAGAGGTATGTTAATTCTTAAAAAAATAACCTTCTTGCTGAGTCACTTGCTAGATTCTTCCCTTGTACCTCTTCCACTTTAGTACAGCTCCACTGATTGGGAATTATTATTAGAAATTTTCAGAAAATAGATAATAAATTATAGAATTTTCAGGCGGTCATCTAGAGTTGGTGACGAGTATGTCGAGGACCCTCAAAATAAATCGATATTTCACGGCTCACTAATTTGCAGCAAGAAAGGGAAGTACCGAGTCGGATTCAAGGAGGGACGAATACTCAATTAATCTAACCATTAGAACATAAGTAAAAAGGAGGATTTTGTGAGATTCAAAATCGTACGAAATCAACGAACACAAATGAGAGTAGTGAGTCAAATCAATGAGAAAAAATGGTAGATTCGAGATTGGAGTACCACGACGGGTTGGTTGATCACTGGATCACAAAAGATAATCTAACACATGTAACAAGTAAGGCTAAATCTCTCGAAACTGCAAAGAAATCACAAACATCAATATCAACTAGCCAAACAACCGCCTAACTAATTGTTTACCACCTAATAGACAGAATATCAACCGATTTCAACCTATAAGGTGATAGCATTAAGAATGAATGTTCCTACTCCTAGCGATTATATTCAAAACCTTGGTATCTACAAACTAGCCTTATTCCTAGTTAATTAGTTTGGTAACGACAGTGCCTCGTTGAATTAACCTTGATCCTCGTTCAATTCCTAACTGCAACCGCTAATCAAGAATCAATGGCAAATATGTTCTAGAATAAATCTACAACTGGAAAGCATTCAAGAACAATAATAAGCACAAAGAATAAGTAAATGCTACTGAATTAAATTGAATAACCAAGATCCTCATAACCAAAACCCGGGTCTCCTCCCTCGAATCAACCTAAAAGTTTAGTTCCTAATAATCTTGGCAAAGACAAAAAATCAAAAATATTTTTTCTCTGGAATGAAAAGTGTTGTCTAAAATAAGTCTAGAGGTTTATATTGAAGTCCTCCTAACTCTAAAAACCTACAAGGGTCGTTTCGAGAGTCCTTCGCAATGCAAAAATTGAATTTCCAAAATTGTCCTTTAAATTTCGCTGATAATATTCTTCTGCACTTGCTTTCTCCTCCCTGAGGTGAAGGCTTCATTCATTACTTTGATTCCAAAATGCCAAGGTGTAAGTCAATTTAAGGATTTCCGTCCTATCTCTTTAGTGGCAGCCTGTATAAAATCATCACCAAGATTCTGTCAACTTGACTTAAGAGTATCAGCGGGCTAATTATCGATCAGGAGCAGTCTGGCTTTATTGAAGGTAGACAACTGCTTGATGGTGTTCTGATATGCAGTGAATTGGCCAATTGGTTGAAGCGGTCTGGCTTAGAGGGAGTGTTTGTCAAGCTAGATTTTTGGAAGGCTTTTGATTGTGTCTCGTGGGATTACCTTGAAGACGTGCTCACCGCGATGGGTTTTGGTCCACGATGGAGGAGCTGGGTTGTAGGCTGTATTCGTGGGTCCTCTTCCTCAGTGCTTATAAATGGATCTCCAACTGCCTTGTTCTCTGTGGAGCGTGGGCTTAAGCAAGGTGACCCGATGTCCCCGTACTTGTTCTTGATAGCAGTCGACGGTTTACGGCGAATGATCTTAAGGGCTGAGCATTTGGGATTGGTTCAAGGCCTATCTATTCCTGAGATGAATGAAAGACTTTGCCTGCTCCAGTTTACGGATGATACTATCCTCCTAACCAAACCCCATCACCAAAACATCTCTAACCTAAAAAATATTTTGTTGTCTTTCTCTCTGGTTTCAGGTCTTGTCCTAAACTTTGAAAAGTGCTCGATCATTGGTGTTAGTCTCAGCAGAGTGGACAGTGGCTGCAAGTGATTAATGGGGCTGCAAAAGTAAAAAATTACCATTCAAGTACCTTGGCTTACCGGTTGACGCATCTATGAAGCGCCGTTCTCATTGGGAGCTGCTTCTAGATCTTTTCGATAAGAGGTTATCTTCTTGGAGTGGGGGTCTTCTATCTTTTGGTGGACGCATTACTTTGGTCAAGGCGGTTCTATCAAGCTTGCCAGTCTTCTTCATGTCACTGTTTAGAGTCCCAGCTGGTGTTATGAAATTATTAGTAGGGAAAATGAGAAAGTTCCTTTGGTCGGGAGATCTGGCCAAGAGATGCTTGTCTTTTGTTGTTTGGGACCATGCTTGCCTCCCGGTGGACAAAGGCGGATTGGGTCTCACTCGTCTAGATTTACAAAATGAGGCACTGATGCTGAAGTGGATATGGCGGTTCTTGTCAGAGCCTAACGCGCTGTGGGTCTGGGTTATCCAAGGCATCCACGGTGTGTCAAGCCCTAGCACCTCGTTAGTCCTATCCAGGGTGCATTATCGGGCCAGCCTTCTAGGCATCTGACACTCCATATGGATCCTTGCTGCATCGACGGTTACCTCTGCCTCTAAGTTTAAGCAGAATATCAGTTTCACCCTTAGCAGGAGTGATCGTATCCATTTCTGGGAAGATGTGTGGTGTTCCAACAGCCCATTATCTTCTTTGTTTCCTCGCCTGTATATGCTCTCAACTAAAAAAGGTGCCCCTGTGATGAGTTTCAGTTATGGGGGCGAGGATTCATGGGCTTGGCACTTTGCCTGGCAGCGTGATTTGCGAGCTTGGGAGGTGGATTTCGTTTGGGCACTTATTGCTGCAATTCCTCCTGCCCCTCCCTTGCAGGATGTTGATGATAGAGTCACCTGGAGGCTGGATCATTCATAAGATTTTTCAGTCTAGAGCCTATATAATAGTATGTTTGACGGGTTCCATTTCTCAGCTCCCAATGTACTGATTCACGATAGGTCTAAGCTTCTCCCACCTAAAGTCAGATACTTCTTTTGGATGGCTTTACAAGGTCGTATCCAGATGAGGGATAATCTTTGTAATATGGGGCTTCTTCATAGTAGTGCAGCTAATTGTCCTATCTGCCAACTGAATTATGATTCTATTGTCTTTTAAAGGCCCTAGATTCAAAACTTTATAAATGGATAGTGGCATGACATTAATAGATGCACCCAAATCAAGCATTGCTCTTTCAATTCTCGTATTTCCAATAGTGCATGGAATAGGTTAGAAAAAACTATTGCCTTCAGTTGGATATTAACATTTTAATAAAGCATAAGAGCTGGTTGATTTAGTACTCATTATTGTCTCCATGTTGGTTAAGTCAAAATGCATGCAAACTTTGATGCCAAAATCTAACAATGCCAAGTGCAAGATGAGGTCTTGTTTGTCAGTGAAGAAATTTATGTTGTAAGCCACACACTTTATCAATAGCATACCTTGGCATAAATAGCCATTGAGTGAACAACATCCCTAAACTGGTTCCTAGAAATCACGAAGGGAAAATGGAATGTAAATCAAATTACAAAAGGAAGGGATAAGAAGAATTGTACGAGACAACTAAGGACTCTAACAAATAGGGTGATGTGGAAAGGAAGGTAATCTCAACCACTCCTTCTCAAGTTGGCGCATGGAGGTTAGTAATGCCCAACTTGCCAAATTAGTTCACTGACAGTAGCTGCCATGGCTGTATACTGGGCTTCGCTGAAGATCGGGCAAAAAGTGACTATTTCTTAGTGCGCCAAGATACATGTGAGCCTTCAAATAGTATGAAATATCCCATTCTGGATCATCATGCAATGAGAGAAACACCCCAGTCAGCATCACAGTAGGATATGAGGATGGGCTTGCTGACGAAGGGTAAAAGAATTCACTATCTGGGTGCTTGCTTAAGATAATGGAGAAAATGATCAGTCGCGTCTACATGGGCTTCCTGAGGATTAGTGAAAAGCTGACTTAGTACACTCACAATGTATGTAATGTCCAGTCAAGTGACCATCAGGTAGAGGAGACGTCCGACTAAACGATGATAGCGTCTGCCATCGATTGGACTAGTAACAGTAGTCATTGTCAAATTGGTGTTTCTGCTCAATGGGAAAGGATGTCGGCCGTCCCTCTAACTTTTTATTGCCCTTAAGTATATCAATTGTATATTTTCATTGGCTGAGTACTAACCCATCATCGGAGCAAGCTGCCTCTATCCCCAAGAAATACTTGAGTGCTCCTAAATACTTTATCCTGAATTTGACATCCAAATAAGCAGTAATTTCCTTTATTTTTGCATCAGCATTGTCAGCTAAAATAACATCATCCATATAGATCAAGGCAAAAATGAGAATGGTGCCCTGGTGAAATTAGAATAGTGATGTATAAGAGTGGCATTGAACGAAACCAACATTTGAGAGGGCTTGAGTAAATTTATGATACCAATTGCGAGTAGCTTGCCGCAGTCCTTATAGTGATTTTCTCAGCCAACATACACTTGAATCATAGGCTGAAGAATATCTGAGTAGCAACTTCATGTAGATAGATTCCTCAAGATCGCATACAAAAAAGTATTATTGATGTTTAATTGTGTAATAAACCAATGATTCTAGACTGCCACAACGAGCAAACATCAAACGGTAACCAGCTTAGCAACGGGTGTAAAAGTATCATGGAAGTCGATACCTTCTATTTAAGTGTACCCTTTTGTGACCAAACATGCCTTGTGGTCTATTAGGCTTGTATTTGATTTTGTACACCCATTTGGAGTCAATGGCTCTTTTACCCGGTGGAAAATATTCAAGGGTCCATGTCTGTTAACTTCAAGAGCTTGTATCTCACACATCATTGCCTCCCTCCAATGTGAACTTTTGACAGCCTAAAAATAAGTCTTGGGCTCATCATGTTGTGTGATGGCAGCAAGGAAGGCTTTGTGAGTGTCATAAAACTTTGAATACGAGAAAAAGTGAGTAAGAGGATATACACCAAGTTCTGGGATGAAGGAGAAGGCGTCCGTGGGTGGTTGATGGAGGGTGGCATATATTTTTCATAATCTTCCAGGTGACGAGGAGATTGCCTAGGTCATAGGATAAGCTTAGGATAATCCCACTCCAATCTCAACAATAATGAAAGTAATGTAAGCATTAAGTATTCTGAATAATAACCATCCCCACAATCAATCCAAAATCTTACCTAACAAAGTGCCATACGGGCACCGCACTCAAAGGAAACTACGTCCTACTCATACCAATCAAACTCAACATCATGATAATGAAAAGCATGAGAAAAGATAGAGTAAGAAAAGAAGTCACCAATATGATGGAGGTCTTCATATATTGAAAGAAAATCAAAGTATCCCCAAGTGTGATGTAAAGAGAAAAAGTATGTAGAGAAAGAGATGTGAAAAGAAATGTCTAAAACCTAGAACTAGCAGAGTTTATATAGAAAACCCAAGTGTGAGAAACACTTTGAGCGAGGCGATACATTCCCAGCCCACTATTCGTAATTGGGAGCATCATTTTGTTCCAAGCAACAAAGCAGAGGATTTGCTTCCCCGAATCTCCTGCCAAAAAAAAACTTCTTGTTCTCTCTTTTAGCTCATGTGCATATCCGGATGGTATTTTTTATAGAAAAATGTAGAATGTTGGCGAACTTTCTAACGCCGATTTGGTAAGGGTCATCCTACCTCCAAATGACGACAAGTTTCCCTTCAAATTGGCCAACCTCATGTTAGCTCCAATTAGTAACCCCCTGATTTATATGATATGCATAAGCAGATAAAAGACACCTATGATCGCTAATCTTTTACAAATTTTAGCACATGGTTGCTAAATTTTGTTTTTTTTTATATATTCATTCAACTACATTAAGTCACCCTCGTATGATGCATTAGCACGAAGCCTAATCATTAGCATGTTGTGGCGTCTTGATGTCAATGAGATCGGCAGCTTCTTGCCCAAGAGTGACAAAAAGGGTGAAGGGAGAGGAAAAGAGGACGAGAGAAAAATAATTTTTTTTGGATGTTATAGATATTTCACATTGTTGAGGCATGAAAATGATGCTTCGGGGTTTCGAGTTCGTGTGTAACAACTTGTGCTTGGGCGACGCCCGAGTGATGGTCGCCTCATCCAGATAGTTTGCTACTATGGTGTCATGACCCGAACTCAGGTCGATGACCGGCGCTAGACTTCAACTCATGTTATTCACAAAATAAATCTACCCAGCTTCTAACGTATTCAAATTTATAATCATAAGTATTTAAACATAAAATTAAAACCTAATGATCTTTAGTTTCATATTCCAAGTTTACAAAATATAAGCCAAGCTTTTTCTTTTTTAATACATACTCCCAAGATCAAAACAAATCCTGTGACTACGGAGCTTTTAGATCAATGAGAAAAATACAGACTGGAGACCTCCAGACAAGTCCCGGAGAATAAAGCAGACTTATACGATCAGAGTAGATCTCCGAACCAATACAACTCGTATTCGAGTTCCTGCAAAACTGGTGAGAGGGGGGAATGAGTGTTTTGGAACACTCAGTAAACAAATAAGATATGCATCGCAATTTATTTAGTTACTCAATGCACAAACATACCAAAAATATGCATATAACTAACATGGCAAATAAATTATGCGGAAATATACATTGTTCAAAAGTCATACTTACCAGATGACCAAATATAGCATATAATCACAAAGTCGCAGAAACATGAGCAAACTACGCAATTTGACACATGACACATAATTCCAACCCCGACACGAGGATATCATATCTCAAAGGCACCATCATCAACCAACCTCCTCGGCCAAATAGTTCTGCCCGCCGGAAGGCAACCATATCATATTAAACCAACCTCATTGGCCAAATAGTTCTATCCGCCGTAGGCAACCATATCATATCACAACAAACTGTATTTTATTCCATCTTACCTTATGAATAACATTAGTTTCTTTGTTTCATATTTCTCCAAAGGATATAAAATCGAAGTAACCTCTTCGATCAAAGTTTTAACAACTTATTTACTAAATGATCTTTTTTTTCAAGTTTTACCAATTACTTCCAATTTTCTAAATTTTTCATCCAATACTAGAACCTTTATCATAAAGGGTACATTGATCTTATGTCTCGACTATACTGGTTGATTCACAACCACTACTCATCCCGTCAAATTCCTACCAAGAAATTCACAAAGTTTCAAACTTGTTGTTTTCAATTTCATGTCAACTAAATTTCTACTCTTGCATAATTCTAAACCTAATACTTTCTGGCATTACCAAGAAGTTAGTTAAAACTTCTATTATTTCTCCATTATTTTTCTTAGGCTCAAAACTTACTTATGCATAAATCTCTTCATCTTGATTATCTCCATATATCTTAAATCTTTCATTCTACTTACTTCCATTTTTTTAGGTCATGCATTCGGTAGTTATACACAATCCTTATTCTGGTCATCCCTTGACCATACCTTTGGTAGTTTTACTAATTTTTTTTTTCAATAAGTTCAGTACCAAAATTGTACACCCATTTGATCTATTAATTGTCAAAGGTTTTGTCACCATGACATAACCGAAAGCCTTTAACAACTAATCATATCATTTCATCACCTCCATAATTCAAAATCATAACCTTCCACTAACTTAAATCCACAAATACTCCAACATAATTATCAAGCTCCCAACCATGCCTTTCTCTATTATCAAAACTCTCATTAGTATAAATCTTATATATAATTGTAATTTCATGAAGTTCACTACATTAGTTATAATATAGTTTTAAGCTCTTTTCACTATACATATACACCATATATTTTATTAATATCTTAAACCTATTTTTGATAGACTTTAGCATTCAGATAATATCCTTATAATAACTTCCAACGTATTGGTGAACCAGATAACATATCGCTACCCCATAGCGCATATACTAAGTTCCAAAGGTTGGGTGGACTATGTCCTTTCCATTAGCAATGTGACATTATGTCGCTCATCTTACAATTTGACAAAGTACCTTAAAGTTTTTATTAACCTCAAACTTTTTTCATTAAGTTTGATTAGCTCTTTTCCTTGAACAATGTTATACTTCATAGTGGTATAAATGCTAACACTTTTCCCTTTACAGAGTTAACATATTACTCAATCTTGCTTTCAAAATAAACTAGTTTATCATCCACCAAAACTTCTCAAGCATTTTCTTCACCAAGTTAAATCTTATTGTCATTTTAGTTTTCCATAATCTATCATTTTTACTTATTCAGTTTACATTACATTATTGTACAAACTTCATACAAAGCTCACATATCTAAGCAATCATCTATTTTATCCTCAAATACCATCCTTCCTAAACTTTTATCTCAAAAAGCCATTGGCATACTTTGAATATTTTATTATTGCTTGGGTTGGAAATGTCATGTTGATTTTCTAGTTCTTAACATATTCATATTATTGTTTCATAGATGTTCGACTTTTTTTTAAAACCATATAAATGCTTAAGGGTTTACTTGATGGAGTACTATCTATAAATACTTCCATTAAAGTACATACCAATTTTTTTTTATCTCCCTCGTATT
Source organism: Hypericum androsaemum (assembly GCA_963995505.1). Classification (NCBI taxonomy): domain Eukaryota; kingdom Viridiplantae; phylum Streptophyta; class Magnoliopsida; order Malpighiales; family Hypericaceae; genus Hypericum; species Hypericum androsaemum. The sequence goes on from OZ023189.1 coordinate 8,639,552, forward strand.
TTTGAAGCTTGAACCCAAATTTTATTATAACTTGTTTTCATACTAATACAACTTTTGTGACTATTAAGTCAACTCATATCTTGTCACTTCACATCTTAAAATTTTGCACAATCCAACATAGGTTCTAAAGTGTACATGTCATGTGTACTTCTATTCTCATATTTTTTTTATCCTCTAAATTTGAGAGAAATTTACATTATTATATTTTTCGTATAGAGTTTATGTTGTCTCAAATTCATGTTTTACAAGTCATATCTTTTCGTCCGTCTATATCTCTGAGTCATTGTCTAGTTGATACTTTATCTCATTTTTTTTGTACAAATAGCATTTGCTTCTGCCTCTCTTATTGAGCTTGCACAACAAATATTGGTGTACTTATAGTACCTATATACTAACTGATTTGTAGATTATCAAAATTGTATGTTATAACTCTATCTCACATTCTTCAAAACTTAGGTTATATACATCAGATCATTATCTGATTACACAGAAAAATTTTACTCAAATTCAGAAGGCTTCTATCTAGCCTCTGAAATCTTTTGTCGAACTAATAGGTATATTTTGTAGTTTTGTCAAAATTATTGACCATTTATGCTTTATGTTGTTCGACTAACTTGTCACTAACCATTGTGCGAATTATCTTACCAAAAATTCTCTTTGCTAAAATTTATAACCATAATTAAAACCAAAATTCATAATGAATCTTAGCTCCCTCAAAGTATTCAAAGTTGTCATAGTAAATTTACTTGTAATTTACTCTCATATATCTTAATTCCATAATTACTCATATTACTTTTCCAATATATATTACTTTAAATTCTCAAGCACATGTACAACTTAGTTTCTCAAATATTCTCCTTCTACATAACAATGTTCATAAATTCATCATTTCAAACAAATTTATACTCAAAGAAGATTTTCAATGCACAGATAAACGAACTAAAATAGTTCACAAAGACATAACTCAAACATTTGGTGAGACTCAAACCAATGGCCCAACATACATAGGAAGAAATCAAATATATAACGGTGTTTAAATGATTTGGACAAAGTGGTGATCAGTCACTTCATCAAAATCTCACCCAAGGAATTATTTTCATATATATATAAATATACATACTCAAATGGGCTCTTCAAAGAAATAAATATACAAACAGGACCTGAGTTCTCACCAAAATATAGAGTAAATACCTCGTCATATCAACAATGTATCACATAAGTTCCTCACATAAGAATCTCAAACATAAACATCTCAAACAACTTTTCAATTCATCACAACATGATGTTCAAACAGAAGCAAATCTTCGTTGACACGAAAAATATTAAGGCATGAGCAAATGAAACAGATGGAAGGGGCACAAAGATATGAGAAATCCTATGCTCCCTAGAAAAACTTAAGATACTCGACACCAAGGCCCTAACCTAGAGCTTAAAACCATATCTCAAATCCTATGCTCAAACCTAGGCTCTGATACCAAGTCTGTCACGACCCAAACTCAGGTCGATGACCGACGCTAGACTTCAACACATGTTGTTCACAAAATAAATCTATCCAGCCTCTAACGTATTCAAATTTATAATCAGAAGCATTTAAACATAAAATTAAAACCTAATGATCTTTAGTTTCATATTCCAAGTTTACAAAATATAAGCCAAGCTTTTTCTTTTTTAATACATACTCCCAAGATCAAAATAAATCCTGTGATTACGGAGCTTCTAGATCAATGAGAAAAATACAGACTAGAGACCTCCAGACCAGTCCCGGAGAATAAAGCAGGCTTATACGATCAGAGTAGATCTCCGAACCAATACAACTCGTATTTGAGTTCCTGCAAAACTGGTGAGAGGGGGGAATGAGTATTTTGGAACAGTCAGTAAACAAATAAGATATGCATCGCAATTTATTTAGTTACTCAATGCACAAACATACCTAAAACATGCATATAACTAAAATGGCAAATAAATTATGCGGAAATGTACATTGTTCAAAAGTCATACTTACCAGATGACCAAATATAGCATATAATCACAAAGTCGCAGAAACATGAGCAAACTACGCAATTTGACACATGACACATAATTCCAACCCCGACACGAGAATATCATATCTCAAAGGCACCATCATCAACCAACCTCCTCGGCCAAATAGTTCTGCCCACCGAAAGGCAACCATATCATATTAGACTAACCTCATCGGCCAAATAGTTCTCCCCGCCGTAGGCAACCATATCATAACAGACCAACCTCATCGGCCAAATAGTTCTGCCCGCCCTAGGCAACCATATCATATAGCGAAGCTATCTATATTATATAGTTATTCATATCACACAAATTCGTAGACTCCAAACGAATCAAATAGGTCCAATGAACAAACCAACATCTTTAGTGCCCACTCGAGGCCAAATTAAGCAAACACTTACAAATCATAATGTCACATCATAATGCTCAAATGAAAAATGCACAATATGCACTAACAATACCATATTCAAATCATAACAAATAAATAGAGTGCGCCAAAGAAATCACGAGTCACATATTATTTGTTTACCGATTTTGGCTCGATGACCATCATAATCGGCGATCCTCTTTCCAATATACAAATTCCTTCATTTGGAATTCAAACTTGTTCAAGTTTGTTATCCACATAATCTTTTCCAAGACCTGTAACATTAAAATAGTTCCCAAAATTCTATAGAACCATAAATCACTATTAAAAATTCTAAAATTTTCGGTTCTTTCATTTTTTCTAACTTCTAATATATTTTAAATTTTCCATTTAAAAATATCAAACCCACAATTTCACTTTCAACCTAATTGACTTCATCCGATTTACAATCCCTGGATATAGTTACCAATTTCTTAATCCATTGCAAAATTTCCCTTGTTTCTTGTGGTCCTATTAATACCAAGCAAATATTTATTAAAGATTCAACGAAATCAAATAATTTTTTTTAATATATTTATTTTCAGCTATCATTTATTATAATATCCAATCCTACTGATCATCAAACGACCAAATTTATATCCATCGAGTTTACTGAATTCTAATTGCCTTTCTATTCAAGTGCCCTCGATTAACTTCCTTTGATCCTTCTTCTTATTCTTTTCTTTTTGTTTAGCTTCCTTCTCTATTTTCCTATATTCAAACTCATGTTTATTTCACAAGATCTTAATTCTTCCTATTCCCGTAACTAACAAGCAAATTCATGGTCATCTAATTCTCAAGTCAAATTGTTACCAACTTCATATTTTCCATATATATTTATTTACTAACTTACCAATTTTATAATTGGATACTAATTACATTCCAATAATTTACATGAGACTATTGAAAATTTGCTTACCATGTTAACATCCTTTTTCTATCTTCGTCTATCGCCAACTCCCTTCTTTTTATTTTTATTTTCCTCCTTCGGTTCGGTTCGGTTCGGTTCTTTTTTTTTTCTTCTTCTCCTCTTTGTTTCGGTTTTTCAATAGTTTACTTATCTTTCTTTTTTTTAGCTATTTATACTTCCTCCGAGTTCTACCGCTTGCTTTTACTTTTGTCTTGGTGTCAAATTATTTTACATCCACGTTTCACACTCCTTTTCTTTCTCTTAATTTATTTTCTTTTTCTCTTATCCTTGTTTCATAAAGTAATCCATATCCAACTTCATCCCCATTTTATTTGCTACGCTTCCTTCTTTCTTTTATTATTTCAATGAATTAGTGATATTTATCTAACTAGGGCTCTCCCCAACTTTCTTATAACTTGCCACGTTTCATCATGGGGTTATTTTCTTATTATTTTCAATTCTAACTTATCCAATCTTATTTGGTTAATCTTATCTTCTACTTCTTTTTATTATGTTAGTGCAAATGGTGAAACTTACTTCGATAGTTCTCGTATCATTTAATAATGGAATATATGTCATCGTGGCTAATTAATTAGCTACCACATTATAGCATTTTCTAAATGTAAAATTTTCTTATCGAACAATTTAGCATACTTGATTAAATCTAGTTAAATTGAACTTACATGATCGGGTATTACATATGGCAGGGACGATCGAGTCTATCGCCGCTAGGATGCACAAGATGCAGAGGGATAACAAGGAGGTCCGACAAGTCGTCGAATAGACCAGCAAGCGTACTGAGGAGATCGTCGATATGACCCAACGAACTGAGGAGTCCCACAAGCGGCTCTCTAGCCAGATGTCCAATGAGCTTCAAGGAGTTTGTAACTAAGTGAATGACTCAATCCAAAGAGCGGCTAAAGAGATCACCCAACACATCGTGGACTACTTCACCCAGACCGTGAGTCCTGCTATAGTGAACGAAACTTCTAAGGCATTGGAGGCTCAAATCGATGTCACGAAAGCCGATGAGATTTTTGACAATCTCCTCAAGAACTGCCAGATCGTGCTACCACCTGGGCACAAGATCCCCGATGAGAAGGAGCTGAAGGGGATGAAGTATTGCAAGTAGCATGCAAGAAAGTCACACAACATGGCAAATTGTATGGTGTTCCACAATCAAGTGCAACAAGCAATCAAAGACGAGCGTATGAGATTTCCCAAAGACTAGCCCTCGGCACCCTTTGCTGTACCCATCAACATGGTGAGTATGGTAAGGGACCGGAAGGAAGAGGAAGACCCCAAGCATGCACGCCAATAACCCCCAAAGACCTAAGAAAGTAGCTCGGGGGCATAGACGCCAAGAGCCTTCTTGGGACCTGAGAGAGAAACTCGGGGGGTACGGACACCAAGAGCCTTCCCGAGACCTGAGAGAGAAACTCAAGGGGCACGGACGCCAAGAGCCTCCTTAAGATCTGAGGGAGAGGCTCGGTGGGCATGGATGCCAAGAGCCTCCCCAAGACCTGAGGGAGAATCTTGGAAGGTATGGACGATAAAAACCCTCTCGAGACCTAAGGGACAGACTCGGGGGGTATTGATGACAAGAATTCCCTCGGGACTTGAGGGAGAAACTCATGGGACACAGACGGCAAGAAAGGCAGGACCTACCGAGTGAGTCCATGAGGCAACTCAGGGTGCAACAACTATTGCAGGAACTCAAGAAGACACTCGAATGACGAGATCTTCCAAGAGACCTAGAAGAGAGACTCGAAAGGTAAGAACGCCTGAGAGACCTAAAGGAAAGACTCAGGGGGCAAGGCAGACAGCTTTGCCACTCTCACATCAAGGTAGATCTCTAGGATGGTCATGATACTCAAGGAGGTGTGTTCCACCGATTAGGAGATAAGAGGCGTGCACCGAGGCCACTTACACCCGAAGCCCTAACTCACACTCAAAGGCATCGCCTCGAAAGGAAGGTCCAAGTTGAGAAGTAAGTTACTCAGGATCTCGAGAGGCTACTAGCCAAATGCAAGGTTCAACTCAAGAAGCAAGAAGCTCTTCTAGCTTTTCCCAAGATACCACGCCCTGCAACTTCTAGACAAAGCCGGTCCGTGGAGATTAATGCCCCAAGGCCCGACAAAGGGAAAGCACCCATGACGGAGTTTGATGACAAGGACCGGACGCCTATAAAAGACTCTAGTAATAGAATGAAGCTGTCGACATTGAGATCCGATAAGGGGAAGGAACCAATGAAGGAAGTTAGTGGATTATGGATGACAGCGACACTCATCAATGCAAAGACGCACATTGACTTCGGGGGAGAACGAGAACCAAACAAGGTGTGGGTACGGAAGGCGAAGTACGAGGTCGATCACAAAGATAACTAACTCCTTACGAGAAGAGCTGACCAGCCTATACAAGAAAGTTGTGGTCGACCTAGATGCGAGAATGGTGAGGTTTGGATCCTTTGAGAAGGTGAGTCTTAATGACACCTCGAGTCAGAATGAGGAGCCAAGTCGGGATGATAGCTCTAGGAAAGACAAGAAGGTCAGCGACCCTCCCAAAGAGGAAAAGGCCATACACCAGGCCTGCATAATGGTCGGGAACTATGAGAAGTTCAGGCTGCACAGTTTCCCTGACCCTAATGAAGAGGAGTTGTTGGATTTGGATGACCTCATTGGGGATGGTGATGATGTCATGGGGGACGGTGAAGATGAGGAACTGCCAAGCCTTAGTAAGGAGGAATAGTACTTGAGGTGGCAGATGAGGCAAATTACACGTGAAGATGAAATAGGTGAGAAGGTGGAGCTGGAGAATAGCGCGAGTGAAGATGGCCTCAGTGAGGATAATCAAGAGTTGCTGGTTAATATGGTCTTCACCCTCCCAGGCGTGTTCAGACCAAAGGAGAACCAGCCGAGTTACTTGGAAGGAGATGTGATTGAAGGAGATCTCGGGGAGTACGAGATCGGAGAAAAATCCATGGTGGTGTCCATAATTGAAGACTTCAGCAATAGCATCACTATTGCAAAGCCCACCACCAACATGTTTAGACACCTCAAGCCATTGTACATCACGGCTCACATCTTCGGGAAGCTGGTGGGAAGGATTCTCGTGGACAATAGAGCTACCATCAACATCATTCCCCAAAAACTACTCTGGAAGCTAAACAAGGAGAGGAGCGGTTGATCCTGACTTACATGGTTATGATGGACTTTATAGGAAAGAGTACATGTCCACTCGAAATGCTCCCAGCCAAAGTTAGTGTCAGTTCTGTGAGTAGGGAGGTCGCATTCTTTAACATAGACTCGAAGACTTCCTACAACTGTTTGTTGGGAAGAGATTGGATTCACACAGTTCAAGTCATCCCATCTTCCCTTCATCAGTTCTTGATCCAATAGAAGCCAGACGGCAAGGTAGAGCTGGTGGCTGTCGACACCAATCCCTTTGCCTTAAATACTAATCACATAGAAGCTGCCTTTTATGATGGCTCCATGGTGCCAATGTCCATGGCATGGAGCAACGAAGATGGTCGTGTTACTAGGATTGCATGCTCGATTGAAAGGGAGGTTCTTTCAACCCAATGACTGGTCACAGCCGTACTCGGGGGGCAACTGCTAAGGCTCGTCTTTCGAGAATAAGCAAACTATTGAGGAGATGACGAGGCAGATGGAGGTCTATGCATTGTCACAGTACGAAGAAGCCGAGTATGTCTTTGAAGATGACGGTTAAGATCCCCTGGAACTGCTAAGGATCAGTGATCTTCACTAGGCACTAAGCAAGCTCGACGATGCCGAGGCAGAGGTAAAAGATCCCTTGAAGGAGATACTTCTCCAATCTGAGAAAGGAGGCAGGCCCGTGTTCATCAGTGAGTGGCTTTTCGAAGACTTTGAGAAGGACCTGGTTGAGCTACTAACAGAGTACCAAGATTGCTTCACTTGGGACTACGATGAGATGCCAGACCTGGATAGATCCTTGACGTACGCAAATTTGCTAAACAATTAAACGCACAACCAAATAGTATAGTGAATAAGTAGGGTTTCAAACTGAGGGTTGAACATAAAATCAAGGCAAGTGATTATGCAAAGCGAGAGAATTTAAGGATTTATGAGGTTGTAAAAGGTTGCAAGTAAATAAACAAAATTGAAAATGCAAATAGAAGAGTTGTAAATTCAATAGGAGATAAGCGAGCACGATACCCTATGGATTAACTACCTATGTCAAGATTATGGTTCTATGAAGCTCTTATAGTACCCGGAGTATTCTAATGCATTCCCCTAACGCTTTCGCTCATCAGAGAGATAAAACTAAGATAGCAAAGGCCTAGATTACTAATCAACGCTTTCGCTCATCAATTAGACCTAGAACTAAACTAATCTCAATTATGAAGATTTCTCCTAGCGGGTTATTCTTACGATATCAAGATGTCTCATTAATACATAAGAATATGCTAATTGGTTCTTTCCATCAATTTTAGTGCCTTTCGGTCCACTATCATCAACTCGAATCATAATCTAAGTGGCCAATTTAGATTATGCATTAAGCACACCAATTAATAACTATTACAAAAGATAATCGAACCACAACCTAACATAGATAAGCAATCACATATTAGAGTATCACACTCACAAGAGAACTACTCACGAAACATATGCATAACACGAGAAAGTTTATACAAGAACATGATTGAAAATAACATTAAAGAGAGAGATAGAGAATGCTCAAGATGTGGTCAAGAGCTTCCTCAAGCATCCTTCTTCAGGTCCGTTCTAGCATTCCTCCAATGGTGCTCCTCCTTTGGTATTTTCTCTCAAGTCTCTACCTCCAATTTTATGCATACAACTCTATATATCTCTTCATGTCCATGTCTCTACATCCATCCTCTATTTATAGAAGTTGAGATGAGAGGTTTCCTTCCTCTTTTGAGTTAGAAAGCTCTCTTTTTAGTTGGAAAGCTCATCTTTCCACCTAAGGATACCAATGGAGAACATGCCACACATGCCAAGGGAAATCATTACACAAAATATGCCACACATGCCACACATCTCATGTGCAGTTCCAGCAAATGAAAGTGCTAAACAAATTCGAAATGGGTCCGCAATTATTCCTCAAATTCGGATGCCAGAAATCTGGAATTTCGTCACAGATTCGAAGCTTGAGCTTTGGGACCATTTTTCGGCCTCTTTCACTCATAATTTGAGGATACCCTTTGAAGCAACGTTGTAGCCGCGGATGTCTTCTTTACACAGGCACTTTATTTGACTCCATCGGACTTCGAATGAGCTACTTATCATCATTTTAGTCCTTCAAGGTCAGTCTGGAATTGAAGACCGGCGGCCGCTGGAATTGGAGACCGGACTTCGGATGAGCTACTTATCTTCATAAGTCAGCTGCTCACTTTTCTTCATCTCATCCTAGCTCCACTTATCCATGAACCGCTCCAAGTACCTGCCAGAATACAGGACAAACAGTAGAAGTCTAATCGAGACTCAAACACATAAAACAAATAAAAGACGCAATAGGACAAGACCAAAATGGATCAAAACATGATTAAATATGATCAAATCATACAACAAACACATGAGTGTTGACACACTCATCACACCCCACACTTACTTCCTTGCTTGTCCTCAAGTAAGGCGCATCAGACACACCCTGAAATTCCAAACATTCATTAAAAGATCACCCCACGACCAAGTAGTTCTCTTACCTGAGCACAAGGAGTAAGAACGTGTAGACACCGTATCCTCGATGGTTTAACCTAATTTTTTTTTTGCACTCAGTAGATTACATTAGAGGGTTGACTACTCAGAGGTTTGGAAATTTAAGCTCATATATATAAGTAGTCAACTACTTATCACTCGCGTACATGTTTGGGATCTCAAAGTTTCATACGTCTCACCCAGTGGCAAGGGGACTTCCATTGGGTTGTAATGGGGTTAAGGACAGGTGAGGATAATATATGTGGGAATTAGCTAAATCACCCAGCTGAGGAGCTCACAAAAATGTTCTAGCTCTCATCTATTCTAAGCACCTCACACTACATCTAATATGCACTCATCCCAATATTACACCCAATCTTATTGACCATGAAGCTCGAGCCGTGCCATGTATTCACTTTCCAACCACTTTCCAAGCTTTCAACTTTCCATCATTCAACATCTTTTCCATTTCCAACTTTCCCCTTCCCTTTTCAACACTTTTTTTCACTGTTTTCCTTTTTTTTTTCTCCCCCTTTTTTTTCACAACTTTCCTCAATCACATCCATTCATCACATTACACATCAAAGGCAACTGGTCTCGGCTTCTTTGTTGGCCTCAATTCTACCCATTTCTCCCATTGTTCATTCCCGAGCTATTCTACCAAGTGAACCCTTACAATAGTACCCCAAAGATAAATACCTAATGCATCCTCGGACCAAAGTGATCAAAAGTGGGTAAGATTGTGAATATAAGGCTTACATATAATATTTCAAAGAAGAAGGCTCAAGCTCAACGTGTTTAAACAAGGGATATAAAGGGTTTTCGGCTCTAAGGCTCTAGGCTCAATATCGAAGATGGCCCCCGTCCTCTCACTTGCACCCACACTACCAAAATGGTACTAAGTAATGGCATGAAACCCGATGATCGGAACAATGTAGGCACCTCATGCTATGCGGAGATGGCTGTCTCCTCTTTCGGATCTAAAATCTCACAAGGTCACTCATCAATGCCGCTAGTATAATCTACCAAGTGCAACCACTAACCTAAACAACCGAGAGTGTTTGTTCCTACACGCCCCTACTCATCGTACTTAAACTTGATTCCTAACAAGGTATAAGGTTTAACTTCTAACAAAAGTTTAAAAATTTAAAGGGGGAAGTTCATCATTTGCTTTTAACACCACATCAACCACAAACACAAACAAACACACTCCTAATTAAGACCTAGACTCGATCACATACACGAGGGAATGAAAGAATAATGCACGTTGACACCCCCCCCCCCCCCCACTTATTGAATGCATTGTCCTCAATGTAGGGGCTTGACACCAACAACATCACAAAATGCAATCATAAACATCACGAGGCACAGAGCAGACACATAACAGAAGTGAGCAGAGGAGAGGAGTTGTACTGCCCTGTCAATCGCGAGAAGGAGGCGGTGGGGAAGGTCGGTGGTGTTATAGACTGGCGAGCTCCGTTTGAAACATAGTTTTTCTCTTCTCTAAACCTCCTGCTAAGACCATTAAAATACTAAATCAACATAATGATACCGAAGCAAACACAAAAATTAAGAAAAATTAAATACTAGACGTGCTAATTTAGAGTCGGTAGCTTGACTTTATTACTCCATTTGGCATTACGGTGGACGGAGGTGGCTATCAGTTACTTGGAACTCTATTTCATCTGGGCCTATACAGAGAAGTAGCTTGCCATTATGAACATCCACTATTACATGACAAGTGTTGAAGAATGGACGTCCCAGAATCAGTGGGTAACTTTCATTAGTAGCATAGTCCAGCACCACAAAATCTACGGGTATGGGAGACTTGTCGACTATGATTATCACATCTTCTATAATTCTAAGAGCTTTCTTCATAGTTTGATCAGCCAGCTGAAGCCTGAAAGGTGTTGGTTTGACATCCTCTAATTTGAGTTTCCTGAAAGTAGCCAAAGGCATAAGATTAATATTGGCACCCAAATCACATAAGCAATGCAGAAACTGAACACTGTCAATAGTGCAAGGAATTGTGAAACTCCCTGGATCTTTTAGTTTTGGTGGTATGTCATTTTCTACCAAAGGGGTTGTCTTGCCATCATTCTGCCTCTTCTTCCTTGTGATGATTTCCTTCAAAAATTTAGCATACTGTGGCTTTTTTTCTAACATCTCCAAGAAAGAGACATGGCTTTGAATGTCTTCCATTGTCTTTATGAATTCAAGGGCCTCCTCATCGATCACTGCTTCATTCTTGACTTGTTGAGGTGATGGTGGAGGAACATAAGAATTCTTTTTTTCACTGATATAGGCTAGTTGCTCCTTCTTTTCAGTAACTACCTCCTGCTCTATGGCTGGCTTGATCGGTTCGGAATGCTCTTTTGGAGAGGAGTTATTCTTAAGTGATGGCTTTCTCCAGAGTCTTTGAGAGAATGGAGGTGGAGGGACATAAGGTGGTGGAGGAATATATGGTTCATCATCCTCGTCCACACTCCTTAATGTGATGGCCATCACTTGTCCTCGTGGGTTGGACTCTATGTTGCTGGGTAGAGAACCTATTTGCCTTGGAGTGTTTGCTGCAGCCAAATTTCCAAGTTCAATTTCCATCTTCTTGAGTTGCGTGGCCTGCCCCTTCAGATATGTCTCAAATTCTTTTTGACGCTCCTCACAACGATCCATCTGTTGTACAGTTATAGATTGTTATTGAATAGACTGCTGGATTACTCTGACTAATTGGTCAATCTTTGAGAAGATGTTGACTTGGTCCCCTACCAATTGGTCGATCTTTTCTCCCATTGTTTTGACTTGATCTCCCAAATATGGCCTTTTGGGTTCTTGTTGGGTGTCGGTGTTATATGGCTGCTTTCCAAACTGAGAGAAGTTTGGTTAGAGTAGCCTAACCCTCCTGGTTGCCTGTCAACGATAGCTTGAATCTCCTCTAACATCAGATAGTCATTGGTGGGGTACTTCTCTTTGCAAAGCTCACAAGTGTCTTGCACCGCAGCTGCCTTTTCCTTGCCCTTGGCTAAGTCTTCAAATCTTTTGGTAAGTGCCTCCAGTCTGGCTTCAAGCTTGGTGTTGCTATCCACTTCCAGTATCCCTCAGGCTGCTCCTCTATGTGGTATTCTGGTACGCTCCTTTGGCCACATGCCATTGACTTCTACCATCTCCTCCATCAAACGAGTTGCTTCGTTAGCAGTATTCCTGAAGAACACCCCTTGAGATGAGGCATCAATATGATCACGAGATGGGCCATCTAACCCATTGTAGAAGATCTTCAAGAGGTTCTCCTGTGATATGCCATGTTAAGGGAAAGCTCTTTGGAGATCTGTGAATCTCTCCCAAGCTTTATAGATGCTCTCCCCATCTCTTTGGACAAAGGTGTTGATTTCTTGCAAGAGTTTGGCTGACTTGGCCATGGAGAAGAACTTTCACAGGAAAGCATGGGCCAAGTCTGTCCAACTCCTTATTGTCTCTCCTTTCAACTTGTTGTACCATACATGAGCTCGATCCTTCAGAGAGAAGTGAAAGAGACGTAGCTTCAAGACGTCATCATCTATTCCTTTAAACTTCATGATATTGCATATATCCTCGAATTGAGAAAGATGGTCTTGAGGATCTTCACTCGATAATCCGTAAAACTGGACAGAATTTTGCAGTAATCCCACAATGGCTGCTGGATCTGGAATGAGTGGGTTCCTACCGGTGGTTGTTGCAACCCATTAGGATTCCCATTCCATGTAGGAACAGATGATTCCAGCAGGGTCCTTCTTCGTGGCGCACCTGCAAGGGCTTGGGTTGCTTCCAAAGTAGCATCATAAAGAGCTTGGGGCACCTCGTCATTATCATCCTGATTTTGTGCCATGGATCTGGATTAGTCTCTCCTTTCACGCCTAATTCTCCTTTTGAGTATTTTGATGTCAATCTCAGGTAAGGCGTTTGTGTCAAGGCCAAGTCCTGCACTCCGGGTTCTTGGCATACACTAAAGAGACTCAAAAAAGCGAGCGCACAAAATCAGCAAATATGCTGTACAAGTAACCAATTGCTTTTAGTTTTATGTCCTAAAATCTCAGTTCCGTGTCGATGGCGCCAATTTGACGTACGCAAATTTGCTAAACAATTAAACGCACAACCAAATAGTATAGTGAATAAGTAGGGTTTCGAACTGAGGGTTGAACACAAAATCTAGGCAAGTGATTATGCGAAGCGAGAGAATTTAAGGATTTATGAGGTTGTAAAAGGTTACAAGTAAATAAACAAAATTGAAAATGCAAATAGAAGAGTTGAAAATTCAATAGGAGACAAGCGAGCACGATACCCTATGGATTAACTACCTATGTCAAGATTATGGTTCTATGAAGCTCTTATAGTATCCGGAGTGTTCTAATGCATTCCCCTAATGCTTTCGCTAATCAGAGAGATAAAACTAAGTTAGCAAAGGCCTAGATTACTAATCAACGCTTTCGCTCATCAATTAGACCTAGAACTAAACTAATCTCAATTATGAAGATTTCTCCTGGCGGGTTATTCTTACGATATTAAGACGTCTCATTAATACATAAGAACATGCTAATTGGTTCTTTCCATCAATTTTAGTGCCTTTCGGTCCACTATCATCAACTCGAATCATAATCTAAGTGGCCAATTTAGATTATACATTAAGCACACCAATTAACAACTATTACAAAAGATAATCGAACCACAACCTAACATAGATAATCAACCATATATTAGGGTATCACACTCACAAGAGAACTACTCACGAAACATATTCATACCACGAGAAAGTTTATACAAGAACATGATTGAAAATAACATTAAAGAGAGAGATAGAGAATGCTCAAGATGTGGTCAAGAGCTTCCTCAAGCATTCTTCATTAAGGTCAGTTCTAGCATTCCTCCAATGGTGCTCTTCCTTTGGTATTTTCTCTCAAGTCTCTACCTCCAATTTTATGCATACAACTCTATATATCTCTTCATGTCCATGTCTCTACATCCATCCTCTATTTATAGAAGTTGAGATGAGAGCTTTCCTTCCTCTTTTGAGTTGGAAAGCTCTCTTTTGAGTTGGAAAGCTCATCTTTCCACCTAAGGATACCAATGGAGAACATGCCACACATGCCAAGGGAAATCATTACACAAAACATGCCATACATGCCACACATCTCATGTGAAGTTCCAGCAAATGAAAGTGCTAAACAAATTTGAAATGGGTCTGCAATTATTTCTCAAATTCGGAAGCCAAAAATCTGGAATTTCGTCACAGATTCGAAGCTTGACTTTGGGACCATTTTTAGGCCTCGTTCACTCATAATTTGAGGATGACCTTTGAAGCAAAATTGTATCCGCGGATGTCTTCTTTTCACAGCCACTTTATTTGACTCCATCGGACTTCGAATGAGCTACTTATCGTCATTTTAGTCCTTCAAGGTCAGTCTGGAATTGAAGACCGGCGGCCGCTAGAATTGGAGACCGGACTTCGGATGAGCTACTTATCTTCATAAGTCAGCTCCTCACTTTTCTTCATCTCATCCTAGCTCCACTTATCCATGAACTGCCCCAAGTACCTGTCAGAATACACGACAAACAGTAGAAGTCCAATCGAGACTCAAACACGTAAAACAAACAAAAGACTCAATAGGACAAGACCAAAACAGATCAAAACATGATTAAATATGATCAAATCATACAACAAACACGTGAGTGTTTACACACTCAGCAATCCCTTATAGAGCATCGACTCCCTGTAAGATCGAGTTTTTGGCCTTACCAGCAGCCAATGATGAGGATGATGCCTGAGGTAGTAGAGAAGGTTAAAGTAGAAATAGATAAACTCTTAGATGCCAGCTTCATACAAAAGGCCTTTTATGTAGAGTGCTATCTAACATTGTACCCGTTGTCAAGAAGAATGGCAAATTTTGAGTTTGTATCAACTTTTGGGATTTGAACTCTGCTACTCCAAAAGATGAATATCAAATGCCCATTGCTAATATGTTGGATGATGTTGCAGCCAGACATGAAGTCTTAAGCTTAATGGACGGCCATTCGGGCTACAATCAAATTTACCTTGCGCATGAAGATGTTCACAAGATGGTGTTCCATTGTCCGAGATCTATTGGAATCTTTGAATCGATCGTGATGCCTTTCGGACTCAAGAATGCCAGAGCTACCTACCAAAAGGAGATGCACCTAATCTTCCCAGACTTTATTGGCAATTTTATGGAGGTGTACATCGACGACGTGGTGGTCAAGTCCCATGATCATGCCCAACATTTGGAGCACTTACGGGTGTCATTTGAGAGGATGCGCAAGCATCAGCTCAAGATAAACCCTTTGAAGAGCATCAAGGTGATCCAGCAAGCATAACCGCCTCAAAACAAGAAGGAACTACAATGTTTTCATGGCTAAATAAACTTTTTGCATCAGTTCATATCCAACACGGTGGGCTGGATGCGGTCATTTGCCAACTTGCTCAAACTAAAGGGAAGCAAGTTCCAATGAGAGGACAAGCACCAACAGGCCTTTGATGAGCTCAAGGCATACCTATCCACACCTCCCATCGTCACTCCGCTGTCCCCAAACCAACCATTGTTGCTTTACATATCAGCTATTCAAGATTTGATTGGATGTCTACTTGCTCAAGAGAACGAGGAAGGAAAGGAGCAGGCCATCTACTACTTGAGTCGATCCCTTTTGGGAGCAGAGATGAGGTACTCCTCGATTGAGAAATTGTGTCTTTGCCTCTTCTTTGCTTGCAGGAAGTTGAGATACTACCTCCTACCCACAGAGGTGAAGGTGGTTGCCCAGACCGATGTCATCAAGCACTTGCTTGCCAGACCCATCATGAAGGGAAGACTCGGCAAGTGGGCATTAGCCTTGGTGCAATTCAACTTGATGTTCATGCCACAGCAAGTAGTAAAGGGACAAGCAATGGCTGACTTCCTTGCTGACGACCCATATGTAGATGTCTTTGCTAATAATGCGGTGGACTTTGGCTTGGTGGCAAAAAAGTCATGGACAATATGGTTTGATAGTTCCTATACCAACAAGTGTGCCAGAGCTAGGATCGTGATCAAGTCTCTGACGGGTGTGAAGACAAAGGCATCCTTCCTGCTTGATTTTCCTTGCACCAACAATAGAGCCGAGTGTGAGGATTTGATACTCGGGCTATTTATCTTGAAGGACCTGAGTGCCGAAACCATCTGGGTACTTGGTGATTTAATGTTGGTGGTCAAGCAAGTGGCTGGAGAGTTTAGATGCGAACGGGAAGGCTTCCAAGCCTATTGTGATGCCACCTGATCACTACTACGAAGCTTCGAGGATGCAGTCATTGGGTTCATGGATCGCACCAAGAACGTGGAGGCCAATAAGTTAGCACAGATCGGGTCCACTTTTTGTACATTCACCAAGTTCAACTTCGTACTAGTGAAGGTCAGGTTGACCTCGGCATTAGAAGAACTTAACCTGATGGTTGAGATCCCTTTGTTACAACTCGACCGAGACTGGAGGCAGGAATACATCAACTACCTCAAGAACCCAAGCTCTTGCTCCGACAAGGCTTGGAAGATAAGGGCTCTCCATTTTAAGCTTATCAACGATACCATCTATCAAAGGATGATCGACGGGTTGCTCTTGGTTTGCCCAAGTCCACAAGAAGCTATGTTGGCCATGACGGAGGTCCACGAAGGCATATGTGGAGTGCACCAATCGGGTATCAAGATGAGGTGGTTGATTCATCATCACAACTAATTTAGGCAGAGTATGGCAAAGGATTGCATCGATTACACGAAGGGGTGTCACGAGTGCCAAAGACATGGTCAAGTTCAACACTCCCTGGCTGACACGTTTTATTCCGTGGTGAAGCCTTGGCCATTTTGCGGTTGGGTGGTTGATGTCATCGGAAAGATCCATCCTCCTTCTACCAAGGGTCACGCCTTCATCATCGTGGCCACAGACTATTTTACTAAGTGGTGGAGGCGGTTCCTATGAAGGTTGTTAACCAAGAGACGGTTATCCAGTTCTTCAAAGAACACATCATCCATAGATTCGGGTTACCAGAGACGATCACAATCAACCAAGCTACCATGTTCATGGGAGATGAGATCCAGAAATTTGCAATAGACATCGGCTTCAGGATCAACCAACCAAGCATTTTTCCTTTGATGACTAGGTGGCCGCTTCATCCTTGATGACCGATAGGGCGCCTTGGCCCTAAACTCGATAGGGCACTTTGGGTTTCTAAGGGGCGGCCCGGATGAATGCTTTGAAGTTAATTTGGATGGTGGCGGGCTTGTCATGACCCAAATTCATGGTCGGTGACCGGCACTAGACCCTAACCCATTTATAAAACCTAACGAGTCTAGCCACCCCAAAATATATTTTGACTTTACAAAGTTTCATTCAAATACAATTATTCTTTACATTTATCCCAGGATCAAATTGAACTCGGTGGCTACGGAGCTGCTAGACAAAGAACCTGCAAAACTGGAGAGAGGGGGGGTGAGTATTTTGGAACACTCCGTAAGCACATAGAACATAACATATCAGTTATGTCAGATACATGTGGGAGAGACAGAACTTAACTATGTCCCACATCAAAACTAACCAATACGAACACAAAGCTAAGACAACAAAAGACCATCTCACAAATAAGGTCATCAAGCAATCACATATCAAACATAACCAAAATTTCAGATAGACCTTCACAAACATATAACACATATCAGATGGACTTCAGATAGGTCTAGATAGTGCCACTCCCACGCCGACACGAGGATACCATATCTTAAAGGTGCCATCAGAAACCAACCCACTGGCCAAACATATTATATCAGAATCCTTGTATCCTCAGCATATGTGCACATATGCCAACATCCCCGGTTGGTCACGGGTAGACCTCATCATCTGCCATCTCACAAATGACATACAAAATATTCAAAACACACATAATATACACTGACCAAAAAATATTGGCCTCATAACCAAATTCATACCAAAATATCCCCATATCACGAATTAGGCAAAATAGCCCCAAATAGACCAACAAACCACAAACATCATCAAATTCTATATAGACGAAAACCAATCATATAACCACTTCAAAGACAACTCATATGCATGAGACGCACATAATCCAGGTCTGAAACATGCACATGCACCAAGCAAACTAAAGCTGTCATGATCTATATGCTTACTCTAATGAAGACCGCTCCGCGAATGCTCATTCCCAACTCAATTCTACTTTCACTTTGTACCGTCGTCCACCCTACTTCCGAGGCTTATTTCTTCTACCAAGAACCTTGAGGAAGCTTCACATACTCTGTATCATAATTTCCAATCACAAAGTGAGGTCAGCTCCTCACTTCCCCAAGCAAATCAATTCCAACACTTAAAAATAACCAACTTTGGCACAATCGACAACCAACCTCAGAAATAACTTAAGTCCATCAAAGTCGCTTGCATCCTTTCAGTCACTAGTCCATTTTTAAATTACCATCATGTAAAATAATTGTTTGTGACCATAATTTCATAAAAAGATCTGTTTTGGCCAACCGAACACACACTGAGCACAAGGTAAGGCCATTCACACTAACTTCGGTAAGCAGCCCTTATAACTCAATATCACACAAAACCAAGTACATATCTTCATCAATATACCACTGCTCTATTCTTTCATGATTACACTGAGTCCAAGAATTAACTTATAAGTCCAAAGAAATTACTTACCAAGTTGTTACTCTTGAACCACCTCAATTCTGAAACCTGAAAGTCAGTCCGTAGCTCAACTAGGGTTTGATAATGATTTCTTGATCCAAATAGAGCATATGATATACCATTAAAAAGGTATTTATGTCCTCTACAAACTATATGAAGGCACCAAAGTCCAATTCGGAGTCCAAATATACTTACCAAACACTTCTTTCCAACCACCTCGACTATATACTCCAACAAATAGTCCGTAGTTCAAAATACATTTCAGGCCGAGTCCTTTATCCAATTATAGCATATGATATATGGTTAGAAATCTCTTGAAGTCCTCTACAATTCTCATGAAGACATGAAAGTCCAATTCCAAGCCAAAGGACATGTACCGAACACTTCTTTGTCCACCAGCTCACTTGTATACTCCAGTTATTAGTCTGCCATTCAAAACCAAATTCTCATTGATTCCTTAATCCAAATAGGACATATAATATACGGTTGGAAAGCTCATTGAGTCCTTTACAACTTTAGTGAACACATCAAAATCCAAGCCAAATTGAAATAAATACCAAGGAGTCTAACCGAAGCACTTTAAGAATCGACAATACAACATGTCGTTTATCCACGTGCTAGGCTTGGACCAAATTGCTAGCATGATAAATCCATGTCTTCGTAAGCTTATAGGTCCATATCTCACCTTTAAATACCATTTTGAATCATCTATTTTGGCTCCCGGATGAAGAAGTTATGTTCAATTTATCGCAGCATATCTGAGGTAGTCCGAGATATCAAATGCATTCCTTCCCACTATTATTGGCACTCTATTTACATAGCAATCTCACTCCAAATATGAATCCAATATGTCATTACGAATAAGTATACTTCACTTAAGTTAGACAAATATGATTAAAGGACTAGGGTATTACATTCTCCCCTCCGTATAAAAATTCATCCCCGAATTTACTTCTATTTGAAAGTTCACTCACATAGCAATGTAATAGGTGTGACTATTTCAAAATGTCTATTTTAAGTCTCATATACCCTTTGCAAGTTGAGTGGTCCATACTTATCTCCAATGTCGATCACCTAATCTTGAAATGTCTATCATAATCAAAATGGTCCCAACTTCCCCGAATGTTGATCACAATAGCTCACATCATATCTTTAAACATTTGAGTCACTGAGGGAACTTATCAGCATCATAAGTTCTCTTTGCCCAAAGAAATAAGGTGACTTAATCAATTTGTCCATTACCGCCCACGTAGAACCATAACTCCTCCGAGTAACTAGAAGCTCTCCAAATACATTCATCTTGATCATCTCACACTACCATGCTACATCTCTTATATCCATACCACCAAAATACGATACACCATTTTTCAAAGTTGCAAGCTTGGCAATCCATCATTTCCAACTTGTATCACAAGCTCACTAGTCCTTAGGTTCTTACATTGAGATTCAATAACTCAATCTCAAAAGATAGGTCATTTGTGAACTTATGTCACAAGCTTAAGAAATTTCTTAATAGTCTCAAATTCTAACTTAACTCTTATTTCACAAAATTTTGTAATCCAAAACAAATGATCTCAAACTTCTCTTCATATGAAATATGTCTTCATGCCTTAAGTGCAAAGACCACGGTTTTTATCTCTGGATAATTTTTCTCATTCTTCTTTATTTGACCCACAAACATAGGCACACTCTCTTGTTGTGTAATGTCACACCTCGAACCCACTCTTGGGCTGAACATATCTAAGAACCAATACATTTTGCATCCAAAACTAAATCATAGAAAACTTGGCACGTACTTGGTATTTTCACATTATTAACAATACCAATCTGAGATGTTTATGATGTTCTTCCAAAATATTCAGATGCTCCACCAAAAGAATCAACTTCATATTCAACTTCATTTCTCTTACTTCCTTCCCCTAATCCAAGTATCCATATCAACCGTTATATATAAGCATATATCAAATCCACGTATTCACTTAATACCAAATTCTGACACATCAAAGTCTTACCATATGCATCCTTCCTTTTCATAGTATATATCCGAGCCTCACTTCGAGCTAAACCATAACCATAATCTATTAATATTTGTGACATTTGTTGGACTCACAATGGCATACACTCATGCATATGGTGAGGTTTTATCAAATCAAAGGATATGGCCCAAGTTATAAATTCGTAAGAATATATCAATTATATAAGGTGTTCTGATAATGTGCTGGCCAGTCACATAATCAAAATCTACCTGAAGAAAGATTATATATATATATATATATACTCTCAAATGGGCCTTCAAAGGTAAAATATATACCAATTAAAACAAGAACCTCCACTAAAATATTGAGTAATTACCAAGTGATATCCTCTATTCCTTATTCAGCTTATGATAACTGATGCACAACATCAAACTCTCATCCTTTTTTCACAAAAACAACACCAGAGCAGCCACGGGAAATACTAGGCAAAATATAATTCTCATCCAACCAACCATGAAATTAATGCCAAACTGAATATCCCTCTAATTTAGTAGACCAAGCAAGTTTTCTGAAAATACATCTGAGAACCCTTTCACAACAAAACTTTATCATCCTGAAATATCAAATTCTGACTCACCCTCTGTCCTGAAGATCATAATCTTGCTGAAGTAATCAATTTTTGTGTGATACGATGATAAATATACAATTCTCAAATTATATCAAAGTCCTTAATATCCAACACATAAATGTGCCATTATGTCGTGATCACCCAAACCAATTAGGCTTGATCAAACCATCACAGATACACATATTGTATATCTTGAGGATGATAAGCAACTACCAAAGTTGCATTCAGGAACTCACAATTACATACCCAAGTGATGTACTTAGTGGGTTAACACAAAGATAGAATGGACCCCAACAAAAACTAAAATGCATATGACAAACATACAATAATCAATGATAAATGAAGACCATGCAATGTCATGTCTCACTACATATCAATGTGCATGGATGTCTGGAGTGCTACCTTAGTAAAGCCAACATCAATCGGCTATTCTTACCCGCCGTTGGGGCATAATCGGCTATTCTTACCCGTCGCTGGGCCATATCGGCTATTTTCACCCGCCATTGGGCCATAATATGTTGCTTTACAAGGTAACTTCCTACATGTATGGTCTCTATATGTTCACATATATATATCTATTGGACTCTCCAAGTAACTTAATTCATGAGACCACAACACATGCACATCACAAATTTAACATCATCATCTATCGCTAAAACTATTCACAACAATATGCACACACAACTTTCACAATTTAACCGACTCCAAGGATTACAAAGATGATCAACAACGAGACATCATGAATCCTATGCTCCGTAACACAACTTTAGAGAGTTGACTCATGATTCAAAACTTCCCTTATACTTAGAGGTCAAATCTAGAGCTCAAATCTAGGCTCTAACCATGCTCTGATACCAAATCTGTCACGACCCAAATTCGTGGTCGGTGACCGGCGCTAGACTCTAACCTGTTTACAAAACCTAACGAGTCTAGCCAGCCTCAAAATATATTTTGACTTTACAAAGTCTCATTCAAATACAATTATTCTTTACATTTATCCCAGGATCAAATTGAACTCGGTGGCTACGGAGCTGCTAGACAAAGAACCTGCAAAACTGGAGAGAAGGGGGGTGAGTGTTTTGGAATACTCCGTAAGCACATAGAACATAACATATCAGTTATGTCAAATACATGTGGGAGAGACAGAACTTAACTATGTCCCACATCAAACCTAACCAATACGAACACAAAGCTAAGACAACAAAAGACCATCTCACAAATAAGGTCATCAAGCAATCACATATCAAACATAACCAAAATTTTAGATAGACCTTCACAAATATATAACACATATCGGATGGACTTCAGATAGGTCTAGATAGTGCCACTCCCACGCCGACACGAGGATACCATATCTTAAAGGCGCCATCAGAAACCAACCCGCCGGCCAAACATATTATAACAGAATCCTTGTATCCTCAGTATATGTGCACATATGCCAACATCCCCGGTTGGTCACGGGTAGACCTCATCATCCGCCATCTCACAAATGACATACCAAATATTCCAAACACACATAATATACACTGACCAAAACATATTGGCCACATAACCAAATTCATACCAAAATATCCCCATATCACGAATTAGGCAAAACAGCCCTAAATAGACCAACAAACCACAAACATCATCAAATTACATATAGACAAAAATCAATCATATAACCACTTCAAAGATAACTCATATGCATGAGACGCACATAATCAAGGTTTGAAATATGCACATGTACCAAACAAACCAAAGCTGTCATGATCTATATGCTTACTCTAATGAAGACCGCTCCGCGAATGCTCATTCCCAACTCAATTCTACTTTCACTTTGTACCGTCGTCCACCCTTCTTTCCAAGGTTATTTCTTCTACCAAGAACCTTGAAGAAGCTTCACATACTCTGTATCATAATTTCCAATCACAAAGTGAGGTCAGCTCCTCACTTCCCCAAGCAAATCAATTCCAACACTTGAAAATAACCAACTTTGGCACAATCGATAACCAACCTCAGAAATAACTTAAGTCCATCAAAGTCGCTTGCATCCTTTCAGTCACTGATCCATTTTTAACTTACCATCATGTACAATAATTGTTTGTGACCATAATTTCATAAAAAGATCTGTTTTGGCCAACCGAACACACACTGAGCACAAGGTAAGGCCATTCACACTAACTTTGGTAAGCAGCCCTTATAACTCAATATCACACAAAACCAAGTACATATCTTCATCAATATACCACTGCTCTATTCTTTCATGAGTACACCGAGTCCAAGAATTAACTTAGAAGTCCAAAGAAATTACTTACCAAGTTGTTACTCTTGAACCACCTCAATTCTGAAACCTGAATGTCAGTCCGTAGCTCAACTAGGGTTTGATAATGATTCGTTGATCCAAATAGAGCATATGATATATCATTAGTAAGTTATTTATATCCTCTACAAACTATATGAAGGCACCAAAGTCCAATTCGGAGTCCAAATATACTTACCACATACTTCTTTCCAACTACCTCGACTATATACTCCAAAAAATAGTCCGTAGTTTAAAATATATTTCAGGCTGAGTCCTTTATCCAATTATAGCATATGATATATGGTTAGAAATCTCTTGAAGTCCTCTACAATTCTCATGAAGACTTGGAAGTCCAATTCCAAGCCAAAGAACATGTACCGAATACTTGTTTGTCCACCAGCTCACTTGTATACTCCAGTTATTAGTCTGCCATTCAAAACCAATTTCTCATTGATTCCTTAATCCAAATAGGACATATAATATACGGTTGGACAACTTATTGAGTCCTCTACAACTTTAGTGAACATATCAAAATCCAACTCAAATTGGAAAATCCCTTACCGGATCAATCTTTCTTGACCTGCTTCTTTCTCTTTCCTCTTGCTCTCTCTCCTCTTTCTCATCACTTACGGTTTATGGCTTATCTCTGGAGCCTCCTGCCTCTTCCTTTAATTTTCTGAGTCTTAAAAGAGTGTAGGTGAGTCACCATCTAGTATGACTCACGTTCTCAACTAATTCTAACAAGTTTCCAAGTGGTGAAAGATGATTGGTTCCACCTCCCATGTGGTCCAATCATGAGACAGCAAATTGAGACCCATTTTTCACCACATTTCTTTATTTTTCAGCCAAACTTGTTTTCTGCTCAATTTTAGGCCTATGTGTCTAGTTTCTAGATCATATTTACTTGTACCATTTGGAGCAAAATTGAGGAAGATGTGTCCAATTTACCGAACATGTGTCAATGCTGTCCAAACTTGACCAACTAACTTCATAACACTTGAGAATTATTTATGTAGGCTTTGTTGAGATTGATCTAAAATCCTTAGCAGACTAACTCATGTCTATACATACTTCATAAAAGCATAGCAACTTAAATTCTTGTTGAAATAAATACCAAGGAGTCCAACCGAAGCACTTTAAGAATCGATAATACAACATGTCGTTTATCCACTTGCTAGGCTTGGACCAAATTGCTAGCATGATAAATCCATGTCTTCGTAAGCTTATAGGTCCACATCTTACCTTTAAATACCATTTTGAATCATCTATTTTGGCTCTCGGATGAAGAAGTTATGTTCAATTTATCGCAGCATATCTGAGGTAGTCCGAGATATCAAATGCATTCCTTCCCACTATCATTGCCACTCTATTTACATAGCAATCTCACTCCAAATATGAATCTAATATATCATTACGACTAAGTATACTTCACTTAAGTCAGACAAATATGATTAAAGGACTAGGGTATTACAGGGCTTAAGACGAGATTTTACATAGAAGGTTCGTGAAGGTTGAGACGGCTTACATTTTTCTAAGTTGAGCCAAGATTCTCGAGATTCGGGCAAGACTTGGTAGGTTCCTCTTTTGGGGGCCACGATTGCTTGGTCAGCACGATTGGGATTTTCTTATTAGAGGATGAGATTTGATCATTCGGGGAAAGCGGCTTGAATTTTCCTATTCTAAGCCGGGTTGATTTGGAAGCAATATATTCGTTTGGGATAGGTCTTCTTACTTCGGAAGGACAATTTAGCTAATTTCTATTCTAGGCTGGATGAATGGAGGCGGCCTAATGGGGATTTCTCTTAACTTGGAGGCCAGGGTAGGTCACGGGAGTTCTATATAAGAAGGGCACGAAGAGAGACGGCATCATCATCAACACAACAAACAAACCTATTGCTCTTTACTCTTTATCGTAGCTTAGCCCTAGTCTAGCTCTTTTTTTACCCTCTCTGTTAGGCCGACCTTGAGACGACCACTCTGGATCCATCTCGGGTAGTCTTAACGTTCTTGTACCCACTTTCTCTGCAACACACATATTCAAAGTTACTTCGCGAGGAGATTTCAACGGGGTGACTATATTATGATGACTTGATGTATACCAATGGTCATAAAAAGAAGAAAAAATTTAGCGGACTAAAATTGTAAAAGGTTATATGGTAATTTTTATCCACTTCCTTGTAGGATTATAATTAGAATGCCCTAGAGATCCAAGAGTTGGTGAGAATAAACTTTCGGAGAGTAAAATAATGAATTAATAATAAGTTCGGACCATATTCAACTGTAAATAAAGAGATTCTTAAACTGTCGAGAGTAAAATAATGAATTAATAATACTCAACCGTAAATAAAGAGATTCAAGTAGAATCTGCAGTTGGGCCTTTCTTAACGCTACTCATTAGCCATGTTAAAAATTCCAATTAACCCAGGCGGTTCCGTCATTTTCTTTCAAAAAAGAAATCCTTGATTAGTTGAATGGTAGCCGGTGCCAGGCGGAGAACTCGTTATACGTTGTCCTCAAGAAACCCAATTGATTTGTTTTAAAAAAAAGAAGAGAAAAGAAAAGAAAACCAGTTGAATATTTCATAATATGACAGAGATGGGGCATTTGGTGCCTGCCGTGGAGATATCCCAAAAACTGACCACCTCACCTGCCGACAAAAGAAAACTGCCCACTACATCTTTTTCTAAACGACAAAAGAAAACATCAAGACTATACTTAGAGGTCACCAAGAATTGAATCATATTTGAGATTGATTCGTCAAAAATTCGATCCGATATATATTTGAGATTTGGTAAAATGTAGAGGTTTTTTACCACCAAAAAATGAGCTCATTAATGAAGTTATATAAAACCAAAAATAGCCAACTTCGCTTTCTGATAGACAAAAGAAAACTTCAGGACTATACTATCTTGGATTTGGGATTGATTAATTTATCGAATCGTGTTCCATGAATGTTTTAAAAAATATTGAGCTTCTAGAGTTTTATTCCACAATGAATCTAATAGATATTTTGATATTGTACCTCTCTCGCTACTGCAGACTATTAATCTATATTTGTAGGCACACCTTCTCTGATTAGGTGGGGTTGTCAACTCTTGATTGATAAGCTAGTCGAAATAACCAATCTCACCACGTGACAACATAGTATTATTGTAATAGCGAGTTACAATAAACTGCATATCTTTTTATTGTCTGTGTCTAATTATATATTTTTTCTATATACTCTATCCTTATATCTTGTAATTCTATTTCTTAATGAAAAGTTTATAAGCTATACACTTTGAAAATCAAAAAACTTTTGGGCGAAAATAATTTTTGGATTAATTGATATCATGCTGTTCTCCTTGTAAATTGTAAGGAGTTTCTAGCTGGTTTTTAATAATAAGGAAGATCTTTCGAATAATTAGGAAGATCTTTCGTAAGTTTTTGCAGGCAGGACACATCACTAATGCTGCAAAATCTGATGGATTCCTAAGCAGTACTGTTGCTCTATGTTCTGAGGGTCGGTCTGGGTTTCAGGAGATGCGTCTTGGAGGGAGCTGAAGCGTTCGGGAGTCTTTTCGTGCTGGTTGTTTTTTGCTATAGTATTATTATTATTTTTTAAATCAAACTCTAGTATTATTGTTTGGGCCTTCAGATTTTGGGTAGTTATCCCCTCTCCTTTGGACCGAATTTGGTCCTGGAAGACCTATTTTAGGACAGTCCTGAATGGTTCATTTGGTAGACCATTTTATCATAACTGGGTAGACTATTTTATCATAACCGGGCAGACCATCTAATATAACCGTAGACTCTTTAATATAACCGGATAGACTATTTTAACATAATCGGGTAGACCATTTTATCCAACCTTTTTATTTGGGATGGTTCCGGTTTATCCAGGACTGTCCGCATAAAACTATTTTATCATAACTGAATAGACTATTTTATCATAATTGAGTAGACCATTTTATTATAAATGGGTAGATCATTTTATCATCCAGAACGGTCTTGTCATGTTAGACATGTCCAGGACCAAATCCAACCCTTTGTCGTGGTTGTATTTACCTCTCACCAATTTTCTCCAATTACTGCGTCATTATCGGGTCACATGATTTGTCGCTTGAACTTAATTTCAGTCCATACTGCCTAATGGATAATCAGTTGGGATCGATTACATTATTGAATCGAGTTCCATGGATGATTAAAAAATTCCCATGCCGCAAGTATGTCTTCCTAAAATATTAGACCGCAACAACTTGCGAATAATGGAGTAATTGTAAGAATTGAAAATTCTATTTGACATTAGTTGTAATTTTGATAGCGCATAATTATTCTTAATAATTTTTGGTAGTATAAGTTAAATTATCACGTAATCCTAAATTCTAATCGATCTAGGTCAATATGTACTATAAATACGAGATCTTTGGTCGTATTTTATGGAAGATAAAAACTAATTAAATAGGATCGAGAGTGTGGACATTAAACAAGTCAGTCGGTTCCCGACTGTGATTGTGTATATTTCAAATTCACCCTACCAGCTTCGGGGAGCAGAAGATGCGGCGCGACGACGTCGTTTAAGCCGCTCCATAACTTCCCCCTTTAGGACCTCAGAATCCTCCGGCGCTAGAGATGAAGAGGGTGGGGAATCCTGCCTTGTCTCCGATGTGGAGGTTGCAGTAGCTCCAACTCTGTGCCCCGCTGGTGGTGGTGATGATGTCAATGACATGGCGGTGAAGGGATTAGGGGAGGAGGTGGATGAGGAGAAGGAGGTGTAGAGATTTTATATTACATATGGGTTGTTGAAAAATAAAAAAATTGGTGTTATTTGATAATCGAGTCATCACAATCACTACCGAATGGGAATTCAACGTCGGCATCAAAAAGCCATCGTTACGAAAAAAATTCTTCGACTGTTCGCGTCCTCTGAATGATAAAAATTGAAAAAGTTGGATTTGTTAGATAACTTAGTGATAATGAATAATATCAAAGGATATTAAAGTGCATTTTTTTTAAATAATAGTAATAATAATAATTTCTTTCCGACAGGTAATTCTCACCAACTGGTCGTTCTCTAAGGTGATTCTTATTATCGTCCTAAACAGTAAGTTGGGGATTCTTGGGAAGATGAATTCTTCATATCTGAGTCATCTATCCTTACCAAGGACAAGTGTGTTCGGTCAACTGGTACATCTTCCCTTATTTTTACTGGAAGATTCAAAAATTACGGAGGATCCTAATGGCTAGTACAAGGAAGAAGTGGATATAAAATACCCATGGTCTATAATCTTTTACAATTTTTTGTTCATGGTCGTTAAATTTTTTTGTTCTCTTTATGATCACAATTTTTTTTCTTCTCTTCAAGTCTGGAATCTCATTGACAAGGCAATTATGAAATTATGAAATTTCTAAAACATTTTTTTTCTTCTCTTTATGATCACAAGTAGACATTATTGGGCCTTACGCTGACGCATCACACAAGGATGATTTAATGTATATTAATAAACATAAAAGAATGGAACAAAATTTGATATTCATGTGCTAAAATTTATAAAAGATTAGTGGCTAGAAATATTTTTTATCAAATTTTCATGACTTACTATAATGTACAAGTAATCCCCATCTATTTCCTTTATCACAATCTTTTTGCTTCTTTTGCACTTACTAAGATTTACAAGAATCTTAGGCTCACATTTGTACAAATGCTTAAGCTCATTAATCATAATATATGATTGTAAATAAATCATCTCTTTTAAATGATATGCATTGTATTGTTAGTTAACAATGATCAACTTGTTACTTCTAGAACAAATGTGTTGTGTGTAATGTGTCTTTTGTTTAATTGTTTTTTTTTGGTCGAAATGGTGAGCATCATCGCGCTCCTTTATTGCAAAACATCAACAGAATTACACTGAATCAAACGAGAGTTCCCACCTCCTACTCTATCTTGCGTCAATAGATGAACACAATTTCGTGGGGGACTAGCAATCACATGATACCCTGGTGGAAAGGAAAAAGTGTAGTTCGATAACTAGTCGGCTATCTGTTTGCCCTCTCTATAACAGTGTGCTACCTCGACTAGCTATTCACAGCGGATGAAGTTCCTGCATCTATTCACGAGACACCATAGCGGATGTGTACGAGCTACAAAGCAATAGAAACTGAATATTTCGTCAATTATCCATGGAACAAGTACCTATAATGTAATCCATCCAAATTATTACAAATAATTTCATTGTTGGCTGTACTACACAACCTACAAAGCAATAGAAACTGAATATTTTGTCATTTATTCATGGAACAAGTTCCTATAATGTAATCCATCCAAATTATTACAAATAATTTCATTGAGATTGAGTCAATAAATTTATTGAGAACAAATAATGTCATTATATACACATTGCTTATCTAGGCTTGCTGCAACCTATTCCAATTCCAGATATAGAAATATATTTACAATCGGCTCGCAATTTTTTCATTCTTTCGCCATTAAAAAATGAACATCATACCTTTTTTTTGAGACATTTTAGGAGGTATACTCAAATGAGAGAGATACACCATCATGAAAATAGAAAACTCGAACGTAAGATATATTCTAAAAGCAATAGAAAAAATATTTAGGAGGTCCCTTTCTTGACCAACACCCATTAAAACTTTCTCATGAAGCAGGAGCGGTTGGAATTTAAGAGTACGAACCTCGAGTCCATAGCAGCGGAAACTTAAAATTTTGCCAACACCATATATCTGCTATGACTGTATAACATAAAATCAGGATAACAATAGTATAGTTAGAAAATTCTTACAATACGTTATAGATCGAATCCTCTACTATGATATCCACGTAGTCCTCGTCTACAAATTCCTTGACAGTTGAAACCTTTGAGAATTCGCTAGGAGAATTCTTTACGAAGATTAACTAGAGAAATTATTTGTAGCTAAGGTTGATTTCCATATCCTTAACTTGGATGCTTATGTATATTAAGTTAATGCCTTTCTTAGGCATTAAGTTTCCAAATTTGACCTCTTCTTTGAGCTTTGAAGCCCAATTTCATATTTCCATGACTAAGTCAAATATGTCCAACATTTTACTATATATATATACTATTTAATTAAATCTAATTTAATTAAATAATTATAATACTATCTAATAAAATTATAATATTTCTCTATAGATTAAATATTCTTGATCAAATTAATATTTAATCTAACCAACGTCAATTCATAAACTAAGAATACTTGTTGTGTGACCCATAGGCCCTCATATGTCAAGCGATTAGTCGAACTAATGGTCCTGATCGAACCCTAGACAATAAACCGGACAATCTTAACATATGAGGTACGATGCGAGGATACTATAACTACCTGTAATGCGAAGCTCACAGTGATACGGTCCTTTCATTCGCGAATACTCGCATAAATATTACTCTGGCTTGGCCAATACTTCGCACGCCCAATAGAAAATTGAGTTTTTCTTTTTTTTGGTTTAATAAGTTTATACGGTCCTTTCATTCGCGAATACTCGATTAAGTCTAGAACATGATTAAAGTATCTATTCAAACAACTTAATCATATTATCTCATTCTACTAATTGATCATATTGTCACTTTTAGACACCATTCCAAAAGTGACGTGCATTGTCCAATGACTAACGATCCAATTAGTTATGAGAAGACAAGTATTCTCTCCAAGTCTATTTGAGAAATGAATCATATTCTTGGCTCAACTACCACGCACATGTACTACGTGATGTACCCAACACATGTCGTATCTACCCTATTAGGAGTGCAAGCGTTGGTCATGGTCAACATCCAACACTCCGTTCATGCCGTGCGAATTGACCTCAAGTCGGAGGACTATTACACTACTCCACAAACCGATATTTCCGTAGACACGTAAATAGAATACACCAAACAGTTTCTCGGTTTGGTATGCCAATACTCTCCAAAGTATCTGTGCATCCACCATGGAATACCTAGTGTCTCGTAGTTGTGAGAACCACTACATCCTCTAAGGATATGATGCAGATCGCACACCAATCTCAATTGCATCATCAATATCTCATTCTCGATGATTATTGATTGTGATTATTTAAGAACTATGTTTATAGTCATCCGAGATCTCATGTTCTCAATGACAACAATAATTCATGGGAACATAAACATGAATATATGCAAACAATCAAACATTATATTCATTTATGTAATACCGAATATTATTAATACAGATTAATAAATATAATTGAATGTAATCAAGTACAATGTCCTTATTTTGATTATCTCTAAGACATGAGCGACTTTCATGTACCCGTAATTTTATAAGTATTCATGCACATAATGCACCTTCTTGGATAGCAATATTTATTATTAATTTCAGTATTTCCAGGTAGCCCCTCGTGTATTTATAGACTAGCCCTTCGGTTATCCTAAATCACAATACACATCTCTCTTCTCTTCCGAAAAAACAAAAACAGACCCTCTCCTTGGTAGCCATCGTAGCCACAATAAAAATGGAATCGTCAACCCAAAACGCGGTGACTATTCTCGATGTCTGCCGGATCACCCCAGCTTCAAACTTGTCCGAGTTCTCCATGCCCATCACATTCTTTGATTCCGGGTTTCTCCACCTGCCCACCATAGCGACAATATTCCTCTACCAACTCACCGACTCGTCCCCGTGTCATTTGAACTCAGTCATCGTCCCAAACCTCAAGCGCTCTCTCTCACTCACCATCACCCACTTCTTCCCTCTAGCCGGCCGCCTCACGTGGCCGCCACACGACCCAATACCTTCCATCCTCTACAAACCAAACGACTCCGTTTCGCTCACAATCGCAGAATCCACAAACCCGGAGTCCTTTACCCTCCTCGCAGGGAATAAGCCATTCAAGGCCAGTGAGTCACGCCCCTACGTGCCCGAGTTGCACACGACCGACTCAGAGGCGGCGGCTATATCCCTCCAGGTGACGTTATTCCCCAACCACGGTATCGCTATGGGGGTCGGCTTCCACCACGCCATTCTCGATGCAAAGAGCGTTTCCT
This sequence comes from Hypericum androsaemum, assembly GCA_963995505.1. Classification (NCBI taxonomy): domain Eukaryota; kingdom Viridiplantae; phylum Streptophyta; class Magnoliopsida; order Malpighiales; family Hypericaceae; genus Hypericum; species Hypericum androsaemum. Next base: position 8,672,199 of record OZ023189.1, read on the forward strand.
TGTTCATGAAAGCCTGGGCCCATGTGAACAAGCAACTGCAATTCTCCACCAGCCTGGACTCGGCGTCATTGCTGCCTCCAGAGCTGACCCCATTTCTGGACCGATCTGTCGTCGAGGACTCCGAAGCGCTTTGCTTGAAGGTCCTCGAGCGTTTGGAGGAGTTAAGGCCTCCTTCTGCCTCGAGAAGAAGCTTGAAGCTGCCTACCACATCTGACCTAGATCCAACCCTCGTGCGCGCAACTTTTGAGGTTTCCCTAGACGATGCAAGAAAACTAAGGGAACTGGCTTTGTCCAAACTGGGTATACATTTGTCGACCTTTGTGCTCGCTTATTCTTACTCGTTGACCTGCCTTGTTAAAGCCAAGAACGGCCAGCTGGGAAGTCTCAAAGAGGTTACTTGCGGAATACCAGCGGAATGTAGAAGCTACTTAGACCCATCACTTCACGAGAATTACATAGGTAACTGTCTCGTTGGTTGCTTTGTGGATGTATCAGAAGAAGTCGTAAGGGCAGAGAATGGGTTTGTGGATGTTGCTAAGATCATTAGCGAGTGTATTCGAGGGGTTAGGAACAAGTCTGTTTATCAAGCGTTCAACGACAACCTTCCTCCTCCCAGTCCGCCAGGTAAAGGAGAAGTTCATTTCGGGGTGGCCGGGTCACCCAGACTTGAGTTTTACCAAATAGATTTTGGGTGGGGGAGACCCGTCAAGTTTGAATTCACGTCTATAGATTGGACGAGAGGTATTTCCATGGCGGATGCAAATGGCGGAATCGAGATTGGTCTTGTCATGACTAAGGGGGAGATGGAAGTATTTCATTCCTTGTTTGTGAGCGGCCTTAAACATCTGTCGGGATAAGTTACGTGTTTGTTTTTTGTCAACGACTCTATCCTTGGTTATTGTTTCCTGGTGAAAGATTAACTTCTGATCCCGGGTTGGTTTTTGTTTTGTTATTTCAATTACGTCGGATGAGATTTTTGAAAGACGATAAAATTTTCTTGTTAAATTAGAACAACTCAACTACGAGTTGATTTAAGTGTTTGCGTTATTAATTAATATTTTTGCCCAAAAGTTGAAATTGTTAAAATAAAATAAAATAAAATAAAATAAAATATTCTAAAAGTGGTGCAAGTAATAAAATTTACCGAAATTTAAATCATACTAACAAACGGTAAAAAAGATATTTAAAGTTATGCAGCTTTACGGCTTTCGGTTGTCAATTGATTAATCAAGTTGGGAGCCAGCAAATTCGGAATGTAGTTGGGTTGACAGCTCCTGGTGAGATTGTTGTTTCTGCTAGTGGGGAGCCTATCTCTACAACTGCTGTTGCATCTTCTTCTCCCTAAGTGCACCCCCCCTCTCATTGGTCCTTCTTACTACGGAGGTTTCGCATTTGCCAGAGACGGCTACGATGCCAAACCTGCCGATTTCTGAATCCTCAGTGGCTTCTTCCTCTCTGGTTCAGATTGGGACAGAGGGTGCCCATGATTTGCAAGTCTTTGGTTCGTCTTCTTTAGAGTCCACCTCACCTGTGATTGATACTAATTTGTTCGCTTCTAATGACGGGGTTATAGAGGATGATGGTGTTGCTTTGGCGGGGTCACAAGCTTTGGTTCTTTGTGATTCTAGTTCTGTTGAGGTTGCTCATGAGCATGCACTGGTGCCTTCTACGGAGCTGGTGCTTCCAAGTTCCCCTTCTCTCGTTGTTGATTTTACAAGTTTCTCTCTGAGGATGGTTGCTTCTCCGGTAGCTATAGATGTGATGCTGGTGGATGAGACAAAAGTCATCTCCAGGTCCACTAATGTCTCTTCGATTTCTTGTAGGAGCGAGCATGCGAACAGTGGTGCTAAAAGTAGTCCCCGATGGGCCAATGAGCCAGATGAGCAGTTTGAACCGCCTTCACTACCGCCCCCTTGGGCTTTTAAATTCCTGAAGGAGGCCATTGATAAGGTCGCTCATATACCAGAGATCCGATCCTCAATTCAGGCCAATATCGTCGATTGATCGGATGACTGATGTACCTTATGGTCACACGCCCAGATATTACGTATGCTGTGAATGTTCTTTCTAAGTTTTTTGAGAACCCTCGCGTACCGCATCTTGAAGTAGCGGACAGGTTAGTCAGATATCTGAAGACCACGGCCGGGTGAGGTATTCTTCTAAATAACGATCCATCTTTTGAGCTAGCCACCTATAATGACTCGGATTGGGGTGGATGTCCGATGACCAGGAGATCACAGACTAGTTATTTTATTACATTTGGCAGTTCGCCTATATCTTGGCGATCCAAGAAATAAATTGTTGTTGCTCGTTTCTCTGCTGAAGCTGAATATCGGGCCATGCCTGTCACTGTTAGTGAGGTCATTTGGTTATGATGGCTGATTAGTGACATTGGGATCATCTACAGAAATTCTACCCCCTTATATTGCGATAACCAAGTTGCTCTTCACATTACACAGAATCTGGTTTATCATGAGTGGACCAAGTATGTAGAGATGGACTGCTACTTTGTCCGAGAACGAGTCCAGATCGGAGAGATTCTACCTCACAAAATTGCTGCATCTTCTCGGCCTGCCCACTTGTTTACCTAGGCATTGGATCTTGATCGCTTCCACATCCTTGTGTCCAAGTTTGGAACGTACGATTTACACGCTCCAACTTGAAGGGAGAGTGTTAGAGATGTCATAGAGTTAGAATTGAAATTGTTATCCTGATAAGGAATGAAGACATGATAAGGAATGTGTATCCGACTGTATCTCCTGTAACCCTAGAGGCTCCCATGCAAACTCTAGGTTGTAAACTCCTATAGAAGGACGTGAACATAATGAGAACAGTAGCGGCATTACAAATCTTCAAGTCTTTGTTTTGTCGTTCTTTTGGATGGTATGGGAACTTATGGAAATTGATGTTGTTATTGTACGATGCAGGTAAGAATACAGGAAATATCTGTTCTTGACAAGTTGCAGTAACTATACCGCCTATTGTTTTCAGTGCTTCCCGTAGTGAAGCAGATTCATCATGACCAGTGCTCCGAAGTTGAGTTGGAGAAAAAACTTATAGGTAAGAAGTTTTGGCTTCTCTTCCCCTATAATTTAAATGATTTTTGTCTAAGTTTTTATCATGTACCGCCATTGACGCCTCTTGGGTTTATATTACTTTCCACGAAATGACATAGAACTTGTACGTGCCAAATTGAATGCAGATGAGCAAATGTGCTGGTAAATCAACGACTCACAGATAATAGACCATCTCTTTCTTTGTACATAATATATATCTTATAGTGCCACGATATTCTGCCTTTAATCTGAAACTCAATTTGGATTTGCTGGATTGCAATTACCTCCCCCTCCATTCCCCGCAACATGTAATTAAAAGTTCTCTCTCTGGATTTCAAGGCCTGCCAGTAAATTGAAGTATCAAAGATTGTTTTAGGCAATCTAATAAACTTATATTTATTTTCTGTAGCAATATCTGTGGCACACCCATAATAGAAACACCTTCCGAAAATAGAGAGTGATGTCTGCCTGGCCTCATGGCCCGGGGAGCCCCTTTTGTCCGCGTTACTTGATTGTTGACATAAATAGATTAGATGTATACGTGATCAATGTGCAGTGAGGAAGAGTTAGTTGGGAGAGCAGATGGGCAAGATAGGATTGTTTGGTTTTTTTTTCCGGTCGACTAAATTTAGGTGGGTTACTTTAAATCATGGGGCTCTAAATAATATTAATTTTTGTTCTCCTCCTAAGCAGAGTTTTTCTATTTCTGCAAGGGATGGGAACCCACCTAATGAGAAACGAGGTAGAATTCGTTGAAATCCTACCTAACAAGCGATGGGATTGTTGGTTTGGTTCTGAGGGAGCGGTGGTTCTATTAAGTAAGGTATGGGCGTTGAGCAATTGAGAGGCACATCGATCTGGCTATGAGGAGGGGGACCAAGGGCAGTTGGTAGCAGTAACCCAACTAAATTAGACGCGAAACGACCTTGCAAAAGTTGCAGGTGCCAGATGAAGTAATGAATTTATATATGAGTAAAATGGACCCATTAATTTTAAAATATCCCTCGCCTGTCTGTACTATTATCAGCATTAGTTACTTGTTGTTGAGAAATAACATCGAAACGAGTAAAACACGAGACACAAGAATTACGTGAAAACCCCAAGACGGGGAGAAAATCACGGGCAAAGGAGAGTCGTCCACTATGTGAGTCCAATCGGTTACAAGGCCTCCATGAGGGTTCTCTCTACCTCACAACTCTCAACTACTACACAAAAGACCTAGGCATAGGCCAATATATATAGGAGATTATAACCCTACTCTAAATATGAATAGAGTACTAATTTGCTAAAATTTGAGACAAACCCTAACAAATCTCCACCTTGGACCAAATTCTATGACTCCAACATCAACGTTGCTCCACCTTCACCATCAGCCCCTAAGGGCAATCATCATCAAGCACGAACACTTACTAAGTTCAAGCAATGCTCGAACTTAGCACCAGAAAGCGGCTTCGTCAACATGTCTGCAGGGTTGTCCTTTGTACCTACCTTGCTCACAACAATGTCACCTTGAGCAGCATGCTCCCGAATGAAGTGGTACCTCACATTAATGTACTTTGTCCTCTCATGATACATAGCATCCCTCGTGAGATGGATAGCACTTTGACTATCACAGTACATTGTACTGACCTGCAGCTTCTCACAGATTTCGCTGAAGAAACCTTTCAATTAGATAGCCTCTTTCACACCTTCAGTTATAGCCATGTACTCTGCCTCAGTGGTAGACAACGCCACTGTGGCCTATAGATAAGCTCTCCAACTGATAGCACATCCTCCAAGAGTGAAGACATATCCAGATAAGGATCTGAACTTATCAAGATCTCCAGCATAATCTGAATCCACGAAACCAACAACTCCATCACTGGTGCGTCCAAACTGTAGACACACGCCCTTGGTACCCTTCAAGTACCTCATAATCTACTCTACTGCTCTCCAATGACCTTCTACAGGATTTGCCATAAATCTGCTAACGACACTCACAACATAGGCCAAATCCGGATGTGTGCAAACTATAGCATACATCAGAGAACTAACAGCATTGGAGTATGAAACACCAGACATGTAATCGACCTCAGCAGCTGACTGTGGAGATAAGGCAGACGAAAGCTGAAAATATGTACCAAGAGGAGTACTCATAGGATTACCAATCACATCAAACCTGTCAAGTACCTTTTCAATGTAACTCTCCTGGCTCAGAAATAATTTCCTTGCTCCTCTATCTCTGGCAATCTCCATACCAAGAATCTTCTTAGCAGGACCCAAATCTTTCATCTCAAACTCGCTACTCAATAGAGCTTTGAACTTCCTCACCTCTCCTTTGTCATTGGCAGCAATTAACATGTCATCCACATACAAGAGCAAATACACTTGGGAACCATCACTTAGCCTTTTCAGGTAAACACAACTATCACACTTGCTCCTCTCATAACCATGAGAAATCATAAAGGAGTCAAACCTTTTATACCACTGCCTTAGAGACTGCTTAAGGCCATACAAGGACTTCTTCAACAAGTACACATGGTCTTCTTTGCCTTCAACATAAAAACCCTTAGGCTGTGCCATATAAATCTGCTCCTCAAGCTCTCCATTCAAGAAAGCTGTCTTCACATCAAGCTGTTCAAGCTCCAAATCCTGCATAGCAACAATACCAAAAAGAGAACGAATCGAGGTATGCTTCACAACTGGTGAAAATACCACATTAAAGTCCACACCAAGAATCTGACTATATCCTCTAGCCACTAACCTAGCCTTGTATCTAGGCTCTTCAACTCAAGGTATACTATCCTTCTTCTTGAATACCCACATGCAACTGACAACCTTCTTATCCTTAGACAGCTTAGTAATCTCCCAAGTCTTATTCTTGTGAAGAGATTCCATCTCTTCCTCCATAGCAATCAACCATCTAGCAGAGTCTTTCGACTTCACAGCATCTGAGTAACTAGACGGTTCTTCATAGCTATCAACTTCTTCTGCCACATTTAGGGCAAAAGCAACAATATCAGCCTCACCCAACTTCTGTGGAGGCCTGATAATTCTTCTGGGCAATAGAATACGCTGGCTCCCTCTCAACTGTGCCAACATTCTCAGCTTCATCAGACAACTCACCATGAGTAGGACCATGGCAATCAACATCACGGAAGGAACTCGCTTCTGGATCAGCATCAAACTGCACCTGCAATTTTGACTTTTGCAAGTCCACACTTGGAGCACTCGAAATACCAGGTGAAGAAATATCCTCCCTCTCACTCAGCATGTCTATCTCTTTGAAAATAACATTCTTACTCAACAAGACCTTAGACAGCTCGGGACACCACAACTTGTATCCCTTCACTCCAGAAGCATAGCCAAGGAAGATACATTTCACAGATCATGGCTCTAACTTGCCATTATTCACATGAGCATAGGCAGGATATCCAAATATCTTCAAAACAGCATAATTAGAAGGATTTCCACACCACAATTCTTCAGGTACCTTGCCATTAAGTGATGCATGAGGTGAACGATTGACAAGGTGACAGGCAGTGGAAGCAGCTTCAGCCCAAAATGACTTAGGCAAACCAGCATTTGACAGTATACAACGAACTTTTTCTAACAAAGTTCTGTTCATTCTTTCAGCGACTCCATTCTGTTGAGGTGTACTAGGGATTGTCTTGTGCCTGACAATACCCTCATTCTTGTAGAACTCATCAAACCAACTAGAGCAAAACTCCAATCCATTGTCTGTGCGGAGATGCTTGACATCTCTCCCAGTCTGCTTCTCAATCATAGTCTTCCACTGCTTGAAAGTGACAAAGACATGATCCTTACTCTTCAAGAAGAACGCCCATACCTTCCTCGAATAATCATCAATAATAGTCAGCATATATATGGAACCATTCTTTGTTGCAACTTGAGACGGTCCCCAAAGATCAGAATGAACATAGTCAAATTTTTCCTTTGCAGTGTGCACACCTTTCTGAAAACTGACTTTTTTCTGCTTGCTAAACACACAGTGCTCACAAAATTCTAGCTTCCCAATACCCTGTCCACATAATAATCCTCTCCTATTTAGCTCGGTCGTGCCTTTCTCGCTTATGTGACCAAGTCGCATATGCCACAATGAGGTGTTCTCAGAATCTGTCAACGAGCCAGATGCAGCAGCAGCAATCCCTGTAACTGTAGAACCCTGCAAAACGTACAGATTTCCAACCTCTTTCTTGGCCTTCATATGCACTAATGAGTTCTTACTCACACGAAGAACTCTACCTTCTCTGGTATATTTGTACCCCAATGTATCAAGAGTACTCAGTGAAATCAAGTTCTGCTTAAGATCAGGGATATGCCTCACATTCGTCAAGGTTCGAATGACACCATCATGCATCTTGATCTTCACTGTGCCAATTCCAACAACCTTGCAGACAAAATTATTTTCTATGAGAACATTACCCTCCGCACGTTCATATATTGAAAACCAGTCCCGGATGGGACACATATGAAACGTACAAGCAGAATCAAGGACCCAAGCAGCATCAACTTTAGACTTCCCATCAATCATAGATAAAAGGTCTCTGTCAGATTCTTTTTTCTGAGTGGTAGTGGCAACACTAGCACTGCCGCTATCAGAACTTTCTCCTTTCGGAGCACTGGACATTTCGCCCTTCTTCTTGTTCTTCAACTCCGGACAGAACCATTTAATATGCCCAACCTTATGACAATTGAAACAAGTCTTATCCTTGTGCCTTGACCTCGATTTTCTTCTGCTCTTCTTCCTCGAACCAAACTTAGCATTCCTCTCCTCAGACCTCCCTCTTACAACCAAGCCAGTCCTTTGGCTATTTTCAGAGGAACTCAGAGTGTGCTTATCAATTCTCTCTTTCTCGAAGAGTGAATCATGAACATCATCCCAACTCAGAGTATCATAGCTGAACAACAGAGTATCTCTGAATTGCTGATAAGAACCAGGCAACGAGCACAATAACAATAAAGCAAGATCTTCATCATCATATTTCACATTCAGAGTTCTAAGATCAGCCACTATATCCTTAAATTCATTAAGGTGGTCGTGAGCAGACCTATCTTCTTGCATCCGGATAGAAAACAGTCGTTGCTTCAAGCACAGTTTGTTGGTCAAACTCTTGGGCATGCACAACTTTTCAAGCTTTGCCCATAATGAGGAAGCTATTGTCTCCTTCAACACGTCCCGCAAAATATCATCTGACAGATGCAACTGGATCTGACTCACAGTCTTACGATTCTTTGACGCCTTCATCGTAGGATCCCAACTCGAAGGCATCGACTTCTCATCAAGTAGAGTCTCATCCAGCTCTAAATGTGTCAGAATAGCACGCATCTTCACCTGCCACAAAGAAAAATTAGTTTTCCTCGTCAATTGAGGAATTTTGTACTTCATCGAAGTCATCCTGAAACACTTCAAACCAAGAAATCAGCCCAAAACCGGTTAGAAAACTAAAACCAGTCAAATCAGTTGACTTTCGGTCAACCAGTCAAACCGTTGACCAAGTCAACTCGGAAATTAGGGTTTTCAACCCTAAACTCCAAGGGGCGGCGGCTGGACGGCGGGCCACGATGGCTGGGCAGTTATGGCTGGGCTTCGGTCGGTGCGAGCTTACGAGCACCGGCGAGTGGGCACGGCGGTGGCGGTGCTAGGTGGCGGTGGAGAGACGCGGAGTTCACCTCTCTTTCTCTCTCCTCACGACTTTCTCTCTCCCCGAGCTCTCCCTCCTCCCCTAACGGCGACTCTGACGAATGGCAATGGGACACCGAGCAAAGATGACCTCCAGGTGACGACGAGGCTCAGCGACGGGCAGCGGTGACGTCGCGTCGGGTTCAAAGATGAACGAACGAGATTCGTTCTCTCACGGGAAAAATCGGCCAGCGGCAGACTCCTCCCCAGGCGCGCCGACGGAGTGCGGAGTGGTCGCCTCCTCTAGGCGATGTCGAGGACGACGGGCGGTGGCCGGCTGCTCCTCGGTTGAGCGGCGGCGCCAAACCCTCTTCTCTGATTTTTCCCCCAAATCGAACTGCTACAGTTCAATTTTTTTTTTCGTGTCAATACTCGAATACTCGAATCTCAAATCCGGCTCTGATACCAATTGTTGAGAAATAAGATCGAAAGGAGTAAAACACGAGACACAAGAATTACGTGGAAACCCCAAGACGGGGAGAAAACCACGGGCAAAGGAGAGTTGTCCACTATGTGAGTCCAATCGGTTACAAGGCCTCCGTGAGGGTTCTCTCTACCTCACAACTCTCGACTACTACACAAAAGACCTAGGCATAGGCCAATATATATAAGAGATTATAACCCTACTCTAAATACGAATAGAGTACTAATTTAATAGAATTTGAGACAAACCCTAACACTTCTCATGGACATGCAGCGGACATTCACCCTTGTTCATGAATTCGCTTCAACTACTGCCGTTTGGTGCATCAAATGAAGGAAAAATAAAAAATGAACCTTGAAAATTTACCAATTCATCTCTACATATTATGACATTAGATTAATTGCTCTCTGGTAACTTCTTAAATGTTGTGGACCGAAAACTCGAATTACGTAGTAAATGCCGCCAAATAATTTATCCCGCTAGGCAATTGTTGAGATTTTATTTAAAATAATGTTGGAATCTGCGATGAAAAATGGAGATCGAAAAATTTATTACGATTTATTGCAAAATTTACCAATTCATATCTATGTATTATGAAGAAATTTTTTTTTCGATTTAAGGAGAGAGAATAGAAATTTTTTTCGATTTGTGAAAAGAATACCATATCCGAAATTTTTTCAACAGTGACACCAAATTAGTAATAAACTACTAATGTAGCACTATTTTGGGCAAAAACCCGCGCACACGAACTTGGATTATAAATTAATCTGTTTCATTTGACATGTTCTGTTTTGGTTATGTTCGTTTCAGTTTGGAGTTAAGTCGGTATTGAACTATTCTTATTTGATTTGTCTATCTGAAAGATGGTTCTGTATTGAAACATGTTCTCTGTATTTAAATGTGTTTTGGAAATCTAATGCGTTTAGCCTATTTTATGATGTGATTCTTCAAACCAAGGAATGATCTATGCAACGCGGAGAGAGCATAACCTTACGCTAATGAGCCCTAATCTTGTAAAATGTTGTAAGTTGTTATCCATTTTGGAAATTTATGTAACTTTTTACCCGAAATAGATAAAATCCCATTATTTTTATGGTTGTTGGTAGATATCAAACAACATGGATGGGAATACCAATGGAATTGCCATGTTAAAGCGCATACTTGTACAGTTCTGAAATCTTGATTGGTTATGGAAGGTCAGTTGTTCTCCAACTGGAATCATTTTCAAGAGCACAAGCCGGTCTGGACATGGAAATGGGCTATTGAGAACTGAGTTGATGTTTTACAAGATAAATGAATTACTTGCAGAGTTTCAATAGTTCACAAGCCGGTCTGGACATGGCTACGCCGAAACTTTGCAATGTGTTGAATTCTTGTTCGTTCTTTGCAATAATTTCACTGCATCTATTTACCGCCAAAAAACTAATTGATGCATGGTCTATTACCTCATGGATCTGCTTGTTGTATACAAAGCGCTTGAGAATTGGGACGCTAAATGATAAAACAAGGCGAAAAACTCAGAAATCTCAATAGTTTTAATATATTGTACTGAGAGCTGTAGACCTTAGTAAATTGATCCCTAAGTTTTAAGAAATTGAAATCATTAGTTTCTCTGACCAATTTATGTCTCAAATAATAACATGAGATTACTAAAATAGTTTTATCTCACATTAAAATCACAAATAAAAAATCACACACGGTAAAAAAATCACAACCGATTTGGCTACTACTCCCACTGATTATATTCAGCACAACCTTGATCTATGGCATTGTAACTAGGCCATATCCCTAGCTCTAGAATCCAAATTCTCAAGAGACTTTGTCCTTCAATTCCTGTAGCTAGTGAACTCCCCTGTGATTGTTGTCACTATGCTAAACAAAAGAGGAATCATTTTCCCTCTAGTACAAGTATTGCAGAGAAATGCTTTGACTTGATACATGTTGATATTTGAGGGCCATATTCTATCACTTTGTATGATGATTTTAAATACTTTCTAACCATTGTTGATGATCATTCAAGAGCAACTTGGATCTATTTAATAAAAACCAAAGCTGAAGTAGCCGGTTATTTGGAAAGTTTTTGCAGCTTAGTTGAGAGACAATTTAACTCAACTATAAAGTAGATTAGATATGACCAGGGGAGAGAATTTCTCATGCATACTTTCTTTCGGCATATAGGAATTATACACAAAACTATCTGTACCTATACAGCCCAGCAAAACAAACAAGTAGAAAGGAAACATCAACATATACTCAATGTGGCAAGAGCCACTAGATTCCAAGCCTTCCTACCTGTTCTCTTTTGGAGCATGTTTATTCTACATGCTGTACACCTGATTAACCTCACACATTCCACCTCCCTCTCCAACAAAAGCCCATTTGAGATCCTCCACCAAAAGGCACCAACCTATACGCATTTGAGAGTATTTGGATGTTTGAGTTTTGTTGCTATGGTCCCAAAGCTAAGCAAGTTTGAATCTCTAGCAAGGAAGTGTGTCTTCCCGGGATATGTTGATGGTGCAAAGGAATTTAAGCTATATGACCTCGATAGTCATGTCACATTCTGCTCAAGCGATGTTGTGTTTTACGAGAACATTTCTCCCACCCAGACCTGTAATACCCAATAATATCAGTAAGAGTTAATTAGATTTAATCAAATATGTCAAGTTATTTAGTAAGAAAAATTCTACATAAAAAATTAAAGAGAAAACGTGGCACCTAAGTAATTAGCCACGATGACATATATATTCCATTATAAAATGGGATGAGAAGCATCTATGTTAGAAAGTTCCAACTATTTGCACCGAACACAGTAAAAAGAAAAGATAACCATGAAAGTTAAACTTAACGAGGTTTAATAAGTATCTTGGAAATTAGCAATGAAAATTAGTTATTTGAACATTCTAGAAATTTAATTAGATACGATTTGGACCGATTAATTACTCAAGTTAACTTCAAATAAAAGAATCTTAAATTTGCTATGGCAAATTCAATAATCTATCAATTGTTAAATTTATGAAGAAGCAATTCAACTAGTAGAAAGATTAATCTGAATTTCAAAACAAGAATAAAATATTATAGAATGAGAACCGTTATTCTTATCCTCCATTGAAGGGGTAAACGAATCTAGATAAATCTATAAAAAAACAAATTAAAAAAAACGTGGCAAGTTAAAAGAACTTGGGTAAGTGGTGGCAAGTGAAAGTAAGAGGTGTCAAAAGGTGAAAAATAAAAACAAAATAAGTTAAAGTAGGAGGTGGTGAAAAAGCTTTAAATTGGTTGATGAATTATACTTGCTCATTGTAATTTCCCCCGAAACAAAGAAAGTAACAAAAGTATTTGTGCATCCATCATGAAATACCTAGTATCTCGTAGTTGTGAGAACCACTACATCCTCTAAAGATATGATGCAGATCGCACACCAATTTCAATCGCATCATCAATATCTCATTCTCGATTGTGGCTATTTAAGAACTACGTGCATAGTCATCTGAGATCTCACATTCTCAATGACAACACTAGTTCATGAGAACATAAACATGAATATATGCAAACAATCAAACATTATATTTATTTATGTAATGCCGAATATTATTAATGAATATTAATAATATAACCCAATGTGATCAAATATAATGTTCTTATATCGATTGTCTATAGGATATATACTAACAGTTTCTCCACTTGAGCAACTGTAGTAATTTACCGAGGCTCGGTTGGCATGGTGTATTACTGTTTTCTCTCCAAAAAAAATATCTATATATTAAAAAAAGCACGTGGAGTGCGACGTGGTTGTCCTTGGATTTCTAGACCATACGTTCTCAAATGAGCATATGGAGTGCCCCTCGGCATGCTTACCACAATACAAAATGAATTGAGGGTTGGTCAAGTAAAAAAATTGATGTATTTTTTGGCACATCATTATGGACTAAAATGTGAATTCAAAGAAGTCAAAATTCGTTGGGTTTAATGAGACAAGGTGTATAAAAAAAACACGTGGAGTGGGACGTGGTTGTCCTTGGATTTCTAGACCATACGTTCTCAAATGAGCATATGGAGTGCCCCTCGGCATGCTTACCACAATACAAAATGAATTGAGGGTTGGTCAAGTAAAAAAATTGATGTATTTTTTGGCACATCATTATAGATTAAAATGTGAATTCAAAGAAGTCAAAAGTCGTTGGGTTTAATGAGATAAGGTATATAAAAATTGACAAGAGTATAGAATTTAATCTTTGACATTCGTAAAAATTTACCCTTAAAAATTTCAAAGGATGCCGAGAAGAGATATCAGTAAAGGTTTGTGTGAAAAAGAGAGCATGTTTTGTTGGAACAGTATACTTCTATTTCAAGTTACATCATGGTAAAATATATCTGGTTAGACGTCCTGAATATGGTATAAATGCGATGTAGACATATGTACAAGATAATTGCTACGAGAAGATTGTACCAGATTTTTTTTTTGAAAAGTTAAATTTTATTGATATTGTTTGATAGAAGAAAAACTTGGGATTTCACGACCGTCAATCTCTTCAAAACCGTAATGTAAAAAAAATTATTAAAAAAAAACTACATGAGTGAAAGATTACCGTCGACAGCCATATGAGATAATATTGACGTGTTGGCTGTGTCAATTAAGACTTGCGGATCATACCACATCTTGCACCGTCAACTTTAGCCAGCTCATTTCCTGTCTTATTTAGTTGGGTTACTACAACCAACTTCCCCTCGTGTCTCTCCTCAATTCTCATAGCTGAACAATATGACAAATCACCTTTACAAAAAAAATGATAAATCAACATTTTTAATATTATAAAAATAACTAGGATAATTTAGTAAAATATGAATATAGTATTGTTTGTTATTTCATAAAATTTAAATTTAGATTTTATATCTAATTGTTCTCATTACATTCCAGAAGCTAGGTATGGCCATCGAAAAATACAACAGCTAACAAGTCTCTAAAATTAATAACATTTATGATCCTCCTGACTGAATGTCTGTAACTTGCTATACCTTACTTAATTGAAACCAACTGCCCTCTTCATCAACTTGCATAACTTGAAACCACACCAACCATACCCACTGCTCCATTCATCTAATCTTGCCCACACCACATTGATATCCCATTCAAATCACAATGGACCACCCATCTACTAGAAACCACTTGGCTATTTCTTTTACTTTGCCGTTGGCTTCATTTGGATGACAGCAAGGGTACATAAAGCCGTTGGCTTTTTCTTTATTTAGTTTTGTTACTCCAACCAGCTACCCCGGTCCCTCAACTTCCATACCTTACGTAATAGAAACAACCGCTCCCTCAAAACAAAACCAACCATCCCATCTTATCTCTTGATGTCCCATTAAAATCTTCCCCACTGCACATTATATTGGTTTGGACAACCCAACTAATCAATCAATATCAACAATCAAGAATGGAGGTGGCAGGTGAAGAGCTGGATGGGAGTATGGCTGCGACGGTTGGGAGTTGGAGGGGTGCTGAGTTGTTGGGGATTAATTATGGTAATAAATGGTGTATGACCAGGAACTTCATATGTGGTATCTTACTGGGCCAGTCGTTTTCTCGGGCCATGGTCTCTGTTTGGATGTCACCGGTGCATATTTTTTGGGCCTTCACCGGAGGCTTTACTTTGGATTATGGGGGTTTTAATTTTGTCTTTTTTTCCTTTCAAGGTTTTATATTGGGTTGGGTAGAGTTGTATTTTACAATAAGATTTTCTAGATGTATTTTACAATAAGGTTTTCTAGATGTATAAGGTTTACTATGCAAATTGCTTGAATAGTACGGTAGAGATTAACATTCAGCAATGCTAACGTCAATATAGGATTCTCCTTATTGAGACATTCTTTCTCTACCACAAATTTTTTAACTGAATTTTATCGTGACAAAATTTTACCGAAGCCGACAATCGCAAAGAAATAATTTATCACTTATTAGGTTGTAAACATTAGTATAAATAAAATCTGCTTATTAAAAAAAATCTTTTGAACTTCAGAAACTTTCTCTTGCACTTATAAATAGTTTTCAAGTTACCACTACCCAGCTGTAACCCTTCCAAGCCATAAATTTAAACGCACCAGCCATATAATTAAATGGCTACGCCACAACAACAAGAGGACATGGCAAAAGGGCATGCTGCTCTTTGCGCCTGCCACTTTGCATATGCAGACACAATGGCCCTCAAATGTACCATTAAACTCGGCATCCCGGACATAATAAGCTTTCACGGCCACCCTATTTCCTTGACACAAAGGGCCAATGCCATAGAGCATTCTTCTCCTGGCACTGCTGGCCGCCTCGGCAGTGTATTAATGTCAGGACCCATCGTGAGGTCGGTGACCGGCGTTAGACTCCACTGTATATAAACAATAAAATACAGATCTAGCCAGCCTCAAAACATAGCATAAAGTTCATCAACATTTATTTAAAGCAACACCAGGGCACGATATATAAACATGTCTCTCAAAACATAAGTTATACAAAGATGGTGTGAGAACCATCACCAAAAGTCTGAACAAGTTCCCTGTGATACATGTTCAAACCAAAGCATAGTCCAGGATCTAGGCTCTGAAAATCACTACGGAGCGTCTATACAAGAGTACAAAAGATAGCATGATCCGGAGACCTCAAAAGAGTAGCCCTCGAATGAAAGAGATGGGCATGCACCACGGACTCCAGAACCCGAGGCAAACTATGATTGCTTTAATCTGAGATAGATTAGTAAGGGGTAAGTATTTTGAAACACTTAGTAAGAAGATAGAACATAACATATTGGTTATGTCTGCTACATATGAGAGACAGAACTTAACCATGTCCAACAATATGCAAGACCACAAGATGCATGCCAACCATATGATCACACACACACAAAAGTTCATATATTGAACAAACAGTGAGCTATAGACAGATTTAGACGGGCCACTTCCTCTCCAGCACAGGGATATCAACATGGCTATCAGATCTCCTTTCCATAATCACATACTAAGTTTAATAGTAGTAACTAGGATATCCCCAGTCTATGTGCACATAGGCTAACATCCCCGGTTAGCACGGGAAAACCTGTCCATATCTCACCAAAAAAACAACATAGCATACTCACACAAATTGGCCCCACGCTAGGAAAGAAATATTCTCTAGCTAGCCATTCATATGTGATATATCTCTCACAGACCAATCCAAACATGATCGATCTTATTGCAAATGCACATGACCACTTCGTGAACATACTTTATATGCATGAGACGCACATAATCAAGGCCTGAAAACATGCACATGCACCAAACAAAACCAAATTTATCATGTTCTATTCACTTACTGAAACGAATATCACTCAATAGTGCCGATTTCCCGAGTCCTAATCTCTCGTTACTTTCAACCTTCAGCCGTTCCTCTCAGATGGTTTTCTTCACTGGAAGTACTTTAAGAAAGCCTTACATAATCTGTATAACAATTTTTAATTACAAAATGAGGTCAGTTCTTCACTTTCCCAACCGAGTTACATATTGAGCACACGATAAGCTCAATCGCTTTTAAGTTCGATAGATATCACATATAACTCGATATCACACAAAACCCGATTCATTTACTGTACTTAAACTCCCTTGTATGTTCTTGATAACCCAGAGTCCAAAAATTAACTTAGAATCCCAAAGAATTAACTTACCAATCCTTTACTCATAAACCCTGCTCAATCCTGAACCAGGCAGCTAGTCCAAAGTTCAACCAGGTCTTGAAGGCGATTCTTTCATCCAAACAGGGCGTATAATATGGCGTTAGAAAGATAATTAAGTCTTCTACAATCTGTAAGAAGGAGCATAAGTCCAATTCGGAGTCCAACTAAGCTTACCAAGCCGTTCTTCTTCCACTAGCTCATTTATGTCTCTAGTAGATAGTCCGTTGTTCAAAATAGATTTGCTATTGGCTCCTTGATCAGAATAGAACATATGATATACCGTTAACAAGGTATTTGAGTCCTCTACAACTTCCAAGAAGACATAAAAGTCCAATTCAAATCCAAAAATAACTTACCAAGCAATTCTTCTTTGACCACCTCACTTGATACTCCAGTAACTAGGCCAATGTTCAAAATTAATTCCACGCCGATTCCTTTATCAAAACTGGACATATAATATATGCTCAGAAAGCTCTTTGTCCTCTACAACTTTGATGAAGGTATAAAAATCTAGTTCGAGGCAGAATATAGCTTACCAAGTCATTCTTTTTCACCTGCTTCTTTCTCTTTTCTCTTACTCTCTCTCTCAACTTTCTCTTCTCTTTTGAGTTATGGCTGAGTCTCGGAATTTCTTGCCTCTTCCTTAAGGTTTCTGAGTCCCAAAAGTATGTAGGTGAGTAAGAGTCCAGCTTGACTCACCTCCTTAACAAAGTCTAATGAACTAGCAAGTGGTAATAGGTGATTGGTTGATTCTAAATGAGGTCCAATCAGAAATTGACTAATTGAAGCTCCGTTTTCACTGAGTTCTTTTGCCTTTTATCAAAATTTGTCAACAAACGAAATGTAGCCCTATGTGTGTAGTTTCTGGATCATATTTATTTGTAGCATTTGGAGCAAAATTGAGAACGTGGTGCTCAATTTACTAAACAAAGGTCATTGCTGTCCGAACTTGACCAACAAAGTTCTTAAAGCTTGGAATAATTTGACTAGGCTTTGTTGTAGTTGAGCTAGAATCCTAAGAAGATTATAGAATATCTAAAAACACTTCCAAACACATCTCATATGTAGATTGTACCATAGAATACCATTTATTCCAACCGACCATTTATAAGATATCACAATTCTCCCCTCCTTATAAAAATTCGGTCCCCGAATTTACTAAAGGCATGGAGTACTTACAGTGTTAGTCAAATAGGTTTGGATACTTCCCTCGCATATCCTCCTCTAACTCCCATGTAGCCTCTGCTGGAGAATGATTTTGCCATTCCACTTTCACAAATGGAAGATCTTTGGTCCTCAAATTTCTCACTTGTCGACCCAATATCCGTAAGGGTCGCTCTTTGTATGTAAGATCATCCTGGAAGTCCACATTTGGCTGGTCTAGCACATATGAAGGATCATATAGGTATCTCCTAAGCATCAAGACATGAAACACTGGATGTATATGCGAGAATGTGGGTGGTAATGCCAACCGATAAGCCACTCGACCAACCCGCTCCAGAATCTCAAATGGTCCCACATATCTTGGACTCAATTTACCTTTTTTCCCAAATCTCATAATCCATTTCATTGGAGATACCTTCAGAAACACATTGGTACCCACTTCAAACTCAATATCTTTTCTTCTTTTATCTGAGTATGACTTCTGTCTACTTTGAGCTGTCAATAATCATTTCCGAATCACCTTAATCTTATCGATTATCTCCTGTATGAATTCAATACTCAGCTGTTGCTTCTCACCAACTTCATCCCAACATATTGGCAACCTACACTTTCTACCATACAATGCCTCATAAGGTGCCATCAGAATACTAGCTTGATAACTGTTATTGTAGGAAAACTCCATTAAAGGCAAATAGAGCTCCCAGCTCCCTCCAAAATCCATCACACATGCTCGCATCATATCCTCCAATATTTGTATTGTCCGTTCTGACTGTCCATCTGTCTGAGGATGGAAAGCTGTACTCAAATCCAAACGAGTACCCATGGCATCTTGAAACTTCTTCCAAAATTGAGATCTAAAATGTGTCCCTCGATCAGAAACTATTGAAACCGGAACTCCGTGCAGTCGAACAATCTGATCAATGAACAGTTGGGCAAACTTTGCTGCATCATATGTATTAATAGGTATAAAGTGTGCCGACTTCGTCAATCGATCCACAATAACCCAAACAGAATCAAACCCCCTTGGTGAAGTCGGGAGGCCCACTAACAAATCCATGGTGATTCATTCCCATTTCCATTCTGGAATATCCAATGGTTGCAACAAACCAGAAGGTCTTTGATGTTCAGCTTTAACCTGTTGACATGTTAAACACTTAGCGACAAAATCACCAATGTCCTTTTTCATGCCATTCCACCAATAATGATTCTTCATATCTTGATACATCTTGGTCGAACCTGGATGCATACTATACACAGCCTTATGTGCTTGAGCCATAATGTCTCTCCTCATATCTCCTACATCAGGCACAACCAATCGAGTACCAAAATATAAAACACCATTTGAACTAAGATAAAATTTAGGCAATGCATCTTCCTCAACTTTTTCAATCATCTCCATCAACTCAGGGTCCTCTCGTTGTAATTCCACAACTCGACCATGGATAGTTGGTTGCATATGTATCTCACCCAACATCACAGGTTCAGTTCCATTTAGAACGGTTTTTAACTCCAACCCTTGGTCAACTAGCTCATGTAGGCTTGAAATCAAAGGTCTTCGAATCAATGACATATGTGCCAAACTACCAGCTGATTTTTGGGTTAAAGCATCTGCAACTACATTAGCCTTCCCTGGATGATAGCTAATGACACAATCATAGTCTTTCAGAAGCTCCATCCATCTCCTTTGCCTCATATGTAGATCCCTCTGATCAAAAATATACTTTAAGCTCTTATGATCCATAAATATTTCAAATTTCTCACCATATAGATAATGCCTCCATATCTTGAGTGCAAACACTACTGCAGCCATTTCCAAATCATGCACTGGGTAATTATGCTCGTGTTTCTTCAACTGTCTAGATGCATAAGCTATCACGTTTCTTCCCTGCATCAAAACACATCCCAAACCAATCCTAGAAGCATCACAGTATACAGCATATCCCCCGGATGCAGACGGTAAAGCCAAAACAGGAGCATTGGTTAACAAACTTTTCAACTCCTGAAAACTTCTCTCACAATCTTCTACCCACACATATTTTACATTCTTCTGTGTCAATCAAGTGAGTGGAGCAGCCAAAGTAGAAAACCCTTTTACAAACTGTCTGTAATATCCAGCCAAACCAAGGAAGCTACGTACCTCAGTAACATTTGTAGGAGTTGGCCAATTCACCACAGCTTCCACCTTCATTGGATCAACTGACACTCCATCCTTGGGAACAACATGTCCTAGGAATGCCACACTTTGCAACCAAAACTCACACTTGGAAAATTTAGCATACAACTGATGATCAAGCAAGGTTTTCAGAACCAACTGGAGATGTCCTTCATGCTCTTCCTTAGTCCGTGAATAAATCAATATGTCATCAATAAAAATAACTACAAACTGATCCAAGAATGGCTTGAACACTCGGTTCATCAAACCCATAAAGAAAGCAGGTGCATTAGTAAGACCAAATGGCATAACCAAAAACTCATAGTGTCCATATCGAGTTCTAAAGGCTGTCTTAGTCACATCTTCTTTTCGGATCCTTAACTGATGATATCCAGACCTTAAATCAATCTTTGAAAACCACTTGGCATCCCTTAACTGATCAAACAAATCATCAATGCGTGGAAGAGGATATTGGTTGCGAATAGTTACCTTATTGAGCTTACGATAATCAATGCACAACCTTAAACTTCCATCTTTCTTTCTAACAAACAACACTGGAGTACCCCATGGGGAAACACTAGGCCGAATATATCCTTTATCCAACAGATCTTGCAATTGAACCTTCAACTCTTTTAACTCAGCAGGTGCCATACGATACGGAGGTATAGAGATTGGTTAGGTCCCTGGCATTAACTCAATGCAAAACTCAATCTTCTCTCAGGTGGCAAACCTGGCAAGTCATCTGGAAAAACATCTGAAAATTCTTTCACAACAGGAATCTCATCAATAGTTATCTTCTCTGCATCTGTATCAGCTTCTTTAATAATAACCAAATAACTCACACAACCCCTTTTTAATAATCTGAAAGCCTTCAAACATGAGATAAGCCTAGCTGGAATTACCATCCCATCACCCCGAAACATAAATTCTGGCTCACCCTTAGGCTTGAAGGTCACAAGCTTATTGAAATAATCTACTGTTGCATGATATGATGATAACCAATCCATACCCAAAATTACATCAAAATCCTCCATATCAAGCACGTGTAAATCAGCAACCATATCACGTCCATCAACATCAATCACACATGATTTAAGAACTAAATGCATATGTATGATATGACCTGATGGGGTACAAACATCTAGTGACTCCCCTAAGGACACAAGTTGATCATCAAAAGACTTAGCAAACTGGGGTGATAAGAATGAATGTGTCGACCCCGAATCAAACAAGACTCAAGCATCTGATAAGCCTATAGGGAGTATACCTGAAACCACTGTATTATATGCAGTAGCATCTTTCTTTGTCAAAGCATATACTCGAGTGGGACCACCTCCACTATGCTCCATAGGCTCCTTTTCCTTATGAACTGAATTCTCTCCCTCAATGCTCTGGCCAATTGTACTCCTACTTTGTTCTTGAGGTCGAAAAAATCTGTAACCATGAGGTACGGTAGAAAGACTAGCAACCTGTACACGTTGCCTTGTCTTATCCTCAGGACAATCTTTGATATGATGTCCATAATTGCAACATCCAAAGCAAGCTCCTGTCTGTCTATGGCATGGCCTTCCATGATGTTGTTGTTTCCCACATCTTGGACAACTTACTGAGCTACTAGACTGGTCCCTACTACCATGTGGGTTGCAAACATCTTTTCCTCTCCCAAATCTACCAAATGATCCTTCGCCCCTTGACAAGGCAGGCTGAATGCTCATCCTTCTTTGTTGTTGCCTAAAGCTTTGGTTAAAACTAGGTTGTGGTTATCTTTCAAACCTCTGCACTTTTGGTTGCCTTTGGGTCATCTGGCGCTCAGTATCGCGCATCTCTAATGTCCTTGCACAATCTACTGCAGCTGCATATGACTTGAATCCACAAGGGTACATAACTTTGAACATAGCATCATCAAGTCCCCGAATGAACCTCTTTACCTTCTTCTCCTCATCAGGAATTAAATGCTTTGCATAACGGGAAAGATAACAAAACCTCTGATCATACTCAGTTACCGTCATCTCTGGTGTCTTTACTAACCACTCAAACTCAAAGGCATGGGCATCCCTTAAACTCTCTGGCAAGAAGCGGTCCAATAAAGCTTTACTAAACTTCTTCCAAGTCCATCCACGTGATCCCACAGTTTGGAACCAAACTCCAGCCTCTCTAGTTAACTTAAATGCAGCCAACTCCACCATCCTCTTTCCTTCACATTTTAGGATCTTCCACCTCTTCTCCATTTTATCAACAAATACCTGAGGATCATCACGCACACCTGAGAATGTAGGTGGCTCCAACTTTAAAAACTCTGCCAATGAGTCATCTCTAGGAACTAAAGTAGCTTTTCGATCCACCTGGCTTTGTTAAGTAGCAATAAATTTCTCCATTGCTATCAACACTCTTTCCACAGCATAACCACCATGCCTTTCAACCTCAGAAGTACCACCAACTGGTGGGTCAATCTCAACTATCGTGGTATTATATATAGTTGTGTTCTCAGCTGGTAGTGCTGGCTCAAGTACAATATCATCTCTATGTCTATCAGAGCACTCACCTCGCTCCCTGATAGTAGTTTCAGCACCTCTACGTGTAACAGGCATATTCTCCCTATAAGAACAAGTCACAATTTAAGAAGACCAAAGGACAAGCTGATACAATGAGGGATAAAGACATGACTGATCCTATGCTCCGTAGGGTTCCTAAAGTAAACATTTAGATAACACATAAGAAAAAACTCTATTTAGCTCTGATACCAAGTCTGTCAGGACCCATCGTGAGGTCGGTGATCGGCGCTAGACTCCACTGTATATAAACTACAAAATGCAGATCTAGCCAGCCTCAAAACATAGCATAAACATTCATCAACATTTATTTAAAGCAACACCAGGGCACGCTATATAAACATGCCTCTCAAAACATAAGATATACAAAGATGGTGTGAGAACCATCACCAAAAGTCTGAACAAGTTCCCTGTGATACATGTTCAAACCAAAGCATAGTCCAGGATCTAGGCTCTGAAAATCACTATGGAGCGTCTATACAAGAGTACAAAAGATAGCATGATCAGGAGACCTCAAAAGAGTAGCCCTCGAATGAAAGAGATGGGCATGCACCACGGACTCCAGAACACGAGGCAAACTATGATTGCTTTAACCTGAGATAGATTAGTAAGGGATAAGTATTTTGAAACACTTAGTAAGAAGATAGAACATAACATATTGGTTATGTCTGCTACATATGAGAGACAGAACTTAACCATGTCCAATAATATGCAAGACCACAAGATGCATGCCAACCATATGATCACACACACACAAAAGTTCACATAGTGAACAAACATAGACAGATTTAGATGGGCCACTTCCTCTCCACCACAGGAATATCAACATGGCCATCAGATCTCCTTTCCATAATCACATACTAAGTTTAATAGTAGTAACTAGGATATCCCCAGTCTATGTGCACATAGGCTAACATCCCCGGTTAGTACGGAAAACTCTGTCCATATCTCACCTAAAAAACAACATAGCATACTCACACAAATTAGCCCCACGCTGGGAAAGAAATATTCTCTAGCTAGCCATTCATATGTGACATATCTCTCACAGACCAATCCAAACATGATCGATCTTATTGCAAATGCACATGACCACTTCATGAACATACTTTATATGCATGAGACGCACATAATCAAGGCCTGAAACATGCACATTCACCAAACAAAACCAAATTTATCATGTTTTATTCGCTTACTCAAACGAATATCACTCAATAGTGCCGATTTTCCGAGTCCTAATCTCTCGTTACTTTCAACCTTCAGCCGTTCCTCTCAGATGGTTTTCTTCACTGGAAGCACTTTGAGAAAGCTTTACATAATCTGTATAACAATTTCCAATTACAAAATGAGGTCCGTTCCTCACTTTCCCAACCAAGTTACATATTGAGCACACGATAAGCTCAATCACTTTTAAGTTCGATAGATATCACATATAACCCGATATCACACAAAACCTGATTCATTTACTGTATTTAAACTCCCTTGTATATTTTTGATAACCCAGAGTCCAAAAATTAACTTGGAATCCCAAAGAATTAATTTACCAAGCCTTTACTCATAAACCCTGCTCAATCCTGAATCAGGCAGCTAGTCCAACTTTCAACAAGGTCTTGAAGGCGATTCTTTCATCCAAACAGGGCGTATAATTTGGTGTTAGAAAGATAATTAAGTCTTCTACAATCTGTAAGAAGGAACCTAAGTCCGATTCGGAGTCCAACTAAGCTTACCAAGCCGTTCTTCTTCCATTAGCTCATCTGTGTCTCCAGTAGATAGTCCATTGTTAAAAATAGATTTCCTATTGGCTCCTTAATCAGAATAGAACACATGATACACCGTTAACAAGGTATTTGAGTCCTCTACAACTTCCATGAAGACATAAAAGTCCAATTCAAATCCGAAAATAACTTACCAAGTAATTCTTCTTCGACCACCTCACTTGATACTCCAGTAACTAGTCCAATGTTCAAAATTAATTCCACGCCGATTCCTTTATCAAAACTGGACATATAATATATCCTCAGAAAGCTCTTTATGTCCTCTACAACTTTGATTAAGGTATAAAAATCTAGTTCGAGGCAGAATATAGCTTACCAAGTCGTTCTTTGTCACCTGCTTCTTTCTCTTTCCTCTTACTCTCTCTCTCAACTTTCTCTTCTCTTTTGAGTTATGGCCGAGTCTCGGAATTTCTTGCCTCTTCCTTAAGGTTTCTGAGTCCCAAAAGTATGTAGGTGAGTAAGAGTCCAGCTTGACTCACCTCCTTAACAAAGTCTAATGAACTAGCAAGTGGTAATAGGTGATTGGTTGATTCTAAATGAGGTCCAATCAGAAATTGACTAATTGAAGCTCCGTTTTCACTGAGTTCTTTTGCCTTTTATCAAAACTTGTCAACAAACGAAATGTAGCCCTATGTGTGTAGTTTCTGGATCATATTTATTTGTAGCATTTGGAGCAAAATTGAGAATGTAGTGCTCAATTTACTGAACAAAGGTCATTGCTGTCCGAACTTGACCAACAAAGTTCTTAAAGCTTGGAATAATTTGACTAGGCTTTGTTGTAGTTGAGCTAGAATCCTAAGAAGACTATAGAATATCTAGAAACACTTCCAAACACATCTCATTTGTAGATTGTACCATAGAATACCATTTATTCCAACCGACCATTTATAAGATATCACAATTAACGAGACTCGTCGGTCGTGGCATCTTTACTGCAGCCCCTTCTGAAGAGTCTGGTTGCGCTCTCCAGAAACTTAGAATTAGATAAACAAAAAATTAGAATTTTTTCTAATTCTCTTTTGCCTTCCGGTATTTTTTGAATCAATAAAACAAGATTATAGCTCATTTTCGATATTTTTCAAAATTAATAAACTTGTAGTTGTCTTTCCACGTGCTACCTGCATAAGTTGATTTAGTCATCATCTTAGTTTTAAATTATTATTATGAGTTGGATCTCTAGTATGATTCTACGTAGGAATTTTATTTTCAATAGGTTTCTTTTATTTCTTTATAAGTAAGAGTTTTTCTATTACTTGGTTGTTGAATTTGACAAATAAAACCTTAGGATTTCCCCTAATTCTATGTCTCCTTTCAGTATTTTTAGAAACAACGAAACAAAACTATAGTTTGCTTCTGGTATTTTGTTAAATCAATTGGTTCTTTTGAAAAAAAGTATTTAACAGTTTTGCCAAAAAATTCTAAAATAACTCTTATTAGAAAAACTCGAACTCAAAGTGTTAATAACAATATTCTGGTATTTTCTAAAATTAATTAACACTTTGCCAAAAACACCAGAATATTGTTATTAACACTTGGCAAAAAGTATTTTTAGTGAGTATTTTTGAAAAATAAAATTTAAAAAGTATTTAACACTTTTTTCAAAAATTACAGTCCAAAATTTTTTAAGTGAATTAGAATAACTCTTATTACCACTTTATCCATTTACTTGTTGCCGGTTGGATATTGTTGCAGTACCAGTAAATAATGCAGAGATGAATTAATCATGAATATTCAAAGGCTCATGTACCGATGATTACCCATGCACTCATATATTTCATGAACAAAACTTGAGTTGACCATCATCTGATGCACTGCTATTTTTAGGAGGTTTTGGATTGAGCGGGGACAACATAAAAGTCATTCTCACGGAGGAGATTTCGTTTGAACCATCAGATTTTATTAAAAATCGTGTCTAGAGATCTGACAATCATAAAAAACTGTGTCTATAGGTATAATTACTTGATCCATTTCAGTGGGGATAAGTCTTGTCCCCACTTAATCCAACCATCAGATTTTATTAAAAATCGTGTCTAGAGATCTGAAAATGAGTGTAAATGAAAACTACTGCGTTACCGTCGTAGTCTCGTTAATATTCTGCTGCTTTAAAACTTAGTGAAAAAAAAATTCAATAAAAAAAGAACGCTCGGCGTTAACACTACTATACACATTCTACACTCCAATTCACCTATTGAACCCCTATTACATACTCCATAACGAGAGTCAGTGTTAATGTCCCAGCCTCGGAGAATCGATGTACATAATGAGCTCATTTATAAGGAGTGTTGACGGTGCGAATTATTCGACAAATTTGACACAATTTCACATGTATTGAACTTAGTTACATTGGAAATGTCATCCCTGGAAGATCTTTGTAATCTTTTGTATCTCGATTTCCAGACATTAAGTCGTTAATTTAATGAAGTAGTACCGTTTATTCTATTAAAAAAAACTTAGTTACCTTGGTTTGCAGACGGGAATCAAGTAGCAGAATTTTTTTTCCACCAAAAAAAAAAGTAGCACAATTTTTTACGGGTAAATTGGACTTTATTGATAAAAAGAGGAAATAACTAAAGCTAAGTAACTATTTCTTATTCAGACCACTTGTAAATTTTGGTGTCGTTGTAATAGACATAAATCTTTGTATTAACAGATCAAAATAATACGTCTTTTTTATTACAAGTTGAATATGGAAGATTTTGTGTCGTTAGACTAAATGTACTTTGGCCAATATATTCTTTCCAATTATGCAATAAAAATAGCTATTATTATTATTTCGTTCCGACAGCTAATTTTCACCAACCGGTCGTACTCTACAGTGTTTCTTGTAATTATCATCCTAATCAGTAAGTTGGTGATCCGTGGAAAGATGAATGCTCTATATCTGAATCGTCTACTTTTGGATCAGAAAATATTGAACAATCGTTAGTTTCCTTGGAATTCCTATTCAGAGCAACCCGGAATTAGTTTTCCGATTCATCCGCGTTTTCTATTATAAAGTTTTATCAACATTGGCAATGGATATTGGACGAACTGCAGATTTGTATATAAAGAATCAACCAATCTTCTGAGCTTGAGAAACTGAGCGTGATTCTCTCGCACTTATAAATAGTTCCTTGTATTTCCTCATTTTTCCACTATCAAGCTCTAACCCTTGCAAGCCATAAATATAAAACCACAAAAGAATATACAGAAAATGACTACACCACAACAACTAGAGGATATGGCAAAAGGGCAAGCTGCTGTCTTCGCTAGCAACTTTGCATTTGTAGACACAATGGCTCTCAAATGTGCCGTTAAACTCGGCATCCCAGACATTATAAGCTCTCACGGGCACCCTATTTCCTTGACACAAATAGTCAATTCCATAAAGCATTCTTCACCGGGCACGACTGGCCGCCTGGGCCGGGTATTGACAATACTGGTCCGCCGTGGCATCTTTAGTGCAACCCCTTCAGGAGAGTCTGGCGGCACCCTCTACGGCCTTACTGAAGCCTCTGAGTTGTTGTTGTCCAATTCAGACAAGAGCTTTGCCCTGGTGTCCACGAACAAATGCAACCAGCTGTTTCTCCCTCTGTGGGACCACCTTGATGACTATGTATGTGTTGAAGTGTAAAAATAACTTGTTGGGAGCTCGGGATCGACTAAGACAATCATCAAGGTACCCGAGTTTCGATATCAACTTGCCTTGGTCGGGTGCCCCTAGGATAGCCTCAAGTTAGCTAGCGTTACACTCAGCTTGAAGTTAGCTTGGATTATACTCAGCCTCATCTTGGGTTATGTTCACGTCCATCTTGAGTTACCCTCGGGTCATAAAGCATTCCCTCAAGTCAAGATGGGTCGCTTACTTGAAGAGGTCGGACACTCATTGGCTTGTAGGGGCTATATCAGGTACCCATTGTTAGTAAATTGACCATATTTTGGTGCTGGAGTCTCGGGATAAAATGATTCAAGTTTCTGTGTAAAGATAAGACATATATCTACCACTTTTTAGTTTATGACTTTGGCTAATTCGGAGGCTAGAGAGGTCTAAAGTTCATTTGAAATCTGGGTCGACGATCTGATAAGGATCGTCGACCCGATCCAATGGACTTTGGAATAATGGCCGTATCTTAAGCGTCAGACCTCCTATTGAAGTGATTCAAAGTTCTATTAAAAGATAAGACATCAGGCTACAATTTTATAGTTGATGACTTCTGCAAATTTGGAGCGAAAATGGGTCGAATATCCATTTTAATTGACCATCGCTCGTCTGCTGGCAAATGGTCGAATGGGGAAGTGAAATCGTCGAATGAGGAGGCAAGCAAGTGGAAATCGTCGAATGAAGAGGCAAGCAAGTGAAAATGGTCGAATGGAGAGGCAGGCAAGTAAAAATGGTCGAGTGAAGAAGCAGGCAAGTGAAAATGGTCGAATGGAAATCGTCAAATTTATGGGGATACGCTTGAAATCGTCAAATTGACGGGGACGTACTCCAAACCGTCGAATTAAGGAGGGGTGGGGTAAGACCTCGATGTCCAAATGGTCGAGACAAGCCCTGGGTTACAAATCCTCGGAGTAAGCTTGACAAGGCTAAATAGTCAAATTACTTCGAGGTAGAGCCAAAATCGTCAAATTGGAGGTCGAAGCCAAATCAACAAATTAAAGAGGAACGAGCTTAAGTCGTCGAATTGAGCTCAAAATAGTCGAATTGGAAGATGGACTCGGAGTGGTCAAATTGGAGGCTTGGCTCAAATCGTCGAATTGAGACTCAGGTCGTTGATGTGGCGGGTCCGAGACATCGAAATCGTCGGATAAGGACCAAGGGATCAAAAATCGTCAAATTAGGCACCTCGATCTTAAATAGTCGAAATGGGCCTCCCGACCTCAAATGATCGAACTAGGCATCCCAACCTTGAGCGGTCGGGATGGAAAGGTTCAACCTTGGATGGTCGAAGTAAGAAATCTTGCCTTCGATCGCCAAGATTAAGAGCTTACACTCAAATGCCGGGTTCGGTATTGGTGGAGCAGATAAAAGATTCGATATATGTGGATCATAAGGAGAAGGCACAAAGAGACCAGACTCAAGACGGACTCCTGGAGGGCTTCAAGGGGACCGAGTGGCATTCGGACTCCTAGAGTTGGAAGAGTTGAAAGCAGACACGGACTCTGAGAGGCGTGAGAGTATCGAAGGCGGAAGAGTTCCTAGAGCTGAAGGACTCCGAGTTAGATAAGGATGAACGTCGCTCTGGGTTGAGATAACGATAAGCATTGGAAATTTGGGTCGGGTGTTGGATGAGGATGAGCATTGGCAGAGATAAGTCTTGAGGTCATTGAGTTCGACCAGGAGACGGTAAGAGGCGTAGGCGGTCTACTTCTCTATATAAGCAAGGTTCGAGGCAAGGAAGGGGATCATCCACAAATCAAACACACAATATCTATCAAGCTTTAGCTTCTTTATCTTAGTTTAGGTTAATAGTATTCTTGGCTTCGGCCAACTTTGTTACCCGTAGCGTTAGATCGACCTTGGGACGAGCACTCCGGGCCGTCACGAGATTGTTCTTAGCATTCTCACATTTTTTATCCCAACATTATTTTTGGCACGCCTGATGGAACTTATGAGGACGTCTGAGAAGGTGGTTTGACCCTACTCCATCCAAGATAACCAAGAGCAATGAGATTGCACCACCCTCTTCTCAACAACTTGTTAGGAAGAATACTACCAAAATGGCTCCTCCCAAGGAACCAACTCTTCCTACTACTCAACCTAGTATGGGGAGGAACACCACCAACACGGTTCCTTCAAGAGAGCTTGTTGAGACAGTCGTTGCCCCGATGGAGACATATTCTACCTTCGTCACTCGGAGGCGCTATGAGAGCTATGAAGAGTCTTGTAAGTATCGTGAGGAGTCTCAAAGGCATTTTGAAGAGTCCCGTAGGCACTCTGAGGAGTATTGGAGGAATTTTGAGGAGTCTCATAGGCGTCATACAGAGTCGATTAGGCACGCTATTAGAGCCTTTAAAGAGGCCATCAAACGAGTTCAAAAAGTTCTGAACCACAAGGACGAGGAACCTGAGCAGACATCTCAAGGGATATCACCCTCCACTGTGCCTATGACGCAGCAACTAAGGGTAGGGTATTTGCCTTACCATGATACCCAGACCCTAGACTGTACGGGCTTACTCGGCCGACCTCCATCGGTTGGGGCCTCTAATTACCCATTGTTGGAAGAGTGTCCTACGAGCGAGGATACCCATATTTCACCCATGATGCCTCAGGTTGTAAGGTTGGGGCAAGGAGAGCTAGATCCAAATGTTCCTACTCTTACCTTGACCCCTCAGTTCATGATGTTGAGGGAGAGGAAGCTTATTGATGGCGATGTTAGTCCACAGACTGAGAGTCAACCCCAATTCTTTGATGTTGAGATCTCATCCTCACACCAAAACTCGGGAGGGCAGCCATCAATAGGTCCCCACGATAGTACTTCTATTGCCATGGGGGGCATACAACAAAATCAAAAGAAGGAAGGCCTTAAACAATGGAAGGTCTACCCTAAGACCCGGGAGACAAGACTCGGGGGACAAGGAAGGCCGCCTGATAACGGCATCCAAAAGGCTCAGATGTCCTCTCGTCCGAGGGGAGTCGATGTCCCTAAGCAAGAGGAGATTGCTCTAAGACCCGGGGGCAAGACTTAGGAGGCATGGAAGGCCACCTAATAAAGGCCTCATAAGGACTCAGAAGTTCTTTTGTTCAAGGGGAGTTGGTGATACGTGGAGGTTCCATCGTCCCCGAATCGAGGTGGACCTTCAGTATAAGCCCAACCCATGCTGGTACACCTTCAACTAACTTGGAGACAAGGGGGTCACCCCTGAGTCATCAACACAAGACATCTTGACCAAGACTCAAAGACGTTGCC
This sequence comes from Hypericum androsaemum, assembly GCA_963995505.1. Taxonomy (NCBI): domain Eukaryota; kingdom Viridiplantae; phylum Streptophyta; class Magnoliopsida; order Malpighiales; family Hypericaceae; genus Hypericum; species Hypericum androsaemum. The sequence goes on from OZ023189.1 coordinate 8,703,583, forward strand.
CTGAGAGAAAAGTCCAAAAATAGAAGCAAGTAATTAAAGACCTCGAAGAGAAACTTGTAGAAAAAAGGGCCAAGCTAGAGGAACGAAAGATGCTCCTATCCCGCTCAAAGGTAAAACACCATTCGGCCCCGACTCGAGGCCAACCCAAAGAGGTTGAATCCTCTAAGGTAAAAAAAGGAAAAGACCTCAAGCACATTAAAGAGGTTCGACCATAAGCACCCACTGATCAATGTGAGAAGTTGATTTGTAAATGGATACCTAAGGCAAGAGGAGAGGTCCACCCAAAGAAAGATCGCCTCAAAAAGGACAATGCTGACCAAGCAGACCGGAAGGAAAAGAAAGCCTCGGTCGACCTTGACAATGTGTACTTCAAGTTTGGGAACTTCCAAAGCATGGTGGGGATTAACGTAGCCCCGGCTAGTTTTGGGTCAAAACCTAATCAAACGAGCCACCAAGAAAGAGACGTGATAGAGAGTGACACTATTGAGGTTGAGGTAGAATGGAGGTCTTCACCTATACCCCTGGTGGAAGAGCCTGAGATCGTTCTTAGCGTTCTCACATTTTTTATCCCAACAGTAAGAGATGGATCCAATGGCTTCACCAAGATCTATGGGATGGATGCATATAGCTTTTTCTTGGCCAATCCAGAACTTTTCGCGGTCTTTCAGAAATCCTTGGCTCGCGTGTCTAACATTGAAATGGAAGCCCTCAAGAACGGCTACCTGCACAACGGTCTACAAGGAGTTTGGTCATTGGTTGATGTTGGAGGCGGGATTGGGACTACCATAAGTGAGATCGTGAGGGAGTTCCCTCATGTTCAAGGGATCAATACGACCTTTCGACTGTTGTAGCCGCGGCGCCAGAGTATCCTGGGGTCACCCATGTAGCTGGTGACATGTTCATCTCGGTTCCTCCGGCGGATGCTGTTATGATGAAGGTGCGTACCAAACTTTTTAATCTCCTGTTTTTTTTCAAAATTATTACTGCTAAACATCCGGTTATGTTTCTTTAGTTGGTGTTGCACAATTGGGATGACGAGAGCTGCATCAAAATCCTCACAAATTGCCGCAAGGCTATACCTCGGGAGATAGGGAAGGTCATTCTGATTGAAATGGTGCTAGACCCATACGGGAACGACCCATTTGACCACTCATTAGTGGCATCTGATTTGTTAATGATGGTGAACCATGGTGCCAAGGAAAGGACTGAAGAGGAGTGGAAAAAGTTGCTAGAAGCAGCAGGATTCTCCTTCTACAATATTACCAAAATCCCAGCTTTAATTTCTGTTATTGAAGCTTATCCCGCAAGTTTGAAAATTTTCCCTGAACAATAATGTTCTTCTTTAATGTTGTTGCTACTTTGCTTTGTAATAACAAACTCCTTCTGTGTTGTTGCTTTCTATTTGTGGAAAGATCGGCTTGTAGTAGAGTAGAGCTTCAAGTTTGAATATTTCTTTTTAAACAAATTGTGGTCTTTATTTGATTATTTCAGTTTGACAATTCCCTATGAATAAATCCTTCATTTTTCCAAGTATGTCCATCTACTATTCCATGGAAACGAACTACCAAGCAAAGGATTGTTAACAACTGCATGAGCTGAACATACCAAAAAATGATTTTACGTATGACGGTTGGCGTCATCCTCATCAAGCACTTTTTGCCTCAACATCACGAACTGAGAAGTTGGACCTGGAACGTCATCAAGCACTAGGCAGTTGTCCACCTCCACCATCTCATCATGCCCAAAGAAACCGTCTTGGATCCCTTCGCTTGTAGGAGACTCTTGCAATCCTAAGTAATTGGAGGCTTCAACCGATGGTGGTTGGCTAGGTAAGCTCGTGAACTGTGGGATCCAGGCATCACAGTAAGGTAAGGATCCGTCCTCAAGTTGTTCTGACATAGGCTCAATGGAGGGTGGTGACTCCATACCGAGACCCAATCCATCGTTAAGACTTTGCTCTTCGATCTTATATTGCCGGGGTTATAGTTTGAGTCAAGCAACTGGCAAGATGGTGCGCATCACCTTGGGATGTTTGCTGGGATTCTTTGTCCTCTTGTTGTGCTCCTTGGTTGAGGTCGGCTGTAGGTTACCCATCGGGAAGCTGATATGAGGTTGAGACCTCCCCAACCTTGAACTGAGTTTGTTGTTGATCTTGGCTTATATGGATCATACCAAAGGTTGGTTGTTGATTGACGGGGTGGTATATGTCTCCCTTGTCCAACTTCATCCATCTGTGATGCGTGACTTGAGGGACCGGCGTAGGATTGGGAACCCTTGAGTCACACAAGGCATTAGTCCAGGTATTCTCTCTTTTGAAGGAGCTTTGATGGGCCATAACCCTAGATGGGCATAATCATTCTTGAGTTGGAGCTTGTTGGTACCAGATCGATCCCGCTTGGATACCTTGAGTTGGAGCTAGTTGGTAATAGCTCGATCCTGCTTGGACATTGCTAACGCCCATCCTGACAGACTCATATTATCCCGAGTAGTTCACTCCATGTGTCCCCATCCCCATGTAAGGAGTTGTTTGGTACGGAGGATACATAGGAGTTCCAGGCATTGAACCATAGTCGAACACACCCGGTAATGGTGAAGTCGTGGCGAAAGGCATGTGACCGGTCCATGGTTACATGAAGGTTGGTTAGATGGCTACAACTTCTTTTGCACTCTTAACAATGGGCTCCTCATATCATTTTTTGGACTCCTCGTAGTACTTCTGAGGGACGAAGAAGGTATAAGTCCCCATCGAGACGACGGGTCTATATAAATCCTCGTAGCTCTTTGGAGCAACACATGAGGCATATGTCTTCATTAGGACAATGTTTGTATTTGTCGGCTCTTTGGAGAAAGCCGCGGTGGATGATTTCCTCCTCGCATTTGTAATACCCAATTGTGTCGATCGAAGTTAGTTAAATCTAATCAAGTATTCTAAGTCATTCAAGAAATTAATAATATATTGTGTTGCAAAATAGTAACAGAAATTGGTCTCCAGGAAGTTTTAGGAATATTAGTAAATATAATATGATACGAATTAGATCTGAGATATAAAAAAAATCAAGAAGTGATAAGTTAAAAAAAAGTAATAACGTGGCAACCTACAGAAATAAGATTGGAACATAATTTCCATTATAAAGTAAGGGATGCGGTGAGAACGGGATAAATCCCATGGTTTTGACGAAACAATTAGAAAGTAGCAAAGAACAAAATAGAAGAGATGGAATTTAATTTGGATAACTTCATATACAAAAGATATACACCAAAAAAAAGGCAAGAAACGTGGCTGTTACGAACCGTTGACACCAAAGCTAAAGTAAAAACCAGGTGGTGGAAATATTATAGTGTGGCTGTTGGGATAAAAATTACTCATTCTCATTGTCTCCACCGAACCAATAATAAAAAAAAATAAAGGTGAAAGTAAGGATAGAAAAGGAACTCAAAAAAAAAGTCAGCAAGGAAAATAAAAGAGAAGCGAGAGGAGGGAAACTAACAACATAGAAAAAGAACTTACGGTTCTGGGAATTTTGTTTTTGGAGCAATTGGACATCATGGTATGGATTCGCAGTGGCAAAATATGTGTATGAAAAGCTAATGATCAGTTCGAATAGCCAACGATTACAATTGGTAAACAAATAATATGTGACTCGTGGTTTATTTAGCGCACTCTATTTATGTGTTATGATTTGAATATGGTAATGTTAGTGCATATTGTGCATTTTTCATATGAGCATTATGATGTGACATTATGATTTATAAGTGTTTGCTTAATTTGGCCTCGAGTGGGCACTTGAGATGTTGGTTTGTTCATTGGACCTATTTGATTCGTTTGGAGCCTATGAATTTGTGTGATACGAATACCTATATAATATAGATAGCTCTGCGATATGATATGGTTGCCTACGGCGGGCAGAACTATTTGGCCGATGTGGTTGGCCTGATATGATATGGTTGCCTACGGCGGGCAGAACTATTTGGCCGATGAGGTTGGTCTGATATGATATGGTTGCCTACGGCGGACAGAACTATTTGGCCGATGAGGTTGGTATGATATGATATGGTTGCCTACGGCGGGCAGAACTATTTGGCCGATGAGGTTGGTCTGATATGATATGATTGCCTACGGCGGGCAGAACTATTTGGCCGATGAGGTTGGTCTGATATGATATGGTTGCCTACGGCAGGCAGAACTATTTGGCCGATGAGGTTGGTCTGATATGATATGGTTGCCTACGGCGGGCAGAACTATTTGGCCGATGAGGTTGGTCTGATATGATATGGTTGCCTACAGCGGGCAGAACTATTTGGCCGATGAGGTTGGTCTGATATGATATGATTGCCTACGGCGGGCAGAACTATTTAGCCGATGAGGTTGGTCTGATATGATATGATTGCCTACGGCGGGCAGAACTATTTGGCCGATGAGGTTGGTCTGATATGATATGGTTCCCTACGGCGGGCAGAACTATTTGGCCGATGAGGTTGGTCTGATATGATATGGTTGCCTACGGCAGGAAAAACTATTTGGCCGATGAGGTTGGTCTGATATGATATGGTTGCCTACGGCGGGCAGAACTATTTGGCCGAGGAGGTTGGTTGATGATGGTGCCTTTGAGATATGGTATCCTCGTATTGGAAAAGGAGTGACACGATTTAGATTCTGCTGAATATTCGTCCAGTGCTGTGATTTAATTTTGGAATTATGGATTCATGTGTCAAATTACGTGACGGTATCAGATGTTGAGTAGTTTTCTCATGTTTCTGTGCCTTTGTGATTATATGTTAATATTTGGTTGTCTGGTAAGTATAACTTTATGATAATGTACATGTCCATATGATTCAATTGCCATGTTAGTCATTTGCATGTGTTAGGTATGTGTGTGCATCGAGTAGCTAAATAAATTGCGATGCATATCTTATTTGTTTACTGGGTGTTCCAAAACACTCATCCCCCTTCTCATCAGTTTTGAAGGAACTCGAATACGAGTTGTATTGTCTTGGAGATCTACTCTGATCGTACCAAGTCTGCTTTATTTTCCGGGACTGGTCTGGAGGTCTCTAGTTCATATTTTTGACATTGATCTAGAAGCTCCGTAGTCACAGGACTTGTTTTGAACTTGGGAGTATGTATTAAAAAGGAAAAGCTTGTCTAATATTTTGTAAACTTGGAATATGAAACTAAAGATTATTAAGTTTTAATTTTACGTTTAAAGGCTTATGATTATAAATTTTAAATATATTTGAGGCTGGCTAGATTTCAGATGTGATTAAAGGAGTCGAAGTCTAGCGCCAGTCACGGACCTCAGATTTGGGTTGTGACAGACGTGGTATCAGAGCTCTAGGTTAGAGTCTTGTTTGAACTATCGTGTCAAGTATCGTAAGTTTTGCTACAGAGCATAGGATTTCTCATATCTTTGTGTCCCTTCCATTTGTGTCAATTGCTCATGCCTTAATCTTTTTCGTGTCAACGAAGATTTGTTTTTTTTGAACATGATGGTGTGATGAATTGAAAAGTTGTTTGAGATTCTTATTTGAGGAACTTATGTGATACATTGTTAATATGACTATACATTTACTCTACATTTTCGTGAGAACTCAGGTCCTATTTGTATATTTATTCCTTTTAAGAGCCCATTTGAGTATATATATTTATATATATGAAAATCATTTCTTGGGTGTGATTTTAATGAAGTGACTGATCACCACTTTGTCCAAATCAGCTAAACACCCTTATATATTTGATTTCTTCCTATGTATGTTGGGCCATTGGTTTGAGTCTCACCAAATATTTGAGTTATGTCTTTGTGAATTCTTTGAGTTTGTTTATCTGTGTTTTGAGATTTTTTTTTGGAGTTAAATATGTTTGAAAAGAGGAGATTATGAACAACATTATGTGGAAGAAGAATATATGAGAAACTAATTCTTAAGTGTGCTCAGAAATTTAAAAATATATATTGAGAAAGTGATGTAAGATTTATTATGAATGGAATTATGGGATTGTGATATATGAATTAAATTACAACTAAGTTATTGCTTTTACGACTTTGAATACTTTGAGGAAGTTGTGATTGAGTATGCATTTTGGTTTGAATTGTGGCTATGAATTTTGGCAAAGAGAAATTTTGATAAGATAAATTGCTCAAGGAGAAGGTAGTCCAACAATATAAAACATAAACAGTCAATAGTTTTGACCAAACTACAAAATTTACATATTGATTAGTGAAAAGATTTTAGGGGCTATAGGAAAGCCATCTAAATTTGAGTAAAGTGACTCTTTGTGATCAGATAATGATCTGATGCATATAATCTAAGTCTTGAAGAATGCGAGGTATAATACTTACATAAAACTTTGATAATCTATAAATTAGGTAACTTATAAATACAATAAGTACACCAATGTTGAGATGATGTTGTGCAAGCTCTATAAGAGAGCGGGAAGAAAGTGTTATTTGTATAAGAGGAATTTGAGATAAATTATCAATTAGATAATGACTGAGAGAGAGAAACAAAAGAAAAGATTTGACTAGAAAGATTTGAATTTGAAAGAACTTAAAGTCGACAAAGAAAATATAATAAAAAAAATTTTCTCTCAAAATCAAAGGATAAAGAAATTTGAGAATATGAGGACACATGATATGTAGACTTTGGAACCTATGTTGGATTGTGAAAATTTCAAGATGTGAAGTGATAAGATGTGAGTGACTTAAATAGTCACAAAAGTTGTATTAGTATGAAGCCAAGCTAAAATGAAATTTGGGTTCAAACTTCAGAAAATGAGAGGGAAATGAAAACTTATATGTGCTTTGATGGAAGTATTTGTAGATACTACTCCATCAAGTAAATCCTTAAGCATTTATATGCTTATATAAAGGAAATACGTTGATCATCTATGAAATACTAAAATAAATGTGTTAAAACCTAGAGAATCAATGGGACATCTTCGGCACAAGAGATGATAGGATCATCAAAGTATGGTAATGACTTTTAGCATTGAAATTTAGATGAGATGGTAATGAGAATGTAAGAGTTGTTTGCTAAGACATGTGAGCTTTGTATGAAGTTTGTACAACAATGTAATGTAAACTGAATAAGTAAAAATGAAAGATTATGGAAAACTAAAATGACAATAAGATTTAACTTGGTGAAGAAAATTCTTGACAAATTTTGGTGGATAATGAACTAGTTTATTTTAGGAAGCATGATTGGATAGTATAATATCCTTAAATTGGGATAAGTGTAATGCTTATACGACTAAGAAGTTTGACCTTATCTAAGAGAAAGAGCTAACAAATTAAAAAAAAATCATGTAGGTTAGTAAATATTTTAAGGAAGTCTTGTCGAATTGTAAGATGAATGACACAAGGTCATGGTGCTAATAGAATAGGACATAGTCCACACAATCTTTGGAACTCAGTATATATGCTACAAGGTAGCAATATATTGTCTAGTTCATCAATACGATGAAATTTGTTATAAGGATTATGATCCGATTGCTCAAACATATAAGAAAAATAAGTTCATGATTTTATTTAAATATTTGGTGTATATGGTTATCAAAGAAGAGCACAAGATTTATAATAAGAATTTTGGTAGCAAAAAAAAAAGATTTGAGATATATGAAAATAATAAAGATAAGGAGTATTATGCACAAGTAAGTTTGAGTCCAAGAAAAAGAATGGAAAGAGACAACAGACGTTGTAACTAATTTTTGAGTAATGTCAGAAAGTATGTTTAGAATTTACTCAGAAGTTAAAATGCATGTGACATAAGCTTAAGATGAATAAGCTTAAAACTTATTGAGGTTCTTTTTTTGACAGAATTTGATTGAAAGATTTGAGGCTAGAAATCATCTGGTATGGTCGAGATACAAGTATATTATATAATTTATGGATAGGATTATTGTACTAGACGAGAGATTCAAAGAATTGATCGAGTAACTAGTAGAACTAGAATAACTGCCATGCAATAAATAAGTTGTCGAATCTTTGATCGAAGGAGTTACTTCGATTTTACATACTTTGGGGATTACAAGAAAAGACTAATGTGATTCATAAGGTTAAGAGAGGGAAGGAAATACAGTTTAATATGAGGAAGCACATATCGCTCAATGTATTACCTAAGAAAGGGAGAATGAATTTTGAAAGATTTGACAGTGACATGTGGTTGGAAATTAGCCTATATGATCCATGTCAGTTCTCTGATCAATTAAAGTGAGAAGATTGAGGAATAAGTTAATTGGTGTTACAAAGTTCTTTAGAATTCAAGCTGTTGTGCCATAATTATGAAATGTCAATTGCACTTCCCTTTTTCTACAAAAGGAGTATAAGTCAGTTTTGAATTATTTGGGAGATAAATATAAACTAAGGGTATTCATAAGAATTTTTGATTCAAGTGAACTATGTCAATTAAGAATGGTACAAAATTTAATATGGAAACACATGTGTTCTTCTAGGTATCACCTATGATAAAGACAATGAAATCTCGAACAAATGAAACCCTTAGCCCTAAATATATTAACTTATTTGAGATTTGGAGCATATAGTGACATGTTGATTCGCTTTGCCACAACGTGATTTTGGATTGACATGATTATGCTCAAGCCAAAACTATTTAAGATTAGTTGAATTTGGCATATCATAAGGGCTAAAAAAGATTTTGGATCACAAAGTTCGAAAGATTTAGAATAGAGAATTTTCAATTCACAAGTAGAGTGAGAAAATAATACACAAACTATAAAGACCTATGCTGAGATATTAATTATGTATTAATCTATTGAGATGATCGGTAAGAAAATTCTGTCTAAGTAAATTCGGGGACCGAATTTTTATAAGGAGGGGAAAATGTAATACCCAATTGTGTCGATCGAAGTTAGTTAAATCTAATCAAGTATTCTAAGTCATTCAAGAAATTAATAATATATTGTGTTGCAAAATAGTAACAGAAATTGGTCTCCAGGAAGTTTTAGGAATATTAGTAAATATAATATGATACGAATTAGATCTGAGATATAAAAAAAATCAAGAAGTGATAAGTTAAAAAAAAATAATAACGTGGCAACCTACAGAAATAAGATTCGAACATAATTTCCATTATAAAGTAAGGGATGCGGTGAGAACGGGATAAATCCCATGGTTTTGACGAAACAAGAGATGGAATTTAATTTGGATAACTTCATATACAAAAGATATACACTAAAAAAAAGGCAAGAAACGTGGCTGTTACGAACTGTTGACACCAAAGCTAAAGTAAAAACCAGGTGGTGGAAATATTATAGTGTGGCTGTTGGGATAAAAATTACTCATTCTCATTGTCTCCACCGAACCAATAATAAAAAAAAATAAAGGTGAAAGTAAGGATAGAAAAGGAACTAAAAAAAAAAGTCAACAAGGAAAATAAAAGAGAAGCGAGAGGAGGGAAACTAACAACATAGAAAAAGAACTCACGGTTCTGGGAATTTTGTTTTTGGAGCAATTGGACATCATGGTATGGATTCGCAGTGGCAAAATATGTGTATGAAAAGCTAATGATCAGTTCGAATAGCCAATGATTACAATTGGTAAACAAATAATATGTGACTCGTGCTTTATTTAGTGCACTCTATTTATTTGTTATGATTTGAATATGGTAATGTTAGTGCATATTGTGCATTTTTCATATGAGCATTATGATGTGACATTATGATTTATAAGTGTTTGCTTAATTTGGCCTTGAGTGGGCACTTGAGATGTTGGTTTGTTCATTGGACCTATTTGATTCATTTGGAGCCTATGAATTTGTGTGATACGAATATCTATATAATATAGATAGCTCTGCGATATGATATGGTTGCCTACGGCGGGCAGAACTATTTGGCCGATGAGGTTGGTCTGATATGATATGGTTGCCTATGGCGGGCATAACTATTTGGCCGATGAGGTTGGTCTGATATGATATGGTTGCCTACGGCGGGCATAATTATTTGGCCGATGAGGTTGGTCTGATATGATATGGTTGCCTACGGTGGGCAGAACTATTTGGCCGATGAGGTTGGTCTGATATGATATGTTTGCCTACGGCGGGCAGAACTATTTGGCCGATGAGGTTGGTCTGATATGATATGGTTGCCTACGGCGGGCAGAACTATTTGGCCGATGAGGTTGGTCTGATATGATATGATTGCCTACGGCGGGCAGAACTATTTGGCCGATGAGGTTGGTCTGATATGATATGGTTGCCTACGGCGGGCAGAACTATTTGGCCGATGAGGTTGGTCTGATATGATATGGTTGCCTACGGCAGGCAGAACTATTTGGCCGATGAGGTTGGTCTGATATGATATGGTTGCCTACGGCGGGCAGAACTATTTGGCCGATGAGGTTGGTTGATGATGGTGCTTTTGAGATATGGTATCCTCGTGTTGGAGAAGGAGTGACACGATTTAGATTCTACTGAATATTCGTCCAGTGCTGTGATTTAATTTTGGAATTATGGATTCATGTGTCAAATTACGTGACGGTATCAGACGTTGAGTAGTTTGCTCATGTTTCTGTGCCTTTGTGATTATATGTTAATATTTGGTCATCTGGTAAGTATAACTTTATGATAATGTACATGTCCATATGATTCAATTGCCATGTTAGTCATTTGCATGTGTTAGGTATGTGTGTGCATCGAGTAGCTAAATAAATTGCGATGCATATCTTATTTGTTTACTGGGTATTCCAAAACACTCATCCCCCTTCTCATCAGTTTTGCAGGAACTCGAATACGAGTTGTATTGTCTTGGAGATTTACTCTGATCGTACCAAGTCCGCTTTATTCTCCGGGATTGGTCTGGAGGTCTCTAGTTCATATTTTTGACATTGATCTAGAAGCTCCGTAGTCACAGGACTTGTTTTGATCTTGGGAATATGTATTAAAAAGGAAAAGCTTGTCTAATATTTTGTAACCTTGGAATATGAAACTAAAGATTATTAAGTTTTAATTTTACGTTTAAAGGCTTATGATTATAAAGGCTTTTGAGGCTGGCTAGATTTCAGATGTGATTAAAGGAGTCGAAGTCTAGTGCCGGTCATCGACCTCAGATTTGGGTCGTGACAGCATTCAAGTGGGAAGCGAAAGGTATAAGCTCCTTAGAGGGAACCGGAGTGGCAAAGTTCTTGGTACCTTGGCCGGGCAAAGGTTAGACCGAGATAGATGGCCCTCCATAGTCCCTCCAGGCGTGCCAAAAATATATTTCAAGAATAAGTGAACAAGTAACCCGAGACAGATCTGGAGTGGTTACCCCAAGGTCGGTCTAACATGCTAAGGCTAGGCTACGCTAAGCTATGAGCTACGAAAAGGAAAAAGTGACAAATATAGTAAAGATAGTTGTTATTTGAAGTGTTGGTGATGATGAATCCCTTTCCCGAGCTCCCCTTATATACTGCGCCTTGACCTAGCTCCCCCGACCTTAGAATAGGAAATCCTAAACTGTCTTTAATGCATGAAGATCCTGGCTCCAAGATTCGATTCCGAGAGATCCACCTTAATAAAGACTAAATCTCGCAACATCTGTCAATTTGTGACCATCACCAATACGGATAGATTTAGCCAGCTTGATATAGGAAAGTTCTAGACCGTCATCCAAATATAAAAAAACCTGGCCTTAAAAGAAGCTGTGCCAGCCAAGTAACCCGACATCGAATAAGAAAGCCACTACCAAAATAGGAACCCAGCTCAACTTAGAAAAATGTAGACCGACTTAACCTTCTCAAACTTTTCATGCAAAATCTCATCCCAAGCCCGTCATTGTCCAAAGAAACTCAAAACACTCTGAGGCACCCTTCCGGACATATCGACTTCACGAGCCGAAGCACCCACCTGGATATATCACTCCATGGTGCGACATGCCCAACCCAAACAGCTCACTTTGTAGGCCGAGACCCCCGACTCGGACATCCCACTTTGAGGGCAGAGATGCCCAACCCGGACATCCCACTTCGCAGGCCAAGACGCCTAACCTGGACATCCCCTTTCGAGGGCAAAGGCATCTAACTCGGACATTCCATATCAAGGGCAAAGGCATCCAACCCGGACATTCCACTTCGAGGGTAAAGTGACCATCCGGGCTCCCACCTTGTAGGTCAAAGCGTACATCTGGATTCCCGCCTTATAGGTCAAAGTACCCATCCACTTTGACCTACATTTTTGACCTACTTTTGCTCCAAATCTGAAAAAGTCGTAAACTATAAAGTTGTAGATCTTTGTCTTGCCTTTCCATAGCCAAAAGAATCTACTTAATCCAATGCGCGAGTCAAACGTTATGGCTAATCTACCAAAGTATAATAGAGTAAAGATCTTACCATTCTCATAGAAATAGACCGTCCTCTTGGAAAAGGGTCAAAACAAGACTTCAAGTCGGTGCTAGTTTCATCACTAAGTGCTGCCCGACTTTAGTAAAATGATTATATCTGGTGACTCAGACCTCGGATGGAGATAATTAAATTAGCTATACAAAGCAAAGACATATATCTACAACATTATAGTTTAGTATTTCTTCATATTTGGAGTATAAAGATGTCAAAAAGCTAGTTGAAGTAATAAGATGTCAGGGTTATGAATGGGGTGCCGACAACTAAATGAAGTGCTGGGTCCAGCAAGAATAATAGAGCGTTGGGTCCGGCAAGCATAATAATGCATTGGTTTGAATGTTGAATGGTGCACTGGGTCCAACGAATGTAATAGGGCTCCGGGTTGAACATCAAATGGGGTGCCGAGTTATGACTCAAATGGGGCGCTTGGTTGGACTTGAATGTGACACTATGAAGGTATGAAGGAGTCAACCAGGTATGCAATGGTTGGCAAGATGAGGCAAAATGGTAAAGGCAGAGGCTGAGGCTGGACTAGGGCAGACTCTAGAGAGTTTGACGGGCTCAAAGAGACCGGATACACTTAGACTCTTAGAATGGTGAGTGGACATAGACTTAAGGAAGACAAGAGGATGTTAAAGACAATTAGACTTCTAGGGACCGAGAAGTCTGAGTCGGACTACGATATGCATTAGAAAGGATATGTTTTGAATTCATTGTATCTGGCTAAAATATTGATTAGGGTCGGAGGCAGGATAGGTTTTTATTTTTCTATATAAACCGGGCTTGAGGCATAGGCAGAGAGTCCACAAAAAATCATACCAAAAACCCAAGTTTTGCTTTTATTTTTTTTGTTTCCTTTGTTCTTTCAATAAAAGAACGTTCCTACCCTATAGTTTTTTTCCCTCTCTGTTAAAACGATCTTGGGATGACTACTTCAGATTTATCTAAAGTGTGTTCAACGTTCCTCCGCTTTTTTCCACGCAACAAAGGTGTATGCTACTTTTTACAAAGATGAAATAGTGTATTCCTATGTACTTATAGGCAAGACAAAGTAATTATTGAGTAGCATAGTGTATTCCTCTTTCTTTTGGGTTTGACATAGTTCTGTTGTATTCTGTTTAGCTATATCCGTTTAATTCTGTTTGATCGTGTCCTATTTAGTTCTGGTGTGTTGGAATTTCGAGCATGAAAGTATATTACTTATTCATGCAAACCCTAATATGCGATGATCCCGGGCCTCCCACCTGTGGAAGCATCGTACATAACCGTCATCACCATTGCCGGTGTCGTCAGGACCATCTGCGACGGAGGTCAAAGCGAAGATCAAATTTTGAGCTGTCTAGATCTTGGAAACACCGATTAAGGGGCCTGGCCCATGCCCTTCTCCTCGACAGAGAAAGAATGCTTCAAGGCGGCTGGAGGAAGAGGTAAAGAGCTTAAGGTGGAGATAGAGAAGATGGGTTCTCCATTGGCCCTGGCGCTGGCCGACGATTGGAAGACAGAGGTGTGGGTGGCGATGGGGAGATAGGTGTGTGGCTGGAACACACCGGAGAAGACGATGGGGACATTCTATTAATAATTTATTAGTTTATTTCTTTTTAATTGATTTTTGTAAGGGCATAAAGTCATTTATAAGAAAAATATCAACTACGTTAGCATGGCGGCAACGAGGGACCCGGGAGGATAATAAAATTAAACTAGAGGGACAATAAAATCAGAAAATAAACTATAGGGACCATATCATCTATTTTACCAAATACCAAAGGTCCAGATGTAATTTATCCTTCTTCTTTTTCTACCCATTCTTTTCTTTTTACCAAGTCTAGTCTCTTTCTTCTCTTCTCACACTCCATATTGCATTTTTTTCTTTTTTGTTAGATTGCTTTTGGGACGACTACTCTATACCTATTTTAAGATCGTTTCCGACGTTCTCACAATTTTTTTCACAAGAGAGACAATTTGAATTTACTTCAATATAAACGAATCTAAAATTTATTAGTTGCAGATGCCAAATTTAGGAATATTTCACTATAAGCCACCCGTTAGATTTTAGAATACTTTATTGAATAAAAAACACCACAAAGTACAACCATGAAATACAACCCTGACCACGATTCCGAAGTTGCATAGCCACATAGAAAAACCAATGAAAACTATTCTCCGAAAAGGAAAAAACTAACCCTTATAATATAAAGTTGCAATTGGGAGTCTCCTTAAAATTCTGCCGTGAAAAATTTTAATAGAGAAACCCACGACAGGGAAAAGTACATACCCCACACATTAGAACTGCGAGCATGACTTGACAAACCGAACCCCATGATACACCCAAGAGGCAACAAAACCACCGATAATTATTCCTAAAAAAAAGAAATGTAAAAATGCATCCACTTAAAGAATAACATCTTCCGAGGCATGTTCTTAACCAATCTCATTACAACTACACAAAACTAGTGTAAATGCCATATGTAGATTATCGTGATCATGGTGGAAATGGTTCCTAAGCTCTAGAAAGTTACAGCAGAGATAATATACCATACTCTTCGGAGCTTAGAGAAATTATTATATGGTGGTTAATTTACTTAATACTATCCTAACTTTTCGTTTTAAGAAAACACAACAAACATAACCATTTTGACAATAGACAAACAAAGAGATCATCAATGTTCAAAAACTGAATTACCGCGTATTTTGAGTATTTATTTGGGGTAAATTATGTACCACTATGTGTTTCAATTACCACTACCCCTAAAATTTAATCGTACAATTGTGGAATCTTTTAGTTAGGAGACCCCCAAAAAAACCATGGCCGCTATCTCCCTTTCTCCTTGAAAATTTATTTTCAAGGCTGAAATCTTCTTGCCATAGCTGGCATTATTTTCTTGGACCTTCTTCTTCCATCCTCGCCCTACTTCTTTTTCTTTTCTTGTTTTGTTTTTTGGATAGCTTGAACCAGATCAAGCCAAGCCCACCCTAAAGATCCAACCTCTGCTCCACCTCTGACGACCATTCGATCCATCATCATCGGACACCTGGTTCGTGCAGATCCGGTCCTAACAGGTCCAGATCTGTCCCCTCTCCTACCAGGCGTCATTTAAGTCGAGGCAGCCCAGGAGCTCGCCTAGACCTTGAAACTAAAATGCGCTAACCGGCGTCGGCCAAGAGCTCATCGCGCACTAACTAGAGCCATTCAGGCATTTCACCCAGACCCAGGGCTCAGCGGAGCCATTCAGGAGATCCCCGACGTCGTTTAAGTCATCCTCTGACCGAAGTCCGCCAGCAGCCAGCTCGCCCACCTACCAGAGACCACCAGTCGTCCATTTTGGCCTAAGAAGGGGGGACTGATCTTTTTAAATTTTACCGGTCCCCCCACAAGCTGTTTGGCCTCCCTGTTATTCAGCTCTGTGTGTTAATTTCTTCTTGTTTTGTCATTTAGTTGTTAGTTGATGTCATTTCTTAGTGTTTTGTTGATGTTGTGTACTGCTTGTTTAGTGTCTTAGGTGGAACTTGGGTTTTTGTGTTAGTGTTGTAGTTAGGTCTGTTGTTGTTGGTTTGGATTGGCTCTTGCGCGATCTAGCCATTGCTTTTGTAGCGACTGAAATATGCCCATTATCTCTACTAACTGTTGTTCATGCCTCAGACTCACGCATCCTTAAAAGGCTGTTCACTACAGGCTTTAATATCCTTAGAAGTTGTTTTCCTAGTTGTACCATATGTGCAACAATATGGAATCGTTTAGCCGACATTGCGTTGAACAGTTATTTAGGTGGCCGCATGTTAGTAGGCACTATCAGTAGTTTTTAGGTTGCCGCATCTTAGCAGGCACTATCTTCTATATGGAGATTAATTCATCTTTTGGAGCTGATGCTTGGTCTAGGACGAGCAAGCTCTCTTTCTGCAGCTTGGTAGAGTGTCTAGTAGATTATATAACCATTTCTATCTTTGTACTTGGTGTTGGAAATTAAGTATGGAGGATGGAAGAATGATTGTGGCATTACATCGACTTCGAAGCTCTTGTAAGAATTCTTTCAGACAAATAGTTCGACCATCCGGATAAATTCCGCGAGTACAATAGGTCAGCGAACTTATGCCGTCAGGATACTACGAAGCCCTTAAACACCATTGTCAAGTTCAAGGTTTGTACTACCTTGACCCAACCAAGAACACACTATGTAAGTTTCTGATGATGCTTTATGAAAGAAAGGAGTGGATCAAGACTTGAAAATGTTAAAATTTAATAGAAGATAAAACCCGATATTTATAGAGGTTGGCACCACCAAGTGATGCCCTTTCATCACCCAAGAAATTCTTGGAACAATCTTCAAAGATGGCTAATGGGAGGGTCACTTCCCTTGTGTTTAAACTCAAGAGACACCAAGTTTCAAAATAAAACAAAGGCCACCGGCGTGGCCTTTCCTGCCACCGGCATGTGAATTTTTAGAATTTTACAGAAAAGTCACCACCGGCGTGGCCTTCCCCTTCACGGGTGTGGTAACTCTCAGAATATTGTAGATCATGAAATTCTCTTTTCAAAAATATATTATAATAGCAAAACGGATAAACGAGTCAAAAGTTATGCTATTATGAAATGTTCAACACTTGGTACTTGGACCCAATTTATATTCCTTTTTCTTGATTAATGAAAAGCTTATGGGTCACGGTTTTGGATTCAGTAGGGACTACATGGAAGTTTTCCATACGGAGGGGACAAAATCAGGACCGTTCGATTTCATAAATTTTATCCTTCCCCGATCTAATGGTCCAAAATGATTGAGGGCATTATGGGTTTATAACCCACAAAATTTTTAACCCCCAAATCCCAAACCAAGGTTAACACCCACCCACCCTAGCTGTAGCCCACGAAGTCCAACATTTATAGCCCTCTTCCTCTTCATCTTCCTCTTCCAGAACTGTTTAAAAAAAATCTATTTGAATCTTATTCTCTCTATCGGTGATATTGTCTCGTCTCTCCCACTTTCTCCTTCTTAATTTGTGTTGATGCAATAAGCTAATTGAATTATGAAATTTTTTTAATTACTCGAAAGTTTCTAAAAAAATTGGAGAGGGAAGAGGCGAAGAAGAGGATCGTGTGGTCACCATTTGCATCATCGGTTTGTTTTTTTTGTTGGTTTAGGTGGTGGCACAAGGTTCGACGCATTGCAGTATGAGTTCTTCGGGAAGCAAGGATGGATGAAGTGGAGCTTGGCAGTTTCTAGGAAGAAGAAGTGAACATGCGTCGTGCCTCTAACACAGGAGACGATGCCACTGTTCTCCTTGATTTTCTTCGTAGCGGGGGTGGTACTTGTCGAAGAGGATACAGTGGTGGTGTCCTCTAGCGTTACCATGGCCTTTAGGATGCTTCCTGTGCTTTTCGATACAGCCGTAGTCTGGCATTACCACGGCCTCCAGGATGCTTCATGTGCTTCCCGATATAGCTTGTAGTGGTTTAGCGGGTCCGGCGATGGGGTTGCCTTGGCGGTAGTCGGGAAACGCAGGCCAAAACCCAAGAGCTGCAAACCTTCTTCTCCTCTTGAGTTGCATCTATTGTCGGAAAAGGAGCTCACATCGGTCTAGATCTTCCACATGCGAAGTACCAAATCTGCGTCAACACACATCTTTTCTAGCTAGTGTCTGTCAAATTTTTGGGGTTCATGTTTCATCTTTGTACCCACAATTTTGGGTTTTGTTTTGCTTATGTATGCACTTGGTCTTTGATTTTGTTTTGATGTTACTACCTCTGCAACTTTCATGGCCGTACCTGTACTCTTTGGTGTTGTTTAATAAAGTTTATTATACCAGTTATTCGATTGATTGAATTGAATTTTGATTGAATTGGATTTTTGGTTTAAATAATTTTAGTTCTATTATTTTTAGTTTGATTAATTTTAGTTTTTGGAAGTGGCTCATTGGCAGAAATGGAGAAAGTTTGAGGTTGGAGATGAAACCTGAGGGCGTAATGCCCTAGACATATTTATATTTACATGATACCATAAGATTATAATATCCATATGCTAATGATAACATATGTAAACTAGTATCACATCAGATGAAAACAAATATCATATCAGATGCAAACCAATATCACTACATATGCAAACCAATATCTCCACACATGCAAACCAATATCAGTTCACATGCAAACTAATATCAGTTCACATGCAAACCAGTATCATATCCGATGGAAACCAATATCAATTCACAGGCAAACCAATATCATAACACATACAAACCAATATCAATTCACATGCAAACCAATATCGTTGCACATGCAAATCAATATCATTACACATACAAACGAATATCACTACACATGCAATTCAGTATCACATCAGATGCAAACAAATATCGCTACACATGCAAACCAATATCTCTACACATACAAACAAATATCTCTACACATGCAAACCAATATCACTACACATACAAACCAATATATATTTGCATACAAACCAATATCAGTTCACAGGTGAACCAATATCAATTCATAGCCAAACCAATATCGCTACACATGCAAACCAATATCCCTACACATGCAAACCAATATCACTAGATATACATATCAATATCATTGCACATGCAAACCAGTATCAACTGAGAAGCAAACCAATGTCACTAAACAGATGAACCAAAGTCAATACAAACCAAAAAAATCTACAAATAATTTGAAACCATAAATAATTTCATCTTAATACCAATATCACGTCATTTACAGAACAATGTCACCATAAATAGAAGATAAACACGTCTAATACAAGCCAATTTCTATTAGAAAATATGCCTACAATATAAGTAAAAACACAAGGCATAATCGCTATCCCCTAGGCAACTTCCTTGATCTTGTATAAACCTTTTTTCTTCTTCCTTCATGCCACTCCAACGCTCGGGTCAATACGTATGGTAGTAAAAAGTTATCTGGCTGTGCAATCAGATCAAGACAAATACTTTTATTAGATTAAAAATACAAACTAATATCAATACAGATGCAAACCAATAACTGTCCAATTGCAAACTAATATCAATTCAAAGGCAAACCAATATCAATACAGATGGAAATCAATAACTGTCCAAATGCAAACCAATAACTGTCCAAATGTAAACCAATATACATTCAATGGCAAACTAATATCAATATAGATGCAAACCAATAACTCTCCAAATGCAAACCAATATCAATTCAAAAGCAAAATAATATCACTTCACATCAAAACCAATATCACTTCAAATAAAAACCAATATTAGTTCCAACAAAAACCAATATCAATACCAATGAAAACCAATATCAATTCCAACAAAAATCAATATCAATTCAAAGGCAAACCAATATCAATACAGATGGAAACCAATAACTGTCCAAATGCAAACTAATAACTGTCCAAATGTAAACCAATATCAATTCAATGGCAAACCAATATCAATACAGATGTAAACCAATAACTATCCAAATGTAAACCAATATCAATTCAAAAGCAAACCAATATTACTTCACATCAAAACCAATATCACCTCAAATAAAAAATAATATCAGTTCCAACAAAAACTGATATCAGTTCCAACAAAAATAAGTATCAATTCCAATGAAAACACATATCAGTTTCAATGAAAATCAATATCAATTCCAATGCTTTATCAAAAAGATGCATACAAATAAAAGATGTTTACCGGTCTCTTACTCACCTCATTCTCTTGCCTTCTCTTCCTAGTAAACTTCTTCTCCCCAACATGATTTTCCTCCATTTTTTTCCTGGCCCTCCTCCTCATCCTCTTGTACGTCCTCCTCATCAAGATCGTACCAAAAAAGCAACCGTCTTCAATCATTCGCACCAAAAAAGTAACCCCCTTTAACACCAATAATCAAGGGCTCGCTAGCAATAAAGAGAAAGGGAAGGAGAAACTGATAAACTTACCAAGGTTTCAGATTTGGAGTCAAAAGGGGATAGTCCTAGCGGTTGACGGGTCGGCTTTAGAGTCTAAAATCTGTTAGGTCGGCTAAGTTTCTTCGATGTCGTCGGTCAGCTTTTTCAAGGTGCCATCGATGGCTTCTTCTTGGAGGAGAGAATGGGATTCAAATAGATTTTTTTTAAACAATTATGGAAGAGGAAGAGGAAGATAAAGAGGAAGAGGGCTACAGATGTTGGACTTCATTGGCAACTGTGAATAGGAATGGAAGATGAAACGTTTCAGTTGCGTTGGTTATTATTAACTAAACCCTAATTTGTAGTTTGGTTTGCTTAATTATGTTTTTCCACTATTGCCCTTGATTCTATTATTATTACCTAGACTGACAATCTCACTCCCTTTTATCCATTTCAGTGGGGACAAGAATCCGACCCCCTGGGTCACCCTCTTTAAAAAAAACTACTACCGCATTACCCCACCCGAATACAATGTGTTTCACGCCAAACACTCCCTCAGGATCAATTATCCGAGGACGGATTAAGTGGGGATTAAAAAAATGTTGTCCATAGGTGGGACTCATTTTTGGACCCTCAGATTAGATGGAATTCCCTAATTATTTAATCTAATGGTCAAAAACTATTGAGGGTTTTTTTAGTCTTTTTCAATGTTTGAAATACCAATTCCTAGAGAAATTAGGGCCGACTGTTCATCTTTCCCACGTCTTTGAAAATTGTGGCGGCCTCCCACCCATTTTTCCCTCTCTCTCCATTTTTTCTCGTCTTCCTCTCCTTCTCTCTCTTATCTCCATTTTCATCAGTCTTCCCATACCCCGCGTCCCGCCAGCGATACCATTACTGAGCAGAGCACCACCGTCCGTGACCATTGCAACAACGGAATTGCGGGTAAACGTTACCCCCCACACTCCTTACTCCGAAATGATATGCTATGCTATAGTTGGCTAGGGTTTCACAGATTGAGTTACAAAAGATTTGCTTGCGGTTCCTAGTCATCTCCTTCTTTTTCGACTTTCCAAAGGACTTTACCCTTTTTCTTTGTTTTTATTGGTGCGTGAGGAGCGTGTAAACTGTCATCGCATTGGAATTTGAGCCTACTCTGAGGAAACCATCATTGCAGTAGCATAAACCCTCCGTCAGTTCAAATCCTAATTAGGTGAGCACTACCCTCATTGACCCCACTTTCCGCGACCACCACCGACTATTGCCGCCGGCCCTCTACGAGCAGCAACCACGGTGTGTACCACAATCCTTTACTTTCCTGGCCAGAAGCGAGCCGAATCAAGAAACAATAAAAGGTACATTGGTTGATGTTGCGGAGTTCTCATATGTGCTTTTATGTTAACTCGTGTTATTTTGCAATGTTCGGACATGCAAGTTGTGTATTCGGATATTAATTTGTTGTTTTTTTTGCTGGCTGGTTATGATTAAAGTTAAATGGCGAAAAATTTGAAGAGGAATCAGAAGGTTGCAGAGAAGAGCGTTAGAGATGAGAAGATGGACCCTAAGAAGGAAAAGGTACTAATTTCCAATTTATTAGTTTATATTTGTATCTTTTTGGGTAGCTATTGGTTTCGTTCTCACTTGATATTGGTTTAAATATGAGTTGATATTGGTTTCATTCTGAGTTGCTACTTTTTCGATTCCGAGTTGACATTGGTTTCTTCACGAGTTGTAAATGGTTTGATTCTGAGTTCATATTGGTTGTATTCTGAGTTTCAGCTGGTTTCATTTTGATTAGATAATGGTTTTGTTCTGGCTTGATATTGGTTTGACTCTGAGTTGATATTGGTTTTATTCTGAGTTGTTACTGGTTTGACACTGAGTTGATATTGGTTTCATTCATTGAAGAATAATTTGAAGATGAAGCCGGAGGTTGATCCTCAGAAGGAAAAGGTAATATTTTTTGTTTTGTTTTTAGGTTGAATGTTGTACATTGGATGTACTGATATTGGATCGATGAAGATTTAGGTATTATGAATCCGAAAATAAGAGATGTTTTTTTGTATTCTGTTGTTGTTGATATACGTTTGAACCTGTATTTGATATCTGTTTAGATGACGTGATGATATTGGTTTGTAGCTGATTTGATATTGGTTTTCAGCTGTTTAGATATTGGTTTTGAATTTCATTACTTTGAATGATATATTATCATATTGGTTCTTGATAAAAGCAGTGTTTTTGTTGTTGTTAGAGTTGTGTGCTATTTTGCAAGCCCAGCAAGATAATAAACATGAATGAGTATTTGCATAAGCAAACCTCACAAGCTTCCAAGGACCAAAGAAGTGGGTTTATTAGAAAGGCTGGCTTTGGCTTTCTTTTGGAATTGACTGTCCAGGATCCTGATCCGATTGACATGATGGAAGTGGTTAAATTTTGTAAAGTCAAGCAGAAGGTTGTTTTATCTGCTGAGCATGTTACAAGAATTTATGGGCTAGAATTTGGGAATGAGAAAATTTCTATTGCAAAGAAGCTGACTCCAGTTGAAAAGGTTAAGTTTAAGACAGGAGCTACAAGATTGCGTTTGGAGCCAACCGATAAGCATTTTCTGAAGGTGAAGAAGTTAGAGGAGGCATTATATAGGAAAGGAAAGAATGAGTTGAGTGATTATGACTGGGCTACAGTTTACCTTCTATATGCTGTAGCCGTGTTTCTCATGCCACCAACTTTGTCGGTCATATCAGGGAGATATTGGTTTTATTTTGAACAACTCTCCCAGGTTTCAAGACATGATTGGCCGAATTTCGTGGCTCATAGTATGAATGTTGAGTTTGAGAGATGTTTGGAGTGTTTTAAGACCAGCACACTCGTCAAAATGGGCTGCAATATCCATGCTTTGTTAGACTATTTCAAGAAATACAAAAGCGAAAAGATTTTTCGTGCTTCTTCGAGTGCCACCGCTGGCACTGATTATCGCAATATGTCTTTGAACCAGGTACTTGATAATTTGTTTTTCTACTTGATCTGATTTATTATTAATGAAGGCTGAATTGAGTTTCCTTTTATGCTTTGTAGTTATATGCAAGTCATTTCGGCCTCCTACGGGAATGAGATGCTTTAGATGAAAAGAGAAAAGCTTTAGATGTTTCGATTAATGTGGTCAAATTACTTGTCGAGGATAAACTGAGAATGAAGAAAGAGAGCATCCTGGAGACGGATGATGAAGACAGTGATGAGGAGGGGAATGATGACAAAGGAGATGGAAGGGTGAACGACTTTGTGAGTTTAGACCTCATTTCCCTTTATTATTAGCTCGATCTTATATTGAGTTTTTTGGGATTCATATTGGACTAAATTCAATATCAATTTTTGGGTGCTGTATTATGTACGGTTATTAGTTTTAGCGTATAGTGTTATTGGTTTCATTCTATACTGATATTGGTTAACGTATGTTTTGTTATTGGTTTACTCTGTTTTGTTATTGGGTTAGGGTACGTAGTGATCTTTGTTTGAGCTTGTACTGATATTTGGCTTAAATCTGTATTGATATTGGTTTGAGCCTGTACTGATATTGGTTTTAGTGTTGTATTATGAACGGTTATTAGTTTTAGTGTATAGTGTCATTGGTTTTCATTCTATACTGATATTGGTTAACGTATGTATTGTTATTGGTTTAGATATTTTTTGTTATAGGTCTGGTGTGCAGTGATATTGGTTTGGATATGTACAGATAGTGGTTTCCTTACGTGCTATTATTGGTTTAAGCCTGTACTGATATTGGTTTAGATCTGTATTGTTACTGATATTGTATGCATTTCATCTGATGCTTTAATTACCTTTCTTGTTCTATGATAGGATGGGCGGAATGACTTTTCAGACAACGAGGAAAAGTTATTTCATGAGGATGATAAAGCCGAGCCCGTGAATAAAAAGGCAAAGAAGAACATTGTTGCTGAAGATAAGGATGAGTATATTGTAGCAAGGAACATTGAACCGCATGGAAGGGTGAACTTCTTTTTGAGTTTAAACCTCATTTCCCTTTATTATTAGCTTTATATTAAATTGGTTTTTTTGGTATTGATATTGGAGTACATTAGTTTTCACTTTTTTATTGGATATATTCATTGTTTACACGTTAGTCGATATTTAATTATGTATTGATAATGGTTTAATGATGTACATTTTTTGGTTTCAGTCTATTGTGTTATTGGTTTAAACCTATACTGATATAGGTAAACGTATGTATTCTTATTGGTTTAGCTTTGTGTTGTTATTGATTTAGGTCTGCAGTGATATCGAATTTGGATATGTATAGGTATTGGTTTCATTATATAAGATTATTGGTTTTAATTTTTTGTGTTATTGGTTTCAGTTCATACCGATATTGGTTAACGTATGTATTGTTATCGGTTTAGCTTTGTATTGTTTACGGTTTAGATCTGTATTGATATTGGTTCAATTCTGTATTGATACTGATATTCTATGCATTTCATCTGATGCTGTAATCGTTCCTTCTTGTTTGTATGATAGGATGGGCTGAATGATTTTTCACACAACGAGGAAAATGCACTCGAGGAGGATGATAAGGGCCTACAGGATGAAAATGAGCCCGTGTATAAAAAGACAAAGATGAACATTGTCCCCGAAGATGAGGAGGAGGTTGGAGCAGAGGACATTGAACCTCATGATAAGTGGTCTCTCGTTCCATGTGCGACAACAGATTTATTAGAGTTGGCCAACACATCTAGCTTTTTGATAAATCAAAGTGGTGATACAAGTTTCTTTCCTAAAGTTGCCACATTTGCAGATAAGCTCGCGGGCACTAGTACTGATGGATCCAAGGATTTGTCTGTGGTAGAGGCTGAAACCAAAGTGGTGGATCCTAAGAGGCGGACCAGAGTGAGCCACGTTTTGAGGACTCCGTTTACGGATCCTAATCCCAAGAAGAGGAAGCAAGTTCGTTTGCCGAAAGGGGGCCAGCGGGCAGACATTGCGGATGATGATGACGATTTTCAGATTATGGATCATAGCAATTTTGTCAGTGCACCAGTCACACAGTTCACTCGTGACTTTGACATAACGCCTGATAAGGTGGATGCTGCCAAGGCTTGTTATCAATCTTTGATGGCTGCACAAAAGAACATCCTGTCCAACTATGCAAATGATAGATCAAAAGCAAAAGAATTACCGTAAGTCATTTCTTATATAGTAGTTATAACAATGATTTTAACGATAATATTTGTAGTTACCTTTTTCTGATAGCAAGAGTTCTTATATTGTAGTGTTTTTTTTTCTTTTCAGTGGGGAGCTAATGATTTTTGACCAGACTTTGTATGTGATGCGGAAAGACGTTGCAACCCTTCATGGGAGGAAATGGATTTCTTCGGTGGTTGTTGATGCGTATTCACGCTGGCTTGCAAGACGGGTTCATAATAGGAACCAACATATTGATCGCATCGTGTTCCCTATCGAAACTATTGTTAGTATTTTCTTATCGCTTCATAATTTACACTCAACTAACATTTTAATATGCGATATTTTGTTCATATTGGTTCCACTTGGTATTGATATTGGTTATTTGCTGAATTGATGTTGATTTAAGTCATTATTGACATTGGTTATCCGCAGAATTTTTGTGTTAGTCTGTATTGATATTGTTTAGCGATATTGGTTTGCCCGTGCAGTGATATCGGTTTTATGGATACCTGTTTTATCCCGATGTATTTTCGATTTTGAGGTATATTAATATCGGTTTTGAGTTGTATTCGAGATTGGTTCGCCGCTGAATTGATTATGGTATTTAACTTAGTTGATATTGGTTTACAGATTTATTGATAATGGTTGGTAACTTAACTGATATTGGTTTTTATCTTTATAGATGTTGGCTTCCTCCATTATTAATATTGGTTTGTACCTTTTTGTGATATCGGTTTTAACCTGCTGTGATATTGGCTTAAGCTTTTCAAATATAGATTTGCCGCTTCAACAATCATGTTTTGTAGCTTCTCTGATGTGCGTTTGTACCCTTTTTTGAAATTTTTTGTAATTAAAAAGTGACATTGGTATAAATCTTATCCAGAACGAAGCAATCTCAATCTCTCTTTGACATGCATCTTCTCGATGTTCTACTGTAGGGGACAATTTTAAGGTTCGTATTTCCTGATGTTGGAACTCAACAAGCCGAGGAAGTAAGGAAAGTGATCTGCGATGAATTACGATGTACTATTGAATTGTCATATCCGTATGCCTTGAGCTATGTCTCTGAAATTCCATATGTAAGTCGGTGATACTTGATTTTCCATTTTGACTGAATTTTGTACATCAGTATCTTTCTAACACAAAGTCATGTTGATGAATGTATTTTTTTGGTTTTTTGTTTTCAGTGGATCTTTCCATATTGTGACGATCGACACTTTAGTGTCTTTGTTATTGACACATTGTCAAAAGGGTGTTACATTTTGGACAGTATGGATGTTGGAGACGATAGGGCTGCTATCTTGTCAAGTATTGGGTTAAGGATACAAGATTACATTGCTCCTTTCATGGCAAAAACCAAAGGTTATGATGGTATGGATTTTGAATGGAAAGTCCTACATAATTGTCCGAAACAGCCGGACGGTTTTAGTTGTGGAATTTTCGCATGCAAATTTGTGGAGCACTACACCCATGCTTGGGTAGATCATGATTTCCCTAGATTGGATTGGTCTGATTCCAATGTGTTGGCAGTGTTCAAAAAAATTATTTCTGTTGAGCTTATAGCACAGCCGGATAATTTGCTGCTGCCGACTGTATTGACTAAAGCTTTGCGGTGGGATGAAGGAAGAAGGAAAAGTGTTTATACTAGATCAAGGAAGTCGTCAAGGGGATAGAGGTCTTGCCATGTATTTCAGACTTATATTGTAGCAATTTTTCGGTTAGAAAACAGATTTGTTTCAGACTTGGTTAGGTTCTTTGGTGGGGACGCTGTTTTGTATGATAAGCGATATTTCTTACTTGTTTCAAACTTGATTTTAGGTTCTTTCTGACTTGTCTCAAACTTGACTTGTTTCTAACTTGTGGTCTTGCGATTTGGAATATTGGTTTTGTGATGTGGAGTTATTGGTTTTACGGTTTGGAGATATTAGTTTTACGATTTGAAGATATCGGTTACTTGATGTGGAAATATTGGTTTTGCAACTTGCAGATATTGGTTAAGCGATGTGGAAATATTGGTTTTGCAATTTGGAGATGTTGGTTACGCGATGTGGAAATATTGGTTTGGCGATTTGGGGGCATTGGTTTTGCGAAATCGAGATATTGGTTTTGCGACATGCAGATATTAGTTTTGTGACTTGCGTATATTTGTTTTGCAACGTGCAGATATTGGTTTTCCAATAACGAGATATTGGTTACGCGATGTCGAGATATTGGTTTTCTATTTTGTTTTCACTAATTCCATTTATTGGCTTTCCGATTACGGTATATTTGTTTTGTGACGTGCATATATTTGTTTTGTGAAATGTGCAGATATTTGTTTTGTGACTTCCAAATATTTGGTTTTGCGACGTGCAGATATTTGTTTTCCGATTACGAATGTTGGTTTTGCGATATCGAGATAGTGGTTTCACTTTGGAGATATTGGCTAATAAATAACATGGTGTTAAACCTTGGACAATCTTAATGTCTTTAAAATATTAAGACATGTTCAAAAATATTGTAATGGTCGATTCAAATCTATGTCCACGAGATTTATATCTTGTATTGTCTGGTGGTTTGAGACATCAATATAGCAATTTTGTTGCTTCTATTTCATCTTCTGATGCTTTGCTTTTGCTTTTTCTCTACCAACCTCATTACTGCTTTTCAACCTCTTTCTTGACTTGTTCGGATTCACGCGTTTCTTTATACCTTTTCCCCATGCTTTAGTTGTTATCTGGGAATCATCAACTTGTTGTCCTCGCGGCGTTGGAGTACCTGCAAATTTAACACAAAAAAATTTTATTAAAAGAATGTTGATAAATCAGGTAACTATTAACAAATTCATGTCCACAACTTTTACCTTGTATGGTACAGCGTGAGAATTGATTAATCATACTGTTAATATTGCCGTCAACAATTTTTACAACTTCTGGTTCCATAGAAACCATAGCTGCCAAATGATTCATCTTCTTCGTTAAGTACTGGTAGTTTTCGGAAAAGGTATTTTCTGGCTTAGGCTCATCCATAGTTATCTCCATTCCCTCTTTTGCTTTTATTGTCCACCGCTTCATCACATAATTCTCAGGCAATATGTTGAATTCATCATAACCAATGAAGCTGCTAAGAGTTGTCATCACCTTAAGTATGTGTTGGCAAAAAATTCCAACAGTTTCATACAATCTGCACGAACATGCAAGTTGCACTTTTGTCTTCTGAATTTCCACCAATCTTGTATCACTCTTATTTGAATCGTTTCCACGCTTGAAAACTGCGTATTTTGTCGCGTCCCCTACAGTGTAGCATCACAATGGTTAAAAAATAGTCGCATACTAATACAAGTAGCATACTAATAATAATGTTAAGTAAACCAATATCATTTTACATTACATCCATTACGATTTTCACATGTATACCAGTATTCAATTTTTTTTACCTGTCAAAGGACTGTCAGTCTGGACTTGTTCAATCAGGTAGCGAAGAGATTCTTCATACTCATGCTGGAACTTCTGAAACATTCTATGAGTGTATACCTCTGCTGACGTAACCAACGAGCTTGTAATGTGCCTATTGTTTGGCAGCTTATTCATTGCTTCAAAATTTGCCTCCCTCTCTGCATGCCTTCTACCATTAACAAAGCTGTTAAAATGGGTGAAGAACTCAACGAGGTTGTAGTCGGATTGCAAGTACCCACGTACATTACTGTTGCAAGATTCGACAAGTTGTGTCGTTACCATACCAGCTGTGAAATGTTTCTTAACCCATGCTGATGACCATTGTGTTCGGTACTCACGTATACATTTCAACCATGTGTGTCCTCCTGGTTCGAAACACTCTTCAATCATCTTATTCCAGTAAAAGTCAAATTCTTCTTCATTGTCAACATTATAGATCAGAATTTTGAATGCTTGAGACACTTCGTTTGTGAATAGTTGACTAAGCCTTTTCTTTGCGTTCTCTAATATGTGCCAGGTACATAAAGCATGGTATGTACCTTTCATTTCCAAACTCAATGCCTTTGCAATAGCGTTGTTTCGGTCAGTGAATATGGTCTTCGGGGCCTTGTTATCCATGCAAGCGAGGAACGTTCAGAATAACCATTGAAAGAATATAGCTATCTCGTCGAACAGGAGAGCTGCTCCAAAAATGCAAATCATGCGATGGTGGTTGAAACCTACAAAAAGAGCTGCAAAACGAAATAACAATAATTTGTCCATATAAAACCAATATCAAGTCTCCGTCAAACCAATAGTAAGAATTAGAATTAAAAGATACCTAATGGGCGATAGTTCTTATTTGTTCTGTAAGTGGTGTCAAAAGCAATTGCATCGCCAATGAGCTTGTAGTCCATCCGCATCCTTTTGTCGGCCCAAAATATATTTGCTATCTGTTCGTCGCTATCAACTTCAATCTCATAAAAAAAGGATGGATTCTTATATGCTTCAGATCTGAAATATTCTTGCAGTGATGTAGCTTCACCCATTTTCATCATCTTCTGGCGTTGTGTTCCCAAATGGTTCTTCAAATCTATTGGGAGGAAACCAAGATTTTCAACACCACCAGCAGCCATTGTCATTACCTTGTAGGAAGATCTATTCTTAATGGCAGCTTCATTATGCATTTTCGCAATTTGTTCTTGCATTGAATTCATGTTTCGGTTGGATCTTAACATATAAGTCAACTCCCTTAGGATTAGTTGATGATTGTGATGTACATTCCATTCCTTTATGAAATAAGCTGACCTTTCAGGTGAATAGTGGATGAGGATCATAGCTTCACAATCTGTTCTTTCCTCAAGCCGTAGATAAGATCGACCATTTTTTCGTTTAGGTTCATCGAACTTCTTACGCAGGCCTTCCTTGTTGCAGAGTAATCTAATGTAGTATATCTCCTTAGTCTGTTCACCATTGACTTTTCCCTTTTTATGATAATCTTTCCACACACTGAA
This sequence comes from Hypericum androsaemum, assembly GCA_963995505.1. Taxonomy (NCBI): domain Eukaryota; kingdom Viridiplantae; phylum Streptophyta; class Magnoliopsida; order Malpighiales; family Hypericaceae; genus Hypericum; species Hypericum androsaemum. The sequence goes on from OZ023189.1 coordinate 8,733,879, forward strand.
TCCTTTTCTGTGTGCATACGTGTAGTAAAAATCATGCACCTCTTCCACTGATTGAAATTCTTTTTTTTCCCAACGTTCCTTTTCCTCCATATCCTCGACTTCACGGGCAAATAAAAATCGAGATTAATTCTTGCAAACCAATATCTATTAAGGGGAACCAACATCTAAACAGTTCATAACCAATATGACCTAAACTACAAACCAGTTTCAATAAAGCAGCAAACCAATATTAACAATGTTCAAAACCAATAATACCAATCGGTCATACCAATAATTATGAAGCTCCATACTAGGATAAATTAAGATACTATAGCTCCAGTTTGTTGATTACAATCGTCATGTTGACAATCTGGACTATCGTTTATTCCATCCATGCTTCGTTCTGAACAAGATTTATTCCAAACAAGTATCAATAAATCTTCAAACCAATATCTATACATACAAAAACCAATGTCAATGAAGCTACAAACCAACATTAATAAAGCTACAAACCAATATCTATACAGCGTCAAACCAATATCAATACAACGTCAACCAGTATCAACACAGTTACAAAACAATATCAAGACTGTCACAAACCAATATCTCGACATCGCTAAACCAATGTCTCCAAATCGCCATACCAATATTGATACATCGCGTAACCAACATCTCCAAATTGCAAAACCAATATTTCCACATCGAGTATCCAATATCTCAATATTGCAAAACAAATATTTCTAAATCGCAAAACCAATATCATTTTACCCAATCGTAAAACCAATATCTCGACATCGCGAAACCACTATCTTCCATCGCGTACCTAAATTCTATTTTTCCACAACGTTCCTTCTCCTCCATATCCTCAACTTCACGGGCCAAATAAAAATCGAGACTATTTTTTGCAAACCAATATCTATTAAAAGGAACCAACATCTAAACAGTTAAAAACCAATATGACATAAACTACAAACCAGTTTCAATGAAGCTGTAAACCAATATTAACAATGTTCAAAACCAATAAGACCAATCGTTCATACCAATAATTATGAAGCTTCATACTAGGATAAATTAAGATACCATACCTCTAGTTTATTGATTATAATTGTCATGTTGACAATCTGGACTATCGTTTATTCTATCCATGCTTCGTTCTGAACAAGATTTAATCCAAATCAGTATCAATAAATCTTCAAACCAATATCTATACATACAAAAACCAATGTTAATGAAGCTACAAACCAACATTAATACAGCTACAAACCAATATCTATACAGCGTGAAACCAATATCAATACAACGTCAACCAGTATCAACACAGTTACAAAACAATATCAAGACTGTCACAAACCAATATCTCAACATCGCTAAACCAATGTCTCCAAATTGCCATACCAATATTTTCACATCGCGTAACCAACATCTCCAAATTGCAAAACCAATATTTCCACATCGAGTATCCAATATCCCCAAATTGCAAAACCAATATTTCCAATCGATCGCGTACCACTATTTCCAATCCCTCCAAATCCCCCCCATCGCAAAACCACTATTTCCCATCTATCGCATACCTAAATTCTATTTTTTCCCCAACGTTCCTTCTCCTCCATATCCTCAACTTCACGGGCAAATAAAATTCGAGATTATTTCTTGCAAACCAATATCTATTAAGGGGAACCAACATCTAAACAGTTAAAAACCAATATGACATAAACTACAAACCACTTTCAATGAAGCTGTAAACCAATATTAACAATGTTCAAAACTATTAAGACCAATCGTTCATACCAATAATTATGAAGCTCCATACTAGGATAAATTAAGATACCATACCTACAGTTTGTTGATTACAATCGTCATGTTAACAATCTAGACTATCGTTTATTCCATCCATGCTTCGTTCTGAACAAGATTTAATCCAAACCAGTATCAATAAATCTTCAAACCAATATCTATACATACAAAAACCAATGTCAATGAAGCTACAAACCAACATTAATAAAGCTACAAACCAATATCTATACAGCGTCAAACCAATATCAAATACAACGTCAACCAGTATCAACACAGTTACAAAATAATATCAAGACTGTCACAAACCAATATCTCGACATCGCAAAACCAATGTCTCCAAATCGCCATACCAATATTTCCACATCGCGTAACCAACAACTCCAAATTGCAAAACCATTATTTCCAGAGATAAAATACGAGAGACCCTTTAAAAATCAAAACCGATTCGGGTACAATGATATTGGTAGAAAAACCAATATCAAAAAAAAAATCACGACAAAACCAATATCACGAACAAGAAGAGCTACGAAGTTTAATTTGTAGCATGAACAAGATGTAATCGAACAAAGATGGAAAGCATAATCACTACAACACGAACTTTTTATATATAAAAAATACCAGAAGTACTTTCAGTTGAATGAATGTCGTTTTTGAAGAGGAAGAGCAGGTACGCTTTTTTCTTAGTTTAGATTAAAAAAACGAAGCTATTAGGGTTTTTGGTTGGTTGGGAATATAGAATATGGAGAGTCCTTCTTTCTAGGAATTGAAAGAGTCATTCACGCCTTTTTAGTTAATTGATTGTTTATTATCCTTTTTTGAATTTTTAATATTTTTTGCGTCTTTTGTGCATTTTTTTTAGTTTCCAATACTACCCCTTACTATTTTATTAATACCTAAATTACCACAAGCTATTTTTTTAGTCCCCAAATTTGGGGACTACCCTTGTCCCCTCCAAATCCCCCAATTATCCTGTCTATGTCTCATATTAATTCCAACAGCCAACCATTTAATTTATTGAAAAAAACAAAAGGCTACCGTACCTAATATGCTGGATTTTACACTCGATGTAAATTCTCTTTCCCACTGCTCAATGAACCACCAATCTAGTCTATTTCCCATATTAATATCGGCAACCAACTCACTTTTCCATCTGCCAAATGACATTTAGCGTGATGGCATGACACATTGGTGATTTAACGAATGTACAACGTTCAATTATTTTACCGTTAAAAAAATCACACTTCAATGAAATTTGTATGTTTCTTTTACTTAAATTGTGGGCTTCGTGTGGACCAAACACCATTTAGTCAGACGGGATAATGGTTATTTTTTAATCAAAGCAACTCATGTTTTGGAAATCGACGAAAAAGTACACTCCGTTTTTATGTTTCAACAACAAAGGCGATGGAATTATTATTTTATTACGACAACTCGTAAACTGTATGTCATTTTTTTTGAAAAAGTAAATGTATTATTAAATTTCGTAGTTTATACAACCTAATTAGTATGTTATTTCCCCTGCCATGGTGCAAATGAGATTGCGACCGTCGACCTCGTTAAAACCATACTACACCAAAACCTTTAGGAAAAAAATGTGTGGGTAGGAAAAGAGTATCTCGATAGGAAAACCTATCTTGACTAAGAGTGAGCAATCGGATAGTCCGAGTCCGAACTATCCAAATTTCAAACCATCCGAATTGGATATTTTACTATCCGAATCTGAGTTCAAATAGTGAATTATCCGAATTCGAATATCTGAACTTTTTTCGGATTCGAATTCGGATAATCCGAACTATCCCAATTACTAGGAATATCTTGTTATGTAGCGCAGGAAAAAAAAACAATACCAGTAAAAACTTTCCATTAATTAAGAACAGAAAAAAATTCAATTATGTCCAAAGACTAGGTAGGGTTCGGGCAAAGAGAGAAGGATCTCAAATCTCACCATTATCTATTTCCAACCACTTAAATGTTCTAACAAGATGGTAGCGCAGTAGAATGAATATGGTGCAGATTACAATCGACCGAGCAGGTCGGAGATGGTGGAGCACTGGAGCAGGTCCAAGATTGTGGTGGAGGAGGAGGAGGGTCGACCGGTCCACTATTCCCTTTTTTTCTTTAGGGTTTCTCGAAGTTTTAGGATCACAGATTGTGGTGGAGGAAAAAGGGATTGGGTCTAAAGAGTAAAAGGGATGAGAGGGTTATAGGGTAATGGATTTATTTTTAAGTCCAAGCCCAGATAAAGTTCGGATATTTCGGATATCCAAATTATATTTTTTTAATATCCAAATCGAATCCGAACTAAAAAGTTTGGATAATTCGAATCCAAATCTTTTTCGAATTCGGATATCGGATTAAATGCTCACTCCTAATCTTGACGTTAAAATCGCAAAATTAAAACCACTCAGCACCTCTCCACCTCCCAACCGTCGCAGCCATACTACCATCCGGCTCTTGATTGGATGGGTGGTCCAAACCAATGTAATGTGCTGTGGGGAAGATTTGCATGGGACATCAAGAGATAAGATGGGAGCTGTTGTTTCTATTTGAGGGACCCGGGTAGCTGTGGCAACAGCAAAACTAAATAAGGAAAAAGCTAACGGCTTTATGCACCATTGCTGTCATCCAAATGAAGCCAACGACTAAGTAAATGAAATAGCCAAGTGGTTTCTAGTAAATGGGTGGTCCATTGTGATTTGAATAGGATATCAATGTGGTGTGGGCAAGATTAGATGAAGAGGGCAGTGGGTGCGGTTGGTGTGGTTTCTACTTGCAAGTTGATGAAGAGGGCATTTGGTTTCAATCAAGTAAGGTATGTCAAGTTACAGACATGCCAACGCAGACAGGAAATGAGATGGCTAAAGTTGCAAGTGCAAGATGTGGTATGATCCGCAAGTCTTAATTGACAGTGCCAACGCATCAACAGTATCTCATATGGCAAGATCCGGTACAATCTTCTCGCAGCAATTATCTGGCACATATGGCTACATCACATTCAGACCATATTCAATGGAGGCCTAACGGGATGTAACTTGAAATAAAACTACACTGTTCCAACAAAACATGCTCGCTTTTTCACACAAACCTTTCCGGATATCTCTCGTACGCATGCATGCCTTCTAACTAAATATTGAACTCTATACCCTCTTCAATTTTGATACACCTTATCCCACTATGCCAAATGCTTTTTGGATCCTTGAATTCAGATTCTAACCTTGTTCATTTGAGAACGTCTCGTTTAGAAATCCGAGGGCAACCACGTCGCACTCCACGTGTTTTTTTTTGTTTGAATATGTAGATATTTTATTCGCAAAGAAAACAGTAATACACCGTGGAAACCAAATATCGGTAAATTACTACAGTTGCTCAAGTGAAGAAACATTACACAAAACTAAGGAGCAGAAATCAGGTTCCGAAGAGTAATCAAAGTGTTTTGTCTACAATATGACTTAGGATGGACCTGTTTGACCACTCCATGACCCTTTATCATTGTTGCAATAACTCTTTGTAATTCTGGTAGATAACCTTGAAAAACAATTTGATTTTGATGCAACCATAGGTATTGATGATGTAAAAAGAGTAAACAAAGTAAAGATTAAAGAGATTGTATGGTTACGCAGTTTTTTGTGTAAGTTGGAGAGGGAGCAGAAGAACAGTATAATTTATAGCGATAATCAAAATTCTATTCACTCAATTAAAAACATATCATTTCATTCAAGAGCTAAACACATCGAGTTGAGATATTACTACATATGACATTTAGTGGAGAGAAAGATCTTGCAACTAGTGACGTTTCAAATAAGTGCAAATATGTCGATAACGTCTGAAGTCAGTCTCTATGTAGAAGATTATACAAGAGAATTTTACACTTATGTTATGTAATATTTAAATATTACTACTACCAATAAAATTCAACCGTTTAAAAAAAATAATTGTCGAGAAAGAAGATGCAAGGGTGATGGTGAACAAATGGGGGCCACCTTCCAAAGGCTATCTCACGCTTAATGTAGACGCTCCGGCATTTATGTAACTAACTAGAATCAAGTTATTGGAGTGTTGAATTTGTTTTCGTATCATTATTGTTCGGACGTTTTTTTTGTCGTAGTTTTTTTCTGCTGTGGTTTTTTTAATTGAATTTTGCAGCAGCAGAGTTTTATGATTCCGCAACTGCAACCTCATATTCATCGTATGAAGTAATTTTACAATTTCTTTAGCATGTTTATTTATGCCTAATAAAATCTCTACCTATTAAAAAAACATCCGTTATTTCTACTTGTCTATTACTCCTAATATTAGTTTTTTTACAAGGTAAAATTAGGACGCTTAGCATTATATAGGAAGGTCACAAATATGCAACTAATGTCTACTTTAGTGAAATACTCTTGTCTATCTGGTCCTTCTGATATAAAACATTGGCAAGAAGCGTACTCGTATTGCTTTGTTCGGCCGAGATCGCGTTTCGTAGTCACGATGCTCGTTTTTTAAGGACAGGACCATTTGTTAAGGACTTCAATAATTTCACTTTTTTTTTGTCCTGTGACTGAAATGCCTCGCTTATTTATCTCTGCTTATACTTGCTTAGTATTGTGGCCACGGAGGCATTCACATGGTATTTTTGATTGAAGTGGAATGCCCAAATATGGAATTACATAACCTAACCTGAAGCACACCGAAAAAAGCTGGTAAAGAAAGGCCTTGTTCATGACCTGAAAACAGTAGGCCTAACCCTCCTTCCTCCTTTGTCACGGAGAAATTTTATGGGTAACCCGACAGGATCCCGCCTTGTGAATATCCCTTGACCAGATGAAGTTATGAATCTTGGATTTCCAATCATGAGTTTCACCTCTTATGTTCCAATCGAACAAATCATCCACCACCGAAATCACATGTACTCTTATGTTCTGATTTCCCGACTTAGATTTTAATATATTAAGAGGTATGTTAATTCTAAAAAAAATAACCTTCTTGCTGAGTCACTTGCTAGATTCTTCCCTTGTACCTCTTCCACTTTAGTAACTAACTATTTATTTTCCTTTGGTTTAGAAATCAACAAAAACGAAAGAGAATGGCGTCAAAATTAATCAAAACCAAGAGCAAGCATTGAACCAATACACAAGGCTAAAGTACAGCTCCACTGATTGGGAATTATTATTAGAAACTTTCAGAAAATAGATAAAAAATTATAGAATTTTCAGGCGGTCATCTAGAGTTGGTGACGAGCATGTCGAGGCCCCTCAAAATAAATCGATATTTCACGGCTCACTAATTTGTAGCAAGCAAGGGAAGTAACGAGTCAGATTCAAAGAGGGACGAATACTTAATTAATCTAACTATTAGAACATAAATAAAAAAGGGGAATTTTGTGAGATTCAAAATCGTACGAAATCAACGAACACAAATGAGAGTAGTGAGTCAAATCAATGAGAAAAAATGGTAGATTCGAGATTGGAGTACCACGACAGGTTGGTTGATCACTGGATCACAAAAGATAATCTAACACATGTAACAAGTAAGGCTAAATCTCTCAAAACCGCAAAGAGATCACAAACATCAATATCAACTAGCCAAACGACCGCCTAACTGATTGTTTACTACCTAATAGACATAATATCAACTGATTTCAACCTATAAGGTGATAGCATTAAGAATGGATGTTCCTACTCCTAGCGATTATATTCAAAACCTTGGATGTATCTACAAACTAGCCTTACTTATTCCTAGTTAATTAGTTTGATAACGACTGTGCCTCGTTGAATTAATTTTGATCCTCGTTCAATTCCTAACTGCAACCGCTAATCAAGAATCAATGGCAAATATGTTCTAGAAAAAATTTACAACTGGAAAGCATTCAAGAACAATAATAAGCACAAGGAATAAATAAATGCTACTAAATTAAATTGAATAACCAAGATCCTCATAACCGAAACCTTGGTCTCCTCCCTCGAACCAACCTAAAAGTTTAGTTCCTCAAAATCTTGGCAAAGACAAAAAATCAAAATTATTTTTTCTCTAGAATGAAAAGTGTTGTCTAAAATAAGTCTAGAGGTTTATATTTAAGTCCTTCTAACTCTAAAAACCTACAAGGGTCGTTTCGAGAGTCCTCCGCGATGCAGAAATCGAATTTCCAAAATTGCCCCTTAAATTTTGCTGATAATATTCTTCTGCACTTCCTTTCTCCTCCCTGAGGTGAAGGCTTCATTCATTGCTTTGATTCCAAACTGCCAAGGTGCAAGTCAGTTTAAGGATTTCTGTCCTATCTCTTTAGTGGGCAACCTATATAAAATTATCACCAAGATTCTGTCAACTTGACTTAAGAGTGTTAGCGGGCTAATTATCGGTCAGGAGCAGTCTGGCTTTATTGAAGGTAGACAACTACTTAATGGTGTTCTGATATGTAGTGAATTGGCCAATTGGTTGAAGCGGTCTGGCTCAGAGGGAGTGTTTATCAAGCTAGATTTTTGGAAGGCTTTTGATTGTGTCTTATGGGATTACCTCAAAGACGTGCTCGCCGCGATGGGTTTTGGTCCACGATGGAGGAGCTGGGTTGTAGGCTGTATTCGTGGGTCCTCTTTCTCGGTGCTTATAAATGGATCTCCAACTGCCTTGTTCTCTGTGGAGCGTGGGCTTAAGCAAGGTGACCCGATGTCCCCGTACTTGTTCTTTATAGCAGTCGAGGGTTTACAGCGAATGATCTTAAGGGCTGAGCATTTGGGATTGGTTCAAGGCCTATCTATTCCTGGGATGAACGAAAGACTTTACATGCTCCAGCTTGCGGATGATACTATCCTCCTAACCAAACCCCATCACTAAAACATCTCTAACCTAAAAAATATTTTGTTGTCTTTCTCTCTGGTTTCAGGTCTTGTCCTAAACTTTGAAAGTGCTCGATGATTGGTGTTAATCTCAGCGAGCAGTGGACAGTGGCTGCAAGTGATTGCTGGGGCTGCAAAAGGCAAAAATTACCATTCAAGTACCTTGGCTTACCGGTTGGCGCATCTATGAAGCGCCGTTCTCATTGGGAGCTACTTCTAGATCTTTTCGATAAGAGGTTATCTTCTTAGAGTGGGATTCTTCTATCTTTAGGTGGACGCGTTACTTTGGTCAAGGCGGTTCTATCAAGCTTGCCAGTCTTCTTCATGTCACTGTTTAGAGTCCCAGCTGGTGTTATGAAATTATTAGTAGGGAAAATGAGAAAGTTCCTTTGGTCGGGAGATCCGGCCAAGAGATGCTTGTCTTTTTTTGCTTGGGACCATGCTTGCCTCCCGGTGGACAAAGGCGGATTGGGACTCACTCGTCTAAATTTACAAAATGAGACATTGTTGCTGAAGTAGATATGGCGGTTCTTGTCGGAGCCTAACGCGCTGGGGGTCTGGGTTATCCAAGGCATCCACGGTGTGTCAAGCCCTAGCACCTCGTTAGTCCTATCCAGGGTGCATTGTCGGGCCAGCCTTCTAGGCATCTGACACTCCATATGGAGCCTTGCTGCATCGACAGTTACCTCTGCCTCCAAGTTTAAGCAGAATATCATTTTCACTTTTAGCAGGGGTGATCGTATTCATTTCTGGGAAGACATGTGGTGTTCCAACAGCCCATTATCTTCTTTGTTTCCTCGCCTGTATATGCTCTCAACTAACAAAGGTGCCCCTATGATGAGTTTCAGTTCTGGGGGTGAGGATTCACGGGCTTGGCACTTTGCCTGGCAGCGTGATTTGCGAGCTTGGGAGGTGAATTTTGTTTGGGCACTTATTGTTGTAATTCCTCCTGCCCCTCCCTTGCAGCATGTTGATGATAGAGTCACCTGGAGGCTGGATCATTCATTAGGGTTTTTCAGTTCGGAGCCTATATAATAGTATGTTTGACGGGTTCCATTTCTCAGCTCCTAATGTACTGATTCACATCACGTCTAAGCTTCTCCCGCCTAAAGTCAGATACTTCTTTTGGATGGCTTTACAAGGTCGTATCCAGACGAGGGACAATCTTTGTAATGTGGGGCTTCTTTGTAGTAGTGCAGCTAATAATCCTATCTGTGGGTCTGATGAAGAAACTTCTAACCACTAGTTCGTCCACTGTTCTGTGGTGAGTTCGATTGGAACTCTTATGCTCATCAGCTGGGAGTGCGTTAGTGTGCTGGCCCCTCATCTTTGCACGTCCTTGATTTGTGGATCGAGCTGGTTAACGGAAAGCTCCTTAAAGTTATCTGGTTTATTTTGTTTCCTGCCATGTGTTGGTGTGTTTGGAAAACAAGAAACCGTATTGTCTTCAACGGTGAGAGTTTCTGCCCCGCGAGATCGAAAATTCAAATAGCTAGGTGTTTGTCAGAGTGGGTATTTTGGTCGGGGTTATCAAACAGCGTGGGCTTGCAAGATGTAACACTCTTTCTCAACTCGGTGGTGTAGGTTCTGATTCTTTTTGTTCTAGGGCTTTTGTTTTGTCCTTATTGCTTGCTGTGCAATTCGGAACTCCTATGTACTGGTTTTCACGATGAAATGAAATTATCTACTTTTCAAAAAAAGAAAGAAAGTAGTGAAGACCACTAGAGACTCAACATCACTAAGCTTAAGGCATGACTGGATATTAAGTCACTTATAGTGCTGTTTAGCTTGGCCTAATTCCAAAATATTTTAAGTTAGCATGGTTAGCACTCAAACTTGCATGGCACTTGGGACTTCACTCTTAGATGTCAATAGGCCAGATTATAACTTTTCAAGCTCCATCCTAGTCAGGCCGGAGGCAACATCAACTCTAATTATTTACCTGACTACTACCCTTCTGCCAACATTCATTCATATTCCACCTTGACATTCCACTTTTTTTAACGTCAATAGCTTGACAATACTTCAAAATCAGTCTATGGTATAGATTGGTAGCACGAGATGTACTGTCTCATCCGAAGTTCCTACAAAATTCTCAACAAAAAGTTTTAAACGTTGTCCATTAACTGTAAGAATTTTATGCGTGTGTAAATTTTGAATTTCAACAGCTCCATTACTAAATACTTGAACCACAATGAACGGACCAGTCCAACGAGATCGAAGCTTACCAGGCATAAGCTTCAATCGTGAATTAAAGAGCAATACCTTCTGGCCCACAGTAAATTTTTTGGGAAGGAACAATTTATCATGTAAAATTTTGGTGCTCTCATCGTACATTGTCGCATTCTCATATGCTTCTTGATGAATCTCCTCCAGTTCTTGCAACTGCAACTTCCGTTCTTCGCTGGCCATATGAAAATCCATGTTGCATCGATTGACCGCCCAGTACGCTTTGTGCTCGATCTCTACAGGTAGATGTCATAATTTTCCAAATACTAGGCGGTAAGGAGACATACCTTTGGGAGTCTTAAATACAGTGCGGTATGCCTAAAGAGCATCGTCCAAATGTAAGCTCCAATCCTTTCGCGAGGGGTTCACTATTTTCTCCAATAGTTGTTTCACCTCCCGATTGGATACCTCTGCTTGTCCATTGGTTTGGGGATGATACATTGTAGCAACACGATGATACACGCCGTATTTCTTCATTAATGCTTCTATGGTGTGGTTGTAGAAATGGGTACCTTGGTCGCTGATGACCGCACGTGGAATGCCAATCCTACTGAAGATGTTAGATTTCAAAAATCCTGCAACAATTTTAGAATCATTAGTTCGAGTAGCCTTTGCTTCCACCCATTTTGAGACATAATCAACTGCAAGTAAGATGTAGATATTGCCTAAAAAGCTGGGAAAAGGTCCGATAAAATTACTTCCCCACACATTGAATATATTCCCCAAAAGTATAGACAACTCTTGCAAAATTCATAAGCATCATGGAAAAGAGTAGGCCAATAGTGTCACAACCCAAATTCGTGGTCGGTGACCGGCGCTAGACCCTAACCCATTTACAAAACCAAATGAGTCTAGCCAGCCTCAAAATATATTTTGACTTTACAAAGTCTCATTCAAATACAATTATTCTTTACATTTATCCCAGGATCAAATTGAACTCGGTGGCTACGGAGCTGCTAGATAAAGAACCTGCAAAAATGGAGAGAGGGGGTGGGGGGTGAGTATTTTGGAATACTCCGTAAGCACATAGAACATAACATATCAGTTATGTCAGATACATGTGGGAGAGACAGAACTTAACTATGTCCCACATCAAACCTAACCAATACGAACACAAAGCTAAGACAACAAAAGACCATCTCACAAATAAGGACATCAAGCAATCACATATCAAACATAACCAAAATTTCAGATAGACCTTCACAAACATATAATACATATCGGATGGACTTCAGATAGGTCTAGCTAGTGTCACTCCCATGCCGACACGAGGATACCACATCTTAAAGGTGCCATCAGAAACCAACCCGCCGGCCAAACATATCATATCAGAATCCTTGTATCCTCAGTATATGTGCACATATGCCAACATCTCCGGTTGGCCACGGGTAGACCTCATCATCCGCCATCTCACAAATGACATACAAAATATTCCAAACACACATAATATACACTGACCAAAACATATTGACCACATAACCAAATTCATACCAAAATATCCCCATATCACGAATTAGGCAAAACAGCCCCAAATAGACCAACAAACCACAAACATCATCAAATTCCATATAGACGAAAACCAATCATATAACCACTTCAAAGACAACTCATATGCAGGAGATGCACATAATCAAGGTCTGAAACATGCACATGCACCAAACAAACCAAAGTTGTCATGATCTATATGCTTACATAATTGTAGACCGCTCGACGAATGCTCATTCCCAATTCGATTCTCTTTCACTTTGGACCTTCGTTCAACTGTTCTTTCCAAGACCGTTTCCTTCACCAACCACCATAAGGAAGCCTCACATTCTCTGTATAACAATTCCAATTTATAAAATGAGGTCAGTTCCTCACTTCCCAAAGCAAGTTACTTTCGACGCTTGAAAATAGCCAACCATGGCACAATCGAGAACCAACTTCTGAAATGGCTCAACACAATCAAAGTAGCTCAATTCCTTGTAAACCTTGGTCACTTATTAACTAACCCACATGTAAATAATCTGAACACCAATCATTCATGACCAGAAGTTCACAAAGATCTGTTTTGCCCAAGCGAAAATACATCGAGCACAAGATAAGCCCATCACTTTTAACAATGGAAAACAACCCATAAAACTCAATATCATACAAGACCAAGTCCATATATTCATCAATATAACACTTCTCTGTTCTTTCATCATCACACCAAGTCCAAAAACCAACTTATAATTCCAAATAATTCACTTACCAAGTCGTTACTCTCAAACCACCTCAATTCTGAACTTAGGCAGATAGTCCGTCTTCAAATTATGCTTTGAGGATGATTGATTTATCTAAATCAGATATATAATATACCATTAGAAAGCTCTTTAAGTCCTCTACAATCTGTATGAAGATACCAAACTCAAATTCGGAGTCCAAATAGACTTACCAAGTACTTCTTTCCAACTACCTTGACTGTATACTCCAATAAATAGTCCGTAGTTCAAAATATATTTCAGGTCGATTTCTTTATACAATTATGACCAATCATATATGGTTAGAAACCTTATAGAGTCTTCTACCATCTTTCAAAATCTAAAGTGCCAATTCGAAGCCTAAGTACACTTACCAATCACGTTTTCTTCAATAATCTCAGCTGTGTGCTTCACCAACGACTGTCTAATTCAAAATAGATTTCCTATTGATTCCATGATCCAAATTCAACATATCATATACCAAAAGAAAGGTATTGAAGTCTTCTACAATAGTCTTGACGACTTCGAAGTCTAAATCGGAAAGGAACTAGTCTTACCGACTGATTCTTTGTCCAGAAGCTTCTTTCTCTTTCCTTCAGCTCTCTCTCTCTTCTTCTTTTCAATTCTGTTTTGTGGCTAAGTGTAAGGACGTTTTGCTTCTTAAAGGAAGTCTCTGAGACATAGAAGGAGGTGGGTGAGGTCCAATAGCATTCCACTCACCTCTTCAAATTTGATCTATGGAGCAAACAAGTGAAGTGTTGCAATTGGCTACTTAAAATCTGGGGTCCAATCAGCACACTCCTAAGCTAGCAGCTCAAATATGGTGGCCTTTCTCTGGTTTTTATCCAATTTGTTAGTCGACTTATTTGTTTCCCTATGTTTCTAGTTTCTGGATCAAGTTCATTTGTATCATTTGAAACAATATTGAGAATGTTATGCCCAATTTACTAAGCAAAAGTCAATCTGTCAAAATCTGTCCAACTATCTTCATAACATTTGTAAATTATTTTAGTAGACTTTGTTGAGATTGATCTAGAATCCTTATAAAACTAACTCATGTCTACATGCACTTCACAAAGGTGTAGGAACATGAATTCTTATTTACATAAAGATCGAGATGTCCAACCGAAGCACTTCAAGAACCGACAACACAATGTGTTGTTTATTCACTTGCCAGGCTTGGTCCAAATTGCTAGCATGATAAACCTATGTCCTCGTAAGCTTATAGGTCCACATCTTACCTTTTAATACTATTTTTAATCATCTCTTATCGTAGCATATCTGAGGTAGTCCGAGATATCAAATACATTCATTCCCACTATCATTGGCACTCTATTTACATAGCAATCTCACTCCAAATATGAATCCAATATGTCATTACGACTAAGTATACTTCACTTAAGTCAGACAAATATGATTAAAGGACTAGGGTATTACAAATAGAACCCATTATCTTGCACTTTTCTAGCAGTTTTCCTAGGACCAAAGTGACCTCCACATGCATAGGTATGATAATAAGTGAGGATAGACTCACATTCATCTAACGCTACACAACGACGGATGACTTGATCACTACCAATTTTCTAGAGAAAAGGTTCATCCTAAATAAAGTACTTCACATCACTACGAAGTTTATGCCTTTTTTCTTTCGTTAAACCATGAGGAGTCTTACCAGTTACAATAAAGTTATGTCTGCATACCCTGGTTCTTCACTTCGGACATCGAATAGTTATTCATTGGGAAAATCAACTGAAATAGGTAGTGGCTCCTCTACGCATTCCAGGAGCTCAAGTTGTCCGCTACTAAATTTTCAGAGCCCTTCTTTTCTCAAATCTCCAAGTTAAGTTCCTACAGTAAAAGAATCCATCGAATTAGGCGTGGTTTAGACTCTTTCTTCACCAACAAATATTTGAGTGCAGCATAATCATAATAAACTATGACTTTTATTCCTAAAAGGTAAGAACAAAATTTATCCAAAGCAAAGACAATGGCGAGTAATTCTTTCTCTATGGTGGAGTAATTTTGTTGAGCTCCATTCAAAGTCTTCAAGGCATAGTATATAACATGACTGCTCTTCTCAACTCGTTGTCCAAGTATAGCTCCTATGGCATAGTCACTTGCATCAGTCATGATCTCGAATGGTAGGTTTCAATTAGGAGGTTGCAGGATTGGGGAACTGGTTAGCAACAACTTTAGTTTGTCAAAAGCTTCCTTGCACTCCTAACTGAAAATGAATTCCACGTCATTTTTTTGTAGATTGCTCAAAGGTAGAGCAATCTTGGAGAAATCCTTGATGAAACGATGATAGAACCCTGCATGACCAAGAAAACTACGAACTTCTTGAACATTAGTTAGGTAAGGGAGATTAGAAACCAAATCAATTTTTTCTTTATCAACTTCAATCCCTTTTTTCAGAAATCACACGTCCGAGGACAATGCCTTGAGTGACCATGAAATTATATTTTTCGTAATTCAAGACCAGGCTTTTCTCAATGCAGCGTTGTGAAACTTTCTAAAGATTTTACAAGAAATTGTTAAAAGAATCGCCGTACACGGTAAAATCATCCATGAAAATGTCAATGTAATTCTCTATCATGTCAGAAAATATATTCATCATGCAACATTGAAAAGTTCCAAGAGCATCACATAGTCCAAAGGGCATACGACGATAAGCAAATGTACCAAATGGGCAAGTGAATGTAGTTTTCTCTTGGTCTTTCGGATCAACTGCTATTTGGTAGTATCCCGAATAACCATCAAGAAAATAGAAATAGGACTTACCAGCAAGTCGCTCCAACATCTCATCAATGAAAGGTAAAGAAAGGTGGTATTTTCTTGTTGCAGCATTGAGCTTACGGTAGTCAATGTAAACACGCAACCTATTCTGGACTCGCATGGGTATCATTTCATTCTTCTCATTTGCGACCAATATAAATCCAGTCTTCTTTAGAACCACATGAATTGGGCTGACCCATTAGCTGTCGGAGATGGGGTAGATGATACCTAAGTCAAGAAGTTTGATGATTTCTTTCATAACGACTTCCTTTATGGCTGGGTTTAACTTTCGTTGTGGGTCTCGCTTTGGCTTGGCATTTTCTTCTAAGAGAATCTGATGCAAGCACACTAAAGTACAAATGCCTTTTATGTCTGCTAATGTCCAACCAATGGCTATTTTATGTTCTCTCAGTACTTCGATCAATTGTTGCTAATGAAATATGGCAAGATCCTTTGAGATAAGCACAGGTAGAGTGTCTTTCTTGTTGAGATATACGTACTTGAGATTCTCTGGTAACTTTTTCAACTTTAACTTGGGAGCTTGTTCAACAGAAGGAAGAATATGTTCGTTAGTAACCGGTAGAGGGATTATAGAATTCTCATACCTTCTTGGGACCTCTCCAAGTAAGTAGAGAGCCATGAAAATATCTTAATCTTTCTCCTCGAGTTCCATGATTGCATCGTGATCAGTTGCAGAATTTTGAATCACCCATTCCAGAGAATCCTTCACACTAACTCTTTTAAAAGCAACTTGAACAAGCGGGTCAATCACATCAATAAAAAAAAGTACTTGCAGAATATTGTGGGTATTTCACGGCATCAAATATATTAAAGGTCACTACTTCTCCATCAAATTCTAGCGAAAGAGTTCCATTGTGCACATCTATCTTGGTTCTAGAATTTTTCATGAATGGTCATCCGAGCAAGATGTGAGAAAAATTTGAGTGAGAATCATCATCCATATCAATCACATAAAAATCAACAGGAAAGATGAATTCATTTACTTTAACAAACACATCTTCTAGAACTCCTTCGAAATAAGAATTAGCCCTATCTGCCAACTGAGTTATGATTCTATTGTCTTTTAAAGGCCCTAGATTTAAAACTTTATAAATGAAGAGTGGCATGACATTAATAGATGCACCCAAATCAAGCATTGCTTTTTCAATTCTCGTATTTCCAATAGTGCATGGAATAGGTTAGAAAAAACCATTGCCTTCCGTTGGATATTAACATTTTAGTACTCATTATTGTCTCCATGTTGGTTAAGTCAAAATGCATGCAAACTTTGACGCCAGAATCTAACAATGCCAAGTGCAAGATGAGGTCTTGTTTGTCAGTGAAGAAATTAATGTTGTAAGCCACACACTTTATCAATAGCATACCTTGGCATAAATAGCCATTGTGTGAACAACATCCCTAAACTAGTTCCTAGAAATCACGAAGGGAAAATGGAATGTAAATCAAATTACAAAAGGAAGGGATAAGCAGATTTGTACAAGACAACTAAGTACTCTAACAAATAGGGTGACGTGGAAAGGAAGGTAATCTCAACCACTCCTTCTCAAGTTGGCGCATGGAGGTTAGTAATGCCCAACTTGCCAAATTAGTTCACTGACAGTAGCTGCCATTGTTGTATACTCGGCTCTGCTGAAGATCGGGCAACAAGTGACTATTTCTTAGTGCGCCAGGATACAGGTGAGCCTTTAAATAGTATGAAATATCCCATTTTGGATCATCATACAATGAGAGAAACACCCCAGTCAGCATCACAGTAGGACATGAGGATGGGCTAACTGACGAAGGGTAAAAGAATTCCCTGTCTGGGTGCTTGCTTAAGATAATGGAGAAAATGATCAGTCGTGTCTGCATGGGCTTGCTGAGGATTAGTGAAAAGCTGACTTAGTACACTCACAATGTATGTAATGTCCAATCAAGTGACCATCAGGTAGAGGAGACGTCCGACTAAACGATGATAGCGTCTGCCATTGATTGGACTAGTAGGAGTAGTCATTGTCAAATGGTGGTTCTGCTCAATGGGAAAGGATGTCGGCCATCCCTCTAACTTTTTATTGCCCTTAATTATATCAATTGTATATTTTCATTGGCTGAGTACTAACCCATCAGCGGAGTAAGCAGCCTCTATCCCCAAGAAATACTTGAGTGCTCCCAAATACTTTATCCTGAATTTGACATCCAAATAAGCAATTATTTTCTTTATTTTTGCATCAGCATTGCCAGCTAAAATAACATCATCCATATAGATCAAGGCAAAAACGAGAATGGTCCCTTGGTGAAATCAAAATAGTGATGTATCAGAGTGGCATTGAACGAAACCAACATTTGAGAGGGCTTGAGTAAATTTATGATACCAATTGGGAGTAGCTTGCCGCATACACGTGAATCATAGGCTGAAGAATATCCGAGTAGCAACTTCATGTAGATAGATTCCTCAAGATCGACATGCAAAAAAGTATTGTTGATGTTTAATTGTGTAATAAACCAATGATTCTGGAACGAGCAAACATCAAACGGTAACTAGCTTAGCAACGGGTGTAAAAGTATCATGGAAGTCAATACCTTATATTTAAGTGTACCCTTTTGTGACCAAACATGCCTTGTAGTCTATTAGGCTTGTATTTGATTTTGTACACCCATTTGGAGTCAATGGCTCTTTTACCCGGTGGCAAATATTCAAGGGTCCATGTCTGTTAGCTTCAAGAGCTTGTATCTCACACATCATTGCCTCCCTCCAATGTGAACTTTTGACAGCCTGAAAATAAGTCTTGGGCTCATCATGTTGTGTGATGGCAGCAAGGAAGGCTTTGTGAGTGTCATAAAACTTTGAATACAAGCAAAAGTGAGTAAGAGGATATACACCGAGTTCCGGGATGAAGGAGAAGGCGTCCGTGGGTGGTTGATGGAGGGTGGCATGTATTTTTCATAATCTTCTAGGTGACGAGGAGATTTCTTAGGTCTTAGGATAAGCCTACTCCAATCTCAACAATAATGAAAGTAATGTAAGCATTAAGTATTCTGAATAATAACCATCCCCACAATCAATCCATATGGGCATCACACTTAAAGGAAACTACGCCCTACTCATACCAATCAAACTCAACATCATGATAATGAAAAGCATGAGAAAAGATAGAGTAAGGAAAGAAGTCACCAATATCATGGGGGTCTTCATGTATTGAAAGAAAATCAAATTATCCCCAAGTGTGATGTAAAGAGAAAAAGTATGTAGAGAAAGAGATGTGAAAAGAAATGTCTAAAACCTAGAACTAGCAGAACTTATATAGAAAACCCAGGTGTGAAAAACTCTTTGAGCGAGGCGATACATTCCCAGCCCACTATTCGCAATTGGGAGCATCATTTTGTTCCAAGCAACAAAGCAAAGGATTTGCTTCCCCGAATCTCCTGCACAAAAAAAACTTCTTGTTCTCTCTTTTAGCTCATGTGCAACTCCGGATGGCATTTTGTACAGCAAAATGTAGAATGTTGGCAAACTTTCTAACGCCGATTTGATAAGGGTCATCCTACCTCCAAATGACGACAAGTTTCCCGTCAAGTTGTCCAACCTCATGTTAGCTCCAATTGGTAACCCCCTGATTTATATAATATGCATAAGCAGATAAAAGACACCTATGATCGCTAATCTTTTACAAATTTTAGCACATGGTTGCTAAATTTTATTTTTTTACATATTCATTCAACTACATTAAGTCACCCTCGTATGATGCATCAGCACGAAGCCTAATCATTAGCATGTTGTGGCATCTTGATGTCAATGAGATCGGCAGCTCCTTGCCCAAGAGTGACAAAAAGGGTGAAGGGAGAGGAAAAGAGGACGAGAGAAAAATAAAAAAATTCTGGATGTTATAGATATTTCACATTGTTGAGGCATGAAAATGATGCTTCGGGTTTTCGAGTTCGTGTGTAATAACTCGTGGTTGGGCGACGAGTGCTGACCGAGTGGGCGCCTCATCTGAATAGTTTGCTACTATGGCAGGGACGATCAAGTCTATCGCCGCTAGGGTGCACAAGATGCAGCGGGACAACAAGAAGGTCCGACAAGCCGTCGAATAGACCAGCAAGCGTACTGAGGAGATCGTCAATATGACCCAATGAACTGAGGAGTCCCACAAGCGGCTTTCTAGCCAGATCTCCAATGAGTTTCAAGGAGTCCATAACTAAGTGGATGACTCAATCCAAAGAGCGGCTATAAAGACCACCCAACACACCGTGGACTAGTTCACCCAGACCGTGAGGCCTGCTATAGTGAATGAAACTTCTAAGGCATTAGAGGCTTAAATCAAAAGGAAGGGTGTTTCCACATCGCTCGATCACTCCAACGTCGGCACCGCGTCATTCGACAAAGCACCGAAAACATCTTATGTACTTAGCCAAAATCCCCCGGCGGGGACGCCCATGTACTTGCCATTCCAAGCATCCTCAAGTAAGGGAACCCAAGGGATGGACGATTTGGGAATGGGTCACACCCAACCACTTGGCGCTCAGGCTAGGTCATACCCATCTAGGGTTGATATTGATCAAGGTTCCTTCGAGAGAGGGAGCATCCGGACGAACGCCCTATACGAGCCAACGGTTCTGAACTTCACTCTGATCACTATGATCGCTTGACCAAGTTGAACCAAGCTGGATGAGGAAGACATCTACAAACCCATCATTTGGCAGCTGATCTATGATGGAACTCAAACGAGGCCAAATCAACGGCAACCTCAACCCGAGGAAGAGAAGCTGAACTGACGCCAACCTTTCGAGGAGCGGCCGATACCCAACCTCAACCAAGAGATCCACCGGAGGGAGGAATTGGCCGAGATGCTCAGGAACATAGGGTTTGAACCAAGGAATGCCCCACACCCAAGGTTCGTCAAGCCTTACCCGATGAACTTTGATCAGCATCCTTTCCCATAGGGGTATCAAGTCCTAGAGTTCACCAAGTTTTCAGGCGATGAAAAACCAGTCGACGGTAGAGCACATTTCTCGCTTCGTCATTCAGTGCAGAGCGACCTCAGTTTGTAGGGCATGGCTTCTATGCTAATTCCCTATGACTCTGACCAAGACGACCTTCATTTGGTATATTGGCCTACCACTGGGTTCGGTGCGTGATTGGCCCGACATGGAAAAAACATTTCATGACCAGTTCTATAGAGCTGAGCCGACAATAACCATATCATATTTTTCCCATATGCAATAACTTGAAGGCGAGTCCGTGGAGAAGTTTATAATGCACTTCTGGAAGCCAAAGAACAAATGCTCAACCAACTTGTCAGAGTCTAACCTAGCCGCTCTGGCCATTCAAGGGCTCACTTTTTTCCTTCGGAAAAAACTCAGAGTTGGAAGGTTCTGGGACCTCTCCGAGTTGGCACAAAAGGCCACCATGGCACAATAGCTGATCTATGAGAAGGATAGAAGGGCTTCCTCCTCAAAAGGTACTTACCACCACTATGACCCTACGCTTGAAATTGACTAACTTGGTGATGAACAGGCCTCGAGGAAGGATAGATGAAGGAAGAGATGGTTGCTAAACTCAAAAGGGGCAAACCAGATGAGTGCGAAGGCTTAGTCCATAAGATGATGACAGTCTCCAACGAGTTCACCCATCCCGAGAACTCGCCTCAACAGAGTAAGGGCTTCAACAAAGTTGGCCGGGAGTACTTGTTCGATGTGACAAAGGCCGATGAGATTTTTGACAATCGTCTCAAGAACTGTCAGAACGTGCTACCAGCCGGGCACAAGATCCCCGATGAGAAGGAGCTGAAGGGGATGAAGTATTACAAGTAGCATGCGAGCAAGTCACACAACATGGCAAATTGTATGGTGTTCCACAACCAAGTGCAACAAGCAATCAAAGACGGGCGTCTGCGATTTCCCAAAGACTAGCCCTCGGCACCCTTTGCTGTACCCATCAATGTGGTGAGTATGGCAAGGGACCGAAAGGAAGAGGAAGACCCCAAGCATGCATGCCAACAACCCCCAAAGAGCTAAGAGAGAAGCTCGGGGGCATGGATGCCAAGAGCCTTCCTAAGACCTGAAAGAGAAGCTTGGGGGGCACGGACACCAAGAGCCTTCCCGAGACCTGAGAGAGAAACTCAGGGGGCATAGACGCCAAGAGCCTCCTTGAGATCTGAGGGAGAAGCTCAGTGGGCATGGACGCCAAGAGCCTCCCTAAGACCTGAGGGAGAATCTCGGAAGGCATGGACGACAAAAACCCTCTCGAGACCTAAGGGATAGACTTAGGGGCATGGACGACAAGAATCCCCTCGGGACCTGAGGGAGAAACTTGTGGGATACAGACGGCAAGAAAGGCAGGAGCTACCAAGTGAGTCCATGGGGCAACTCAGGGCGCAACAACTCAAGGAGACACTCGAAGGACGAGATCTTCCAAGAGACCCAGAAGAGAGACCCAAAAGGCAAGAACGCCTGAGAGACCTGAAGGAAAGACTCGGGGGGCAAGGCATACAACTTCGCCACCCTCATATCAAGGTAGATCTATGGGATGGTCTTGATCCTCAAAGAGGTGTGTTCCACCGATTAGGAGATAAGAGGCGCGCACCGAGGCCACTTACACTAGAAGCCCTAAGTCACACTCAAAGGCGTCGCCTCGAAAGGAAGGTCCAAGTTGAGAAGTAAGTTACTCAGGATCTCGAGATGCTACTAGCCGAATGCAAGACTCAACTCAAGAAGCAAGAAGATTTTCTAGCTCTTCCTGAGGTACCACGCCCTACAACTTCTAGACAAAGCCGGTCCATAGAGATCGATGCCCCAAGGCCTGACAAAGGGAAAGCACTCATGAGGGAGTTTGATGACAAGGACCAGATGCCCATAAAAGACTCTAGTAATAGAATGAAGCTGTCGACATCGAGATCTGATAAGGGGAAGGAACCAATGAAGGAAGTTAGTGGATATGACAGTGACACTCATCAAGGTAAAGAGGCATATTGACTTCGGGGGAGAACGAGAACCAAACAAGGCATGGGTACCAAAGGTGAAGTGTGAGGTCTTTCGTAAAGATAACTTCCTACGAGAAGAGCTGACCAGCCTATACAAGAAAGTTGTGGTCGACCTAGATGCGGGAATGGTGAGGTTTGGATCCTTTGAGAAGCTGAGTCGAGCCAAGTCAGGATGATAGCTCTAGCAAAGACAAGAAGGTCAGTGACCCTCCCAAAGAGGAAAAGGCCATACACTAGGCCTGCATAATGGTCGGGAACTATGAGAAGTTGAGACTGCACAGTTTCCCTGACCCTAATGAAGAGGAGTTGTTGGATTTGGATGACCTCATTGGGGACGGTGATGACCTCATAGGGCACGATGAAGATGAGGAACTGCGAAGCCCTAGTAACGAGCAAGAGTACTTGAGGTGGCAAATGAGGCAAATTACTCGTGAAGACAAAATAGGCGAGAAGGTGGAGCTGGAGCATAGCGTGAGTGAAGATGGCCTCAGTGAGGATAATCAAGAGTTGCTAGTTAATATGGTCTTCACCTTCCCGGGTGTGTTCGAACCAAAGGAGAACCCGCAGAGTTACCTGGAAGGAGATGTGATTAAAGGAGATCTTGGGGAGTACGTGATCGGAGAAAAATCCATAGTGGTGTCCATAATTGAAGACTTCAGCAATTGCATCACTATTGCAAAGCCCACCACCAACATGTTTAGACACCTCAAGCCATTGTACATCACGGCTCACATCTTCGGGAAGCCGGTGGGAAGGATTCTCGTGGACAATAGAGCTACTACCATCAACATCATTCCCCAATAACTACTCTGGAAGCTAAATAAGGAGAGGGAGAGATTGATCCTGACTGACATGGTTATGATGGACTTTGTGGGAAAGAGCACACGTCTACTCGAAATGCTCACAGCCAAAGTTAGTATTGATTCTGTGAGTAGGGAGGTCACGTTCTTTGTCATAGATGCGAAGACTTCCTACAACTTTTTGTTGGGAAGAGATTGGATTCACTCAGTTCACGTCATCCCAACTTCCCTTCATCAGTTCTTGATCCAATAGAAATTGAACGGTAAGGTAGAGCTGGTGGCTGCCGACACCAATCCCTTCGCCTTAAATACTAATCACGTAGAAGCTACCTTTTATGATGGCTCCATGGTGCCAACGTCCATGGCATGGAGCAACGAAGATGGTCGAGTTGCTGGAATCGCATGCTCGATTGAAATGGAGGTTCTTTCTACCCAACGACTGGTCACAGCCGCACTCGGGGGGCAACTGCTTAGGCTTGCCTTTCGAGAATAATCCAACTATTGACGAGATGGCAAGGCGGATGGAGGTCTATGCGTTGTCACAGTACGAAGCAGTCGAGTATGTCTTTGAAGATGATGGTCATGATCCCCTTAAACTGCTAAGGATGAGTTATCTTCACCAGGCACCAAGCAAGCTCGACGATGCCAATCCAGAGGTAAAGGATCCCTTGAAGGAGATACTTCTCCAATCTGAGAAAGGAGGCAGGCCCGTGTTCATCAGTGAGCGACTTTTCGAAGACTTTGAGAAGGACCTGGTTGAGCTACTAACAGAGTACCAAGATTGCTTCGCTTAGGACTACGATGAGATGCCAGGCCTGGACAGATCCCTTATAGAGCATCAACTCCCTATAAGATTGAGTTTTTGGCCTTACCAGTAGCCGATGAGGAGGATGATGCCTGAGGTAGTAGAGAAGGTTAATGTAGAAATAGATAAACTTTTAGATGCCAGCTTCATACGAAAGGCCTATTATGTAGAGTGGCTATCTAACATTGTACCAGTTGTCAAGAAGAATGGAAAAATTTGAGTTTGTATCGACTTTTGGGATTTGAACTCTGCTACTCCAAAAGATGAATATCAAATGCCCATTGCTGATATGTTGGTTGATGATGCGGCCGGACATGAAGTCTTAAGCTTCATGGACGGCCATTTGGGCTACAATCAAATTCACCTTGCGCATGAAGATGTTCACAAGATGGTGTTCCATTGTCCGAGATCTATTGGAATCTTTGAATGGATCGTGATGCCCTTCGGACTCAAGAATGCTGGAGCTACATACCAAAAGGGGATGCACCTAATCTTCCATGACTTTATTGGCAATTTTATAGAGGTGTACATTGACGACGTGGTGGTCAAGTCCCATGATCATGCCCAACATTTGGAGCACTTACGTGTGTCATTTGAGAGGATGCGTAAGCACCAGCTCAAGATGAACCCTTTGAAGTGTGCATTCAGAGTCTCGACGGGAAACTTTTTGGGTTTTCTCATTCACAAGCGGGGCATCGAGATAGATGAGAATAAGATCAAGGCGATCAAGCAAGCAAAACCGCCTCAAAACAAGAAGGAACTACAATGTTTTCTCAGCCAAATAAACTTCTTGCATCGGTTCATATCCAACACGGCGGGCCGGACGCGGTCATTTGCCAACTTGCTCAAACTAAAGGGAAGCAAGTTCCAATGGGAGGACAAGCACCAACAGGCCTTTGACAAGCTCAAGGCATACCTATCCACACCTCCCGTCGTCACTCCGCTGGCCCCAAACTGACCATTGTTGCTTTACATATCAGCTGTTCAAGACTCGATTGGATGTCTACTTGCTCAAGAGACCGAGGAAGGAAAGGAGCAGGCCGTCTACTACTTGAGTTGGTCCCTTTTGGGAGCAGAGATGAGGTACTCCTCCATTGAGAAATTGTGTCTTTGCCTCTTCTTTGCTTGCAGGAAGTTGAGATACTACCTCCTACCCATAGAGGTGAAGTTGGTTGCCCAGATCAATGTCATCAAGCACTTGCTCGCCGGACCCATCATAAAGGGAAGACTCGGCAAGTGGGCATTAGCCTTGGTGGAATTCAACTTGATGTTCATGCCACAGCGATCAGTAAAGGGACAAGCATTGGCTGACTTCCTTGGTAACCACCCATATGTAGATGTCTTTGCTGATAACACGGTGGACTTTGGGTTGGTGGAAAAAAAGCCATGGACAATATGGTTTGACGGTTCCCGTACCAACAAGTGTGCCAGAGCTGGGATCGTGATCAAGTCTCTGATGGATGTGAAGAGAAAGGCATCCTTCCTGCTTGATTTTCCTTGCACCAACAATAAAGCCGAGTATAAGGCTTTGATACTCGGGCTATTTATCTTAAAGGACCTGAGTGCCGAAACCATCTGGGTACTTGGTGATTCAATGTCGGTGATCAAGCAAGTGGCTGGAGAGTTTAGATGCAAACGGGAGGGCTTCCAAGCCTATTGTGATGCAACCTGATCACTACTACGAAGCTTCGAGAAGGCAGTCATTGGGTTCATGGATCACACCAAGAACATGGAGGCCAACAAGTTAGCGCAGATTGGGTCTAATTTTTGTACATTCACCAAGTTCAACTCCGTACCGGTGAAGGTCAGGTTGACCTCGGCATTAGAAGAACTTAACATGATGGTTGAGATCACTTTGTTAAAACTCGACCGAGACTGGACGCAGGAATACATCAACTACCTCAACAACCCAAGCTCTTACTCTGACAAGGCTTTGAAGACAAGGGCTCTTCATTTTGAGCTTATCAATGATACCATCTATCGAAGGATGATCGACGGGTTGCTCTTGGTTTGCCTAAGTCCACAAGAAGCTATGTTGGCCATGACGGAGGTCCATGAAGGCATATGTGGAGTGCACCAATCGGGTATCAAGATGAGGTGGTTGATGCATCATCATAGCTAATTTTGGCCGAATATGGCAAAGGATTGCATCGATTACACGAAGGGGTGTCACGAGTGCCAAAGACATGGATAAGTTTAACACTCCCCAGCTGACACGTTTTATCCCGTGGTGAAGCCTTGGCCATTTTGCGGTTGGGCGGTTGATGTCATCAGAAAGATCCATCCTGCTTCTACCAAGGGTCACGCCTTCATCATCGTGGCCACGGACTATTTTACTAAATGGTGGAGGCGGTTCCTATGAAGGTTGTTAACCAAGAGACGGTTATCCAGTTCTTCAAAGAACACATCATTCATAGATTTGGGTCACCAGAGACGATCACAACCAACCAAGCTACCATGTTCATGGGAGATGAGATTCAGAAATTTGCAATGGACATGGGCACTTTGGGTTTTCGAAGGGGCGGCCTGGATGAGTGATTTGAAGTTAATTTGGACGGTGGCGGGCTTAAGACGAGATTTTACATAGAAGGTTCGTGAAGGTTGAGACAACTTACATTTTTCTAAGTTGAACCGGGATTCTCGAGATTCGGGCACGACTTGGTAGCTTCCTCTTTGGGCCACGGTTACTTGGTCGGCACGATCGGGATTTTCTTATTAGAGGACGAGATCTACTCATTCAGGAAAAGCGGCTTGGATTTTTCTATTCTAAGCCGGGTTGATTTGGAAGCAATATATTCGTTCGGGACGGGTCTTCTTACTTCGGAAGAACAGTTTAGCTAATTTCTATTCCAAGCTGGATGAATGGAGGCAGCCTAATGGGGATTTCTCTTAACTTGGAGGCCAAGGTAGGTCACGGGAGTTCTATATAAGAAGGGCACGAAGAGAGACGGCATCATCATCAACACAACAAACAAACCTATTGCTCTTTACTCTTTATCGTAGCTTAGCTCTAGTCTAGCTCTTTTTTCACCCTCTCTGTTAGGCCGACTTTGGGACGACCACTCTAGATCTGTCTCGGGTAGTCTTGACGTTCTTGTACCCACTTTCTTTCTTTGCAACACACATATTCAAAGTTACTTCGCGAGGAGATTTCAACGGGGTGACTATATTATGATGGCTTGATGTATACCAATGGTCATAAAAAGAAGAAAAAATTTAGCGGACTAAAATTGTAAAAGGGTATATGGTAATTTTTATCCACTTCCTTGTAGGATTATAATTAGAATGCCCTAGAGATCCAAGAGTTGGTGAGAATAAACTTTCGGAGAGTAAAATAATGAATTAATAATAAGTTCGGACCATATTCATCTGTAAACAAAAAGATTCTTAAACTGTCGAGAGTAAAATAATGAATTAATAATACTCAACCATAAATAAAGAGATTCAAGTAGAATCTGCAGTTGGGCCTTTCTTAACGCTACTCATTAGCCATGTTAAAAATTTCAATTAACCCAGGCGGTTCCGTCATTTTCTTTCAAAAAAGAAATCCTTGATTAGTTGAATGGTAGCCGGTGCCAGGCGGAGAACTCGTTATACGTTGTCCTCAAGAAACCCAATTGATTTGTTTTAAAAAAAAGAAGAGAAAAGAAAAGAAAACCAGTTGAATATTTCATAATATGACAGAGATGGGGCATTTGGTGCCTGCCGTGGAGATATCCCAAAAACTGACCACCGCACCTGCCGAGAAAAGAAAACTGCCCACTACATCTTTTTCTAAACGACAAAAGAAAACATCAAGACTATACTTAGAGGTCACCAAGAATTGAATCATATTTGAGATTGGTTCGTCAAAAATTCGATCTGATATACATGTGACAGGATTTGGTAAAATGTAGAGGTTTTTTACCACCAAAAAATGAGCTCTTTAATTAAGTTATATAAAACCAAAAATAGCCAACTTCGCTTTCTGATAGACAAAAGAAAACTTCAGGACTATACTATCTTGGATTTGGGATTGATTAATTCATCGAATCGTGTTCCATGAATGTTTTAAAAAATATTGAGCTTCTAGAGTTTTATTCCACAATGAATCTAATAGATATTTTGATATTGTACCTCTCTCGCTACTGCAGACTATTAATCTATTTTGGTTAGCGCATGGTTGTATCTCCACAATGAATCTATGCAGCTCATTACTTGGTAACTTTGGTTAGTAGTTACATGTTTAGGCACACCTTCTCTGATTAGGTGGGGTTGTCAACTCTTGATTGATACGGTAGTCGAAATAACCAATCTCACCGCGTGACAACATAGTATTATTGTAATAGCGAGTTACAATAAACTGCATATCTTTTTATTGTCTGTGTCTAATTATATATATATATTTTTTTATATACTCTATCGTTATATCTTGTAATTCTATTTCTTAATGAAAAATTTATAAGCTGTACACTTTGAAAATCAAAAAACTTTTGGGCGAAAATAATTTTTGGATTAATTGATATCATGCTGTTCTCCTTGTAAATTGTAAGGAGTTTCTAGCTGGTTTTTAATAATTAGGAAAATCTTTCGTAAGTTTTTGCAGGCAGGACACATCACTAATGCGGCAAAATCTGATGGATTCCTAAGTACTACTGTTGCTCTATGTTCTGAGGATCGGTCAGGGTTTCAGGAGATGCGTCTTGGAGGGAGCTGAAGCGTTCGGGAGTATTTTCGTGCTGGTTGTTTTTTGCTATAGTATTATTATTATTTTTTTAAAATCAAACTCTAGTATTATTGTTTGGGCCTTCTGTTTTTGGGTAGATTTTATCATAATCGGATAGATCATTTTATCATAACCGGGTGGACCATCTAATATAACCGTAGACTCTTTAATATAACCGGATAGACCATTTTAACATAACCGGATAGACCATTTTATCTAACCCTTTTATCTGGGACGGTTCCGGTTTATCCAGGACTGTCCCCGTGAAACTATTTTATCATAACTGGATAAACCATTTTATCATAATTGGGTAGACCATTTTATCATAAATTGGTATATCATTTTATCATCCAGGACGGTCTTGTCACGTTTGACATGTCCAGGACCAAATCCAATCCCTCGATTTGTCGTGGTTGTATTTTCCTCTCACCAATTTTCTCCAATTACTGCGTCATTATCGGGTCACATGATTTGTCGCTTGAACTTAATTTCAGTCCATACTGCCTAATGGATAATCAGTTGGGATCGATTAAATTATTGAATCGTGTTCCATGGATGATTAAAAAATTCCCATGCCGCAAGTATCTCTTACTAAAATATTAGACCGCAACAACTTGCGAATAATGGAGTAATTGTAAGAATTAAAAATTCTATTTGACATTAGTTGTAATTTTGGTAGCGCATAATTATTCTTAATAATTCTGGGTAGTATAAGTTAAATTATCACGTAATCCTAAATTCTACTCGATCTAGGTCAATACGTATTATAAATACAAGATCTTTAATCGTATTTTACAGAAAATAAGAACTAATTAAATAGGGTCGAGAGAGTGATCATTGAGCAAGTAAGTCGGTTCCCGACTGTGATTGTGTATATGGATTTCAAATTCACCCTACCAGCTTCGGGGAGCAGAAGGTGCGGTGCGACGACGTCGTTTAAGCCGCTCCATAACTTCCCCCTTGAGGACCTCAGAATCCTCCGGCGCTAGAGATGAAAAGGGTGGGGAATCCTGCCTTGTCTCCGATGTGGAGGTTGCAGTAGCTCCTCCTCTGTGTCCCGCTGGTGGTGGTAATGATGTCAATGACATGGCGGCGAAGGGATTAGGGGAGGAGGTGGATGTGGAGAAGGAGGTGTAGGGATTTTATATTACATATGGGTTGTTGAAAAATAAAAAAATTGGTGTTATTTGATAATCGAGTCATCACAATCATTACCGAATGGGAATTCAACGTAGGCATCAAAAAGCCATCGTTACGAAAAAAATTCTTCGGCTGTTCGCGTCTTCTAAATGATAAAAATTAAAATATTGGAATTATTGGATAACTTAGTGATAATGAATAATATCAAAGATATTAAAGTGCACTTTTTTTAAATAATAATTATTGTTATTATTTCTTTCCGACAGCTAATTCTCACCAACTGGTTGTTCTCTAAGGTGATTCTTATTATCGTCCTAAACAGTAAGTTGGGGATTCTTGGGAAGATGAATTCTTCATATCTGAATCATCTATCCTTACCAAGGACAAGTGTGTTGGGTCAACTGGTACATCTTCCCTTATTTTTACTGGAAGATTCAAAAATTACGGAGGATCCTAATGGCTAGTACAAGGAAGAAGTGGATATAAAATACCCATGGTCTATAATCTTTTACAATTTTTGTTCATGGTCGTTAAATTTTTTTGTTCTCTTTATGATCACAATTTTTTTTCTTCTCTTTAAGTCTGGAATCTCATTGACAAGGCAATTATGAAATTATGAAATTTCTAAAATATTTTTTTTCTTCTCTTTATGATCACAAGTAGACATTATTAGACCTTACGCTGACTCATCACACAAGGATGATTTAATGTATATTAATAAACATAAAAGAACGGAACAAAATTTGATATTCATGTGCCAAAATTTATAAAAGATTAGTGGCTAGAAATATTTTTTATCAAATTTTCATGACTTACTACAATGTCCAAGTAATCCCCATCTATTTCCTTTATCACAATCTTTTTGCTTCTTTTGCACTTACTAAGATTTACAAGAATCTTAGACTCACATTTGTACAAATGCTTAAGCTCATTAATCATAATATATGATTGTAAATAAATCATCTCTTTTAAATGATATGCATTGTATTGTTAGTTAACAATGATCAACTTGTTACTTCTAGAACAAATGTGTTGTGTGTAATGTGTCTTTTGTTTAATTGTTTTTTTTTTGGTCGAAATGGTGAGCATCATCGCGTCCTTTATTGCAAAACATCAACAGAATTACACTGAATCAAACGAGAGTTCCCACCTCCTACTCCATCTTGCGTCAATAGATGAACACAATTTCGTGGGGGACCAGCAATCACATGATACCCTGGTGGAAAGGAAAAAGTGTAGTTCGATAACCAATCGGCTATCTGTTTGCCCTCCCTATAATAGTGTGCTACCTCGACTAGCTATTCACAGCGGATGAGGTTCCTGCATCTATTCACGAGGCACCATAGCGGATGTGTACGAGCTACAAAGCAATAGAAACTGAATATTTTGTCAATTATCCATGGAACAAGTACCTATAATGTAATCCATCCAAATAATTTCATTGTTGGCTGTACTACACAACCTACAAAGCAATAGAAACTGAATATTTTGTCATTTATTCATGGAACAAGGTCCTATAATGTAATCCATCCAAATTATTACAAATAATTTCATTGAGATTGAGTCAATAAATTTATTGAGAACAAATAATGTCATTATATACACATTGCTTATCTAGGCTTGCTGCAACCTATTCCAATTCCAGATATAGAAATATATTTACAATCGGCTCGCAATTTTTTCATTCTTTCGCCATTAAAAAAATGCACATCATACCTTTTTTTTGAGACATTTTAGGAGGTATACTCAAATGAGAGAGATACACCATCATGAAAATAGAAAACTCGAACGTAAGATATAGACTAAAAGCAATAGAAAAAATATTTAGGAGGTCTCTTTCCAGACCAACACCCATTAAAACTTTCTCATGAAGCAGGAGCTGTTGGAATTTAAGAGTACGAACCTCGAGTCCATAGCAGCGAAAGCTTAAAATTTTGCCAACACCGTATATCTGCTATGACTGTATAACATAAAATCAGGATAACAATAGTATAGTTAGAGAATTCTTACAATACGTTGTAAATCGAATCCTCTACTATGATATCCTCGTAGTCCTCGTCTACAAATTCCTTGACAGTTGTAACCTTTGAGAATCCGCTAGGAGAATTCTTTACGAAGATTAACTAACCCGGCCACATGGCTAAGGACTGTCGCCAGCCAAAGAAGGACGACCAAGGAAAGGCTAACCTGGCTGAAGACCTGTCCCGGATGGATCTGTCAGCTGTGGTGTTTGAAGCCAACCTGGTGGACAATCCGAGAGAGTGGTTCGTGGACACTGGAGCTACCCACCACATCTGCTCGGACAAGGAGATGTTCTCGAACTATATCCCGATCACTGGCCGAAAGCTGTTCATGGAAAACTTCTCAACGTCCAAGATCGTAGGTCTGGGTAAGGTGGTCCTGAAGCTGACCTCAGGAAAGGAGCTGACCCTCAAGGATGTGCTGCATGTCCTGGACATCCGCAAGAACTTAGTTTCCGGCTCACTATTAACCAAAGCCGGTCTTAAGTTTGTATTTGAGGCTGATAAGTTTTTACTGACCAAAGCGGGTCAATTCATAGAAAAGGGTTACCTAGAAAAGGGGCTGTTTAATATGAATGTAATAACTGTACATCGCACCTTTAACGGTGAAAATAAAGTTAATGCTTCTTCTTACTTGGCCGAGTGTTCTAATTTATGGCATAGTAGATTAGGACACGTAAATCTAAACTCGTTAAGAAAGTTAGCAAGTTTAAATTTATTACCGAATCTAGAGTTCAACCCATCCGATAAATGTGAAGTATGTGTGGAGGCTAAAATGACCAAAGCACCTTTCCATTCGGTGGAAAGAAGTACTACGCCTTTAGAGTTAGTTCATACGAACACTTGCGATATGAAACATGTGCAAACTAAAGGCGGGAAGAAATACTTCATCACATTTATCGATGACTGCACGAGATACTGTTACGTATATCTCCTAAGGAGCAAAGACGAAGCTCTTGATGCTTTTATTGATGATCCGAAGTGATCGAGGGGGAGAATATGTAGCTCCGTTTGAGGAACTCTGTCAAGAACATGGCATTATTCATCAGACGACTGCTCCATACTCACCTCAATCAAATGGCATAGCTGAACGCAAAAATCGAACTCTTAAAGAGATGATGAACGCTATGTTGATTAGCTCGGGCTTACCCCAGAACATGTGGGGGGAAGCTGTGCTCTCAGCTAACCACATTCTAAACAAATTGCCACACAAGAAAAGGGATAAAACCCCATATGAACTATGGAAAGGAAGGAAGCCTTCCTACGATTATCTTAAAGTGTGGGGGTGCCTAGCAAAGGTCGAAGTACCTAAGCCTAAGCAGGTGAGATTAGGACCCAAGACCATTGATTGCATCTTTATCGGATATGCACAAAATAGTAGTGCTTATCGATTTTTGGTGCATAAATCTGAAAATCCTGAGATAAACATGGGAATGGTCATAGAATCAAGGAACGCAACGTTCTTTGAGAATAGCTTTCCTAATAAGGAAAGGAAGGAAGCAAGTCCGAAGAAAAGGACTCACGAGACTACG
This sequence comes from Hypericum androsaemum, assembly GCA_963995505.1. Classification (NCBI taxonomy): domain Eukaryota; kingdom Viridiplantae; phylum Streptophyta; class Magnoliopsida; order Malpighiales; family Hypericaceae; genus Hypericum; species Hypericum androsaemum. Next base: position 8,767,673 of record OZ023189.1, read on the forward strand.
CAAGGGTCTAATCAGGAAGATGATGAACCTAGATGTAGTAAACGGACAAAGGTAACCAAATCCTTTGGTCCAGACTATCTAACCTACGCGTTAGAAGATGAACCCAGGACAATCTAAGAGGCATTGTCCAGTCCAGATGCTCCTCTCTGGAAGGAAGCTATTAATAGTGAGATAGAATTTATTATGCAAAACCACACGTGGGAAATCGTGGATCTCCCACCGGGCTGCAAACCTTTGGGATGCAGGTGGATCCTAAAAAGGAAATATAAAGCTGATGGATCAATCGACAAGTACAAAGCTCGATTGGTAGCTAAGGGGTTCAAACAGAAGGAGGGATATGATTTCTTTGACACGTATTCACCGGTCACAAGAATTACATCAATTAGAGTACTCATAGCTGTTGCAGCACTCTATAACCTCGAGATCCACCAAATGGACGTAAAAATAGCTTTCCTAAATGGAGAACTGGAAGAGGAGATATACATGGAGCAACCTGAAGGGTTTGTGGCTCCCGGTCAAGAGCATAAAGTGTGTCGACTAGTCAAGTCACTATACGGGCTAAAACAAGTGCCGAAACAGTGGCACGAGAAATTTGACAGAACAATGCTGTCAAATGGATTTAAGATCAATGAGTGCGATAAATGTGTTTACATTAAGGGCACACCTGAAGCTTACGTAATTGTATGTCTCTACGTAGACGACTTACTAATTACGGGAAGCAATAAAGAAGTTATTGTGAAAACTAAGAACATGTTAAAGAATCACTTTGACATGAAAGATATGGGTCTGGCAGACGTCATACTAGGAATAAAATTTTTTAGAAAAGCTGACGAAATTATCTTGACGCAATCCCACTACGTGGAAAGCGTGCTCAAGAAATTTGAAGCTTTTGACAAACCTCCGGTTAAGACTCCGGTAGATTTGAATCTACACTTAGCCAAGAATCGAGGGGACCCAGTATCTCAACTGAAGTATGCGCAAATTATCGGGAGCTTGATGTATTTAACAAACTGCACTCGCCCCGATATTGCGTACTCAGTTAGTAAACTTAGCAGATTCACAAGTAATCCAGGAAAGGATCACTGGCTAGCTCTAGAAAGGGTTTTACGGTATTTAAAACATACCATAAATCATAGCATACATTATGCTAAATATCCAGCTGTATTAGAAGAATACAGTGACGCAAACTGGAAATCAGACACAAAGGACTCCAAATCCACGAGTGGATACGTATTCACCATAGGAGGAGGAGCCGTGTCTTGGAAGTCCTCTAAACAAACATGCATAGCTCGATCCACCATGGAGTCAGAGTTTATAGTGCTAGACAAAGCTGGGGAAGAAGCTGAATGGCTCAAAAACTTCCTAGAGGATATTCCGTGCTGGAGCAAGCCGGTGCCTCCCATATTAATACATTGTGATAGCATGTCTGCAATCGAGAGAGTACAATGTACAACGGAAAGTCTCGACATATCTATTGGAGACACAATACCGTTAGACAGTTGATCTCTATTGGGGTGATCACCATTAATTACGTAAAGTCCAAGGACAACTTAGCTGATCCTTTTACGAAAGGAATCAATAGAGATCAAATGTAAAACGCAGTAAGGGGAATGGGATTAAAATCCACACACTAAAGAACGTCCATAGCGGTAACTCAACTATGATGAGTGGAGATCCCACAAACTTGGTTCAATGAGACAACTAAGTTATGGAGGGTTCAGTTAATCACCTGGAACCTATCTCATTCTCAGAAGCTACCCAGGTATTAACCTGCTGAGGTGTTGTAAGGATAAGCATTACGCTTTTAATGATTCCTATACCTTGATAAAGGTGGAGTATGGCAGGATACTCCTGATAGGAGATCACCTATGTAAGTGTGAAGTGAGGCCGCTTCAAATGGGAAAAATACTTATGAATCCAAGATACGGTCCATGGCCGAAACGGACACAATGTGAGAACCCAAATATACTAGGGTTATTATTGTGTAAATGTTATTGTCTTGGTTTACGCCAAAAGCTGACGGTTCAAGACATCACGTTCACCAAGCAGCGAGTAAATCCGATAACATATTACTAGAGAAGGTTCAAAGCCGCAAGCTACCTGTCTCGATGCAATAATAACACGTCAGAACTTTCGATTAGGGTCTGCATGCATTAATCATCATTCATTTAGGGGATTGTTGGGTTGAATGCATTCTTAATGCATTTGGCCCAAAGTGAATGAAGGCCCAAAAGCCCAAAGGCCCAAAAGAAAGATGGAAGGTTGCAATCCCACATTGAATAGAGCAAGGAGGATTTCCTTGTTTATAAGGAATTCCCCTCCTTACCTCTCAACTTGATTGACTTCCCAAAAGGCTGACCCACCGCTAGCTGCGAGGACGGTGCGAAGCACCGTCCGAGCACGAGCACGAGCACGAGCACGCACACGCGCACGCGCACGTGCACGCGCGTGTGCGCATGGCGCATTGGACGCAGGTCACAATGGGCGCTTTGTGGCGCACTTGGCACTTTGCACGTGCGCATCGTCGCGAGGAGCTGGAGGAGCCTTAAGTATTTTGCCCGGGTCCGGAGGCAGCTGCACAGCTACCGTAGTGACGAGGAGCTGCGAGCACCTACCAGCAGGCCACCGAAGAGGCACGACGGACAGGAGACTTTCAGAAGGCCGAAGGGGTGCGAGATCCCTCGCGAAAGGGCGCCAGTGCAGCCTGGGGGCGCCTGGAAGGATCCAGAAGCCACCGAAGGGCCACGAGCGCAGCCAGCCAGCCTGTTAGCCGAGCGGACGTGTCCCTTCGGGGTGGCTGCTTCCCTGCCTCCTCCAACCTATAAATAGTCGTGCCCCCCTTGCCGTTTTCCTCATCCCAGCAGCAATTGCATTCTCTATAGCATTGTTGTCTTCTCCTCTCTCCCCCCCTTCTTCACTCACAAAGAGTCCGAAAGTTCTGGGTATATAAGGGTTCGCCCGAAAGTTTCGAGATACGTGTGTAACGTTCTTGGAAATGCCCTAAATAGTCGTTGTAGCTTGGGGACGATTACCGAAGCCCGTACCGCACTGAAATATACGGGGCAATCTCGTCTTACGGAAAAAGTGTCTAACACTTGCCTCGACTGCCGTAAATCCTAATCAACTACACCAACCCTCCGAAACAACAGCGTTCAACGACAACCTTCCTCCTCCCAGTCCGCCAGGTAAAGGAGAAGTTCATTTCGGGGTGACCGGGTCACCCCGACTTGAGTTTTACCAAATAGATTTTGGGTGGGGGAGACCCGTCAAGTTTGAATTCACGTCTATAGATTGGACGAGAGGTATTTCCATGGCGGATGCAAATGGCGGAATCGAGATTGGTGTGGTCATGACTATGGGGGAGATGGAAGTATTTCATTCCTTGTTTGTGAGCGGCCTTAAACATCTGTCGGGATAAGTTACGTGTTTTTTTTTTGTTTTTTTGTCAACGACTCTATCCTTGGTTATTGTTTCCTGGTGAAAGATTAACTTCTGATCCCGGGTTGGTTTTTGTTTTGTTATTTCAATGATGTCAGATGAGATTTTTGAAAGACGATAAAGTTCTCTTGTTAAATTAGAACAGCTCAACTACGAGTTGATTTAAGTGTTTGCGTTATTAATTAGTTTTTTTCCCCAAAAGTTGAAATTGTTAAAATAAAATAAAATATTCTAAAAGTGGTGCAAGTAATAAAATTTACCGAAATTTAAATCATCCTAACAAACGGTAAAAAAGATAATTAAAGTTATGCAGCTTTACAGCTTTCGGTTGTCAATTGACTAATCAAGTTGGGAGCCAGTAGATTCGGGATGTAGTTGGGTTGACAGCTCCGGTGAGATTGTTGTTTTTGCTGGTGGGGAGCCTATCTCTACAACTGCTGTTGGATCTTCTTCTCCCGAAGTACACCCCCTCTCATTGGTCCCTCTTACTATGGAGGTTTCGTATTCGCCAGAGACGGCTACGATGCCAAACCTGCCGACTTCTGAGTCCTCTGTGGCTTCTTCCTCTCTGGTTCAGATTGGGACCAAGGGTGCCCATGATTTGCAAGTCTTTGGTTCGTCTTCTTTAGAGTCCACCTCACCTGTGACTGATACTAATTTGTCCGCTTCTGATGACGGGGTTATAGAGGATGATGGTGTTTCTTTGGCGGGGTTGCAAGCGTTGGTTCTTTGTGATTCCAATTTTGTTGAGGTTGCTCATGAGCATGCGTTGGTGCCTTCTACGGAGCTGGTGCTTCCAAGTTCCCCTTCTCTCATTGTTGATTTTACAGGTTTCTCTCTGGGAATGGTTGCTTCTCCGGTAGCTATAGATGTGATGTTGGTGGATGAGACAAAAGTCATCTCCAGGTCCACTAATGTCTCTTCAATTTCTGGTGGGAACGAGCCTGCAGGCAGTGGTGCTAAAAGTAGTCCCGATGGGCCGATGAGTCAGATGAGGTGTATGAACCGCCTTCACTGCCGCCTCCTTGGGGTTCTAAATACCTGAAGGAGGTCATTGATAAGGTCGCTCTAATACCAGAGATCCGATCCTCAATTCAGGCCAATATCGTCGATTGATCGGACGACTGATGTACCTTACAGTCACACGCCATGATATTACGTATGCTGTGAATGTTCTTTCTCAGTTTTTCGAGAACCCTCGCGTACCGCATCTTGAAGCAGCGGACAGGTTAGTCCGATATCTGAAGATCACGGTCGGGCGAGGTATTCTTCTGAATAACGATCAGTATTTTGAGCTAGCCACCTATAGTGACTCGGATTGGGATAGATGTCCGATGACCAGGAGATCCTATAAAAGGACGTGAACATAATGAGAACAGTAGCGGCATTACAAATCTTCAAGTCTTTGTTTTGTCATTCTTTTGGATGGTATGGGAACTTATGGAAATTGATGTTGTTATCGCACGATGCAGGTAAGAATACAGGAAATATCTATTCTTGACAAGTTGCAGTAACTATACCGCCTATTGTTTTCAGTGGTTCCCGTAGTGAAGCAGATTCATCATGACCAGTGCTCCGAAGTTGAGTTGAAGAAAACACTTATAGGTAAGAAGTTTTGGCTTCTCTTCCCCTATAATTTAAAGGATTTTTGTCTAAGTTTTTACTCATGTACCGCCATTGACGCCTCTTGGGTTTATATTACTTTCCAGGAAATGACATAGAACTTGTACGTGCCAAATTGAATGCAGATGAGCAAATGTGCTGGTAAATCAATGACTCACAGATAATAGACCATATATTTCTTTATACATAATATATAACTTATAGTGCCACGATATTCTGCCTTTAATCTGATAACTCAATTTGGATTTGCTGGATTGCAATTACCTCCCCCTCCATTCCCAGCAACATGTAATTAAAAGTTCTCTTTCTGGATTTCAAGTCAAAGATTGTTTTAGGCAATCTAATAAACTTATATTTGTTTTCTGCAGTAATATCTGTGGCACACCCATAATAGAAACACCTTCTGAAAATAGAGAGTGATGGCTGCCTGGCCTCATGGCCCGGGGAGCCCCTTTTGTCCGCGTTACTTGATTGTTGACATAAATAGATTAGATGTATACGTGATCAATGTGCAGTGAGGAAGAGTTAGTTGGGAGAGCAGATGGGAAAGATAGGATTGTTGGTTTTTTTTTCCGGTCGACTAAATTTAGGTGGTGTTGCGATAAATTGTAGTAGAACGTCAGAAACGATCTTAAGAACGGGTCTAAAGTGGTCGTCCCAAGAGCGATTCGAACGAATAGGTAAAGATGGAAGAAATATGGGATTGAAAGAAGAGAAGAAAGAGAGTGGGGAGGAGAGATTTTTATTGATACGAATAGGAGAAAAATATAAAAAACATGAAAGATAAAAGCTACGAAATTACATAAGATAAAAGCTACGATAAAAGCTATGAAGCTAAGAATTTGGTGTTTGGTTTGTGGGAATTTTTATGCCTGTAACTAGCTCTCTTTATATAGATAAGCTCGCCCCAGCTCCATAGAAAAACCCTAGGCCGTTTTCAAACAGGAAAACTTAATATAGCCCCGGCCTAATAAGGAAAATACAAACTGCTAAAACTTATAACCCATTTTTAGCCCCTTTCTGTGATGAATTTGAAAATATAATAAACTACAAAGTTGTAGATCTCTGTATTTGATTTCTGTGACTTTTGAAATCACGTCAATCCGATAATTGAGCCGAAAGATACAGTCTTTGTACCAAAATAGGTTCAACAGATCTGCGGCCTAATAAGAAAAACCTACTGCTAAATCTTCCAACCCAAGTTTGACCTTCTTCTACGTCCAATTTGGAGAAGTTACAAACAAGAAAGTTCTAGATAATTATTTTATCTTTTTGTAGCTTTTGGAATCACATCAATCAGATACACGAGGAGAAAGATACGGCTATTTTACTGAGACATAGTCAAACAAATCTGTAAATTAGTTTTTTGCTCCAACAGGTGGGTTACTCTAAATCATGGGGCTCTAAATGATATTAATTTTTGTTCTCCTCCTAAGTAAAATTTTTCTATTTTTACAAGGGATGAGAATCCACCTAATGAAAAACGAGGTAGAATTCGTTGAAATCCTACCTAACAAGCGATGGGATTGTTGGTTTGGTTCTGAGGGAGCGTTGGTTCTATTAAGGTATGGTCGTTGAGCAATTGAGGAGGCACATCGATCTTGCTATGAGGAGGGGGACCAAGGGCAGTTGGTTGCAGTAACCCAACTAAATTAGACACGAAACGACCTTACAAAAGTTGCAGGTGCCAGATGTGGTAATGAATTTATATATGAGTTAAATGGACCCATTAATTTTAAAATATCCCTCGCCTGTCTGTACTATTATCAGCATTAGTTACTTGTCATGGCCATGCAGCGGACGTTCACCCTTGGTCATGAATTCGCTTCAACTACTGCCTTTTCGTGCATCAAATGAAGGAAAAATAAAAAATAACCTTGAAAATTTACCAATTCATCTCTACGTATTATGACATTAGATTAATTGCTCTTTGTTAGCTTCTTAAATGTTGTGGACCGAAAACTCGAATTACGTAGTAAATGCCGCCAAATAATTTATCCCGCTAGGCAATTGTTGAGATTTTATTTAAAATAATGTTGGAATCTGCGACAAAAATGAAGATCGAAAAATTTATAGTGATTTATTGCGAAATTTACCAATTCATCTCTACGTATTATGACGAAAAATTTTTTTTCGATTTAAGGAAAGAGAATCAAAATTTTTTTTGATTTGGGATACCAAATTGGTAATAAACTACTACTGTAGCACCATTTTGGGAAAAAAACTCGCGCACACGAACTTGGATTGTAAATTAATCTGTTTCATTTGACATGTTCTGTTTTGGTTATGTTCGTTTCAGTTTGGAGTTTAGTCGGTATTGAACTATTCTTATTTGATTTGTCTATCTAAAAGATGGTTCTGTATTGAAACATGTTCTCTGTATTTAAATGTGTTTTGGAAATCTAATGCGTTTAGCCTATTTTATGATGTGATTCTTCAAACCAAGGAATGATCTATGCAACGCGGAGAGAGTATAACCTTACGCTAATAAGCCTTAATCTTGTAAAATGTTGTAAGTTGTTATCCATTTTGGGAATTTATGTAACTTTTTACCCAAAATAGATAAAATCCCATTATTTTTATGGTTGTTGGTAGATATCAAACAACATGGATGGCAATACCAATGGAATTGCCATGTTAAAGCGGATACTTGTACAGTTCTGAAATCTTGATTGGTTATGGAAGGTAAGTTGTTCTCGAACTGGAATCATTTTCAAGAGCAACATGGAAATGGGCTATTGAGAACTGAGTTGATGTTTTACAAGATAAATGAATGACTTGCAGAGTTTCAATAGTTCACAAGCCGGTCTGGACATGGCTATGCCGAAACTTCGCAGTGTGTTGAATTCTTGTTCGTTCTTTGCAATAATTTCACCGCATCTATTTACCGCCAAAAAAAAAATTGATGCATGGTCTATTACCTCATGGATCTGCTTGTTGTATACAAAGCGCTTGAGAATTGGGACGCTAAATGATAAAACAAGGGGAAAAAACTCAGAAATCTCAATAGTTTTAATATATTGTACTGAGAGCTATAGACTTTAGTAAATTGATCCCTAAATTTTAAGAAATTGAACTCATTAGTTTCTCTGACCAATTTATGTCTCAAATTGTAACATGACATTACTAAAATACTTTTATCTCATATTAAAATCACAAATAAAAAAATCACACACGGTAAAAAAACCACAACCGGTTTGGCTACTACTCCCACTGATTATACTCAGCACAACCTTGATCTATGGCATTGTAACTAGGCCATATCCCTAGCTCTAGAATCCAAGTTCTCAAAAGACTTTGTCCTTCAATTCCTCTAGCTAGTGAACTCCCATGTGATTGTTGTCACTATGCTAAACAAAAGAGGAGTCATTTTCCCTCTAGTACAAGTATTGCAGAGAAATGCTTTGATTTGATACATGTTGATGTTTGAGACAATGTAACTCAACCATAAAGAAGATTATATACAACTAGGAGAGGGAATTTCTCATGCATACTTTCTTTCGGCATATAGGAATTATACACGAAACTACCTGTACCTATACACCCCAGCAAAACAGACGAGTAGAAAGAAAATATTAACATATACTCAATGTGGCAAGAGCTATTAGATTCCAAGCCTTCCTACCTGTTCTCTTTTGGAGCATGTTTATTCTACATGCTGTACACCTGATTAACCTCACACCTTCTACTTCCCTCTCCGACAAAAGCCCATTTGAGATCCTCCACCAAAAGACACTAACCTATACGCATCTGAGAGTATTTGGATGTTTGAGTTTTGTTGCTATGGTCTCAAAGCTAAGAAAGTTTGAATCTCTATCAAGGAAGTGTCTCTTCCCGGGATATGTTGATGGTGCAAAGGAATTTAAGCTATATGACCTCGATAGTCATGTCACATTCTGCTCAAGCGATGTTGTGTTTTACGAGAACATTTTTCCCTTCGAGACCTGTAATACCCAATAATATCAATCAGAGTTAATTAGATGTAATGAAATATGTTAAGTCATTTAGTAAGAGAAATTCTACATTAAAAAAATAAGAGAAAATGTGGCACCTAAGTAATTAGCCATGATGACATATATATTCCATTATAAAATGGGATGAGAAGTATCTATGTTAGAAAGTTTAAGCTATTTGTACCGAACACAATAAAAAAAAAAGATAACCATGAAAGTTAAATTTAGTGAGGTTTAATAAGTATTTTGGAAATTAGCAATGAAAATTAGTTATTTGAACATTCTAGAAATTTAATTAGATACGATTTGGACCAATTAATTACTTAAGTTAACTTTAAATAAAAGAATCTTAAGTTTGCTATGGCAAATTCAATAATCTATCAATTGTTAAATTTATGAAGAAGTAATTCAACTAGTAGAAAGATTAATCTGAATTTCAAAATAAGAATAGAATACTATAGAATGAGAACCATTATTCTTATCCTCCATTGAAGGTGTAAACGAATCTAGATAATCTATAAAAAATAAAAATAAAAATAAAAATAAAACGTGGCAAGTTAAAGGAACTTGGGTAAGTGGTGGCAAGTGAAAGTAAGAGGTGTCAAAAGGTGAAAAAGAAAACAAAATAAGTTAAAGTAGGAGGTGGTGAAAAAGCTTTAAATTGGTTGATGAATTATAGTTGCTCATTGTAATTTCCACCGAAACAAAGAAAGTAACAAAAAAAAAGATCTGAAAAGAAGGAGAGTAACCGAGGAAGAGAAAAAGGGAAATTACTAGATAAGCTATTTTTAGTATTTGTAAGTATTGACTATTTATTTTCAAGTAACGAGTATAAGGAAATAAGACACAAATCCAAAAATCCACTTAACAGATGTGGTTCTAGGAAAAAAAAACAACAAGATGAACATAAAAATAAGATAAAATACAAGTAATCAAAAGCAACAACAAGAAAAGAACAAGCAAAAAATAAAGCTGGAACAAACCGGAAGGGTGGTCCACAAAGACCAACCCCTCCGGCCACCACACAGGGCCACCTCAAGGTGGTCGGAGGATGGGCCAGGGCCTAGTGGAGTAGCGGTGGACTGGAGTAGTGGTGGAAGGCGGAGATGGATGGCCGAGATGGACTTGAGGCAGTGGACTTGGCAGTAAACTGGAGTGACGAAGGAGGGCGAGGTGGACTAGAGTACTGGAGTGATGGTGTGGGCAAAGGGCGAGAGTTGGTGGTGGCGGGAAGGTGGAAGCAGGAAGAAGAGAGAGTAGAGAGCTCCAAAATATCTAGATATTATTAGGAGAGAAAAGCTCCACATATGGGAGAGAGAAAGCTCCACATTTGGGAGAGAGAGATGTTTCTTTTTTCTAAACAGAGTTAAGATTGGAACAAGGTCTGTTAGCATGAACTTGTTAGAAGGTTTGATACTTCAATCTAAGCTAATCATGAACTATTATAAATTAGAGGTTCTCTTGAAATAACATTTGATTAACTAAGAAATTTTTAACGTAAAAACTATGGAATCAAAAAAAGAAAAAGAAAGAAAGGTTAACAGGCGAGGATGAAAGTCAAGTAATATTGAGAATTGGTAAACATTTTCTAAATGTATTGGCGTTGGTTAAGGAGAGTGTGTATGACTAAGCATGATATGAATTTTAACAGGTTTCAGAATATATATGTGAGAAGCTCTGATGGGTGAGATTCTGTGGGTTAGTAACTTCGACGATTTGGATTGCAAGTCGGGATACTTGCATCCAAAGAAAAGATGTGAAATAAGATGTTTGTCGTACCAAATCGGTAAACAAATAATATGTGACTCGTGCTTTCTTTGACTCACTCTATTTATTTGTCATGATATTAAATTAGTACTTTGAGTGCATATTATGCATTTGTCTTATGATGATGTGAGATTATGATATGTGAATATTTGATTAATTTGACCTAGTTAGGGCATTCAATATATTTGATCGGTTTGGAGCTTATGGATTTGTGAGATATGAAGATCTATTTGATATGGATGGTTCCGCCATGTGATATGAACGTCTAGTAAGCAAAGATCTACCCGTGACCAACCGAGGATGTTGACATATATGCACATATACTGAGGATACAATAGATTCTGATATGATATATTTGGCTCCCGGCGGGCTTGATCTATTTGGCTGGCGGGGTTGGTTTATTCTCGTGTCGGAGTTGGAGTGACACTATCTAGATCTTGCCGAATGCTCGTCAGTTTTGCTATATGATATTGGAATTATGTGTTCATGTGTCAAATTACGGGACGGAATGGGATGTTGCATAGTTTGCTCATGTTTATGTGCCTTTGTGATTATATGCTATATTTTGCCATTTGTTAAGTATGGCTTTTATTTAATGTACTTTTTAGGAATGATTCATTTGCATGGTTAGTAATATGCATGTGTTAGGTATGTTTGTGAATCGAGTAGCTAAATAAATTGTGATGCATGTCTTATTTGTTTATGGAGTGTTCGAAAACACTCACCCCCTCTCACCAGTTTTGCAGGAACTCGTACTTGAGTTGTATTGATACGGAGATCTACTCTGATTGTACCAAGTTCACTTTGTTCTCCAGGACTTGCATCGAGATCTCCTGTTTGTATTTTTCTCTTTGATCTAGAACCTCTGTAGTTACACCGTTTAATTTGATCTTGAGAATATATAATTGATAATAACATATGGATATGTATTAATATGGCAAAGCTTGAATTATAAGTTTTGTTTGTAAATTCAGTATTTAAAATTGAAGATGGAGAGCGATATTTAATATAAGAATTTTAAGTCTAATGATTTATGTTTTGAAAGAATTTGAATACGTTTGAGGCTGGCTAGATTTCGTTTGTGATTAAAGTAGTCGAAGTCTAGCGCCGGTCACCAACCTTAGTTTGGGTCGTGACAAGACCATCCTACCACCACCAGATGATCAGTCCTCATCTTCATCAAGCATACTGCCCTCACCATTCAACATCCTAAACCCTGAGGACCAGCCTGTAGTACCTCCTTTACCTCCTATACAACCAATAGAACTAGCTCATGCAGATAGTCCTGCAGATCACCAAATTGCCCTTAGAAAATCTAGTAGACCAAGACATGAACGGACCTACCTAAGAGACTACATACAAGGCTCATTTGTATCTCAACAGTGCCAATCAACTTCAAGAAGTAATGGTCTGGTACAAGATCCTTCCTTGTATCCAATTTCCTTAGTACTTACTCTTGCTAACCTTGGTCCTTCTTAGAGAATATTTACTACAGCATTAGACAGTATAAAGGAATCAGCTTCTTTCTCAAAAGCAAGAGAGCATTCATGTTGGAAAGAAGCTATGAAATTAGAGTTATCAGCTGGAAGATAATGGTACTTAGAAGATTGTGTCTTTGCCTTCTAATAAAAAGGCCATTGGTTGTTGATGGGTTGACAAAGTTAAGAGACATTCTGATGGTATCATTGAGAGATACAAGGCAAGATTGGTGGCAAAAGGCTATACTCAAGTCTTTGGAGTCGATTATTTAGACACTTTTTCTTCAGTTGTGAAGATGAGTACTATCAGAACCATTCTTGTTGTTGCCTCTATCAAGAATTGGTTTTTAGAATAGCTGGATGTCAGTAATGCCTTTTTGCATGGTGATCTTCATGAAGAGGTCTATATGGAGCTTCCACCTAGTGTTAATGCTTCTGGAAGCAAAGTTTGTCGATTGAAAAAGTCTCTTTATGGTCTGAAGTAGGCCAATAGATAATGGTTTGAGAAATTCTCATCCTTTTTGCTTCTATTTGGTTTCAAGCAAGCCAAGTCTGACTATTCTATGTTTGTTATGCATAAGTATGGTCATCTTATCTATTTATTAGTCTATGTTGATGATATTATCATGGCAGAAGACTCCATGATTCATATTCAAGAGGTTAAACAATTTCTGGATGACAAGTTGAAGATTAAAGACTTGGGGCAACTTGAGTTATTCCTTGAGATGGATGTAGCAAGATCCAAGTAAGGAATTCATGTTTGCAAATGCCAGTATGCAGTGAGTATCTTATCTGATGCTGGTTTTCTAAATTGTACGCCTATGAGAATGCCTATGGTTCATAATCTTAAGTTGAGCTTGACTGAATTCACCATAGGTCGAAGCTAAAATAGCTTACAGACAACCATAGGCAAGCTTCTATATCTTACTTTTATGCGACCTCATATTTGTTATGCAACTCATCAGCTTAGTCACTTTCTTAAAGCTCCTCTACTTATCCATAAGGAGGCCACTCACAGAATATTGAGATATATCAAGAAGTATCCAGGTCTTAGACTATTTTTCCCTAGCAATTCAGAGATTAAACTTTCTGGCTTATGTGTTGCAGATTAGGGAGGGTGTCTTGATTCTAGGAGATTAACATTAGGTTATTGTGTTTACGTGGGCGAATCCTTGGTTGGATGGGCAAATCCTCACAAAGTCACTTGCGCCTGGTTTATTCCTTCATCATCTCTCCAAGCTTGATCTGTTCACCATCTACAGTTCAACTTGCAGGGGGATATTGAAATTATCATCCAATGATGATGAAGAGAAGCTTCATCGATTGGCTACAGCATTACCACTTCAAATAGATGGAGGGAAGGAAGTTCATGGGCCAATCGTTGCATTTTGTGTTTACCAATTTTGGGCCCAACTGAGATTAAAAGATTCAAGCCCATGTTCGAAGATAAAGGTGTTCGCGTCCAACAAGTTAAAGCCAGCTGGACAGAATAAATTTGCAACTCAAGGAGGGCCAGCTGGATCAAAAGGAGAGGAGGGCACCTCCACCAGAAAAGATGGATTTAGATTCAGCGAAAACTACATAAAAATCATCCCCATAGTATAGACTAAATTTGGGCCATTAGATTTTTTCAAATTCTTTTTTTTATAGATCTAATGGCCAGAATCCACCAGGGATATTTTTCGAGTTTTTATTCAAAGACATCCCATTAGGGTTTCACAATAATAATACATAAACAAGGCGATGATGCCTTTCTCCACCTCTGATCTTGACCCCTAACAATGGCCCCACCCGCTACCCTCCTCCTCAAGCTCCCCGCTCTCTTCCCGACCTCTCCCCGGTGTCCTAGCCTTGCTCCAACTGCTACCATTCAAATGGTTTCTTTTTTTAATAAATAATTTTGGTTTTTCTTGGATGCTCCAATTGGTTCGATGATTTTTTTATCGTGTTAGCTAGATTCGATTGTTGGACTAATTCAATTTTTGGATTGTAGTTTGTTGAAGTGTTTTTCATTATCTTCCTCTAATTGGTTCGATGATGGAGGAATCATGGCGAGAGTCTGGACGTAGACGTCAGTCATCTGCTGCTTGGAGGCGCCCTCGCCGCCAGGCTTGTCCATGACGATGAGCCAGTGCTGGTAGTCTCATCCCGGGAACAGCGGTGCCATCTCATTCGGAGGCCTCTCGCTGAAGTTGCCACCACTCGAGTTTAGGGGCGAGTACGTCGCCCCGCCACCCGCACGGTACACCCGATACCGGATCGGACACACACCTCACTCGTGGCGCAGAGGGCAGCAGAGAGAACGGAGTGCGGAGAGAAGGGAAGGCCTGCCGGGGGCCTCGACGGGTGGGTTATGGCTCTCGAGGCCCCGAACGAGATGTCCGTGGAGACGAGCCATCTCGAGAGGAGGACGAGGTTTACATGGCGGGTCACCGTCGAGGTAACGGATCGGCGGGTTGTTGGGTCTGAGCTTTCATAGAATACAGAAGAATGAAACCAATATCCTAGAACAAGGATACCAATATCGGAGAAGAATGAACCAATATTCTACAACAAGGATACCAATATCCGAGAAGAATGAAACCAATATTCTAGAACAAGGATACCAATATCCGAAAAGAATGAAACCAATATAATTCAAATGGTATACGTGTTCATTTATGATGTAAGATGAAATATTTTTAAATATGTGTAGGAGGATACCAATATCATAGATGAAAGATACCAATATTAGAAAAGAACCATACCAATATTAGAATATAATGATACCAATAATATAGAAGCAGGATACCAATATCTGAGAAGAAGGATACCAATATCAGAATAGATTGAAACCAATACCATTCAAATAGTTTGTTAATAGTGATTTGCCAATATTGCCCCTCCTTGTCATTCAATCCTCTTTATCCCTTTCAGTGGGGACAAGGCTTGTCCCCATTGAATTTGAACCCAGAAAAGATGTCGACTTCAAGAATATTCCTTCTGGGATTCGTGCGAGTGGATTGGAATGATTGAAGCGGCAATCCCGAGGAGGATTTTCCCTTTCCCCATTTGTTTTATTTAAGTTAGTTAGAAAAGAATAATTTAACTTATATAAATAGGACACTTGTACATCATTTATTGGTAAGTTGTGAATATATCAAAAAGCCAAAAATTTTCACAACTCCGTCTTCTTTCTTCAAGTTTCTGCCATTGTTGAGGTTCCAAAAACTCAATATAAGAGTATTAAAGTCATTTCAAAGATAAAATGATAATAAAATTATTCATGAATATTGTGCGTGTAGATCTTAACCGTCATATTAAAAGACAAGCGCGTCCCACCAATTAACAATTCAAATTACAATCTAGATGGTACTGTTAATTTTATTAATGAGCACCCAATCGGTATTTCTCATCTCATTCTGGAACTACAAATCAGTTTTGCGGGTCAATACTCAATAGGTAATTAACTTTTGCCTTTAACATGAGGCTAACCTTATTAAAGCCACTGGATCGTAATCTCACCCCGTGTTATGATCATTTACAGAAGCTGAAAATTGGAACCTGGTAATCATGAAGAACAAGTAACTGATACCAAGCACCTCTCCCAGGAACCATCGTCATTGCTCACAAAAAAGTGTGGCTATTGCATTTGTAACAAACTTGGGCATATTGACCCATATTCCTCTCACTGGACCCAATTATCTATCTTGGGCAAGAACAACTTCGAGGAACCTGAATACAATGGGCATGGCTGCCTACATCAATGGAAAAATTGCTCAACCTGATCCTCTGGATGAAGGTTATGAAGAATGGCAAAGAAACGATGAATTGGTAACCACCTCGATCCTCAACTCATTAGATCAGAAAATTTATGATATGTTCTAATTTTCTAGTAATGCTAAAGTGTTATGGGAATCAATCAGAGACCTCTATGGTCAACAAAATAATTTATATAGAATTTTTGAACTCAAGAAGAGCATATCTGAAACAAAACAAAGAGGTATGCCCTTCACTAAATACTTGGGAAAAATGAGAAGTACTGATACTGTTACCTTAAAAAAAAATGGAGCAAGATAGGATGTTTTAGTTACTGTCTGGCTTAGATCCTGAGTATAAAAGTGTTCAATCTCAACTTCTTCTGAATTCAGAAGATCCTTCCCTGTCTAACATATGCTCTAAGATAATGCAAGAAGAAACTAGGAAAAATGTTATGTCCGTGAGCAAAAGAGAGGATAACTCTGAGTGTAGTGCTTTCTTTGTGAAATCTGAATCCAAAAAGAGGTATGTTTTTAAGAGCTCTAATAAGGGAAGAGGAGCCACTAGACTAACTGGAAATAGGAGCCAATTTGTGTGTGATCGCTATAAGAAAATAGGGCATACAAAAGAGAGATGTTGGTTCTTGAATCCAATCTCAGACCTGCTAAAGATAAGAGCACTGGAGGTGATGAATGGAGTCAACTTCAAGTTCATACTGCAACCAGTACTCAAGTTGAACCTCAAGGCAACTTAAATAAGATGCTTGCTGTGCAGTTGCAGCAGCAAGCATAACAATTGCTGCAGCAGTTAAACAAAGGACATGGAGAAAATCCAAGCACTAACAAGCAACCTGACTCTAGCTCAACTCCTCAACCAGGTACGATGAAGTTTACTTCTTTTACTGCTCTTAATTTTGATAAATTGAGTTGGATTGTTGATTCTGGTACAAACCAACATATGATATACAAATTGGAAAAATTAACTAATCTAACTTTATTGAAAGAAGGCTCTTTAGTTATTGTAGCTAATAGATCAAGTATAGCTATGATCAAGAAGCATCTGAAATTCTTGTTGTTCCAAACTTTGCTACTAAACTCATGTCAGTTTTTCAGGACATAAACTCTATGAAGCTGATTGGTAAATGAACTCTGAAAAATGGCCTTTACATTCTAGATGAAACTCTAATTGCGTGTGATAAACTTTGGCATATCAGGCTAGGTCATCCTGCAACAAATGTATTAGAAGCTATTAATCCTAAGTTCAGCTTTAGAGATGAAAACTTTGAAAGTTGTAGAATGGCTAAGCAATGTCGTGTATCTTTTTAGATTTCTACAACCATGTATGAAGATTTATTTGAACTAGTGCATTCAGATTTATGGACCTCACCTCAAGTTTCTCATGATGGATACAAGTATTTTATAAGTTTCATTGATCATTACTCACGAGTTACATGGATCTACTTGCTAAAATATAAAACAGAGGTTCCTAAGGTATTTGAGGAATTCAAAAACATGGTAGAAAATTAGTTCAATAAAAGAATTAAAGTGTTCCGAACTCACAATGAAATTGAATATGCAAAAGAGTTCATAACTAGCATCAAACAAGCTGGTATCATACACTAGACTTTGTGTGTTTATACACCCCAACAAAATGGGGTTGCAGAGAGAAAAAATAGACATCTATTAGAGGTAACTCATGCTATAAGATTCCATATGAATGTACCTAAAAGTTACTAGTCTGAGGCTGTCCTAACTGCTTGTTATTTGATTAATAGGATGCCTACAAGAGTTCTGAATTTAAGGCTCCTCTTGAAATTCTTCTTGGAAAACCATTAAACATTCTACATCTGAGGGTATTTGGATGCATTTGCTATGTTCATATACCCACTTAGAAGTGTGATAAACAGGATCCCAAGGTAGAGAGATACATATTCTTGGGATATTCTAATGTATCGAAAGGATACAAGTACTATAATCCCAAGACTAAGCAAAATTTTGTGACAAGAGATGTTCAATTTTTGGAGAATGTTCAATACTATACTAATAATTTATTTGGTGAGGATCATGATAAGATTCGGGGGGAGATAAACGCATGAGGTAAGGAATACATGAGGAATTCTCACTCCACAACAAGTAAGGAGAAGGCAGAGGAAGCACACCCTCATCAGGTAAGATCTAATACTTAAAAATTAGATCATTCTAATCCTATTGTGCATGAATAAAATGAAGATCAGGGAAGTTGGCATGGTCATAGTCAACCAACTAAATCATCATCAGTAGAAATGAAAAATCCTATTGAAGAAGCCACTCCTATTGAAGAAACTGCAGAAGTGACAAATCTGCAGATTTCTGCAGATACATCTACACTGCAAAATATGTAGACTACAGATGAGATCTCTGTAGAACAACATGGAGAGATTCAACATGTACGAAGGTCAATCAGAAGTCACAAGCAACCGGTAAAATTTTATGATTACAAGGTCTATACTTCACAAGTCTATCCCATCAACAGGTTTATTTCCTATCTCTCAATTTTGCCAAAGTATTTGGCTTATTTAGCTGAAATTGATAAAATAGTTGATCCTACTGCTTATGAAGAAGCTAAGAAGCATCTAGAATAGAGGAATGCAATGAGAGAAGAATTGGATGCTCTAACTAAGAATAGCACCTGGAAAATAACAGAGCTGCCAACGAATAAAAAATTAATTGGATGTAAATGGATTTATAAGGTGAAATATAATAGTGATGGGACTGTAGAGCGATTTAAGTCTCGATTAGTGGCTAGAGGGTTCACACAAATTACAAGAATTGAATACTTTGAGATCTTTTCTCCTATTGCAAAGATGAACATGAATAGATTATGTTTAGTGTTGCTGTAAACCATTATTGGATTATATTTCAGATGAATGTTAAGAATGCCTTCCTCCAAGGAGACTTGGAGGAAGAGATTTACATGGACATTCCTCCAGGGATTAAAAAGGAGCAACCTAAGCTTGTGCTTAAGCTGAATAAAATAATTTATGGTCTCAAGCAATCACCTAGAACTTGGTATCATCTATTAAGTAGAGAATTCATAAGCTTAGGATTTACAAGGAGCAATGCATATCATACTCTCTTTATTAGAAATAGAGGATGTAGGAAAGTGGTTGTATGTATCTATGTGGATGATATTCTAATCACAGGTGATGATATATAAGGAATTGAACTTCTTAAGAAGACATTGAGCATCAGGTTTGATATTAAAGATCTTGGTAAGCTAAGGTACTTCTTGGGGATTTAATTTGCTTATTAAGTTAAGGTTTGTTCATTTCTCAAAGGAAGTATACCTTAGAATTGTTAAAAGAAACCAAGAAGTTGAATTGCAGACCTGTGAGTACTCCTGTTGAATGTGGAACTCAATTTTCTCTCTTTGACGGGGATAAGGTTTCAGACATTTGGCAATTCCAAAGAACAGTAGAGAAGTTGATATATTTGACTATTTCCAGATATTTCATATGCTGTTAGTTTGATTAGTCGTGCAATGCATAAGCCTAGAGTTAGTCACATTGCTTTAGTTGAGCGAATTATGCAATACTTAATGTTTTGTCCAGGCATAGGAATTCTATTCAGAAATAATGGTCATTTAAGAATTCAAGGTTACACTGATGCAGCATATGCAAATTTTAAAGACTGCAAAAAATTGACAAGTAGATTTTGTGTCTTTGTAGGTGGCAATCCAGTCACATGGCGCAGCAAGAAGTAAGATGTAGTTTTCCTATCAAGTGCAGAGGCAGAATATAGAGCTATGTCCTTAGCTGCTTGAAAACTGGTTTGGGTGAAAAGTGTACTGATAGATCTTGGTTACAAACCTGAAGGGAGCATGGAGCTATTTTGTGATGATAAAGCTGCCATTTACATTGGAGTCAATCTAGTACTTCATGAAAGAACAAAACATATAGAAGTGGATTGTCATTATGTGAGAGAGAAGATTCATAGCGAAGAAATTTGCACTTCATTTGTTCGAAGTCAGTTGCAGATTGCTGATATTTTACGAAGGCAGTCCAACCAAATCAATTCCAAACTATGATTGACAAGTTGGGAATGTTCAATCTCTTCAATCCCAATTTGAGGGAGAGTGTTGGAAATAATACAAGCTCAGATGGATCAACCTCAAGTGAAGATTCAAGCAAGCCATCTGGAGTTGCAGCTACTGCTGCATAATTGCTGGCCTCTTATTCTCACTCATTCTTCAATTATGCGAAGTAGTTAGTGGTTGGCTCGATGACTGGTACAACTGTAGTTGTTATCATTATGCTGATGATGATGTAATTAGCTGTTATCATAAATTAGACGGTGCAATTAATGCTATTAGCTGTTGCTTAGTGTCCGTTAGGTTTGGATTAGTGTTGTATATAAACAAATCATGTAAATCCCTGTAAGTACACTTCAAAAAATATAAGACTATTCATTTCTTTCAATTATTTATGTGTGGGTGATGTGGGCGAGGAGGTATCTTAAATGATGCAGGGAAGGAGGGAGACCCCATTTTTCTTAGTCTGATATTAAGAGTCTCTCGTATCGCCATGTCCTACTTTATTTTTATATTCGTAAAACTTGAATACAAAATTTTATTAAGTGAATTCGAGTACCTTACCGGTGAGTTAACTTCTATGCGGGAGGACCCCATTGCCATTACTTTCAGCAGCAAGTTGAGGTCTCGCTGATGTCATCCTGTTAAGCAAACTGAGGATCAAAAGCGAGTGGGGTGGGACCGCTGGTTCACCCCCATAGTGGCTAAGCATGTGCACTCTTTATTAGCTCTAGTTCGACTTTAATTGTCGTAGCTTGGAAAGGCTCAGATCGGCCGAGTTCTCGACTTCGAATCATGAGAAATGTAATAGCGTTAAATACTTGTTGAGAAAGCTTTATCAAACTATAAATAGAAACATTTAGCATGAACGCTTGGAGATATGATTAATGTATGCACTTTGCATAAATGTCTAATAACGGCAGTAACAGCCTGCAGGTACTGCATGTTTACTTCCACAAAATTTTTAAATTCAATTATAAAGACTACCTTATATCATAGTACTTCGCAGCATGTTTAGTATCCCGAATATGCATTTTTCTATTATCTAGCTTTGTGAAGGAAAAAAAAATCTAAATTTAAACTAAAATTTAAACAAGTGCACCAATAATCCATACTTTTTAAAGAACAATAACCCATACTGTTTTGCTATTCCACTTGTTATAAATATATAATCTTTATTAAATCTTAGTTATCTCAACTAAAAATTATCAATTACACTATTATCGGTTGATCTGCAAAACAACCTAAAGAACAAAGGATTACACCACCAGTTACTACCTATCCATCCATGTGTTCCACGCCAAGCACTATCCCATCAATTGTATCCCTACCTTAATAGAACAACAACTAAAAAATACACAACAGAACTCATCGCGTCACCTCCTAATACCATGCGTTTCACGCCAAACAGTCATACAATCTATAATTTTGTATTGGTTAATTTTTAACCCTAAGCAAGTGCGTGAGATGATTTGACAGAGATTAAATGTTCCAATACCGACAAGATGTTATAAATAATGCAGGAGCATTATATAATGCATTGACGTTTCCCAATCCTCAACTTTCTCTCTCAATTCCCTTGGAGGCTCTTCAGAAAATGGAGGACATGTACTTCTACCTTGCCGTTATTCTATCAGCTTTCGTCGCTTACAAGGTTTTATCTGGAAAGAAGCATAACTACCCACCAAGCCCACGAGCCCTTCCCATCGTTGGCCACCTCCATCTCGTCAAACCTCCTCTTTACCTTTACTTCCAGACCGTCTCCAACCGCCTCGGCCCGGTCCTGCTCTTCTGGATGGGCAAGGTCCCCGTCCTTGTGGTCTCCTCCCCCGCGGCTTTCGAGGAGTGCTTCACCACCAACGACATTGTCTTCGCCGACAGGCCCAAGTCCATCACCACCGAGCACCTAACCTACGACTACACCTTCATGGTCTGGGCCCCACACGGCCAGCTCTGGAAGAGCCTCCGCCGCCTCACATTCTCCGAGATCTTCTCCCAGAAAGCCCTCCAGAGATCCGCCATCGTTAGGGAAGAGGAGGTCCGCCTCTTCACTGGCCGGCTGCTCCGATACACCGCGGGCGGGCGCAAGCCCAAGATGGACATGCAGCGCATGTTGTCGCTGTTGACATCCAGCGTGATCATGAGGGTGGCAGCCGGGAAGAGGCACGTGCCTATCAGCGACGAGGATACCGAAGAGGAGGAGCGGCTCCTCCAGCAATTCAAGGACCTCTTCTTCGCTATTGTCGGAATGACGCCATGCGACTTCATTCCGGTGCTGAGGCTTATCGGGTACAAGGGGATAGAGAAGAGGATCATCCGGTTGGGGGAGAAGAGGGAGGTGTTCCTTAACAGCTTGCTCGCGGAGATTAGGGCAAAGAGGGCGGCAAATAGGAAGGAGGGCGACAAGCTTAGCTCTGTGGTGGATACCATTCTCGACTTGCAGGAGACAGACCCTCAGTTTTACACCGATGAAATCGTCAAGGGTATTACAATGGTAAGCGAATACCTCCGACCAATTCGAATGATTTCTCTGTAATAATCGGCTATCTATTGACATTTTTATTGCAGATGATGTTTATTGCCGGAACCGAGACATCAACTGCTACGTTGGAGTGGGCGTTGACCCTCCTCATGCAGCACCCAGAGAAGATGCAAAAATTACAGGCTGAAATCGACAGCGTCGTAGGAAATAATAGGTTCCTAAATGAATCCGACTTGGCTAATCTTCCTTATATCAAGGCGGTCGTGAAGGAGACGCTGAGATTGTACCCCGCGGCCCCACTCTTGCTGCCTCACTTCTCCACTAAGGCCTGCACCATTGGAGGCTATGACATCCCCAAGGGGACCATGCTCATGGTC
The DNA here is from genome assembly GCA_963995505.1 of Hypericum androsaemum. Classification (NCBI taxonomy): domain Eukaryota; kingdom Viridiplantae; phylum Streptophyta; class Magnoliopsida; order Malpighiales; family Hypericaceae; genus Hypericum; species Hypericum androsaemum. The sequence goes on from OZ023189.1 coordinate 8,790,597, forward strand.
AACGCATGGGCCATGCACAGAGACCCCAAGCTATGGGAAGATCCCAACGGGTTCAGGCCCGAGAGGTTCGAGGACTCCGACCCCAACGGGTACATGTTAGTGCCGTTTGGTGTCGGGAGGAGGGCCTGCCCCGGCGCAGGAATGGGAACCAATATCGTGTCCTTGGGGCTGGGAACGCTCATGCAGTGCTTTAACTGGGACAAGATCGGCATGGACGAGGATTTGAGCCACATGATTGCTGTTGCCAGTTTGTCCAGGAAGAAGCCATTGTTGGCAAGCTTTTCACCTCGCCCCAAGATGGCCACACTCCTTTCCCAACTCTAGACGAGCACCTGCGAATTCTATAATTTCATATCTAATAATAATTCCCAGTCGATGGAGCTGTATTTTAGCCTTGTGTATGGGTTAAAAAATTAAACTCCTATTTTGATTTATTTGACGCCATTCTCTTTGAATTAGATCGTGTTTCGTTTTTGTTGATTTCTAAACCAAAGGACAATAAATAGTTAGTTGCAGCCATAATCATTTTTCTCAATTGGCTGGTATATAGGCTCGAGGGGAACCCTTGCGAGACGCATTGTCAAATTCGATGGTTGCGGTGAGGAACAACGAGTTGAAACTCAAGATTTGGTAAACAAGTTATGCCGAGACGATTATATTAGGATTTGTATACAATTTTAGAGAAGTTAGAACCCTTATTTCTATTGAATGTAGTAATAGTAATCTCCTATATATATCGACTTAAGCCTAGGTCTTATTTGAGTAGTCGAGAATTGTGAGGTAGAGAGAACCCTCACGAAATCCTTGTAACCGGATTGACTCACATAGTAGACTCTCCTTTGCCCATGGTTTTCTCCCCGTCTTGGGCTTTCCACGTAAGCCAAATCTGAGATTCGAGTACAAGAAGAAATTTTTTTTGGCAAATTCGTGAATTTGGGGAAATTGGGAATTGGGGAAAATTTGGGAAATTAGGTTTTGAGACAACCTTTTCGATTGCAAGCCACCCGCATCCGGCCGCAGCCCACATCCCGCTCATCCCCTCGCCATCGCCTGAAGGAGGCGACCACCCTCGTGCACTATCGTCGCGCCTAGGGAGAAGACTGACACTTGCCATTTTTTGGGGAGAGAGAGTTTCTATGTAACATGACGCGAGTAGAGAAGAAGGCCACACTTCGTTCACCACCCCATGCGTAGAGGAGACCGAGCTCGATCCCACTCATCCGTCGCCTGGAGCTGCTCATCTATCGCCTGTATCTGCTCCGTCGTCCGTTCGACTCACCGTCGGGGAGAGAGAAGGAGGTTTCGGGGAGAGAGAAAAACTCCTCTGAACCTGCTGCCACCACCGCCGATCACCGTCACCGCCGCGCCTCCGCTCATGTTGACCGAGGTCGAGTCCACTACCGACCAACCGTTTGCCAGCCGCTTGCCATGGTTGTCCGTTCAGCCATCGCCACCTTTGAGATTTGGGTTGGAAAATCCTAATTTTGAGTTGACTTGGTCAACGGTTTGATTAGTTGACCAAAAGTCAACTAATTTGGCTAATTTTTGGTTTCTAACCTGTTTTGGGCTAATTTTTTAGTTCGAGGTATTTCACGATGACTTCTATGAAGAACAGATCTCCCAGTTGACGAAGAAAACTAATTTTTTCTTGTGGCATGTAAAGATGCGTGCTATTATGACGCATTGAGAGCTAAATGAGACTCTACTTGATGAGAAGTCGATGCCTTCGAGTTAGGATGCAGTGATGAAAGTGTCAAAAAACCGTAAGGCTGTGAGTCAGATTCAGTTACATTTGTCAGATGATATTTTGCGAAACATGTTGAAGGAGACAACAACTTCCTCATTGTGGGCAAAGCTTGAAAAGTTGTGCATACCCAAGAGTTTGACCAACAAACTGTGCTTGGAGCAATAACTATTTTTTATCCGGATGTAAGAAGACATGTCTGTGCACGAACACCTTAATGAATTTAAGGATATAGTGGCTATCTTAGAACTCTGGATGTGAAGTATGATGATGAAGATCTGTCTTTATTGGTATTGTGCTCGCTGCCTACCTCTTATCAGTAATTCAAATATACTCTGTTATTCAGCCATGATATACTGAGTTGGGATAATGTCCATGATTCGCTCTTGGAGAAAGAGAGAATTGATAAGCACACTATTACTGAAAATAGCCAAGGGAATGGCTTGGTTGTTAAAGGGATGTCTGAAGAGAGGAATGCTAAGTCTGGTTCAAGAAAGAAAAGTTAGAGCAAATCAAGGTCGAGGTACAAGAATACGACTTGTTTCTATTGTGAGAAAGTTGGGCATATTAAATGATTCTGTCCTGAGTTGAAGAACAAGAAGAAGGGCAAAAAAAACTAGTAACCCGAAAAGAGAAAGTTCTGAAAGGCCATTGCTAGTGTTGCCACCACCACTCAGAAAAAATCTGATGGAGACCTTTTGTCTGTGATTGATGGGAAGTCTAAATTTGATGCTACTTGGATTCTTGATTCTACATGCACATTTCATATGTGTCCCATCAGGGACAAGTTTTCAACATATGAACGTGTTGAGGGTATTGTTCTCATCAGAAATAACTTTATCTCCAAGGTTGTTGGTATTGGCACAGTGAAGATCAAGATGCATGATGGTGTCATTCGAACTTTGTCGAATATAAGGCATATCCCTGATTTGAAGCAGAACTTGATTTCGCTGAGTACGCTTGATTCATTCGGGTACAAGTACACTGGAGAAGGTGGTGTTCTTCATTTCATTAAGAACTTATTAGTGCATATGAAAGCCAAGAAGGAGGTTGAAAATCTGTATATTTTGTAGGGTTCTATAGTTACAGGGACTGTTGCTGCTGAATCTGGCTCGTTGACAGATTCTGAGAATACCTCATTGTGGCATATGCGACTTGGTCATATGAGTAAGAGAGGCATGATCGAGCTGAATTGGAGAGGATTATTATGTGGACAGGGTATTAGGAAGTTAGAATTTTGTGAGCACTGTGTGTTTGGCAAGCAGAAGAAAGTGACATAATTGATACATTAATTCATCCCGAAAAATCTAACTTCTCCCAGCATTGGTCATAATAAACTAGGAAATTCAGAGATTAGCTTAAATAGATAATTGATCCATATCATATCTAACAATAGTCCTAGAATGTAAGAATCACTAATGTTCAGTATTATTGATTAAACATATTATATTATTATCTTACCGAATGATTTAACTTACGTGATTAAATAAGCCTAAATTGAACTTACGTGAACATGTATGACACGGGACCTGTGTAAAAATTTAATAACCTCTCTATGGTAATAATTAATACTTTTTCATAAAATTTTAGTGCTAAATTTTGGTCCTAATTTTTGCGTAAAGTAATATTTGTGAATAAATACATGTATTTTTACATACTTTGTACTAGACTTGCTTGTTTGGTAAATTTTATATCATTTTTCATATTCTCAGTTGTCTTCAAATGATCCTTTTGATCGTCCTCTCTTTGTTAGAAAAATCTTAATCGAGTGTAGTATTTAAATAAGACTATAAGCCGAGATTTTAGATAATTTTAATATATACAAAATAATTTTTTAGTATTTATGTATTTATTATTAAAAACTCATTTTTAATATTTTTGTAGAAGAAAAATATAAACATCTGTTATTTAATAATCTCTAAAGTACTTTTTATCTGATCTGAATGATATTACTTTAAAGAACTTTACTGTATGAGAAATTAATCTGATGGTTGGTTTGGAAGGATACGATCAAATCGAAACACAAAATAAATATCAAACGCCCACATTTATTTCCGTAGGACTTTGCAGCATTAATGTTTTTTGCAATTTTTTTGGTCGTTGATTTTTTTCACCAAAATTTATGGCGACCATCGTGCAAAGAAGTGGTCTGGATACCTGTTGTAAGTGCTTAGATCCATAGTTGTACTATCCGTTATTATTGGGATTAATATTTCTCTTAATTAACGGATCGTGGGATAGCTTGAGAATGAATCTAGAGTTTGTTTATTGCTATTACTTTTCTTTTCTTTTCTTTCTTATTTATTTCCGTCCCAATCCGACGGAAATATGTATGCGTAAATACTTATAAATCCCTAAATTTTGATATAATGTACTAGTAACTCTAGTTAAATTACCATATAAAATTATCAAAAAACATTAAAATCATTTTTTAATAAATGAACACGTTAAAACCATTTATGGTAAAATATCAAACTCCATCAAAATAATCTCACCCACCCTTCTTCTCCTCTGAATAAACTTTAAACTATCCATTGATATAAAGTTTAACCAACAATAATCGGAGAAAGTGAATTTGGTTGTGGATGGTCTGTATTATTGGATAATTTGGTATTTTATAGGATTGATTCGAATTTGGATAGGTTATTGTTTTCTAGGATTCAATTTAATATGTTTTGCCATTTTTTTTTTAGATATTCAAGTGTAAGAGCATATGTGCGGAGAACAACATAGAATTAAAAAAAGAGAGAAAGAGTAGCACAGCGTTGATATGGATGCCGCATAGATTCGTTGATTCACCGAGAGTACCAAAAATAGGCCAAGATAGATGTTAACGAACCCTCTAATTTCTTAGAATTCCGGAGACACGACGGGATAACTAACAATGAATTTTTTGATCTCGCAAGATACCGAAGCAAAGTTCTTCGATCTGTCGAAATACACTCAACAATAAAATCGTGGATAAGTAGAGCAATCAATGCTCCATACTCAAATTTTAAGCTAACCAGACAGCTGTTTACAAATGTTCTTCAAATTCCTATATATAGCCTAACAAAAGAAAATAAAAAACACTTAAACATATATGCTAGAAAATAAAGTGGTGCAAATGGAATGTATCTAGTCCTGTCTCTTAGCCTTCGGTACATGAATTCGTCTCTTGGCCTTTTATGCATGAATCTTTGTGGTGCATGAATCTATCACTTGGACTCTCGTACATGAATCTGTCACGTACCATGAATCCATTTCGTGCCTTGTATCATTCTCTCCGGGGTTTGAGAAAATTCGTTCTCCGAATAAGTCAATGTGTTTGACATACTCAACCTCATAATCATGGTTCATGAGGGAATATAGAGTCATTCGCCAACTCTTCAATGACAACTCTACCATCAATAGATCGATTAATGTCAACATCTTCAACAACACTCGATTCATCGAAAAACTCTGTCAACAAATATAATGGTCTTTTGATCATCAAAATTATATCGTTTACAGAAATCCTCAATAAACTTACCAAATTCTTCTCAAATCAAAATTTCTACAACAGATTAACTTTCGAGTCTTGATTCAATAAGATGGTGCCACTCTTGCTAACTTATCGGGGTATACATCGTATGTCGCTCCAAACTACCCATTCCACTTTGCAGTTCATCCTTCGTAGCTTGCGATATTTCACCATGTCTTATTTAAAGATTATATTGCGCCCAAAAGTGATAGTACTTGTTATCAGTAATAGTCTGAAATTTCTCTACATATCTGGGAAACAACTTATATATCAATATATTTCTATTTTTAGTCCATCGAGATATTTTCTTCTTACCATATTGTTGCATCGAAGACTTAAATCAGTCCACCAACTCGTAAGATTGCATCTCACTCATTGAATAAAAAATCTTACTTCTTTGAGCTTAGTGAATTTCTCAATTAAGACCGGGAATACCTCTCAAAGTAGGAACATGCATCTTGAATACTTTAGAATGAACCCTCTTCATTTAATCCTAAAAGGATAAATCTCTAATTTCCCAAAATCTACTCGGATCAATATGTAAATTTACCCTCCTAGTAAATATCCAAATCAGTTCGAGTTCAGCCAAATTTGACAATCAATGCTCAAACTTCTGTCATCTTCACAATTAGATCCCAAAAGCTTCCAGCCTTTTGATTGAGTCGAAAAGAAAGATTCTCAATTAACCACAAACCCTAATTTCAGTCGAGGGAAAATCTCAAACCAGACAACCATGGCACCGGCGGAAGCTCTGATCGGTCAACTTTGGTAAAGGTGCGGCGAGGCTGGAGGTGTGTTGGAGGGTGCGATCTGGTCTCCTATTCGGAATATTGGTCGGCGTTCTCTCTTTCCTCGAGTTGGATGGTGACTCGGGACTTTAGAGGCAGCGAGATAACAACCATTCGTTGGAGAATGTCAGCGGGGTCTGGGCGACCTCGTTTGCATCGGGTAGCATCATCTGGGGCAACGACGACTGTCCGAAACTCATAGTTTTGGCCTAGGGTACGGGAAGCGCTGCAAGTTGCTTAAGGCTGGAGGTTCGTTGGAGGGCGCCTGGTTCGATCTTTGTGAATGACGTGGCTCTAGAACTCGAGCACGGTACGAGCTTATCGAGACCGGTGGGTGTAGGTAGTGCTGGTGGTTAGGTCGGCATGCGTGGCTGCTGGGACTAAGGTAGTTGACGGTGCCGATATGGGTTTCACAAAAATCCTAATTAGACTCTAGTGGCTGCTGGGACTAAGGTAGTTGACGGTGCCGATATGGGTTTCACAAAAATCCTAATTAGACTCTATCTCTTGTCTTTATTTTTTATTTTTATGTTTTCTAATTTTTTTTTATAGATGCACATCGATCAAAATATCAAATACTTCGAGAAACTAATGCAGCTCTGATACCAATTCTCAAAGTGTGAATGTGGAGGCTATACAGATCTGTTGATTCATCAAGAATACTAGGACATGATAGATGTCATCAAATTCATTGATTCCTAAGAATATTAGAGACGAGATAGGATAACTAACATTGAATCTGTTGATCTCGCTAGATACCAAAATTTGGAAGTGAATCTCTTCGATTTATCTGAGTACACTCAACGATAAAATTGAGGATAAGTAGAGCAATCCCGCTCAATACTAAAATTTTATATTGACCAGACAACTTTTTATATTGGGTCTAACAAGGCCTTTCCGTGTATTAGTTATAGACAACTTCCTGTTATGTATATCGCGAATTAGGATTACTTGCCAAGCAAGGCTAGTTTTGTATATAAGCTCTTTGCATATTCAATAAAGATTCATTCTCTAAAAAATCCTACAAGGTATCAGAGCCAAAAATAATGAATGAAGGAGAGACAAACAAAAATGGCGAGAGCTCCTTGGTGAGGAAATTACCGATGATGGATCCAAGCTCATCATATTTCCTGGCTTCGGCTGACGATCCCGGGCTGATCATCACGCCTATTGTGCGATGTGGTGATAACTACGATGAATGGATGAAAGTATTGCGAAAAGCCTTGAAATCCAAATGAAAGCTCGGTTTTATCGATGGAAGTATCAAGCAGCCAACTGAAACGGACCCCGACTACGATGACTGGAGCGCTGTAAATGCCATGCTTGTCGGGTGGATCTTTAATACGATTGATTCATCCTTGCATTCCAGTGTGTCCTACATGGAAAGCGCCTATGATCTCTGGGAGGACTTGAAAGAAAGGTTCTCGGTGGGTAATGATATGAGAGTGTACCAGCTCAAGAGTGAGGTTGCAAGTTGCAAATAATTCGGTGTGACTCTTAGCGCCTATTGTAATCGACTGAAATGAATGTGGGAAGAAATCAGTGCTTATTCCAAGCACCATACATCCACTTGCCACTACAAGTACGGAGCCTACAAAAAGCTTACGGAGGACCGTGAGAAGGAAAAGTTCTATCAATTTCTCATGGGCCTGGATGATTCAACCTATCGAACGGTGCGCTCAAATATTTTGAGCACTATTCCGTTGCCAAATCTAAACCAGACACATGGCCGACTGATGAACGAAGAGATTCACAGGGCTCTGGCTATTACGAAGGAGGAATACATCGATGCTCTTGGCTTTGCCATCCACGCCAAGTCTGTGCCACAGTCGCAGGGGCAACACAATGAAGGAAAGACTAGCTGCAAACATTATGGAAATCTTGGACACTCCACAGCCAAGTGTTTTTAGCTCATTGAATATCTGCAATGGTGGTATACTAAAAAAGATGGCCAGGACTTCAAACAGGGACGTAGGCTTGGACGAGGACATTCCGGACAGGGACGCAGGGCTGGACGAGGGCGCACTGGCAGTGGGCCATTCGCTCATACCGCTCAAGTTCGATAGCCTGCAAGTGCCACATCTAATGGAGGTGGTGGAATTGATGAAGATCGTTCGTCCTTTCCATGGATGACGGACAAAAAGTGGAATCAAGTTGTCGCCACTTTTAATAAAGCTAAGTCTGATTCTGCTACATCTATGGACAAGCTTTCTGGTAAGGGTGCCTTTCCTCGCTGGCTTCTTGATACAGGGGCATCAAATCATGTGACTGGTGATATAATGTCCTTGTTCAATGTTGTTAATATCCCTGCGTGTTCTGTGGGATTACGTGATGGTAGTACGACACAGGCACTTAAGGCCGGGATGGTTATACTTAGCCATGGCTTATTATTGTGCCATGTTTTGTTTGTTCCATAACTGACATGCAACCTGATCTCTATATCATAATTAATTCAAGATTCGGGCTCTACAGCTAGCTTTGCTAACAAATTATGTGTTTTGCAGGTCCACACTTCGAGGATGGTGATTGGTGTGGGTGAACAGAATGCGGGGGTCTATGTTCTGTGCACGGTGGCACCGATTCATGTCTTCAAGGCTACTGTGAGTGACTTGGGCTCTCTATGGCATCGGCGAATGGGACATCCCTTCGATAAAGTCTTAGCTATATTACCTTATATTTCTAAAGATACTTGTTAGTTGTTGAAAAAGCTCTGCGATGTTTGTTTTTTGTTAAAAAAATCTCGAACAAGTTTTGATTCTAGTCTTAATAAAGCTGCTGAACTATTTGATTTAATCCATTGTAATTTATGGGGCCCCTATCAGATTCTGTCTTCGTATGGAGCAAGATATTTTCTGAATATAGTGGATGACTGCTCTCGCACTGTTTGGATCTATCTATTGGCTGACAAGAGTGAAGTTTGTACAATCTTTCCGATCTTTTATGCTATGGTATTGACCAAATTTGGAAAAAGACTTAAGATTTTGTGGAGTGATAACATGATGGAATTTGTTGGCCTTCGCCCTTTCCTACGAAAATAGGGCATCTTACATCAGACATCTTGTGTTGATACAGCTCAGCAAAATGGACGGGTGGAACGAAAGCACCATCATATTTTGAATGTCGGATGTGCTCTTCATTTTTAAGCAAATCTTTCGCTCCAATGTTGGTGCGAGAGCATTCTTACTGCTGGGCATTTAATTAATCAAACTCTGACACCTTTGTTGCAGGGTAAAAGCCCCTATGAGATATTGTTCGGCAAAGCTCCCTCTTATGCTGTCATACAAACCTTTGGTTACCTTTGCTACATGCATCATCGCTCCCGTGTCAAAGATAAATTTGGACCTCGGAGTAGCCGATGCATGTTTCTTGGTTATCCGTTTAGGAAAAAAAGATGGTAGGTCTATGATCTTGCAAGTTGGGAAACATTCGTTTCCTAGGATGTGGTCTTTTTCAAGGATGTTTTCCCGTTTGTTGAAAGTGCAACTCCACCCGTTCCTATTGCAACACCACCTCTCTTACCAGCTCCTGCCATTTTTGATGATAGTCTATTGGACACCCAAGTTGAGACTATTTTTGACGAACCAGAGACAATCATTCTGGTTGCTCCTATTGAAAGTTCTAGCCTTTCCAACAGCAGGGGGAGTCGAACCGATCCTGGCATTCTTAGTGTTCCAGTTTCTATTTCTGAAACTGACCTCCCTCCTATCACCAATGCTGCACCTGATATGCCTATTCCTGACTAGCCTTCTGCGGTCCCTCAGTCAGATGGGACTTTAACCCTCGACCGGGGTCATTGTTCTCGTACTTTACTGATCAAGCTGAATGACTATGTGCTGAACTATGTTTTGGTCCACGTCGCGCACTGCCTTCGAGACCCCCCCACTGCTCATCCGTATTCCATCTCGTCCTCAGGCACGGTCCATCCTATTGCACACTATGTTACTAGGTCTAACTTTACTCTACGCCATCATCAGTTTGTTACAGCTATTTTCCTTGGCCGTGAGCCTGCTACCTTTGCTGAGGCAGTCAAAGATCCTCGTTGGAGGGCTGCCATGAAATTGGAAATTGATGCACTCGAACGAAATGGCACATGGACATTGGAATCCTTGCTGCCTGGTAAGACTGCCACCGCTTGCAAATGGGTCTACCGTATCAAATATCACTCTGATGGCTCGACTTGTTGTTCGTGGTGATCGTCAAAAGGAAGGGGTTGACTATAATGAAACTTTCGCTCCTGTTGCCAAGATGGTCAGTGTCTGCACTTTTTTAGCAGTTGCGTCTGCCCAATCATGGTTTCCACAATAAATGGATGTTCATAATGCATTTCTGCATGGGGATTTACACGAAGTGGTCTATATGAAAGTTCCACCTAGCTTTCTTAATCCTGGCAGCAATAAGGTGTGCCGCCTATGCAAGTCATTGTATGGTTGAGGTAGGCCCCTCGCAACTGGTTTGCTAAATTGGCAGTAGCTTTGAAGGCATACGGCTTCAAACAGTCCTATGCTAATTACTCACCCTTCTATTCTCATCGTGCTGGTATTTCTTTGTGTGTTCTTGTTTATGTGGATGACTTGATTATCAGTGGGAACCAGGAAGACTCTATGGTTCCTCTAAAGTCATATCTCTCTCAATGTTTTTACATGAAAGATCTGGGTGTGTTGAAATACTACATTGGCCTTAGTATTTCTCGGGGTCCTGATGGCATATTTATCTCCCAGTGTAAGTATGCTCTTGATATTGTTTATGAATGTGGCCTACTTGGTGGTAAACCTTCCACTTTTCTGTTGGAGCCTAATCATAAGTTGGGCGTTGATTCTGGGGATGACGCCGATGATGGTGAAGCTTATCGCCGCCTGGTTGGCAAGCTTATTTACTTGGTTATCACTTGCCCCGAATTGAGATATTCGGTTCACATCCTGTCATAATTTATGCAATGTCCACGTCAGAAGCATTAGGATGCTACTCTCCGAGTCGTTCATTATCTCAAAGGGCATCCTAGACAAGGTATTTTTCTTCGCTTCAACAGTGAACTTCGCCTCACTTCTTACTGTAATTCTAATTGGGCTGTCTGCCCTATTACACGACGGCCTATGATCGGCTATTTTGTTTGACTTGACAGGTCCCCTATCTCACGGGAAATGAAAAAGTAGCCGACTGTGGTTTGTTCTTCTGCTGAGGCCGAATACAACTCTATGGCTGTAGTAACCCGTGAAGTCCAATGGCTGACTATGCTTTTACTTGATCTTGGGGTCTGTCTACGTCCCATGCACCTAGTCTGCCATCCATATCACTACTAATCCAGTATTTCATGAGCGCACCAAACACATCGAGGTGGATTGTCATTTTGTGCGCAATGTGGTTCAGAGTGGTCGGCTCATTTTGCATCATGTTTCGACCCAGTTGCAGCTTGCTGATATCCTTACCAAGGCTCTTGGCAAGCGCCCGTTCGAATTTTTTCTTAGCAAGTTGGGCATTCGTGACATGTATGCTCCAACTTGAAGAGAAGTATTGGGCTTGTTAGGCCTTTCCGTGTATTAGTTGTAGACAACTTCCTGTTATGTATATCACGTATTAGGGTTACTTACCAGGCATGACTAGTTTGGTATATAAGCTCTTTGCATATTCAATAATGATTCATTCTCTCCAAAACCCTACAATTTACAAATAATCTTCAAAGGCATAGCCTAACAAAAGAAACTTAAAGACACTTAAAAATAAATAATATAAAATAAAGTTGTGCAAATGGAATGTATCTAGTCGTGTCTCTTAGCCTTTGGTACATGAATCCATCTCTTGGCTTTTTGTGCATCAATCTTTCTCGTGCATGAATCGATCACTTGGACTCTCGTACATGAATCTATCACGTTCCACGAAGCTCATCTCGTGCCCAGCATCAAAGAGTCCAAAGAGAAATGGACAAAAAAATAGAAGAAATTTTTTGGAAAGCAAGTGCAAGAAAAGAGAATATCGAGGTAGGAATATTTTGATAATTTTATATGATAATTTAACTTGCGTTAAGATAAAAATTGGATCCAAAGATTAATTAATTCGATTTCTCAAAATTTAGCGAATAGTTTACTAAAAATATTATATAAAAATTTAGAGACTTATGAATATTTACCCAAGTTTATTGGTATACTTCAGTGTAAATTAAGTCATCCAAAATAACCCTCCCTTTGTTTTTAACGGCAAATTTTATTGGCATTCGCTGGCCCTCTTCCTTTGTTTTTAACGGCAAATTTTATTCCAGAAATACAATCACTCCATAAATACATGATGGCAACCCTTTTGGCGTCTAGTTGCAAAAGAGTGGCAATTTCAGAGCAACCACCCGATCAAAGAACCGATCGCGAAAAATGTTGCAATAATTACTTATACCTTATAAAATATCCCAAGAAAGCTGGTAAAGAAAGGCCTTGTTCATGACCGAAAGAGACCGTAGGCCTAACCCCTCCTTCCTCCTTTTCCACACGCCACCTTTTCTCGGTAACCCGACAAGATCATAGTTGAAATAGAAGTAATAAACTTTTTCAACTTACTCCCGTATGCTACGGATAACAGTACGAGAAAGAAACTCTCGATTATAGTTAACTCGGAAAATTGTGTTGTCTTTTTTATTCCAAATCCCCGCACAATCGCAAAGATTAACGTATAAGAGACCTTATACATTAATCCATATGATTAAACGATAATCCATATTATTCAAAGAAGAAGTAAATGCTACACCACATACAACATCGACAACATTATTGGGGGATGGCGGCCAAACAATGAAAAACATTATTCATGGGGAACTCTGCTATTAATTTGCGGGATAGGCTTCAATGACAGAAATTAAAGACATGTAGCTTCTAGCAATTTTTTTCCAGTCCCCTTCGGTCCTTTCCTTGGCTCCATGGTTCACCGTCATTAACAAATCAGCTGCCACTACTGTGTCGTCAAATAGGCCGTTTCCGAATGGGTCCACAACCATTTCTATTAGAATTAGCTCACCCTTCAAAAAAAATAGAATTAGCTTCCCTCTCTCCTGAGGTACAGCCTTGCGGCAAATTTTCAGGATTTTGGTCGTCATCCCAGTTGTGCAACATCAACTAGAGAAACTTAACCGATGTTTAGCACTGATATTAAACAGGAGATCAAGAAGTCTGGTTGTAGGGAAACAATAATAGACCAGCAATTATTTTGAACGAAATCGAAATGAAGAACGCGAGCAATTTGGTCATCCAGTTCGACAAGAATGTCTACGTCTAGAGACGTGCCAATCCAGAGATTTTTCACTAGGTTTATTGTGCGTCACTACACTTTTTGTCCCTTATTACAATGGGTATAACATGGGTTTATATAGAGGAATAACCCTAGAAAGAGTGGGGATCACGAAACAAACAAAACAGGAAACGAAAATTAAGGCTGTCAGCCGGAGCTAACGGTCGCTATTTGATATACGTAAAATTGATAAGCAATTAAACACACAAGCAAATAGTATAGTGATTAAGTAGGATTTCGAACTGAGGGTTGAACACGAAATCTAGGCAACTAATTTTGTGAAGCGAGAAAATTAAAGGTTGTAAAAGATTGTCACAGGATTGTAAGTAAATAAACGAGATTAAAAACGTAAATAAAAGAGTTGTAAATTCAATGGAGACAAACGAGCACGATACCCTATGGATTAATTACCTAAGTCGAGATTATGATTCTTATTAAGTCCCAACTAGTACCCAAAGTATTCTAATGCATCCTCCTAATACTTTCGCTCATTAAGAAGATAAAATCAAACTAGCAAATATCTAGGTTACTAATTAACGCTTTCGCTCATTAATTAGACCTAGAACTAGACTAATCCAATTATGAAGATTGCTCCTAACGAATTATTCTTACGATATCAAGACGTCTCATTAATACCTAAGAACATATTAATTAGTTTTTTCCATCGACTTGAGTGCCTCTCGATCCACTCTTATCAACTATAATCATAAGCTAAGTGATTAATTTAGATTAAGTATTAAGCATACTAATTAACAACTAATTCGCAAGATATTCGAACCATAAATCAACATAGGCAATCAATCACATGCTAGGGCATCATACTCACAAGAGAACTACTCACTAAGCATATTCATGAAGCACAATAGGTTAATGAAGATCATAACGATAATTAACATAAGAAAGATAGAGGAAGCTTAGTCAATATGATAAAGCCTTACCAATCTCTCCGTAGTTAACTGGAATTGCGTCCTTCAATTAATCTCCATAGCTTTCCAAAGATCGCAGTACAAAACCGCCTCCATGTCTCTGTAGAAAAAGGTATATATATATCTTTAAAAACTAAGTACTAATGGCATATATATAGCCAAAGACCTAGCTAGAAAATAGGAAGATCTGAAGTCTTGCTAGCCAAGCAACAAAATAAATAATATAATAAAGGTCCTATGGCCCAGACAGGAGGCCAAAAGTCGAATACTCCCTAAACAAGTCAAATTCCCAACTAAATACGGAGTTCGATATAAGCCGACATCGGGCAACTTGAGGCCGCTAGTTGACTTGCTGCCGCTAGTTGAGTTTTCAATAAACCTTTTGTGTCTGCCTACTAGCGGTCGCTAGTTAACTAGCGATGGGGAGCCTTCAAAAGTTGAACTGGCAATCGCTAGTTGAGTAGCAGCAGACAGTCCTTCAGGCCTTTAATTTGAGTTATTCTGTCGTCCGATCCTTGATCCAAATGCCCACGAACTGCTCCAAATTCCTATAAAATATGCAACAAATGGTAGAAGTCTATTCCCCACTACGAATGCATCAACATAACGAAAGACTTAACAGAGCAAGACTAAAAAAATGAACGAAATGATGATTAAACATACGAATCACATAACGGATAGATGAGCGTTTACACACTCATCACACCCCCACACTTATCTCCTTCCTTATCCTTAAGGAAGTCAAGCATCAGACACACTAAAAATTGTTGGCCCCCTAGCAACTGTGAACCATCCAGTGAAAACTTCATACCAGCTCAATTTCGCAATTCAAGTCCAGCCCACAAATCGAAGCAGTTCCCCATACTTTTTATCATTCAGAAAATAGTGAAGATTACTAGGAACAATACCGCAAAAAACACATGACATGAAGAGATAATTAAGAATACATTGCTCCATCTTTTCACCTAGCCTCAAAACAGTTTCAAATTAACGGTTAGCTTCACTCAGTTGGCATCTTAGGAGTTCACTCATAGACCAGTAGGCAGAGTCTAACACCAACCCCATGGCTCACTTGATTTCCTACAATGATCTCCAAGCTTATCCCAATTAGGCTGGAGTTCACCCCTACCAAGATCCACCTTTCAGTTTTTATGGATCTTTTCATACCACCCATTCACATACCACATACCACAATCCGCATATAACATTATACATTCCGTACATTCCACAACCACCTTCATCCAATCCTTTTTTTTCTGTCTTTTCTTTTCTTCACATTTTTTTTCTTCTTCTTTTCTTTTTTTTTCTTTCACATTCCACACTTCACACACCGTTCTTTTCATTCTCCTCTCAGGTAGGGGCTTTGCTCCAATTTATTGACCTAACCGCTGCCCTTCGCTTAAAAGATTTTTTCAAAAATGAGTTTTTGGTAGCATGCACATTACTCGATTTGACTCATAAATTAGCTAAAACCTTTTTAATATACAGGTGGGGTTCAGTTACTAAGAGTGTATTCCCTCAACTACTCATGTGTTCTCTTGGTCCCATACCTAGGAATCACTTAATTAGATTATAAGGTTTTGAAAAGCAAGAACTACGTCTCAATATGGGTTTAATCCTATCCTTGCTACTCTCGTCCTGACATGACCCTTCCTAAGGATATTCGATTGCTAGGAAGCCAACAATTCAAGGGTGAAGTTTCATCATCTGCTTATGACACCACATTGGACTTAAGCACACTCCTATGTCAAACCTAGACTCGATCGCATACGCCAAACCGATATGAAAATACATGTTTGACACTCCCCCCCACTTATTGAACACAGTGTCCGCAATGTGGAGATAAGACACACAGAAACAGAGCATCACAGGAACACCAAGGACGAGGACATAATAGACACTAAAGGAAAAGACAACAAGAAAGGGAAGAAGAACGGTACCGCCCTGTCAAGCATGAGGCGGAGGTGGTGGAAAGGGAAAATTAGCGCGCATCCACTCGAGCTGAGCTTGCTAAGCCGCTTCCATCCGTGTCTTATGCTCTTTCTGAGCGGCAAATTGGGCTTGGAGGGCATCGAACCGAGCTTGAACTGTAGCTTCTCGAGCATGGTGGGCTGCCTCCATGCGAGCATTATGCTCGTGTTGCCGTGTCCAATGGGCCTCGTGTATAGTGACCACCTCCGTCATATGAATCTTGAGACTGGCAATACGCTCTGTAAGCTCCATCAAATCAGCTTGATAAGTTGGGAGACGTACAGGTTGGTCTTGGAGAAATCTCTTCACAGTCTTCCGGTCCTTCCATTCCTTGAACAAGATCACCTCCTGACCATTCCTCTTGGTTTTGGTGATGAGATGACAGGAACAGAGAAGTGGAATATTTATCACATTCGGGGCCCGAGGTATGCTTGCTAAACTTGCAAGATCATCAGGAAAAAATACTCTACAATGTGGGTGATTATGTGATCTAAAAATACCAGAGTTTCATGACCCGATACAATCTTCTTGAAAACTTCCACAATCAAATTAAACGTGCTAAAAGCAGTCCGACGATGCACGCAATGTAGAATATAAAATTGTGTACGGGTCACTCGACTCTCCTCATTTACTCCAGTGAATGCTAGACACATAAAATGGTGCAGCACAGACATATGTGGATCACAAATGAGAGTGGATGGAGCTTGGCCGGAGGTGTACTCAGGAAAGCCAGTGATGGCGTACCAAGCCCTATATGCATCCCCATCAGTGACAAAATCTAACGGACCCCCACCCGCCTTAATGTCCAAGATGTTAATTAGAAGTGGTTTAGTAACTGTAAACGGTTTGCCAAACAAGCGTGCAGTAAATGATAACTTATTCTCAGCAATTACTAACGTGGTATAAAACCCAGACATTAACCCAAGATATGCTGGAACTAAGTTATCTGTAAAATACTCCTATCCTGGCGACTGTAAAGCATGGCGAAGAGCAACATCAATACCAAGTGTACGCATGTCATCCCCCTCACTATTTTCCAGTCGTGAAAGGTGATCTGCCACCACATTCTCCATTCCCTTCTTATCTTTAACAACCAAATCGAACTCTTGCAATAGTAAAATCCAACAAATAAGTCAGGATTTTGCATTTTGTTTAGCAAAGAGATACCTCAGAGTGATGTGGTCAGTGTAGACGATGACTTTAGAGCTGAGTAAGTAAGGCCTAAACTTGTCGCAAACATACACCACTACGAGCATCTCTTTCTCAGTGGTAGTATAGTTGAGCTGAGCACCAGCGAGTACGTGACTTGCATAGTAGATGCCCCTCTTTTTGCTGTCCTAGGACATAACCCAAAGCATCATTACTTGCATCGCACATGAGCTCAAATGGGAGGTCCCATAATGGTGAAGTGATGACTGGAGTGGTGACTAATGCCTTTTAGAGTTCGCTGAAAGCACGTAAACAAGAATCATCAAACTTAAAAGCAACATCCTTGTTTAGGAGGTTAGTCAGAAGTTTTGCAATAGAAGAAAAATCTTTAATAAAGCAGCGATAAAACCTGGCATGTCAGAGGAAGGCGCGGATGCCTTTGACCGTCATAGATGGTTGTATTTTCTCGATCGCTTCGGTCTTGGCACGATCAACTTCAATTCCTATCTTGGAGATCTTGTGACCCAACACAATGCCTTCCTCTACCATGAAGTAACACTTCTCCCAATTAAGCACGACTCTCTTCTCTTTGCATCTTTTGAGCACTCGATCCAAATTGCGAAGGCAGCCCTCGAGTAGCCATCAAGATAAGTACCTGATTATACCCAGAGTAGCCATCATGAAAATAATAATAAGCATGTCCAAGGATGCGCTCCAACATTTGATCAATAAAGGGAAGAGGAAAGTGATCCTTCCGAGTAGCA
The DNA here is from genome assembly GCA_963995505.1 of Hypericum androsaemum. NCBI lineage: Eukaryota > Viridiplantae > Streptophyta > Magnoliopsida > Malpighiales > Hypericaceae > Hypericum > Hypericum androsaemum. The sequence continues at coordinate 8,808,704 of OZ023189.1, forward strand.
GCGTTGAGCTTCTTGTAGTCGATGCACACACGCTACCCGGTAACTATTCTGGTTGAGATTAGCTCTCCCTCTTCATTAGTTTGTACTATCATACCTCCCTTCTTGGGTATACATTGAAAAGGGCTCACCCATTCACTATATGAAATATGGTAGATAATTCCAACGTCGAGAAGTTTGATTACCTCCTTCTTCATGACCTCCTTCATATTGGGATTGAGTCTTCTTTGACGATCCACCTTGGGCTATGCTCCTTCCTCTATGTTGATCCGATTCATCACAATATCTGAGCTAATTCCTTGGATATCAGAAATTTGTCATCCCATGGCCATGATTCTCTTGTTTACCACGGTAAGGACTTGCTCTTCTTGCTCTTGAGTAAGCTTGTTGGAGATGATAATGGGAAGCCTTCCTTCTTCTTTCAAGAAGGCATATCGCAAGTGAGGAGGCAATTCCTTCAACTCTAAAGTGGGGGCATTAATAGTGGATGGTGGTGTGGGTGCCCTATAGAGTTCTAGCTCCATTTTGGCTTCTTCCTTGTCTACTTCTTCATCCTTTTCAACCTCTTCAATTTGGCATGCTAGCGCAAGAGATTCCTCGTCTTCTTCTTTTATAGTGATCCAGCTCCATTGTTCTTCAACACCAAAAGTTTAATCAGGCATCAATTCGATGCGCATGCAAGCTTCATCCTCTTGGTGGTGTTGCATTTCCTTGGCCATTTGATACTCCACCATCTCATTACCAACACGTAGAGTCAACTTCCCTCCATGGGCATCATTCAAAGCACGACTGGTGTTAAGGAATGGCCTTCCTAGAAGAAAAGGGCAATTTTTATCGGGGTCAAAATCCAAAACCACAAAATCTGCTGGAACATAGAATTGTTCGAACTTGACTAGCACATCCTCCGCGATTCGATGTGGCCTTATGACTGTTTGATCAGCTAGCTGAAGGCGCATCTCCGTTGGCTTGAGATCTTCGAGTCCAAGTTGCCTGAAAATAAATAAAAGCATAAGGTGAATGCTGGCACCAAGATCACAAAGGCATTTAGCAAACTCAACATCGCCAATATAACAAGGTATAGTGAAACTCCCTGGATCTTTAAGCTTAGTTGGCAAGTTCTTAGATATGAGTGAGCTGCAGTTAGCGGTCAAAGAGATTGTTTCTTCCTTGTCCCACTTCTTCTTCTTTGTGAGGAGCTCTTTGAGAAACTTGGCATAATGTGGCATTTGGTCTAGCATTTCCAAGAAGGACACACTGATTTGAATGCCCTTCATCTTGTCAATAATGCCAAGAAATATTTCATCCACCACTGGTTACTTCTTGAGTCGTTGAGGGAACAGTGGTGGTAGGACCTTAGGTGGTGGGGGAACATAGGGTTTCTCCTCTTCCTCAATTTGCACAGGTTCTTTCTCTTTTTTGGGCTCCTTTTCCTTGGGTGATTTGGCTATCTTAGTGGCTCCTTCAATCTCCTTGCCACTCATTAAGGTGATGGCTTTAGCATCTCCTCTAGGGTTGGCCTCTGTGTTGCTTGGAAGAGAACCTGTTGGCCTTCGAGTGTTTGCTGCAGCCAAGTTCCCAAATTTGATCTCCATCTTCTTAAGTTGTGTAGCCTGCCCCTTCAGATATGTCTCAAACTCTTGTTGATGCGCTTCATAATGATCCATCCGCTGCACAGCAATGCTTTGTTGTTGGATGGATTGCTGGACTACCCCCACCAGTTGGTCAATCTTAGAGAAGACGTTGGCTTGATCACCTACTAATTTATCAATCTTGTCACCCATTTCTCTGACTTGCTCGCCCAAATATGGCGTCCTGGATTCTTGCTGGCCACTAGTGTTATTTGCCTGCTGACCAAATAGAGAGAAGTTTGGTTAAGAATTCGGTTGCCCAGAGTAGCCTAGTCCTGGTGGTTGTTTATCAGCAATTGCCTGAAGTTTCTCCATCATTGGGCAGTCATTAGTATGATGTGATTCTTCGCATAGCTCACAGATAGTTTGCAATGCAGCAACCTTTTCCTTGCCCTTGGTCAACTCTTTAAGTCTTTTGGTAAGTGCTTCCACTTTAGCTTCAAGTTTCATGTTGGCATCTACTGCAAGAACTCCTTGGGTTACTTCCTTACGGGGTTGCCTAGCACGTTCTTTTGGCTACATACCATTGACTTCAGCCATCTCCTCCATTAAGCGCGCAACTTTATCAGCAGTCTTCCTCAAGAACACTCCTTGAGAGGAGGCATCAATATGATCACGGGATGGGCCATCTAACCCGTTGTAGAAGATTTTCATGAGGTTGTCCTGAGTTATACCATGTTGAGGAAAGGCACTTTGGAGATCTGTGAACTGTTCCCATGCTTCATAGATGCTCTCCCCATCTCCTTGGAAAAATGTGTTAATTTCTTGTAGGAGTTTGGCTATCTTGGCCACAGAAAAGAACTTTCGTAGGAAAGCAAGGGCCAGATCAGTCCAACTCTGAATCGTCTCTCCTTTCAACTTGTTATACCAGATGCGAGCTCGATCTTTCAAAGAAAAATGAAAGAGACGCAGCTTCAAGATATCATCATTGACATTTTGGAACTTCATGATGTTGCAGACATCTTCAAAGTGAGAAAGATGGTCTCGAGGGCCTTCGCTTGGCAAGCTGCCAAATTGGACCAAGTTTTGTAATATTTTGATGATAGATCCTGGAATCTGGAAAGAGGTGGGACCTTCAAGTGGTTGTTGTAAGCCATTAGGATTCCCATTCCATGTAGGAACATATGACTCCAGTAGCGTCCTTCTTCGCAGTGCGTCCCCTACAGCTTAGAGCGCTTCATCTTCCTGATTGTGTGCCATTTATTTAGCTTGGCCTCTCTTCTCACGGCTAATTACCCTTTCGAGTACTCCGATGTCAACCTCAAGCACAGTATCTATGTCAAGGTCTAGTCCTTTGCTCCGGGTTCTTGGTATGCACTAGAGAATCTTGAAAAAGAGATCACACAAAATCAGCAAGTTTGCTACTCAAAATTAATTGCTTTTGATTTTATGTCCTAAAATCTCAGTTTTATGTCGCCCGCGCCAATTTGATGTACGCAAAATTTATAAGCAATTAAACGCACAAGAAAATAGTATAGTGATTAAGTAGGGTTTCAAACTGAGGATTGAACACGAAATCAAGGCAACTAATTATGTGAAGCGGGAAAATTAAAGGTTGTATAAGATTGTCACAGGGGTGTAAGTAAATAAACGAGATTATAAATATAAATAAAAGAGTTATAAATTCAATGGAGACAAACGAGCACGATACCCTATGGATTAGCTACCTAAGTCGAGATTATGGTTCTCATTAAGTCCCAACTAGTACCCGGAGTATTCTAATGCATCCTCTTAATGCTTTCACTCATTAAGAAGATAAAACCAAACTAGCAAAGTTCTAGGTTACTAATTAACGCTTTTGCTCATTAACTAGACCTAGAACTAGACTAATTCAATTATGAAGATTGCTCCTAACGAGTTATTCTTACGATATCAAGACGTCTCATTAATACCTAAGAACATGTTAATTGGTTTTTTCCATCGACTTGAGTACCTCTCGGTCCACTCTTATCAATTATAATCATAACCTAAGTGATTAATTTAGATTAAGTATTAAACGTACCAATTAACAACTAATTCGCAAGATATTCGAACCATAAATCAACATAGGCAATCAATCACATGCTAGGGTATCGTACTCACAAGAGAACTACTCACTAAGCATATTTAGGAAGCACAATAGTTTAATGAAGATCATAACAATAATTAACATAAGAGAGATAGAGGAAGCTTAGTCGTTATGATAAAGCCTTGCCAATCTCCCCGTAGTTAACTGGAATTGCGTCCTTCAATTAATCTCCGTAGCTCTCCAAATGTCGCAGTACAAGAACCACCTCAGTGTCTCCGTAGAAAAAGGTATATATATCCTTAAAACCTAAGTACTAATGGCATATATATAGCCAAAGACCTAGCTAAAAAATAGGAAGATCTCGAAGTCTTGCTAGCCAAGTAACAAAATAAATAATATAATAAAGGTCTTATGGCCCAGACAGGAGGCCAAAAGTCGAATACTCCCTAAATAAGTTGAATTCTCAACTTAATACGGAGTCCAATAAATCTTTTGTGTCTGCCTACTAGTGGCCGCTAGTTAACTAGCGACGGGGAGCCTTCACAAGTTGAACTGGCGATCGCTAATTGAGTAGCGGCGGGCAGTCCTTCAGGCTTTAACTCGAGTCATTCTATCGTCCGATCTTTGATCCAAATGCCTACGAACCGCTCCAAATTCCTATAAAAATATGCAACAAACGGTGGAAGTCTATTCCCTACTACGAATGCATCAACATAACGAAAGACTTAACAGTGCAAGACTAAAAAAATGAACGAAACCATGATTAAACATACGAATCACATAACGAATTGATGAGCGTTTACACACTCATCGAACCCTAGAGGTCGCTAGGTCCTCAGCTTCGCAACATTCTGCCACCCCCCTAGCATTTGCTAGGAACCTAGCGTCTGCTAGGTCCTTCACAAAACTTCTTCTTTGGCTCGCCATTCACTAGACGGGTGCTCGTTCTCATGCGTGGTCTTCACTCAATCATCCAACGCCTTCTACGAGTACCAAATAGACTTCGTAACCCAACAATCTCCCACCTCGAGACTGACCTCATCAATTGTCACCCTTCACTAGATGACCTTCTTCACTGCATTGGTATGCCAGGGCTCTTCTCAGTTTACTAGGCCAACTGAAGCCATGTTTATCTTCAGTTTCTCCAAGGCAACCACCTTGGTCAACATGTCTGCAAGATTCACACTTCCCTCAATCTTCTCAAGTTGCAAGATCTTCCTCTCCAAAAGATGTCGTATGTAGTAATACCTCAACTCAATGTGCTTAGTCCTTGAGTGGAAAGCAGAATTCTTTGCCAAGTGAATTGCACTCTAGCTATCACTATAGAGTACACTGTCCTTCTGCTCCTTCCCCAACTCAATCAAGAAATTCTGTAACCATACCATCTCTTTACTCACTTCTATCACTATCACATAATCACTTTCTGTAGTCGACAAAGACACTATCTTCTGCAACTCAGAAGCACAGGAGATCGCTGTCCCTCCAAACGTGAACACATACCCTATAGTGCTTCTTCTCCCATCAAGGTCACGGGACCCCAAGTCCGCATCAACATATCCTGTCAGCTTCACTTCACTGCCCTGGAAGCATAGGGCCTTCTCAGTAGTACCTCTCAAGTACCCTAGGATCCACTTTACTACCAACCAATGCTGTTTGCCCGGATTGCTCATGTACCTGCTCACCACTCCCACCACATGTGCGATGTCTAGCCTTGTACAGACCATTGCATACATCAAGCTCCCCATTGCTGATGCATAAGGAGTCTTCTTTATATGAGCCTTCTGCTGATGCGAATCCTTGTTAGATAACTTAAAGTGTCTACCCAATGGTGTACTTATGCGTTTGGCATTCTGTATGCTGAACCTCTCCAGCACTTTCTTGATATAGTTAGTCTGTGAGAGAAATAACTTCCCTGCTACTTTGTCTCACTCAATCCTCAACCCTAGGATCTGCTTAGCCTCACCCAAATCCTTCTTGGTAAATCTCTCAGACAATTTCTTCTTCACCTTGCTCACTTCTCTAGCACTTGAGCCTGCTATCAACATGTCATTAACATAAAGCAGGAGGATGATATAGCTATTGTCAAACCCCTTGAAGTAACATCAATGGTCTGCTTCACAATGCACAAACTCTATCTCGTGCATGAATTCATCAAATTTCTTGTACCACTACCTCGGAGCTTACTTCAACCCATACAGGCTCTTCCTCAACCTGTACACAAGTCCATTATTACCTTTCGACAAGTACCCTTCTGGCTGTTCCATGTAAATCTCTTCATCTAGATCACCATGGAGAAAGGCTGTCTTCACATCCATCTGCTCTAACATCAGATTCTCTGCAGCTACCATACGCAAAACCATTTGAATAGTGGTTAGCTTCATAACATGAGTGAAAACATCAGTAAAATCAATACCGTATTTCTGCTAAAATTGCTTCACAACCAGTCTCGCCTTGTAATGTTGTGTGCCATCTGTCTCCTACTTAACTCTATAAATCCACTTATTTTGCAGTGCCTTCTCGCCTTTTGGGAGTTGGACCAGTTCCCAAGTCTCATTACTCCTCAACGACTCCAGCTCGTCGTCCATTGCAAGCTTCCATTTGTGCACCAGCTCACTCCGTTGTGCTTCTGCAAAATTCGTTGGTTCTCCTCCATCTGTCTAAAGGAGGTAATAGTTAGCAAGCGAATACCTGTCTGGCGACCCACGCTGCCTGGTGGATCTTCGCTGCGAAACCACTGGCAGTGGAGAACTTGGTTCTGCCTCCTCCTCGGCCCTCTGGCCAATCAGTACTTTCTTGCTCCCACCTGAGTTTGAGATGTCTAACTCAACCACCTCACTGCTAGAACCCTCAGCATCAGATGCACTCCTCCTGTCCTTGTACAATACCTTCTCATTGAATATGACATCTCGACTCCGAATGACCTTGCGACTTCTCTCATCCTAAAATCTAAAGCAAAAATCATCTCCTCCATACCCAATGAACGTATACTTCGTGGACTTGGCATCCAGCTTGCTCCTCTCATCTGCATTAACATGAACTTACCCAATACAGCCAAATACATGAAGATAGGAAAGATCAACCTCCTTACCACTCCAAGCCTCCTCCGGTATCCCATTCTACAAAGGAGCTGATGGCCCTCTATTGATCAAGAATGTAGCAGTGTTGACTGCATTTGCCCAAAATATCTTTGGTAGGCCACACTTCAACCTCATGGCCCTGCCCCTCTTATTGAGTGTCTTGTTCATCCTCTCAGCAATGCCATTCTGTTGGGGGGTTCTAGCTACTATCTTCTCCATGCGAATCCCATTCGCTGTACAGTACTACTTAAACTCTTGGAGCTCATACTCTCCGCCATTATCCGATCTCAAGCACTTCACCTTAAGAAATGTCTCTTTCTCAACTAGGGCTTTCCACTTTCTGAAGGTATCGAAGGCACCAGACTTATGTTTCAGAAAGTAAACCCATATCTTCCTCGTGGAATCATCAATAAAGGTCATGTAATACGATGCACCACCCAAGGATGCCACTAGTTCCGGGCCCCATAAATTACTGTGGACCAACTCAAGCTACTGCTCCTTCAGGGACCTGCCACCTCTTGAAAAGCTCACCCTCTTCTTCTTTCTAAGTCGACTATACCATAACTCTGCATCATCCGCTGCACCTACAAGACCAATTCTATCATGGGTGTTTTTGTCATATACAACGTACCTTCCTTCAAATCTCGAGCCACTACCATAGCTCCCTTGGTGATTTTTCATGACCTGCAGCCAAAGGTCACCACATAACCTTCATCATCCAGCTACCCCACGAAAATCAAATTCCTCTTCAACCCAGGTATATGCCTCACCCCCTTTAACCACAACAAAGATCCATTCGACGTGCTAATTCGAACATCCCCCTTGCCCACAACCAGCATCGGCTCATCATCTGCAAGATAAACCTTGCTATAATCACCTGGGGTATATCGTTCCATCATCCATGCGTCACTGCATGGAACGATGCTCCAGAATCTAGCACTCACGCCTCCAATGAACTACTCACACTCAGGACCAACACCTCTCTATGGTCATCTGTTGTTACGTTAGCTCACTTGTCCTCCCTCTTTGGTGCCGTACACTGATCTTAAAAGTGATCATACAGATCACAATTCCAGTATTGGACCGAGCTCTTATCTTTCCTCGACTTGGATTTTGACCTGCTCCGATCCTTCTTCGACTTTCCCTTTGACTCGGACCTTCCCCTATTCCCTGCACTCAAAGCTGCACCCGAGGCTACTCTGGATTCTCTCCTGCGAAGCTATACCTTCTCCGATGAAGCACTGACTGCAGTCACAGTACCATTCTAGCTATCAGGTTAAGAACACAGTAAAATAAGGGCATGTACCTCGTCATCGAAGTTGATCTTAACTGAGCTCAACTGGGCAATCGTTGTGTTGAACTTATTAAGATGCTTGGCCACCATCGTACTCTCTGCCATCTTGAGGTTGAACAACCTCCTTATCAGGTGTACCTTGTTTACGACGGATGACTTCTCGTACATCTCGAACAAACTCTCTAGCATCTCCTTGGTAGTCTTTGATTTTACCGTATGCAAGGCAATGTTGCTGGACAACGACAAGCGCACCACGCTCATCCTTTCCTATCCTGCAAACTCCACTCTTCTTCCTTCATGTCTTTGGGCTTCTTCCCACCAAGAGGTAAGTGCAAATCCTTGCCATACAGATAGTCCTCTATCTGCATCTTCCAGAACCTGTAGTCCATGCCATCGAATTTCTCCACGGGCGACTTTCCTTCACTCATCATGATGGCTCCCACGGCCCTCTAACCTTTAAGCTCTGATACTAATTATTGGAAAATAATAATAGGCCAGCAGTCACTTTGAACGAAATCAAAATGAAGAACACGAGTGATTTGGTCACCCAGTTTGACAAGAACATCTACGTCTGGGGGCTTATCAAGCCAGAGATTTTCCACTAGGTTTATTGTGCGTCACTACACCTTTTGTCACATATTACAATGGGTCTTACATGGATGTATATAGAGGAGCAACCCATGGTCCTCAGCTTTCCAATATTCTGCCCCTCCTAGCGTTCGCTAGGGGCCTAGCGTCCGCTAGGTCCTTCAAGAAACTTCTCCTTTTGTTCGTCATTCACTTGGCGGGTGCTCGTACTCATGCGTGGTCTTCACTCGATCATCCAACACTTTCTCCGAGTACCAAACAGGCTCTATAACCCAACACTGGTTGCATATAATATTACCTTCATCATAACAACATCTGCCGGAGGAACTGAGATGAACATGTCACCAGCCATATGGGTGACCGCAGGATACTCCGATAAAATTCAATAGGAAAAAATCGAGACAAGGACATAGTGCCTCGATATGGAAAACCCTATCTTGACATTAGTATCGCTGTTATTTTCTCACCGTACTATCCAAGCAAACTACATAATAGCCCCCTCGTCTAGAAAACCTTATTGTAAAATATTACTCTACCCAACCCCGTATAAAACCTTGAAAAAACAAAACTGTACAAGTATCCAAGGACCAGAAATTAAAACCCTCGTAATCTAAAGTAAAGCACCAAGTATTTCTAAAAGTAAAGCCCCCAGTGAAGGCCAAGTAAAAATGCACCCGCGACATCCAAACAGAGACCATGGCCCGAGAAAACGACTGCCCTGTAAGATGCCACATATGAAATTTCCTGGTCATACACCATTTATTACCATAACTAAGGCCCAACCACTCAGCACCTCTCCACCTCCCAACCGTTGCAGCCATACTACCATCCAGCTCTTGATTGGATGGGTGGTCCAAACCATGTAATGTGCAGTGGGCAAGATTTGCATGGGACATCAAGAGATAAGATGGGCGGTCTATTGTTATGTGAATAGGATATCAATGTGGTGTGGACAAGATTAGATGAAGAGGGCAGTGGGAGCGGTTGGTGTGATTTCTACTTGCAATTTGATGAAGAGGGCAGTTGGTTGCAATCAAGTAAGGTATGTCAAGTTACAGACATGCAGTTAAGAAGATCATAAATTTTATTAATTCTAGAGAATTATTAGCTGTTGTATTTTTAGATGGCCATACCTAACTTTTTAAATGCAATGAGAAAATTTTGATATGAGATCCAACTAAGTTTAAATCTAATAAAATAAAAAGCAACACAAGATTCATATTTTACTAAATTGTTTTAAGTTATATTTGAGATAATAAAAAATTGTTTATTTATCATACTGTTCGGCTATGAGGATTGGGGAGAGAGGACAGGAGGGGATGTTGGTTGCAGTAACCCAGTTAAATTAGACAGGAAATGAGATGGCTAAAGTTGCATGTGCAAGATGTGGTATGATCCGCAAGTCTTAATTGACATTGCCAACGCATCAACATTATCTCATATGGCAAGATCTGGTACAATCTTCTCGCAGCAATTATCTGGCACATATGGCTACATCGCATTCAGACCATATTCAATGGAGGTCTAACGGGATATATTCTACCAAGATGTAACTTCAATTAAAACTATACTGTTTCAACAAAAAATGCTCGCTTTTTCACAAAAAGCTTTCCGGGTATGTAGGCTGAGCCTTAAACCAAAAAACTCGTGGCACCGACGAACCGACAAAATCGAAGGAAGGAAAAAAAGCAAACTGCTCGCTGAATCAGTGTCGATGTCAAACGGACTGTATCGGTTGTGATTCGGTGTCAATTTTTGCAGAACCCGTCACACCGCCGCACCGAGTAAACAACGTCATTTAAGTGAAATATATATATATACGTAGGCAGCCGCTTCTCTATTCTTCTCCCTCTCCCACTCTATTCTCCCTTCTCCTTCTCCCTTTTCCGTCTCTTGAAATTCGTAGCTCCTCCTCCCTTTTGCGGTCTCCGTCGTTCGCAGCTCCTCCTCTCACTCCTCAATCCACTATTTTTCCAAATTGATTAGAAACCCAAAAACCCTAAAAATCCAAATCGTTCCTAATTTTCTTACCGCATGTTGCATGGAAGAAATTTGGTAAAGTAAGTGTTGGAGGAGACAGCATTGACAAATGCATCAATGAGGAAGGAGCCTCTGCTGCTTTTAGAAGAAAGACATAAATCAATTGTGGGCCAGAGCTGAAAGGGGAGGAAAATGGGCTTTGAAGTGTTATTTGTATTTTTTTAGGTTTTCCACACCGCCAACCCAAACACAAATTGGTTTCACCGACACATCGTGACCCCGTCGGTGTTGGGCAACACCGTCAACTGGTCTTGAAGAAAAATAGGCTGATCAGTGTCAGCTCCAAAAAGTGGGCAAAAATCATGAAACCGACGTTTTCTCACCCCTACTTGTACGCATGCATGCCTTTAAATTTTTTTAAGTGTAAACTTTTACGCCTGTTAAAGATTGAACTCTATACTTTCATTAATTTTGATACGCCTTATCCCATTAGGCCAAATACTTTTTGGATCCTTGAATTCAGATTCTAACCTCGTTCATTTTATATTGTGGTAAGCATGTCGAGGGGCACTCCATATGCTCATTTGAGAACATCTAGTTTAGAAATCCGAGGGCAACCACGTCGCACTCCACGTGTTTTTTTTGTTGAATATGTAGATATTTTATTGGCAAAGAAAACAGTAATACACCGTGCAAACCAAATCTCGGTAAATTACTACAGTAGCTCAAGTGGAGAAACATTATACAAAACTAAGGAGCAGAAATCAAGTTCCGAAGAGTAATCGAAGTGTTTTGTCTGCAATATGACTTAGGATGGACCTGTTTGACCACTTCATGACCCTTTATCATTGTTGCAAGAACTCTTTGTAATTCTGGTTTATAACCTTGAAAATCAATTTGATTTTGATGCAACCATAGGTATTGCTGATATAAGAAGAGTAAACAAAGCAAAGATTAAAGGGATGGCATGGTTGCGCAATTTTTTGTGTAAGTTGGAGAGGGAATAGAGGACAGTGTAATTTACAGCGATAATCAAAATGCTATTCACTCAGTTAAAAACATAGCTTTTCATTCAAGAACTAAACACATCGAGTTGAGATATTACTACATATGAAATTTCTTGGAGAGGAAGATCTTGTAACTAGTGAAGATTCAGTAAGTGAGAATCGCGCAAATATGTTGATAACGTTTGAAGTCAGTCTCTAAGTTGGTGATTATCAAGAGATTTTTACACATGCTATGTAATATTTAAATATCACTATTACTAATAAAATTCAACCGTTTTAAAAAAAATAATTGTCGAGAAAGAAGATGCAAGGGTGATGGTGAACAAATGGGTGCCCGCTTCCAAGGGCTATCTCACTCTTAATGTAGACGCTCTGGCATTTATGTAACTAACTAGAATCAGGATATTGAAGTATTGAATTTGTTTGCGCCGCGTTATCGTTCGGATTCTCTTTTTTATTATAAGTATTAATTAATATTATCGTAACCGGGTATACCATTTTATGTAACTGGGCATGCCATTTACATAATTGGGTGTGCCATTTTATGTAACTAGGCATGCCATTTATTCGTAATCGGATCTTCCATTTGATTAATTATTTAATTTATTAAATATTAATCTGACATGTCATTTGAAATAACCTGGGCATTCCATTTGACATAATCTGTGCATGTCATTTCATATAACATGGACATACCATTTGACATAACCTAAGAATGCCATTTGACATAATCTGGGCATGCCATTTGATATAACTTGGGCATGCCATTTGACATAGCCTCAGCATGTAACTCGGTCAACTATTGACTTCAGACATAGAATTTAGAAAAGTCATAAACTACAAACTTGTAGATATACATCTTAACTTCACACAGCAACTTGAATCACCTCAATCGAACTCCAGAGTAAGAACTTGTGGTCCCCCAACCAAAATATGTTCTCGTAACTAGATCGACTCTTGATTTCAAATATATTTTCAACATCCTTCCACTATGAATTTAGAGATGTCATAAACTATAAAGTTATAGATATACATCTCTGCTTCAGAAAGCAACTTGAATTGACTCAATCGGACTATAGGGTAAGAACTTGTGATCTCCCAACCAAAATCTGTTCTCGTAACTCTATCAACTCTTGACTTCAAACAAATTTGTGACATCCTTCCACTTTGAATTTGGAGAAGTCATAAACTAAAAAGTTATAGATATATTTCTCAGATTTGCACAAAAACTTGAATTGCCTCAATCAAATTTTGAAATAAGAAGTTATGGCTCTCCTACCGAAATTTATTGACTGTCAACGACGATGACAGCGGAGCTTCCACTGTCATCGATGATGCCGTCTCTGACCGGTGATGGGAGGAGTTCACCGGTGATGGAAGGAGCTTCCTCTTGTCCAGAGAGAGGACATAGATGGGAGAAGTTCTCAGGCGATGTTGCTCGTCTTCCAATGTGGAGGTGAAAAGGAGAGAGAACAAGAAAAGTGATTAATAGAGAGGAGAGAGGAAAGGGTCAGTTTTGAAAAAGGCATGACAAAAATGACAAAATACCCCTGAAAAATTACTACCATCAGATCTCTGATGCGCGCCTAATTATCAAGATGAATGAACCTGATTTATTCCCATACGGCACGGGACTTTTCTATACCTGTCCGTGCTCAATCCAAGGCGCGTTTAGCATTATATAGGAAGGTCACAAATGTGCAACTAATGTCTACTTTAGTGAATTACTCATGTCTATATGGTCCTTCTGATATAAAACATTGGGAAGAAGCCTACTCGTATTGCTTTGTTCGGTCGAGATCGCGTTTCGCAGTCATGATGCACGTTTTGTTAAGGACGACTTCCATGTGGGACAGCAAGTAATCTTTTACAATTCTCGGGTCAAGACGTTTCTAGGCAAATTAATGTCAAGATGGACGGGACCATTTGTTATATCAAAAGTTTTTTCATACGGAGATTTAGAGCTGACAGGACCAGATAATGAAGCGTTCAAAGTCATGCAGAGACCCACCTCCAACACCACCCCCTTTAACAGATCAGCAATAGGGACGCACCTTTCCCTCTGCTGGTTTTAAAGTATAATTAACGAGTAATTATATGTTAAATTCAATTAATTAAAAAAATTAATTCGTTAATAATAAACCACTTACTTGTTGAAGCAAGAGGTCTACAGGTTTGAGTCCACAATGTGTTCGTGCCAGTCGAATTACGATCACGTTATAACGGATTCGTAATTTATTTTCACGAGATTTCATCTATTGAAAATCTAATCAAAACTCAGAGACTATTCCAGAGTTTTTTCTTTCTTATTGAGTGGTTGTGGAAAAATTTCCAGATTGGTTCAGCCGGATTTTCCTTTTTATAGGGAAATCTAGCCAATCAGAATGTGCCACGTGGCGCTTCTGGGCCGCATGTCCACCGCGTGGCATGCCACGTGGCACCTCCGGACCACATATCCGCCACGGGACAATTCTGGGTCGCACGTGCGCCATGTGGCAAAGCTACCCCTAGCTTTGCCATGTGACATGCCACGTCAGCGTGTCACGTGGGCCGCCAACTTTGGTATCAGCTGAGTCAGCGCCATGTCATGCTGACGTGCGCGCCTGCGTGGCCCTGGGCCGGTCAACTCGGGTAGACCGGCCCATTCTACCCAACATATGAGTCTGATGGGCCTGGGCCCAATCAGGCACAATAATAATTACCTAATTGGGCCTAGGGTCCAACACTATGTTTTAAATTTCTACTTCAATAATTTCACTATGTTTTTGTCCTGTGACCGAAATGCCTCTCTTATTTACCTCTGCTTATACTTGCTTAGTATTGCGGCCACGGAGGCATTGACATGGTATTTTTGATTGAAGTGGAATGTCCAAATATGGAATTACATAACCTAGCCGGAAGCACACCGAAAAAAGTTGGTAAAGAAAGGCATTGTTCATGACCTGAAAACCGTAGGCCTAACCCTCCTTCCTCCTTAGTCACAGAGAAATTTTATGGGTAACCCGACAAGATCCCGCCTTGTGAATATCCCTTGACCAGATGAAGTTATGAATCTTGGATTTCCAATCATGAGTTTCACCTTTTTTTGGAAAAATGGTTAAATTTTATTACTAATGTACATGTTAGCCAATTGAGAAGAATGATTCCAGACTCGATCAATCAGTTTTTTTTATATGTAACTTTTATTAAATATTAATATTTATTATATTTCTCTTGCGAAATTACAACTGTCGACCTTATCAAAATAACATCACAATAAAATTCAGAAAAAAATTGCATTAGAGAAAAAATACATCGATAGAATAAATTCTTTACGTTGATATTGTAGATTTAATACCAGTTGACATCTTTGGTATAGGTGATCGATCCCCTCTTTCCCTTTCACCCACGCAAAATGCACAGCTTGCTTTTTGCTGCAACTTCCTTTGTTTGGCAAGTAGAGAATGTAGCTTTGCTTGTTAGACATGAACTTTAGCAAGTAGGCAATTGTAATTATTTTCCATATTCCGCGCTCGACTAATGAGTAACAGGTACCGCGTGGGACAATGTGATTCCAATCGAACAAATGATCCGCTGGAGGAACTGAGATGAACATGTCACCAGCCATATGGGTGACCCCGGGATACTCCGATAAAACTCAATAGGAAAATATCGAGACAAGGACATAGTGCCTCAATATAGAAAACACTATCTTAACGTTAGTATCGCTGTCAATTTCTCACCGTACTATCCAAGCAAACGACATAATAGTCCCCTCGTCTAGAAAACCTTATTGTAAAATATTATTCTACCCAACCCCGTATAAAAACTTGAAAAAACAAAACTGTACAAGTATCTAAGGACCAGAAATTAAAACCCCCGTAATCCAAAGTAAAGCATCAAGTATTTCTAAAAGTAAAGCCCCCAGTGAAGGCCCAGTAAAAATGCACCCGCGACATCCAAACAGAGACCATGGCCCGAGAAAACGACTGCCCTGTACGATGCCACATATGAAATTTCCTCGTCATACACCATTTATTACCATAATTAAGCCCCAACTACTCAGCACCTCTCCACCTCCCATAATTACATCATTTATTCCCTTACTACCATCCAGCTCTTGATTGGATGGGTGGTCCAAACCAATGTAATGTGCAGTGGGGAAGATTTGCATGGGACATCAATAGATAAGATGGGAGCGGTTGTTTCAATTTGAGGGACCCGGGTAGCTGGTGGCAGCAGCAAAACTAAATAAGGAAAAAGCTAACGGCTTTATTGACCATTGCTGTCATCCAAACGATGCCAACGGCTAAGTAAATGAAATAGCCGAGTGGTTTCTAGTTGATGGGTGGTGTGGGCAAGATTAGATGAAGAGGGCAGTGGGTGCGGTTGGTGTGGTTTCTACTTGCAAGTCGATGAAGAGGCAGTTAGTTTCAGTCAAGTAAGGCATATCAAGTTACAAAAGAAGATCATAAATTTTAGGACAAATTATCCTCAGATCCTTGCATTATAGTTTTATCACTCGCATGTCCTTGTGTTTCGAAAATAGTGTATGAGGTCCCTACTTTTTAGAGAAATATTGGTCTCGGGTCTTTTGCTGACGTCAGCAGTCTTTTTTTTGTTCTTTGTCATAGAAATGTCCAAAATACTCTTACACAAAAAAATATAAAAAATATATGATCTTCAACCTCAAGTCAAGGGATTTGGATTCAGTGGGGACTACATAAATTTTGTCCCCATGATATGGACTAAATGTGGGCCGTTAGATTTGATCAAATTCTATTTTTATAGATCTGATGGCCAGAATCTACCGGGGGTATTTTCGAGTTTTTATCCAAAGACACCACATTAGGGTTCCACTAGATTACAACCATTTCCTTATCTTCCTCTCACTATTTTTCAAAAAAAAAAAATCAACCTCTCTCTTCCTCTCCTCTCCATCTCTGCCGATGCCGCTGCCACGAAGCCGATCAACGAGTGGAAGCTGAGGCGCCCGCTCCTCGACTTTCTCAAGCCCTGCCTCTCCCTCGCTGTCCGCGAGGAGGACCTTGTCGTGAAGCGCTTCAGAGACCTCAAGAAGAGGAAGCGCGACGATGCCGTCCGCTGGGCACCTTCCTTGTTCATGTCCTAGGGTTCCTGAGATGGAAAGGAGGTGGATCATTGTTTCTTTGATCATTGTCAATTATATGATGTGTTCCTCTTTCCTGTTTGTACCGGATTGAAACTGAAACGACCAATGTGGGAAAGGAGGTGGATCATTGTTTCTTGTATTAGATCTCACTTTAATCTGGCTCATCAAGGTAGAAATGTATTTTTTATGGTGCATCTGTTTCTGATCTTGCGTGGTTAATGCCAGAAGTAGATTTCACTGATTTCTTATGAAAGCTTTTATGCAACCTTAATGTGCTATTATATTTGGAAGTTGATTCTGTTTAAAGTGAAGTAGTTTCGTTTCTCCTTCATTTGCCACAATTCAGTCATGATTTTTGGGGTCTTGAAATAGACTTTTTCCCAGGCTCCTAAAGATCTTGCTTCTGTACTGTCGAGCATTTGAGATGATAATGGTATAATGATGTCCTAGCAATGCTTTTTGGTTCCGTTGGTATGTATATGCAATAATATTGGTATAAATTGTATGTTTGTTTAGAATATCAGAGTACAAGGATATCAATATTAGATAAGAAGAAGACCAATATTAGAGTAGAAGAAAACTAATATTATAGAAGAATGAAACTAATATCCGAGAAGAAGTATACCAATATCCGAGTACAAATGTACTAATATCAGAGAAGAAAAAAACCAATATCAGAGTAGAAGAAAATCAATATCAGAGTAGAATGACACTAATATCATAGTAGAAGAAAATCAATACCATAGAAGAAGGACACCAATATGAGAGTAGAATGACATCAATATCATAGTCAAATGAAACCAACATGATAGAATAAGCAAACAAATATCTGAGAAGAAGGAAACCAATATCTGAGTACAAGGATACCAATATTCCCATAATTTTTTTTCCATAAAATTTTATTATTTTCCATACTTGTATTTCCATAAATTGTATTATTTTTTTTGGTATTACTGATAGTGTTGTTACGTGATTTAAGGTAATTGGATGATATTTATTTCTTTTTTAATTATTTCTATAGCTATATTATCTAATTTGTTACTTTTTTGTTAATAGTAGTATATCAATATTGTCCTTATCCCCATCAGTAGGGACTAGTCTAGTCTCCACTGAATTCGAGCCCCAAGTCAAGAACATCTAAACCCAAAAATTTATCCCTAATCAACAAAAAAAGCAAAAACCGTTCCTGCTCTTTAATCGATTTGTTCACCTGCAATTTAATCAACCAAAAAACACTAACCCAGAAACCAATTTTAACAACCCAAAAACCCATTTGGAAGCCGAATGTAATTCAAAACTTGGAATTTCTATTTGGAGTACTTCAATTGAATCAACTCTTAGAATTCTTGGAATAGCTTCGCAAATGTTCATGTGAATAGATCTTGTTCTTGTATTAAGTTATTCACGTGGAGATCGGAGAGTTTAGCACCCAAAATTGGAGATGAACCCTAAATGCAAAATTGGGGATTTCCTCCCTACCCCAATTCGAAGCACAGCCACCAAGATCAGCAAATCTGAACCCCAAACTAGTCACCAACCGAACTTGCCCTAAAACATACACTGAACTTGATGCGTTTCATCTATTCGAGAAAGCAATCAAAGCAAATGAAATTTGTGTAATCTGTAGCTTGAAGGCCCTCATGCCCGTCGTCGTCTGCACATGAAGTGGACACGGGAGTCGGTGGGGTGGACGTCGGAGCGTGGCGGAATCCAGCTCCGGTGCCGCCTGGTGGAGAGAGCTCATAGTATAGTAAAGAATCTCTCTTCTTTGTTTTGGGGGAAAGAGAGAAATGGGGGTGGGCATTGGATTCTCCTTTAGAAGAAGAAGGCGATCCTTGTCTTTTTGAAGGTGATGATGTTTTTTATTGGCCAAGATCTGGGTTTGTGTTCTGAAGATGATATTTTTTTATTCAAGAGTATAATGGTCATTTCACATAACAAAAAAAAAAAAGTGTTGACGTCGATTAGGGACCCAAGACCAACATTTTTCTAAAAACCAAGAACCTCATACACTATTTTTGAAACACAGGGTCTTACGATTGATAAAACTATAATGCAAGGATCTGAGCGTAATTTGTCCTAAATTTTATTAATTTTAGAGAATTATTAGCTGTTGTATTTTTAGATGGCCATACCTAACTTTTTAAATGCAATGACAAAGATTTGATATAAAATCCAACTAAGTTTAAATCTAATAAAATAAAAAGCAACACAAGATTCATATTTTACTAAATTGTCTTAAGTTATTATTATTTTTTTTGAAAGGTAGATGTATCATACTGTTCGGCTATGAGGATTGGGGAGAGAGGACAGGAGGGGAAGTTTGTTGCAGTAACCCAACTAAATTAGACAAGAAATGAGATGGCCAAAGCTGCAAGTGCAAGATGTGGTGTGAACCGCAAGTCTTAATTGACACTGCCAACGCATCAACATTATCTCATATGGCAAGATCTGGTACAATCTTCTCGCAGCAATTATCTGGCACATATGGCTACAATCGCATTCAGACCATATTCAATGCAGGTCTAACGCGATGTAACTTGAAATAAAATTATTCACTCAGTTAAAAACAACATAGTATTTCATTCAAGAACTAAACACATCGAGTTCAGATATTACTGCATATGACATTTCTTGTACAGAAGGATCTTGCAACTAGTGAAGATTCAAGTAAGTGAGAATCGTGCAAATATATTGATAACGTCTGAAGTCAATCTCTATGTAGGAGATTATACAAGAGAATTTTGCACTTATGCTATGTAATATTTAAATATCACTATTACCAATAAAATTCAACCGTTTTAATTGTCGAGAAAGAAGATGCAAGGGTGATGGTGAACAAATGGGTGCCCCCTTCCAAGGACTGTCTCATGCTTAATGTAGACGCTCGGGCATTTATGTAACTAACTAGAATCAGATTATTGGAGTATTGAATTTGTTTGCGCAGCGTTATTGTTCGGACGCTTTTTTTTTGTCGTGGTTTTTTTTTTCGTTGCAGTTTTTTTAATTGAGTTTCACAGTAGCAGAGTTTTATGATTCTGCAACTGCAACCTCATATTCATCGTATGAAGAAATTTTACAATTTCTTTAGTATGTTTATTTATGGCTAATAAAATCTCTACCTAATAAAAAAATCTGTTATTTCTACTTGTCTATTGTAGAAACTCCTAATATTAGTTTTTTTACAAAGTAAAATTAGGACGCTTAGCATTATTTATGAAGGTCACAAATGTGCAGCATCAGAATTTTATGATTTCGCAACTGCAACCTCATATTCATCGTATGAAGAAATTTTACAATTTCTTTAGCTTGTTTATTTATGCCTGATAAAATCTCTACCTATTAAAAAAAATATGTTATTTCTACTTGTCTATTGTAGAAACTCCTAATATTAGTTTTTTTACAAGGTAAAATTAGGATGCTTAGCATTATTTAGGAAGGTCACAAATGTGCAGCAGCAGAATTTTATGATTTCGCAACTGCAACCTCATATTCATCGTATGAAGAAATTTTACAATTTCTTTAACTTGTTTCTTTATTCCTAATAAAATCTCTACCTATTAAAAAAATCCGTTATTTCTACTTGTCTATTGTAGAAACTCCTAATATTAGTTTTTTTACAAGGTAAAATTAGGACGCTTAGCATTATTTAGGAAGGTCACAAATGTGCAACTAATGTCTACATTAGTGAAATACTCTTTTCTATTGTAGAAACTCCTAAAATTAGTTTTTTTACAAGGTAAAATTAGGACGCTTAGCATTATATAAGAAGATCACAAATGTGCAACTAATGTCTACTGTCAGAAACTCGCAGTTTTGGCCTAGGGTACAGGAGGCGCTGCAAGTTGCTTGAGGCTGGATGTGCGTTGGAGGGCACCTGGTTCGATCTTCGTGAATGACGTGGTTCTAGAACTCGAGCACGGTGCGAGCTTTTCAAGACCGGTGGGTGTAGGTAAATCCTAATTAGACTCTATCTCTTGTCTTTATTTTTATTTTTTTGTTTTCTAAATTTTTTTGTGATAGATGCACATCGATCAAAATATCAAACACTACGAGGAACTAATGCAGCTCCGATACCAATTCACAAAGCGTGGATGTAGAGGCTATACAGTTGATTTATCAAAAATACTAGAAATAGGTCAAGATAGATGTCATCAAATTCATTTATTCCTAGGAATATCAGAGACGAGACATGATAACTAACATTGAATATGTTGATCTCGCTAGATACCAGAGTTTAGAAGTGAAGATCTTCGATTTATCTGAGTACACTCAACGATAAAATTGGGAATAAGTAGAGTAATCACGCTCAATACCAAAATTTTATATTGACCAAACAACTATTTACAAATAATCTTCAAAGGCATAGCCTAACAAAAGAGACTAAAAGACACTTAAAAATAAATACTATAAAATAAAGTTGTGCAAATGGAATATATCTAGTCGTGTCTCTTAGCCTTCGGTACATGAATCTATCTCTTGGCTTTTTGTGCATCAATCTTTCTCGTGCATGAATCTATCACTTGGACTCTCATACATGAACCTATCACGTTCCACGAATACCATCTCGTGCCCAGCATCAAAGAGTCCAAAAAGAAATGGACAAAAAAATATAAGAGGAAAATTTTTGGAAAGCAAGTGCAAGAAAAGAGAATATTGAGGTAGGAATATTTTGATAATTTTATATGACAATTTAACTTGTGTTAAGGTAAAAATTAGTTCCAAGGATTAATTAATTAATTCAATTTCTCAAAATTTAGGAAATAGTTTACTAAAGTTTGGATTTACTACTACATTATATCAAAATTTAGGGACTTATGAATATTTACCCAAGTTTATTGGTATACTTCAGTGTAAATTAGGTCATCCAAAATAACCCTGCCGGCATTCGCTTGCCCTCTTCCTTTGTTTTTAACGGCAGATTCAACTAAGGCAAGTTGACATTGAAACCTAGGTACCCCGATGAATGCCTTAGTCGACCCCGAGCTCCAAACATGTTATTTTTGCACTTCAATAATGCCCCCCACATGCCTTTAATTTGAATGGTCAAAGAGAATTGAAGGCATGTACCCATGGTATAAGGTTCGGCGAGGGTCAACTACCTCCAACATTAATCTTCTCATAGGTCATAGGTATGACCGATATCCTGACCTAACTAAGGGTCGATGGGTAAGGCCTTATTTGAGCACAGCAATCCCTCTTTCACATGATCCTTCACTTCAGCTCTGGCATCATCTAGCTTACTCTGGGAAAGAAAAGGTTACTGATTTTGACTAGCTCTTAGGGGTCTAGGCTGTCGTCCTAAAAAACTTACCCGGTCAGCTTGCTGGGTGACAAGGTGTAGACCTCCATCCGCCTTGTCATCACTTTTATGGCCTTATTCCTCATAGCTCTTAGTATGTTACCAACCGATTGTTGGACTAAAGGATAAAAAGTTACAAACTATGAAGTCAAGGCACCAAGGAGATGCTTGTCTTAGCGTACCTCTACAACTACATTAGGTTAGATCACCAAAGAATCCCTACAGGATCGCTTCTTCTTTAAGTTTTCAAACATGCATTTCAACAACTCAAGCCTTAAAGAAGTAAACAATGGCTCTATTGAGTAAAGATGACTCTTCGCAATAGTCATAGCTGAGAGCCAACTCCTTGAGAAAATTGTGATATTGGTTAGTGTTGTGTACCGCCTTGGCTCCTTATGTGCTCGTTTTCCATACTGGAGAGCAACTAGATCTTTGACCAATGGCCCCTCCCGGGTGTTGATTTCGACCATTGGCTTCTATTCGGTGATGTGGGCTTTCTCCCAACGACCCGACCCAGACTCATGAGGCTTAGCTAAAGCCACACATCAGTGGTTGGCATGACCGTATAATTGCTGCTGGAGATTTCTTAGCTTTTGCCTTTGCTTTTGAATATTTCGCTCCAACCTTCTCCTTTGAGTCTTTGTAAGCATTGGCCCGAGACCGGTGTCGACCTTGTAAATCTCATAGATTCCTTCTGGGGTTCACATGACTTTGACCATGAGACTTCGTGGGGCGATTACCTCTTAGGGGTTGTGCACTCTTCATATATCGTGAGCACTCCTCCTTAGGCACCAACACCTTGAATGGCCTACTCGCCTAGAGGGTACCTTACTCGGTTACCAATAGAGTAAGCACGTCTCTCCTAATCCAATCATACTCAGACCAACACTTGCCTTTGCCAGTTGACTTTGGCTATGTCTTTGTATCTACGCACGTGCTTCCACCATAACATCGCGTGACTTGATGTCAACCCTTAGTATCTAATGGTTTTAATGACCGAGCTTAAACTAGCTCGCTAGATTGTTGTCTCAATGCAACCTTGCCAGTCTGAGGAAGAGACGACTTAACCTTATCGTCTTCCATCTGGCTCATCATGCTTGCATCTTGCTCTTAAACCAAAATGACTTCGGTCGTGCTAGGCGCATCAGTAAAAATACTTTTACATTCTTCATGTCCCTTGACCGAGGCAGAGTGCCCACCAACACTCCAACAATAGGCTTGCCTTTTGATCACGTGCAGGTCTCGCCCCTCAGCTAGGGCAATTCCAGCCATTAAAGAAGCATCAGTAGCAACACTATTGTGATCTTCGTGCCATACGATCTTCGGGTAGGGCTTAAGGGACATTGCCCACTTTGGTATCCCAACGTTGATCCCAAGGCCTTTAAGTTTCACGGCTATCCATTCTCGCTTCTACAACAGAGTGTCTAAGTTTTTTATGGCTGTATGATAGTCGACCTTTAGTTGATACGCTTCTCCTCCCATTTGGGTGATATTCATACAACTCAGATAGTGATGTTGCCCCCGGGTCTTGATTATAGAGGTTGGACAAGATTGCTCGTGTGAGGGAGGCTCACCGCTTGTGGCACAAACTGGGACTCGATCATCCATAGTGTTCCACTCGATAAAAGTCCTAGGAAGCTCTTAACTGGTGAAGGTCCAGGGATCTCCTTACCCGGCAGGGACCCTCAGACACCCCTTGTCAGGTCATCTACTATTTTAATGTTGCGTGCTTCAAACTCAGCACAGATCATTATGGACTTGGCTTCATACCATGCTATTTTGGCTTTAGACTCCTTAATTAGTTTGACAACCAACTCTTGAAAGGTGGTCAAGACTAGACGCGAATAAGGGTGCAAGATCACTCCTTCTCAGATGCCCTCCTAGGTCCCACCAGGCTTACCAAAATAATGTTGCAAAGCAAAACTTTCGAGAATGCTAAAGAACATTCTTAAGATGGTCCGAGGTGATCGTCCCAAAGGCGATCCCAACGTGCCACAAAAAAGGAAAAAGTTAAGGAAAAACGAGTTGAGGGAAGAGGATTTTATGAAGAGTAAAAGAAAAAAGAGAGAGTAGGAAAATTAGTAAAGATTATAGGGGTTTGTTTGTGTGATTATGTGGTGTCCTTACCTAACCCCGGCCTATGTTTATATACAAAAAGTCTTCGAACCCCAACCTTATACCTAAGGCTGTATTTTAGTCAGATATGGTGACTCAAATTCTATCCTTTTTACCTCTATCCTTATCTGACTCGGACTACCGCGGTCTCCTGAAGTCCACCCACCTTCGACATTTTCATATCTTCTAGAATCCGAGTCCATATGTAACTTTAATAAACCAAGCACATCCGATCCCTTTGAGCTTATCCCATCTCTTATAGAGTCCATATTCGCTTCCCATTCTTGAGAGTCCACGTGCAACATGGTGTCCTTGACCTCATCCAACTCTCTTTTAGTCCGTCTCAGTACAGTCTCTTCAAGTCTTATTTACACCGAGTCCCGTATCAATATGAAATCTCTATCCCATCCGATTGACCATCTTTCTTAGACAACAATGAAAGATAGCCAACACCTGGAGTCGAAATGGCCGACGACCAGCCTGTAAGCAATTTGGTCAACGATTGAGCCTACGTTCCATCGGGCGACGATTGGCCTACACTCAATCCGGGCGACGATCAGCCCTATGCTAAAATGGGCGACGATCGACCCCCCCTCATTTGGACAATAATCTAAGCCCCATAATTTGGCCAATGATTCAAAGCAGGTCTGAGTTGGCAAAGATCAGAGGAAGGTCAAAGTTGGCGACTATCCGGGGTGAGTGGAAGTGGGAGACAATCTACCTAGGGTCAAATTCAAACAAATTTTTGACACCCTTACACGCCGAATTAAAAAAAAGTCATATAAAGTTGTAGATTTATGTCCCAAATTTCCACACAAACTTGAATGAACTTAATCCGAGGTCTAAGTCACAAAATACAATCATTTTAACATCAGAGGATGCTCGGCCTAGGGTTGAGTTGGGCGATGATTGGCCTAGGGTTGACTTCAAATAGATTTTGGACCTTCGTGTACTCCGAATTAGCAAACATTATCAACAAAAAAGTTGTAGAAATATCTCTTGGCTTCCCATAGCAATAAGATTCACCTTAATCTGAGGTATAAATCAAACTATATTGGTGATTTACCAATATCCTAAGGTCCCCAATGAGGAAACTATTACTGAGAATTGAAGCCTTATTTTAACCCTCTCCGAGGCAGAATTAGGTAATGCCTTAGAAATATAAAATGGAGATCTACACTCTTGTCTCAATAGAAGAAGGAATCACTTCATTCTAATGTTTGAGTACCAAACTATGGTCGATTTACTAATGATGGGTGCAAAAAATAATTTTACTATCCCCGTCTTTGGTTTTATAAACTCTCGGGTCCTTGTTGCCAGAATATGCCATTTTTTATAGTGAACCCCCACTTGAAAAGACTAAAATGCCCCCCTTTATTAAAAAATAAAAAAATTTATCTTTCCTTCTTCCTCCAACTTCTCCCTCCCACCTCATCTTTTTCCTCCCATTGTCAACCAAAATTCAAAGCTCCGACCTTTCCTTATATGATGAGTACCCGACCCCGACTAAAATTCTATTGAATTGCTTAAAACATCAGATCAAAGCTTGATCAAGTTCACAACCTAACCACATCACAGGGATTTATCCTTCGTCACTCCCAGTTCTCCTCCACAAATTGGACCCTTCCAACTCCGTAACTGCGTTTCCTTGACTGATTCCATTGTTTTCCTCCACCTCGGCAACCGCCTTAAATCCCAAAAACAATACTATGAAACCGTGTCGACGATTGATATGTCCGATTTAAAGCCTTGTCGACGGCATTTTCTAGGACAGAAGAAGATGGTCAATAACCCATTTTTTCGATTTTCGATTTTCGATTTTTGAATAAGTGGAAAAGTAATTCTTTTCTGCAATGTCCTCCGCCTCCGTCATACCTCTTTTGGTTCCGCGGCCGAGCTCCTTCTGGGTGTTCTTCTCCCGCGGCAAAGGGTTCGAGCTGAACTTCTCCTTTCGCCGAGAGCCTCCACGAAACCAAAGAGAAAACTTCTTTCAAGAAACCCAGGACGACGGCGAGCTAAACTTCGCCATCCCTGCTCGGAGCGGCAGACACAGTGGTCTCTATTGGTGTTTAACTAATTTTGTCGGGTGAAGAAATTAATTTACCCATTGTTGTCTGATTCCGAACCAGTTGTTTTCTGATTTCGGAGCTTAAAAGTAAACCCCAATTTAGAATTAGGGTTCATCCCAATTTTTTAGGTAATTTACCCAGTTGTATTGAATTGTCGATTGTTTCAATTGGATTTCGAGATTTAAGTTTTCATATCTAATTGTCACTAAAAATGTTTGAATTTGGGATTGGATTTTTGGTTGGAAATGGGTGGAAGAAGATGAAGTGGGAAAAAAAGAAAATTTTTTATTTTTTAAGTAGAAGTGGTATTTTTATCTTTTCAAGTGGGGGTTCGCCGGCAAAAATGGCATATTCCGACGAAAAAATGACATATTCTGGCGAGAGGGACCTGAGAGTTTCTAAAACTAAAAACGGAAGACGGTAAAATCATTTTTTGAAACCAAAAAACCCTAGGGAAAGGATGACCAAAAACCAGAGACAAGGGGTAATTTATCCTAAGTTTTTTTCTTAGTAATTCTTTTAAGCTATTAAGATCTTGGTTCATGGTTGATTTGTATCATCTTGGCTTGTTACTTATTTTTCATTTTCACTATAAAATTATAATAATTTTTGAAAATATAGAGATTTAATTAATTAATGGATATGTTTGGCCGAACCTGCTAAATGGATTGGTCGGACATATCAGAATGTGATATTTACATGTAAAAAAATTGTGTTGAATCCCCCCATCTTTTTTTTAAAGGTAAAATAATTTTCACTGACAAAACCATATTAAAAGAAAGAGCGACTAACATTAATACCAACACTAACATAATTCAAATTACACGTAAAAGGGCAATTCAGAGGCCTAAAAACACACCCAGCTGCGTCCTGAAATAAAATTGACTGAACCCGCTCATTTCGGACACCAGCCCAGTATTAAAAAGCTTAGTATCAAGGAGGGAAATCAAATTACCATGATGGTTTATAATCCAGTCCCTTGGAATTTTACCGATTCCAGCCCTTCCAAAGTGGCAATCTACAACTACCAAAAAACATTTAACTCAAAATGTATCTCTGAACTCCATGACTAATATTTCTATTTGCAATTCAATGACTGGATAGAGATCTAAGAAAAATAGATGATGACGTTGTTCTATCTTAACAAAAAATTTGAGTCTTTGGCACAACCATGTTAGATACTTATTAGAAAAACAATTTATCTTTCAAAAGTCCCACACAACTCGAACACAGATTAGCCGTGTTGGGAGTTGTGGCGAGAATCATGGGAAGACTGGCGACCGCCAGAGGTGTGGCGATCACCAGTGGGCAGAAAGAGAGAGTTCCAGCTTCGGGAAACTGGCGCCTTCTAGTGAAATGGCGACCACCAGTCGTCGCAGCCAAAGACTTCTTGTTTAGCTCGGACTCTTTTTTTAGACTCCTAGATGACGGAATAATTTTAGGATGAATGACTCTCGAAGAAGTTTCTCAGGATGAATGTGAGTGAAGGAAAAATATGTTGTAAAAAATTGGAGATAGTCGATTTGATCAACGAAATGTTAAAAAAATGTCCTGGTTCTAGAAGCGAGAATCCAAACTAACCTAATGACAAATGCCTCCACATCAAAAGTAGAAGACCCTGAAGATCAATCTGCACCAGGAGGAAGACTAACTAGTTATGGTGAAACTAGACACTCCAGATGAGGAAGGCTAACTAGTTATAACAATTTATTTTACTTCTCATTGCTTCCCATGCCATTCCAATCTTCCATAAACCCCCTATCGAGCCACGCAGCAGGCTGGATTCTTCTTTTTTTAAGAATCAGGCTGGATTTGTATATGATCTGTTGGACGTAGATTATTTTCTCTCTTTTCTGACGATAGATCCGATTCATTATCTTTATCTTCATCGAATATAAAAATCTTGTCATGACTTATGTTCCAAAATATAGGAGAGGATCAGGAAAATATGCAAATCCGTATTATTTAAAAGTTCTTTCTTAAAAAAGAATTGAACTGTCACTTAACTTAAAAATATAGGATTACTAGATATCTGATGGCAACGGTAACCGTGAACAACTTTCACTCATCTGAACCTTATATCAATAATATTCTTTTTCATTTTAGGTACCCATCAAACAATTTGACATGTGCAGTTGCATCACATCTTACCTCTCTTCAACACTCACTAAAAATTGGTATTTTTTGGTTTAGGGAAATTATCAAGCAATTTTAATACAGTAGGTTTTAGGTAGTAAGTACTACCCTGCTAATTAATCTGATTACTGAAGAACCATGGTAGGTCATATCTTATGATTTTGATGAGATTTTTTTTTTCTAATTTTGTTTTCTATATTCCTGCCACGACCCAGGCATGCCAATCAATCAGAGGTGAAGTTACTTTTTTTTTTGAAAAGTAGAGGTGAAGTTACTTCAAATAACCTATAGTAGAATTCGAAATCTAAAATACGCACAAACAAACATCTTTTATTTCAATAAATAAAATATAAGCAAAACTGTTCCTTATTCTAAATAATAAAATCATGATGGTTACATAAATTTATGCTCCTGTCCACTCGTGACATCACATCTTACACCCGATACCGAGAGACACTTGAAGAATCTGACACAACTAGCGAATTTGGTGAGTTGCGCAACTTAATAAGGCGTGTCTATTTTCTGATTCATGCACAAACGATCGAATGATACATTACATATGCCAAACATACTTTACAATTACAAATTCAACAAGTCATAACAAGACAAGTAATAGACACCGTGGAGTTTTCACTTAGTATGGTGGGATCCGGCGGGACACATACATGTAATAGGAGAAAAAAGATATACCCTCTCTACGGACAAGGAAAAGTCATTAAACTATTGGGTACTCAACACCAAAGTAATAGGAGAAAAAAGGCGAAAAAGCAATTCTTGGGCGATCGCCCCTTTAAGCTCCTTGGGTGCCGTCTGTGCCCCAGCTCGCCTGCCCAGCCATGGCGCGGCCTCCCCCGGACTCGGGCTCCCCTCCCGTGGTCTCGGCGAAGTCCTCGCTAGCTGGGTCCTCCTCAATCGCTCCCGATGCTTTTTTCTCTCACAACGCACTCTCGTCGTAGCTTCCTCCACTTCACGCCTCCGGTGTCCCGACAGCCACAGAGGGTCTCCCGACATTACTACCCAGGCTCCCCCGAGGCTGGGATGCTGCCCCTTTCGCTCCCCCGTCGTTGCTCCTGTGGGCAGTACACAACCATTATTTTGGGTCGCGCGCTTTTTCCTCTCCAGAGGAGATCTGGAATGCCTACTGCTCTTCGCTGCGGGCCCCGACTCTCCCTTCCGTCTCTCAAATGATGCCGATGGCATTTTCCATGGGAGGGTCTTCTTTCTCTCACGACCCGCGGCTAGCAAATGGGGGCTTCTTCCACCCCTCGATCTTCTTTGTCTATGGTGGTTCTACCCTACCGCTGTTTGTGATGCCAACTTTCCCTCCATCGGAACAGTGGATCTCCTCAGGTTCAAGAACCCTAGCTATGGGGGGTGTCCACTGCCTGCTTGCTCAGGGGGTCATCCTCGCCGCTACCCATACGAACTATGGGTGCTGGGTGTGACCCCATTGACAGGGAAGCTCTGTTCGCATCTTTGACTCAGAGCTCTAACTCGTTATTGAATAACACTCCCTTGCTTTTCGGTGTTTCCCAGCAACATACTCTAGGTCTGTCTCATCCGATGATGATGAACTCAATGGTGGCCGAGTTGCTAATAGCAGCTCAAGTTGTTGGGTCGACGGTGTCGACGATTAGCCCTATATCGGGCCTACTTGTGCAGGGGTCACCTCCATCTGTCTCTGTTGTTTCCACGGAGGGGGTTGACCCCGTTAGCAGGGAAGCTATGCTCTCTATTATTGACTCGCAAAAAACTTACCCTCCTATATGATTTTTCAGGCCTCCATCTCTATTTCTCAAGAAATTACTGCGAATGCTACTACTCTGGCCCACCAGAATTATGTCCCATGTGTTGCTAATGGTGCTCGGATGGGGAGAAGGAACCCAATGGCAAAGTCACTCAGAACTTAACCACAGCTGCCAGGGGTTCGAGGCATGGTGAGGACTCTTGTATCATTTGTATATGTATACCTTTGACGAGCCCATTTGAGTATATATATTTATATATATGAAAATCATTTCTTGGGTGAGATTTTGATGAAGTGACTGATCACCACTTTGTCCAAATCATCTATACACCCTTATATATTTGATTTCTTCTTATGTATACTGGGCCATTGGTTTGAGTCTCACCAAATGTTTGAGTTATGTCTTTGTGAACTCTTCTAGTTAGTTTCTTTGTGCATTGGAAATCTATTTTTTAGTTTAAATATGTTTGAAAAGAGAAAGTTATGAACAATGTTATGTGGAAGGAGAATATATGAGAAATTAAGCCATAAGTATGCTTTAAAAATATATATATTGGAAAAGTGATGTGAGATTAATTATGAATAGAAATTATGAGATTACGTTATATGGAATTCAATTGATACTAAATTATTGCTTTTACAACTTTGGATACTTTGAGGAATTTAAGATTGAGTATGAATCTTGGTTTGGATTATGGTTATGGATTTGAAAAGAGAACTTTTGATAAGATAATTTGCGTAATGGTTATGGACTATGTACTCCAACAACATAAAGCATAAATGGTCAATAGTCTTGATCAAACTACAAGTTACCTATTAGTTCGGGAAAAAGATTTAGGAAGCTAAAAGAAATCCATATGGAATTGAGTAAAGCTTCTCTTTTTAATCAGATTATGATCTGATGCATATAATCTAAGTCTTGAAGAATGAGAGATAGAGTTATGACATAAAACTTTGATAATCTACAAATCAGGTAGCTTATAGCATAATAAGTATAATATTGATATGATAATGTGCATGCATGCTTTGTGAGAGAGCGGGAAATAAATGTTATTTGTACAAGAGAAATTTGAGATAAATCATCCATTAGACAATGACTCAGAGAGAGAAATGAACAAAAAGATTTGACTAACGAAAATTTGATTTAAGTTAGCTCGAAGAAGGAAAAATAAGTATGGCAAAGTAAATTTGGGGTAAAAATATTAATTTCGTAATGAATTTGTGTGAAATTTAATGAGATTATTTGGTTAATGAAATATGAAATGAGGAAAGTCCAGTGCCTAAAAGGAAGTATGTTAAAGTGATTTATTTGAGAAGTGCAGAATAAAGAAATATGAGAATATGAGTACATATGGTATGTAGATTTTGGAACCTGTCGAATTGTGCAAAATTTTGATATGTGAAGTAACAAGATATATGTACAAAATTTTGATATGTCAAGTAACAAGATATATGTGACTTAATAGTCATAAAAGTTGTAATAGTATTAGAGAAAATTACAATGAAATTTGGGTTCAAACTTCAGAACAGACTAGAGAGAAGAAAACTAGTATGTTCTTTGATGGAGTACCTCTATCAAGTAAATCCTTCAGTGTAAAAAATGTCACTAAAATACCAAGATAACTATGTTGAAAACTAGAGAATCAATGATAAATCTTTGGCACAACCATTGATGAATCATCTAGGTATGCTATTGCCTTTTTAAGATTTAAGGCTATGACATATGATATTTGAAGATACAAAAGATATTTTCTAAGATTCGAGAGCTTTGGTATGAGGTTTTGTACAACTTATAATTGTAAACGCAATAACTCAGAATGTAGATTATGGAAATCTACAAAGCAAAAAGATTTGAGTTAGGAAAGAAAATTCTTGTGAAGTTTTGGTAGATGAACTAATTAATAATTGGAAGCAAAATTGAGTAGTATGATATTTTTGTAATGAGAAAAGTGTTAATATTTGTACCACTATGAAGTATGATTTTATTCAAGGAGAAAAAAAAATCTAAGAAAACTTAATGAACCAAGATTCTTGTAGAAGATGACAATAAAATGACATAAGGTCGGCCTACTAATGGAAGAGTTTTGTTGGTAAAGTAAGACACCATTGGGATATTATAAATTTTCAGATGGAGAATTTGAGAAATTAAGGATGTGAAAGGTTATGGTAACATGAGGAATTAAAAGTATTCATTTATTGTTAAGCCAGAAATTATCAAGAAGATCTATCCATATATTTTGGTAATAGTTAAAGATTTCTTTGTCAATAATGTGATAGATACATTTGACATAAGAAAGTACTTAAGTTTTATGTTGGGTCACAATGAAGAAACTTTGATGATTATTTGATTAAATGTATGTAAGATTTTGGCATATTTGACCGATTGATTGAATGTTGGTAAAACTACCAAGTATGGTCTAATGTCATGAATAAGAGTTGGGTAGAATTATCAAATGCATAAGTCAAAAATAGAATTAAGGGAAACTTATTATAAGAACTATAAGTATAACATAAGATTTGCGATATATAGAGATAAGAAAGATAAGAATATTACACATAAGTTAGTTTGAGTGTAAGAAAAATGATGGAAAGAGATAAAAGAAGTGATGACTAACTTATTGATAATGTCATAAAGTATTAAATCTGGAATTGCGCAGAAGTTAAAATTTATATGCAATGGAACTGATACCAATAAGCTAAAAACTTTTTGAGGTTATGATTTGAAAGAATTTGGTGGGATGATTAATGTTTATGAAGTAACCAGTATGGTTGAGACATAAGATTAATGTATCCTTTATGACCGAGTAAGTAGTAGAATTAAAAGAACGATCCATGTGATAAATAAGTTGGTGAGAAGTAAGTTATACTCTTGGATTTCAGTGGTTATAGTTCATGCACAACAATTGGACTATTTGAGACATTCAATTAGGTTGACCATGGACCAATGTTAGTTTAACCTTATGAATTTCAAGTAGTGCAAATATGTCGAGAGATTTGCGATGCACAAAGATAATAAAATTGAGGGGTGTATTATGAATAGGGAAACTTAAGGAAAGATAAGGTAATAGAATGAAATACAGTTTAATATGAGATAACACAAGTTTTTCAAGGTACTACCAGAGAAATGAAAAATGAGTTTAAAAGATCTAAAAGTATGGCACGTGGTTGGAAGTTGTCTAGTGTATCATGTATTTTTTGTGAATTATAGTTAATATGAGAAAATATGAAGATCAAATTAGACCATCAATTAAAGTAAGAAGAAAGAGTCATTTAATAAGTTAATTGGTGTTAGAAAGTTCTTTGAAATTCAAGTTGTTGTGCCATAATTATGAAATGGTAATTGGACATTATTTTTCTGAAAAGGGGTATAAGTCAATTTGTAATAATTTGGGAGATGAATGTAAACTAAGGTAAGGATTTTTAAAAAACTTAAAGTGAATTGAGTTTTATTTGGTTTGAAAATAAAAGAACATAAAGTTTAATGTGAAAACCTCAAAGTCTTCACATGTTAAAGGAACAATGAGTTTGGAAGAAGGTATAGACTCAATCTTAGACACATTGACCCGTTTGAGAATTTGGAGCCAATTGAGCTAGTGGCATGTTGGTTAGTTTTGCGACAACATTGGTGACATTGTCATTGAGCCAACCACAATTTTAGAGCCCCAAGTAGTTGAATAAAGTTAAAGTTGACATATCATAAATTTTAAATAATTATTGGATCAGAAAGTTTGAGTGTTTTGGAATAGAAAGTTCCTAATTTACAAAGTATAGTATGAGAATAATACTAAACTACAAAGAACTATGATGTGATATTAATTAATTATTCATCTATTTAGATGATCAATAAGAAAACTTTGTCTAAGTAAATTCGGGGACCGAATTTTTATAAGGAGGAAAGAATGTAATACTCACCTACGTGGGTTAAACTTAAATAGCTATAAATCAATTACGTTAAGTCATTGATGTGTGTCTAAAACACGCATTAAACGTATAGGATTTCGAGTTATTTTCATATGTTTGTCTTTAGTTTAGTATCGTTTTAGTAAATATTTGAGATTTGGATGACTAATGGGTTCTTTGTGCTAAATTGTAGGAAAAGGAGGCAAATTTAGAAAGAATTATACTTGGAGAAGAAGTCTGGCAGGGACAGCTGACTTGGAAAGGCATTTCGGTCAACTTTGGAGCCGAATCAGAGGAGGCGTATTTGACAGACAATTGAATATCTTTCTTTCCGCTTTCCGTGCATATAAAGAATACCTAAATCGGAGATCGGAAAAGGAAGTTACAACCAAAACACTGAAGGCTGGTCTGGCAGATTATTATGAGCGAATTTTAAGGGCCAGTTTTGGAAATTCGGTCTTCTGATCCCTTAGGACACTGGGGACGACCCATTAGGTTTTTACACTTAGGAGGGCTTATATATAACCCTCTAGACTTATTTTAAGAGAACTTTTCATTCTGGAGAACCCCTATTTTTATTTTGTCTTTGCCAAGACCATGAGGAGCTAAACCTCTAGGTTTATTCGAGGGAGGAGACCCAGGTTTTGGTTGTGAGGATCTTGGTTTTATTAATCTATCGCAGTAGTATTTACTTATTTCCTTGTGCTTATTTTTGTTCTTGAATGATTTGCGGTTGTGAGTTTATTCTAGAACTGATATGCCATTGATTCTTGATTAGTGGTTGCAGTTAGGAATTAAACCTAGGAGCAAAGTTAATTCAGCGAGGAACAGTCGTTACCAAACTAATTAACTAGGGATAAGTAAGGCTAGATTGTAGATACCAAGGTTGAGTATAATCGCTAGGAGTAGGAACGTCCAGTTCTTAAAGCTATTGTCTTATAGTTGCCATTGTGCCTATTAGGTGGTAAACAATTAGTTAGGCGGTTGTTTGGCTAATTGATTGATGATGTTTATGGTATCTTTTGTGATCCAGTGATCAACCAACCTGTCGTGGTACTCCGATCTCGAATCTGCCGCTTTTCTCTCATTGATTTTTACTTATACTTCTCTCTTCTGTGTTTTGTTGATTTCGTTTGATCTACAAATCTCACAAAATCCTCCCTTTTACTTTCGTTTAAATAGTTAGATTAATTGAGTATTCGTCCCTCCTTGGATCTGACTCGGTACTTCCCTTGCTTGCTACAAATTACTGAGCCGCGAAATATCGGTTTATTTTGAAGGGCCTCGACACGCTCGTCAAAATTTGGCGTCGTGCCACCCGAATTCTCTCAAGTGTTATATCAGTCTTATACACTAGTGGTCGCTTAATCCAATTATGAGATTTTTGAAAAGCATAAACTACTTCTCAATATGGGCTTTATCCTATCCTTGCTAATTTCATCTTTGCATGAGCTTTCCTAAGGATATTAAGTTGCTAAGGGGTCAAAAATTCAAGGTTGCAAGTTCAAGCAGATGGTCGACTCAACACACAAAACACGCTAACCATCCCCACACTTAGGGAACAACATGTCCTCATCGTGTAGGTTGACTCTAAACATGACATACTAGTGACTCCCTACATACCCACACTTAGAAAAATAACATGTCCTCATGGTGTAGATTGACTAAAATAATAATAATAATAATAATACAAGACATAACAAGCCACGAGAAAATAAAACACAATAAATAAATGAAACAAAACAAATGAGTTTAGGGTTCAAGGGCTCCCTCGGGTGGTGTGTCACATATTGTAGAAGGCGGTAGCTCGCATTCAGACTTGGCGAGAAGGAGAAAAAAAATGGAGCATGTGATGGTGAGTCTTCTCCCCTCTTCCGTTTACTACGACTTGCATTTGTGGTATTTTTCTTCTTTTGGAGGCATCATGAAATTCGAAAGAAGAAAGAAAAATCGGACAATGAACTTGGGAGAATGAGAATCAGCTTGATGTTCCTGTAAAAAGATTAATTAAATGAAGCATAACAGGAGTTTAAATATATAGCAATGGGCGAAGAGAATGATGGAGAGGAAGAGTCAAAATTCGCTTTCAATCTGGAGTCGTCCAATTAGGACTATAATTCTCGAACATGGAAAACTCTCTTGGCTTGGGCTTGGAGTCAGCAGCTCGGCTTCCGCTTGGTATAGAAGGAGTCAACAGTATCTACCCGTGGCTGATTTGGAATGGCTAAAGAGGTTCCAGATCACTGCATCAACGTTTGGGTAGCGTACACAACAGTGTTTGCTGGTTGACGTGGTTTATCGGTGCGAGAAGGCTTTATCGGGCCGAGTAGAGGCAAAATTCTCTAAGATCTCTGTTCACTTCGTTGCGAACAGATTTTTGTCGCTGCGAGGAGAGAGCAAAATTCCTGTCCACTTCGTCACTTGGTGCTTTGCTCGCTGCGACATTGCTTTTTTTACACCTCATTCTACACCTACTTTTTTTTCCATCTTTCGTTCTTATTTTCCTGCAACATTCAAAGAACTTGATTAGAACCAAGTGAGGAAAATTATTCGGAAAAAAAGAAAAAGCCTAATAAACTAATGAAATGCTAAGAGAGGTTAATTCCAATCATCTGCATCATTCTGAAATAAAAATAAAATCCTAATGAACTAATGAAAACTTAAGAAGAAAAAAAATAAATACATAAATTGGGTTGCCTCCCAATAAACGCTTGTTTAACGTCAATAGCTTGACGATATTTCAGAATTACTCCATGGCATAGATTGGTAGCGCGAGGTGTACAGACTCATCCGGAGTTCCTACAAAATTCTCAACAAAAGATTTTAAACGATGTCCATTAACTGCAAGAATTTTGTTTGTGTGCAAATCTTGAATTTCAATAACTCCATTACTGAATACTTGAAGCACAATGTACGGACCAGTCCAACGAGATCGAAGCTTACCAGGCATAAGCTTCAATCGTGAATTAAAGAGCAGTACCTTTTGGCCCACAGTAAAATTTTTACGAAGGAGCAATTTATCATGTTCAATTTTGGTACGCTCCTTGTACATCGTCGCGTTCTCATATGCTTCTAGACGGATCTCCTCCAATTCTTGCAACTGTAATTTTCGTTCTTCGCCGGCCATTTGAAAATCCATGTTGCATAGCTTGACTGCCCAGTACGCTTTGTGCTCGATCTCTACAGGTAAGTGGCATAATTTTTCAAATACTAAGCGGTAAGGAGACATACCTATGGGAGTCTTATATGCTGTGCGATATGCCCAAAGAACATCGTCCAAACGTAAGCTCCAATCCTTTCGCGAGGGGTTCACTGTTTTCTCCAATATTTGTTTCACCTCTTGATTGGATACCTCTGCTTGTCCATTGGTTTGTGGGTGATACGTGGTAGGAACACGATGATGCACGCCGTATTTCTTCATTAATGCCGCTATGGTGCGGTTGCAGAGATGAGTACCTTGGTCGCTGATGACCACACGTGGAATGCCAAACCTACTAAAGATGTTAGATTTTAAAAATCCCGCAACAACTTTAGAATCATTAGTTCGGGTGGCCTTTGCTTCCACCCACTTCGAGACATAGTCAACTGCAAGTAGGATATAGATGTTGCCTAAAGAGCTGGGAAAAGGTCCCATAAAATCTATTCCCCACACATCAAATATCTCGCAGAAAAGTATAGGAACTTGAGGCATCTCATTTCTACGAGATATATTCCCTACTCGCTGACAGCGGTCACAACTCTTGCAAAATTCATAGGCATCCTGGAATAATGTAGGCCAATAGAATCTATTATCTAGCACTTTTCTAGCAGTTCTCCTAGGACCAAAGTGACCTCCACATGCATATGTATGACAATAAGTCAAGATGGACTCACATTCATGTAAGGTTACGCAACGACGGATGACTTGATCACTACCAATTTTCCACAGAAAAGGTTCATCCCAAATAAAGTATTTTGCATCACTACGAAGTTTATGCCTTTTTGCTTTCGTTAAACCAGGAGGAGTCTTACCAGTTACAATAAAATTCATAAGG
Organism: Hypericum androsaemum; assembly: GCA_963995505.1. Classification (NCBI taxonomy): domain Eukaryota; kingdom Viridiplantae; phylum Streptophyta; class Magnoliopsida; order Malpighiales; family Hypericaceae; genus Hypericum; species Hypericum androsaemum. The sequence continues at coordinate 8,846,696 of OZ023189.1, forward strand.
TCTGCATACCATGGTTCTTCGGTTTGGACATCGAATAGTTGTTCGTCGGAAAAATCATCTGAGATGGGTAGTAGTTCCTCAGCACGTTCCAGGCGGCTCAGGTTGTCCGCTACTACATTTTCGGATCCCTTCTTGTCTCGAATCTCCAAATGAAATTCCTGCAATAAAAGAATCTATCGAATTAAGCGTTGTTTAGACTCTTTCTTTGCCAATAAATATTTGAGTGCAGCATGATCAGAATAAACAATGACTTTCGTTCCTAAAAGGTAAGAACGAAATTTATCTAAGGCAAAAACAATGGCAAGTAATTCTCTCTCCGTGGTAGAGTAATTTCGTTGGGCTCCATCCAAAGTCTTCGAGGCATAGTAGATGACATGACTGCTCTTCTCAACTCATTGTCCAAGTACAGCTCCTACGGCATAGTCACTCGCATCGGTCATGATCTCAAACGAAAGATTCCAATTAGGTGGTTGCAGAATTGGGGCTGTGGTTAGCAACGACTTTAGTTTATCAAAAGCGTCACTGCACTCCTTACTGAAAATGAATTTTTGACCCCTTAGCAACTTAATATCCTTAGGAAAGCTCATGCGAAGATGAAATTAGCAAGGATAGGATAAAGCCCATATTGAGAAGTAGTTTTTGCTTTTCAAAAATCTCATAATTGGATTAAGCGACCACTAGTGTATAAGACTGATATAACACTTGAGAGAATTCGAGTGGCACGGCTGTAGTAACCAACTCCCGCCTGTATCATATATATGTTTTAGCTGACTTACGTGAAGACTAACCGAGTGGCGTATAACAAAACTTGCTGCCCTTTTAAGTTGTGAAAAAAAAATGTTTGAAAGGAATGGAAAAGGAAGGAAGAAAAATTGAAATGCGGAATGTGGAATTTGAAGGTGGAATGTGAATGAATGCTGGCGGAAGGGCAGTAGTCAGGTAAATAATTGGAGTTGATATTGCCTTCGGCCTGAGTAGGATGGAGCTTGAAGATCGTTATAGGTGTACAATCGGAGCAATAAAAAGTTGTAACCCAGCCTATTGACATCTAAGAGTGAAGTCCCAAGTGCCATGCAAGTTGAGTGCTAACCATGCTAACTTAAAATATTTTGGGATGAGGCCAAGCTAAACAGCACTATAAGTGCCTTAATATCAAGTCATGCCTGGTGCTTATTGATGTTGAGTCCCTAGTGGTCTTCATCGCTTTTTGAATGATTAAAATTATGGGAAACTACTTTAATTTGTGGGCTAGACTTGAATTTTGAAATTGACTTGGCATGAGAATTCCTAGGGATAGTTTGTTGTTGATGGTTTATTAATTCAGTGTGGTTAAAATACAAGTGCTCATGTTGACAATATCTATTTGCATGTCTATATGTTGAGTGATTTGCTTGTTGTCTTAAGAGTTGAGTCCTTAGTGTTTTGTGTCTAAGTTTTAGTTTATAGTCTTGCTTGGAGGCAAGCAAAGTTTAAGTGTGGGGATGTTTGATGTGTGCCTAAAACATGAATTAAACGTATAGGATTTCAAGTTATTTTCGTATGTTTGTCTTTAGTTTAGTATCGTTTTAGTAAATATTTGAGATTTGGATGACTAATGGGTTCTTTGTGCTAAATTGTAGGAAAAGGAGGCAAATTTGGAAAGAATTATACTTGGAGAAGAAGTCTGGCAGGGACAGCTGATTTGGAAGGGCATTTCGGTCAACTTTGGAGCCGAATCAGAAGAGGCGTATTTGACAGACAATTGAAGATCTTTCTTTCCTCTTTCCGTGCATATAAAGAACGCCTAAATCGGAGATCGGAAATGGAAGTTACAACCAAAATACTGAAGGCTGGTCTGGCAGATTATGATCAGCGAATTTTAAGGGCCAGTTTTGGAAATTCGGTCTTCTGATCCCTTAGGACACTAGGGACGACCCATTAGGTTTTTACACTTAGGAGGGCTTATATATAACCCTCTGGACTTATTTTAAGAGAACGTTTCATTCTGGAGAACCCCTATTTTTATTTTGTCTTTGCCAAGACCATGAGGAGCTAAACCTCTAGGTTGATTCGAGGGAGGAGACCCAGGTTTTGGTTGTGAGGATCTTGGTTTTATTAATCTATCGCAGTAGTAATTACTTATTTCCTTGTGCTTATTTTTGTTCTTGAATGATTTGCGGTTGTAAGTTTATTCTAGAACTGATATGCCATTGATTCTTGATTAGCGGTTGCAGTTAGGAATTGAACCTAGGAGCAAAGTTAATACAGCGAGGAACGGTCATTACCAAACTAATTAACTAGGGATAAGTAAGGCTAGTTTGTAGATACCAAGGTTTTGAGTATAATCACTAGGAGTAGGAACGTCCAGTTCTTAAAGCTATTGTCTTATAGTTGCCATTGTGCCTATTAGATGGTAAACATTTAGTTAGGCGGTTGTTTGGCTAATTGATTGATGATGTTTGTGGTCTCTTTGCGGTTGCAGGAGATTTAGACCTACTTGCTAAATGTGTTGGATTATCTTTTGTGATCGAGTGATCAACCAACCTGTCGTGGTACTCCAATCTCGAATCTGCCGCTTTTCTCTCATTGATTTTTACTTATACTTCTCTCTTCTGTGTTTTGTTGATTTCGTTTGATCTACAAATCTCACAAAATCTTCCCTTTTACTTTCGTTTAAATAGTTAGATTAATTGAGTATTCATCCCTCCATGGATCTGACTCGGTACTTCCCTTGCTTGCTACAAATTACTGAGCCGCGAAATATCGGTTTAGTTTGAAGGGCCTCGACACGCTCGTCAGTCATTCGATAAAATAAGAATGAAGTATACTAGTACACATTCTTAGATGAAAATTATGACTAAAATTAATTTAAATATGAATGGTGGAAAGAATACGTTGGCATCTTATGAAAATAACTTAAACTATATTAAATTAAGAGTTTGAGCTGTTGAGTTTTTCATCATGTGCACTAGTAGTAGTGTGAAAAGAGAAGAAGAGAAAAATCAGAAATAAAGGAGAGAAAGAAGAGAGTAAAACGTGGCAGTGGTAAAAAAAATAAAAGAGACGTGGGTGAGATAGCAAAATGACAACAAGGCAGCAACTTGAATGGATAAATAAATTGAAAGAAGAGGAGGTGGAGAGGTTAGAAATTTGTTAGCGCATATGTATGTATAAGTTGCTCATTTCTTTTAGTTCCACATAAATAATTAAAAATAATTAGAGGGCAACTGAAATTGGATGACTTCATAAAGCAATGATAAGAACAAAAAAAAAAGAGGTGAAACGTGGACGTAAAAGAAAGTGACACTTAGTAAAGAAAAGATAGAGACAAGATTAGAAGCGGTGGAAATTTGCAAATGCAATATAAATTACTTAGCTCCATCTTCTCACCAAAGTATGGACCAAGTACATAAACTGAATGGAAAGAGAAAGAAGATTGAAGTAAAAATTAAGTCGAGGTAAGTTTAGTTTTATTGTGTTATGTTTGGTTCTCAGAAAAGAAAATATGTACGTAAAGTGAATTTCATGAGGAACCAAAAGGCAATAAATTAACAATTGTGGACAAGTTAAATTTGTATAGAAAATTGAGAGAATTAGAATCCTCACGAATTCAAAATTGTGAATAGAATTGAAACTTTGTCACTAAGGTGGACACATGTAAAAGTAATAAATTAGATTAATTCATTTGTCAAATAAACTTTTGATTTGGACTAAACAAGTGATGACTAAGATTCTGTTTGAAAGGTCAAATGAAAAAAGATAAAGGAAAAGAAGAAAACTAAGAAATGAGACTATGGTTCAGCAAGCAAGAAAAGAAAAGTATCGCTATACTTAATCTTAATATAAAAGAGTATATATTTAGTGTCCTAAATAAAATATTGTCCTTGAAATAACTTGGTTCAGTAATGGAAGTAAAAACGTAGTTGAATCTTATGGACTAGTGAATAAATCGATGGTGGTAGAGGTTGGAATTGGATAGAAAAGTGGTAACCGAAGTCTAAAAGATGAGTTGTGGAAGGTAAGATATACTTGAAGAGAGTTGGTAAATCTGTAAGTAAATTTAATTAATTACGAAAGATTGAGATAGTTTTATTGGTATAAATAGATCTAGAAATGTGTAGTGACATAGAAAATAAACTTCGAACATGGCAGGTACATAGTGAGAGGATGATCGAATCAGATTATCTGGCAAGCCAAAATCGGTAAATAAATAATATGTGACTCGTGCTTTTTTTGGCACACTCTATTTATTTGTCATAATCTAAATTTGGTACTTTGAGTGCATATTGTGAATTTTCTATTTGAGCATTATGATGTGACATTATGACTTGTAAGAGTTTGGTTAATTGGGCCCAGATGGGGCACTGTATATGTTTGATTCGTTGAAACCTATGGATTTGATTGATATGAAAGTTTATATGATATGGTTGCCTTTCGGCGGGCAGAACTATTTGGCCAATGAGGTTGATCTGATATGATATGGTTGCCTTTCAGTGGGCAGAACTATTTGGCCGATGAGATTATTCTGATATGATATGGTTACCTTCCGGCGGGCAGAACTATTTGGCCGATGAGGTTGGTCTGATATGATATGGTTGCCTTCCGACGGGCAGAACTATTTGGCCGATGAGGTTGATCTGATATGATACAGTTGCCTTCCGACGGGCAGAAATATTTGGCCGAGGAGATTGGTTGATGATGGCACCTTTGAGATATGGTATCCTCATGTTAGAGAGGGAGTGACACGATTTAGATTCTGCCAAATATTCGTCCAGTTCTGTGATTTAATTTTGGAATTATGTGTTCATGTGTCAAATTAGGTGACGGTATGAAATGTTGCGTAGTTTGCTCATATTTATGTGCCTTTGTGATTATATGTTAATATTTTTTTCATCTCGTAAGTATGACTTATGATACTGTACATGTCTGCATGATTCAATTGGCATGTTAGTCATATGCATGTGTTAGGTATATTCGTACATTGAGTGGCTAAATAAATTGCGATGCATATGTTATTTGTTTACGGGGTGTTCCAAAATACTCACCCCCTTCTCACCATTTTTGCAGGAACTCGTACACGAGTTGTGTTAGTCCGAAGATCTATTCTGATCGGGTCTAGTCCACTTTGTTCTTCGGGACTGGGCTTGGGGTCTCTGGTTTGTATTTTGCTCTTTGATCTAGAAGCTCCTTAGTTACACAATTCTTTTTTATCTTGGGATAAATGTAAAGAATAATTATCATCTTGAATTTGTAAAGTTAAAATACGTTTTAGGCTAGCTAGACTCATTATATTTTGTGAACGGATTAGGGTCTAGCGCCGGTCACCGACAATCGATTTGGGTCGTGACATTCTCATTACGCAGTAGGACAACATGGCATCCCTCGCCGTGTTCATCTGATTTGCCCAACCGGACGTAATGGATTTGCTCTTTTGGAACATTCGTGGTATCGGGAACGAACATTCCCGTACCCAACTTCGTGAGCACTGTTTGAAATATAGGCCTCTTTGGGTTGCTATTGCGGAGCCTATGATGGATATTGAAGCGGTCTATGATCGCTTTTGTAGCTCCATGGGCTATCATTTGGTTGGTGTTAATTGCAGGTCTCACAAAATTCCGAACATCTGGGTTTGCACTAGGCTTCCTATCGATTCGGGGGAGGAAATTGTTTTAAACACTTCTCAGGTTTTGGTTATCCAGACCACATGGCAGCAACGCCCCTTTTTGCTTGGTTTTGCTTATGCACATATACAGTATGGCTGCAGACGTGAGCTTTGGGATGACATAATGGAACTACACGAGACTCCGATAGTTCTTTTGGGGGACTTCAACGCCGTTCTAGGTGCACATGAAAGGAGGAGTAGGTGTTTGCCCATTCGCCAATCCTGCATGGATTTTCAGGCTTTTATCAGTGCTTGCGAGCTTGTAGACATTCCTTTATCTGGTAGCCAATTTACTTACTCTAATGGCCAGTACGCAGGACATTATGTGGAATCTCGTCTTGACAGGGCTTTGGTTTCAAATGACTTCCTGGATTTGTGGTCAGCTGTGAAATGTTCTGCCTTGCTCCGTAATGTCTCAGATCACAGGCCTATTATCTTACAATGTAGTGCTTCACAGGTGATTTCGGGACCACACCCCTTTCGCTTCCAGGCTTTGTGGACCAAACATGCACAATTTTTGGAGGTGGTTGGAACCTCCTGGTGCCTTCCTTGCCATGTCCAGGACTCTATTTGTGCTGTTATGGCCAAGCTTCGTCGCCTTAAGATAGAGCTTAAAGCTTGGAACACTGGCACCTTCGGGGATATTAAGTTAAGACTAGACAGTTCCTCAGCTCGAGTTCTCGATGCTCAGGAATTGATTAGTTCTCGCGGCCCAGTGGACGACCTCATCAAACAAGAAGCTGAGGCTCTAAAGGACTACAATATCACTTTAGAACAACATAATATCTTCCTTCGCCAACGAGCGCAGGCTACGTGGCTTAAAGAAGGTGACCGCAATTCTGCTTTTTTTCACAGGTGTGTGCAGATTAAGCGTAGTCAAGCGGGTATCTCTTCGCTAACGCAAGATAAGCAGTTGATTCGAAGACATATTGTCTCTTATTATCAGACCTTATTCACTGAGGATGGTGATGATAACAGGGACTTTAATATGATTTTTCGATTAATTCTGACTATGATATTTGACAGGCAGAACGAAGACCTCACTTTTATCCCTTCAGGGCAGGAGATTAAACAGGCTATTTTTGGTCTAGACCCGGATAGTGCCCCGGGCTCGGATGGTTTCAGTGGGCTATTCTTTCAGCATGCCTGGTCGATCATTGGCCCAGACATCATTCTTGCGGTTAGGGAATTTTTTATGAAAGTGACACTTCCAGGTGTTCTGAATGCAAACTTTGTGGCTATCATTCCCAAGTTTTCGGGGGCTTTAAGGATTGAGGACTTTAGACCGGTTGTCCTTGGGAATATCCTATACAAAGTGTTGACCAAAATTTTGGCCTCTCGTTTTGGCCCCATTTTAGCCTCTCTACTGTCTTTTCACCAGTTTGGCTTTGTCCCAGGTAGGCGTATCCATGATTGTATGGCTTTAGCTTCTGAAGGAGTCAACTGCTTGGATCGCTGCTGCAAAACTGGTAATATGGATCTCAAGGTGAACATCCGAAAAGAATTCGACTCTCTTCGCTAGGACTTTCTCTTGGCTATTTTAAAATAATGGGGCTTCTCTGAGTGCTTTATTCACATGATTAGCGAGATTTTGGGGTCGGCCAGGCTATCTATTCTGGTTGATGGAATCCCGACAAGTTTTTTTGCTTGTTCTAGAGATGTCTGTCAAAGTGATCCCCTATCCTCGCTTCTCTTTATTGCAGCTAAGGAGATTTTTAGTCATCGTCTTCAAGAGGCTGCAAGCTCTAGTGACTTAGTTGGTTTTAAGGCAAGCAGGAGTACCTGGTTCCCCTCTCATCTTTTGTATGCGGATGACGTTATTGTGTTTTGCAAAGCCACTGCAGGGAACTGTAGATGTCTCCTATCTATTCTTCAGGAATACGTCATTTGCTCGGGTCAGATTTATAACCCTCTGAAATCTAAAGTCTACTTCGGGTCTCATTCTTTTAGGGTGCTTCGAAATAGGCTACAGTCACTGCTGGGCATCTCAGAGGGTTCCTTACCTTTCATCTACCTTGGCATTCTCCTCTTTTATGGTCTACCGCATCGTATTTATTTACAGTGCCTGGTGGATGATATCACTGCTAAATTCTCTCAATAGAAAGGCTCCTCTTTATTTATGGCAGGGAGAATTTGCCTTGTTCAATCTATCATTCAAAGTTCCCTAACTCACTCTATGATGGTATACGAGTAGCCGGTGGCACTACTTGAGCTTGTGGACACCTGCATCAGGAATTTCGTGTGGACTGGGGACATCACTTCACGTGGTTCATGCATGGTTAATTGGGAGAGAGTCTGCGCTCCCAAAGAGGAAGGGGGCTTGAATATTTGCTCCCTCGCAAACATGAACTCTGCCTACTTACACCGCATTGCTTGGGATACCCTGCATAGTCTATTTGGCTATGTTGACATCATTAGGGATCGACTTTATTGTAACTCCACTTGGTCTTCACAAGATGTGAGATCTTCCATTCTTAAAGGTGATTGACATTCTCTTTCTGACATCAATAGCCCTTCTCTTAGGTTGGTAGGCGAGGACTCTTCGGCTAACTTTTGGTTAGACAATTGGCTCGGATATGTGATTGCTGATAAGATGGATGTTCCTAAGCATATGCGTGGTCTCTATCGGTATCCTGTTTCAGAATATTGGTCTAATGGCAAGTGGAGAATTCACAGAGACTTTCTTGAGGAATTTCTCGACATTGTGGCGGATATTCGCAAATATACTCTGGGACCGCGGGGCTCGGATCATACTATTTGGACCCACTCTACTGATGGTACCATCTCCTCTAAGTCAGTTTATCATCAGCTACGATCGCATTTCCCTACCGTGCGTTGGGGTGCGTGGATTTGGGCTAATTATATTCCCCCACGTCGCTCCATCCTAGTTTGGAGGGCAATCCACGGCTGCCTTCCTACAATCTATGCGTTACGGAGGAAAGGCTTCCAGGGACCATCAATTTGCTCTCAATGTTTTGATAATGCAGAATGCCTTGATCATCTCTTTGTGAACTATGCATTTTCTTTGGAAATTTAGAGGAAGCTTTTTGCTATTTTCCATCTCTCTTGGCAGGATTTTGTGAGTTTTAACTAACTCATGACCACTGTAATGCGATTCTCTTCTAGCCCGCAAATTCAGTCTCTCTGGCGGGTGGTGATTATTTCTTGTGCGTGGGCTATCTGGTCTGAGCATAATCAGCGAATCTTTGAGGGCTTGAAACAGAATGTGGACTCTATGATTGCGCTTATTCAGAACCTCGTTGCGGAGACTAAGGTGCTTGATTTGGGCTGCTCTTACAATTCGCAGGAGGAGTTGAGCATTTTGCGTGAACTCCAAATTACTTGCCGCCTTAGCCGGGCTCCGAGAATATTAGAAGTTTTTTGGCATGTACAGCTCCAGGGTTGGGTCAAGTACAACACGAACGGCAATGTTCTTAGGGCTCCAGGGCTTGCCACGAATGCTGGTGTTTTTCGGACCCGCTGTGGCTTCGTTAAAGACTGCTTTGCTCGGTAATTTGGCTTGCGTTATGCCTACGAAGCGGAACTAGGAGCTGCTTTACTTGTAGTGAAAGCTGCTCACTCCCTCGGATGGCACCAACTATGGTTAGAAACTGGCTCCTCTTACGTTTTTCACTTGTTTCATCACAGGGAAGTAGAGGTTTTATGGTTATTTCAGAACCAATAGTTGGAGGTATAAGTCATGCTTCAGGATATGACTTTTCGCATCTCACACATCTTTCGCGAGGGCAACGCGGTCGCTGATGCACTCTCGAAGCCACAGGTGTCTGGCTGGTGGCCCAATGTTTCTTACTCCATCCTGTAACTTATTGATCAGGACATGCTTCCGATGCCATTTTATCATTTTGTCTCATGATGATGGCCTTTCAGTTTGTTGAGCTTGCTTGCTCTTCCTGTAATAGGGTCCAGCGGCTTCAACGGGAGTTATAGCGCTCTTTTTCCCTGTCGTCTGGCGGCAATAGGGTTTTTTACAGAGGCCCCTAGCTGCAACCATACACAATAGGTGTATGGGTTCCTGTTTTAGTTTATCCTCGAGGTGGGAGGGTGGGTGGCATCCCTTGCATGAGTTATCTCGAGGCTAGATTACTAGGCGCTCAGTTATTGGACTATTGTCCGATATTTGGGCCCCCAAACTGTCGACCTGTGGTTTCAGCTGGGTTAGTTGACAGGTGACGTTTCTTTGGCCTCTTGGCTGGGGACGTCACTCCGACTGCCCAACTTGTGTGGTTCAGCGGATTAGGACTTAGAGTTTCCGGGCCCTCCCCTGGTCTTTTGATCAGAGGACCCCACCCCTTTGGACTGCCTAGGTTGTGGGACCAGCGGGGATAAGTCGTAGGTTTGTCGTGGTCTTGTTTGTTACGTTCTTCTATTTATGCAACCAAAAAAAAATAAATATATATATATATATATATATACACTCTCTCTGCGGAGTACAAATCATCCATACGTTTATACAAAACATAGATGTGCTCTATAGAGCACAAACGTGTAGGAAGAATTCTAACACATAATAGGCTAGATTGAACAGGTTTCAAAACATAACTGTATAGTGCATAATGAGATATCGAACAAAAAGATCATGTAGATTCAAGAGAGCACAATGTTGGGATATGTCGAGAAATCATGAGGAGAAGCTGGGATGTTGGCACAATGTTGGGGCGGGCTCTTGCAAGGTCCCTGGCGACCGTTAGTGGCGAGGTACAGAATGTACCGAGTTTGGGTAATTGGCACTCGCCAGTCAACTGTTGCATGCCAAGTCGCAACGGTAGCCACTTCTTATTTTGTATCGGACTCTGATTTGGACTCCTAATTAGACCTAGATAGGTGACTTGATCTACAAGGGTTTGTCTCTATATAAAAGTATGTTACCCTAGGGTTATGTTATGGTTTTGTGGCTCGGGTCTCATCAATAAAAATTCTCCTTTCTCTCCGTTGACGTATGCATTGCATTAGACAGAACCACATAATCTCTCATGTCCATTGTTCGCGTTATTATTCTCTTGATATCCTCAATTTCCTAACACACAAATAGAACATCAAAATAATTAGAATGCAAACAGAATACATACAGACTGAGGGTAGTCACGTGACATCCTTAGGAGACTAACGAAAACATAAGATTCAATAGAGATACAAAATCCAAAATTGACCCTTATTCTAAATAATAAAGACATGACTGGTTACATTAATGTATGCTCTTGTCACCACGTGACATCACATTTTACATCCGATCCAGAGAAACACTTGAAGAATCTGAAACAACTAGCCGTATTTAGTGAGTTATGCAACTTAGTAAAGCGTGCCTGTTTTCTTATTCATGCACAAATAATCGAATGATAAAATACATATATCAAACAGACAAGACAATTACAAACTCAATAAATCCTAACAAGTAATAGACACTACGGAGTTTTCAACTAATATGGTGTAATCCCGCAGGGCACAAATAGGTATACTTCCGCTTCCAAAGACTAGGGCACAATAGCATAAAGATATACCCTCTTCGTGGGGCACAAATTATTCCTACGCTCGCACAAAACACAAATATGCTATACGAAGCACGGAAGCGTAGGAAGTGTTGGGTTTGAATGAAAATTCAATGCAAAGCCGAAATTGAAAAGGCCCAAGTGGAAGACCCAAAGTCAAGTTAAGTGTACCACATTGAATAGAACAAGGAGGATTTCTTTGTTTATAAGGAATTTCCTCTCCTTACCTCTCAACTTGATTGACTACCCAAAGGCTGACCCACCGCTAGTTGCGAGGACGGTGCGAAGCACTGTCCGAGCACGAGCACGCGCTCGTGCACGTGCGTTTGTGCATGGCGCATTGGACGCAGGTCGCAATGGGCGCTTTGTGGCGCACTTGCCACTTCGCACGTGCGCATCGTCTGGAGGAGCCTTAAGTATTTTGCTCGGGTCCGGGGAGAGCTGTGCAGCTACCGAAGTGACGAGGAGCTGCGAGCGCCTTCCAGGATGGCCACCGAAGAGGCGCGAAGGGCTGGAATGTGCAGGAGACTTCCAGAAGGCCAAAGGGGTGCGAGATCCCTCGCAAAAGGGCACCAGCACAGCCTGGGCGTGCCTGGAAGGATCCAGAAGCCACTGAAGGGCCACGAGCGCAGCCAGCCAGCCAGTTGGCCGAACGGATGCGTCCCTTCGGGGTGGCTGCTTCCCTGCCTCCTCCAGCCTATAAATAAGCCTGCCCCCTTGCCATTTTCGTCATCCTAACAGCAAGCGCATCTCCAAGTATTGTTGTCTTCTCCTCTCCCCCCGTTCTTCACTTAGAAAAAAGTTCGAAAGTTCTGGGTATATAAGGGTTCGCCCGAAAGTTTCGAGATATGTGTACAACATTCTTGGAAATACCCTAACAGTCGTTGTATCTTGGGGATGATTGTCGTAGCCCGTACCGCACTAAAATATACTGGGCAATCTCGTCTTACGGAGAAAGTGTTCAACACTTGCCTCGACTGCTATAGATCATAATCAAGTACACCACCTCTGACAAACAACAAAAATCGTAAGACGAGATTGTGTACTTGAAGATGGCATCGATAAGGTCAGCACCGATCCCGGGAACTATCCACGCCGAAAGGCCGGCCAAGTTCAACAGTACCAAGTTCAAGAGATGGCAACAGAAGATGTTGTTCTACCTGACGATGCTCAACCTGGTCCGATTCTTGAAGGAAGAGGCTCCGAAGGTGGCAGAAAATGAGGCAGATCAACAGAAGATCAACGCCCTCGATGCGTGGAGTCACAGCGACTTCCTGTGCCGGAAGTACGTCCTGAAAGGACTAGACGACACGCTCTACAACATCTACGCGGAAACCAAGACCGCTAAGGAGCTGTGGAGCTCACTCGAGAAGAAGTACAAAATGGGGGATGCCGGGACGAAGAAATTCATCGTTGGACGATTCCTCGACTTCAAGATGGTGGACTCCAAGAAGATCATCGACCAAGTGCAGGAGTTGCAGCTGATCCTTCATGAGATCCAAGCCGAAGGGATACAACTCAGCGAGTCCTTCCAAGTAGCTGCGATGATCGAGAAGCTCCCCCCGCTCTGTAAGGACTTCAAGAGCTACCTCAAGCACAAGAGGAAGGACATGGGCCTAGAAAACCTGATAGTGAGACTTAGGATCGAGGAAGACAACCGAAAGTCTGAAGTCAAGCAAGGCAAGGCCAACTCTGAGACCACCGTGCACCTCGCCAAGGGAAAAAGTGGCAAGAAGAGGAAGAAGTCTGGGGATAAGCAGGAGAAGCAAGAGCCCAAGAAAAAGAAAAAAGATCAAGGGCGACTGCTACAATTGCGGCAAACCCGGCCACATGGCTAAGGACTGTCACCAGCCAAAGAAGGACGACCAAGGAAAGGCTAACCTGGCTGAAGACTTGTCCCAAATGGATCTATCAGCCGTGGTGTTTGAAGCCAACCTGGTGGACAATCCGAGAGAGTGGTTCGTGGACACTGGAGCTACCCGCCACATCTGCTCGGACAAGGAGATGTTCTCGAGCTATATCCCGATCACCGGCCGAAAGCTGTTCATGGGAAACTCTGCAACGTCCAAGATCGTCGGTCTGGGTAAGGTAGTCCTGAAGCTGACCCCAGGAAAGGAGCTGACACTCAAGGATGTGCTGCATGTCCCAAACATCCGTAAGAACTTAGTTTCTGGCTCACTGTTAAGCAAAGCCGGTCTTAAGCTTGTATTTGAGGCTGATAAGTTTGTACTGACCAAAGCGGGTCAATTCATAGGAAAGGGTTACCTAGAAAAAGGCTTGTTTAAGATGAATGTAATAACTGTACATCGCATCTTTAACGGTAAAAATAAAGTTAACGCTTCTTCTTACTTGGCCGAGTGTTCTAATTTATGGCATGGTAGATTAGGACACGTAAATTTAAACTCGCTAAGAAAGTTAGTAAGTTTAAATTTATTACCAAATTTAGAGTTCAACCCATCCGATAAATGTGAAGTATGTGTGGAGGCTAAAATGACCAAAGAACCTTTCCATTCGGTGGAAAGAAGTACTACGCCTTTAGAGTTAATTCATACGGACACTTGCAATATGAAACACGTGCAAGCTAAAGGCGGGAAGAAATAATTCATCACGTTTATCGATGATTGCACGAGATACTGTTACGTATATCTCCTAAAGGGCAAAGACGAAGCTCTTGATGCCTTTAAGAGATATAAGAATGAGGTTGAAAATCAACTCAGCGTGAAAATCAAAATGATCTGAAGTGATCGAGGAGGAGAATATGTAGCCCCATTTGAGGAACTCTGTCAAGAACATGGCATTATTCATCACACGACTGCTCCATACTCACCTCAATCGAATGGCGTAGCTGAACGCAAAAATCGAACTCTTAAGGAGATGATGAACGCTGTGTTGATTAGCTCGGGCTTACCCCAGAACATGTGGGGGGAAGCAGTGCTCTCAGCTAACCACATTCTAAACAAGTTGCCACACAAGAAAATGGATAAAACCCCATATGAACTATGGAAAGGAAGGAAACCTTCCTACGGTTACCTTAAAGTGTGGAGGTGCCTAGCAAAGGCCGAAGTACTTAAGCCTAAGCAGGTGAGAATAGGACCCAAGACTATTGATTGCATCTTTATCGGATATGCGCAAAATAGTAGTGCTTATCGATTTTTGGTGCATAAATCTGAAAACCCTGAGATAAACACGGGAATGGTCATAGAATCAAGGAACGCACTATTCTTTGAAGATAACTTTCCTAATAAGGAAAGAAAGGAAGCAAGTCCAAAGAAAAGGGCTCACGAGACTACGCAAGGGTCAAATCAGGAAGATGATTAACCTAGACGTAGTAAACGGACAAAGGTAACCAAATCTTTTGGTCCGGATTATCTAACCTATGCGTTAGAAGATGAACACAGGACAATCCAAGAGGCATTGTCCAGTCCAGATGCTCCTCTCTGGAAGGAAGCTATTAATAGTGAGATAGAATCCATTATGCAAAACCACACGTGGGAAATCGTGGATCTCCCACCGGGCTGAAAACCTTTGGGATGCAGGTGGATCCTAAAAAGGAAATACAAAGCTGATGGATCAATCGACAAGTACAAAGCTCGATTGGTAGCTAAGGGGTTCAAACAGAAGGAGGGATATGATTTCTTCGACACGTATTCACCGGTCACAAGAATCACATCAATTAGAGTACTCATAGCTGTTACAGCACTCTATAACCTCGAGATTCACCAAATGGACGTAAAAATAGCTTTCCTAAATGGATAACTGGAAGAGGAGATATACATGGAGCAACCTGAAGGGTTTGTGGCTTCCGGTCAACAGTATAAAGTGTGTCGACTAGTCAAGTCACTATACGGGCTAAAACAAGCGCCGAAACAGTGGCACGAGAAATTTGACAGAACAATGCTGTCGAATGGATTTAAGATCAATGAGTACGATAAATGTGTTTACATTAAGGGCACACCTGAAGCTTACGTAATTGTATGTCTCTACGTAGATGACTTACTAATTATGGGAAGCAATAAAGAGGTTATTGTGAAAACTAAGAACATGTTAAAGAATTACTTTGACATGAAAGATATGGGTCTAGCAGACGTCATACTAGGAATAAAAATTTCTACGAAAGCTGACAAAATTATCTTGACGCAATCCCACTACGTGGAAAGCGTGCTCAAGAAATTTGAAGCTTTTGACAAATCTCCAGTTAAGAGTCCAGTAGATTTGAATCTACACTTAGCCAAGAATCGAGGGGACCCAGTATCTCAACTAAGGTATGCGCAAATTATCGGGAGCTTGATGTATTTAACAAACTGCACTTAGTAGATACGTAGAGACCCTGATATTGCGTAGTCAGTGTAAACTTAGTACATTCACAAGTAATCCAGGAAAGGATCACTGGCTAGCTCTGGAAAGGGTTTTACGGTATTTAAAACATACCACAAACCATGGCATACATTATGCTAAATATCCGGCTGTATTAGAAGGATACAGTGACGCAAACTGGATATCAGACACTAAGGACTCCAAATCCACGAGTGGATACGTATTCACCATAGGAGGAGGAGCTGTGTCTTGGAAGTCCTCTAAACAAACGTGCATAGCTCGATCCACCATGGAGTCAAGTTTATAGCGCTAGACAAAGCTGGGGAAGAAGCTGAATGGCTCAGAAACTTCCTAGAGGATATTCCGTGCTGGAGCAAACCGGTGCCTCCCGTATTGATACATTGTGATAGCATGTCTGCAATCGGGAGAGCACAAAGTACATTGTACAACGGAAAGTCTCGACATATCCGTCGGAGACACAATACCGTTAGACAGTTGATCTCTAGTGGAGTGATCACCATTAATTACGTAAAGTCCAAGAAAAACTTAGCTGATCCTTTTACGAAAGGAATCAATAGAGATCAAATGTACAACGCAGTAAGGGGAATGGAATTAAAATCCACACACTAAAGAACGTCCATAGCGGTAACTCAACCATGATGTGTGGAGATCCCACAAACTTGGTTCAATGAGACAACTAAGTTATGGAGGGTTCAGATAATCACCTGGAATCTATCTCATTCTCAGAAGCTGCCCAGGTATTAACCTGCAGAGGTGTGGTAAGGTTAAGCATTACGCTTTTAGTGATTCTTATACCTTGATAAAGGTGGAGTATGGCAGGATACTCCTGACAGGAGATCACCTATGTAAGTGTGAAGTGAGGCCGCTTCAAATGGGAAAAACAATTAAGAATCCAAGATACGGTCCATGGCCAAAACAGACACAACGTGAGAACCCAAATGTTATACATATTACTAGAGAAGACATCACGTTATTGTCTTGGTTTATGCCAAAAGCTGACGGTTCAAGACATCACGTTCACCGAGCAGCGAGTAAATCCGATAACATATTACTAGAGAAGGTTCAAAGCCACAAGCTACATGTCTCGATGCAATGGTAACACGTCAGAACTTTCGATTAGAGTCTGCATGCATTAATCATCATTCATGTGGGGGATTGTTGGGTTTGAATGAAAATTCAATGCAAAGCCCAAATTGGAAAGGCCCAAGTGGAAGGCCCAAAGTCAAGTTAAGTGTACCACATTGAATAGAGCAAGGAGGATTTCCTTGTTTATAAGAAATTTCCTCTCCTTACCTCTCAACTTGATTGACTATCCAAAGGCTAACCCACAGCTAGCTGCGAGGATGGTGCAAAGTACCGTCCGAGCACGAGCACGAGCATGCGCACGTGCGTGTGCGCGTGCGCATGGCGCATTAGACGCAGGTCGCAATGGGTGCTTTGTGGCACACTTGGCACTTCCAGAAGGCCGAAGGGGCTGCGAGTGCCTTTCAGGATAGCCACCGAAGAGGCGCGAAGGGCTGGAATGTGCAGGAGAGTTCCAAAAGGCCGAAGGGGTGCGAGATCCCTCGCGAAAGGGTGCCATTACTTCCTGGGCATGCCTGGAAGGATCAAGAAGCCACCGAAGGGCCACGAGCGCAGCCAGCCAGCCTGTTGGCTGAACGGACGCATCCCTTCGGGGTGGCTGCTTCCCTGCCTCCTCCAGCCTATAAATAGGCCTGCCCCCTTGCCATTTTTCTCATCCCAACAGCAAGCGCATCTCCAAGCATTGTTGTCTTCTCCTTTCCCCCTGTTCTTCACTTAGAAAAAAGTCCGAAAGTTCTTGGTATATAAGGGTTCGCCCAAAAGTTTCGAGATACGTGTGCAACGTTCTTGGAAATGCCCTAACAGTCGTTGTATCTTGGGGACGATTGCCGTAGCCCATACCGCACTGAAATATACGGGGCAATCTCGTCTTACGGAAAAAGTGTCCAACACTTGCCTCGACTGCTATAGATCCTAATCAAGTACACCACCTCCGACAAACAACAACAGGAAGAACCCAACAAGTAATAGGCCGGATAGAACAGGTTTCAGAACAAACAAAATTCAATACAGTACATAACAAGATTTCTAACAAAAAGATCATTTAGAGTATAACCCAAACAGAATACATACAGAGTAAGGGTAGTCATGCGACATCCTTTAGATACTAACGAAAACACAAGATTCAACAGAGACAAGTAGGCTTACAACAAGTTCGACTATCTGATACTAACGAGATTGTCTAGGGTTCGACTAAGACCATTAGTTCGACTAATCGCTTGGCATGTGAGGGCCTATGGATCATAGAACAAATAGTCTTACTTTACGAATTAAAGTTGGTTAGATTAAAAATTGATTTGATCAAGAATATTTAATCTATAGAAAAATATTATAATTCTATTAGATAAAATTATAATTGTAATTATTTAATTAAGTTAGATTTAATTAAATACTAATATGTATAGTAAAATCTATTAGATGTTAGACATATTGACTAGGTCAAGAAAATAATAGAATGGGCTTAGAGGCCCAAAAGGAAAGTCAATGTTGGAAGTCACTAAGGTCTTCCAACCTTGCCTCCTATGAAACCTACTCTTAAAAAGGTAAGAGTTGGTTAATTATTTTACTATATATACATGTGTGGGTATCAAGGGTTTTTACACAAAAATTTATTAACCTAGATACAAGATACATATTTTCTCTAGTTTCTTTGATAAAGAATTCTCCTAGTGAATTCTCGAAGATTTCAACTGTCAAGGAGTTCGTAGACGAGGACTACGTGGATATCATAGTTGAGGATTCGATCTACAACGCACTGTAAGAATTCTCTAACTATGTTGTTATCTTGATTTTATGTTATACAGCCATGATCAGATTCGGTGTTGGTGAAAAATTTTAACTTTCGCTGCTGCGAGCCAAGGGTTCGTATTTATAAAATCCAACACGCAGGAGAGGGAGAAACCCTAGCCGCAACATCAGGAGAGGGAGCGCATTCGAAGACTCTAAAGAGGGAGAAGAGACAGTGGGAGCGGCACCGCCAACGCTAATGACACTACCCCTTGAGAAGGGTTCCCCGACCCCAGGGAAGGCAAAACCATGGACGGCCCGCCGCTGGAAAGCGCTGGCGGCGCTGGACGCACGGACGGAAGGGCAAGCGGCCTTGGAATCGTCAAATCGCCCTCTCTCATTTTTTGTGTGTGGCAGAGCAGTAATTAGTACTTCCATATTATGCTTTCCTACAAAAGCTCACTATCAATGTGGCCAAATTTATATTAATGTACGACCATATTTATAACAAGCACGGTTAATGGCCTGAAGACCTTCCAAGAACTGCTCGTATCAAGATGCCTTCCTTGATTCAATTTCAGAAAGCTTTTGCGCATAATCGTCGTTAGTTTTTCATTAAGTCGTTAGATCTGCAAACCCTTATGCAAACTCTGGAGGTATCTTTTGTACTCGGGCGTTATTGTTTCAATTACAATAAAATTGTTATACCTTAACGAAAAAGGTCGAGTTTGAACCTTTCAAAATATACTAGAGCTAAATACCGGACGAGAATATTTTTTCTTTTTCAAAAATATTACCCAGTTTGAACAAGAACTAGTAGGTACCCATTGGTGTCCAATACAATGTAGTATAAAAAACAATATTTAAAAATAAATGGAACTCCTGTAGTTAGTTGAATGGTAGCTGGTTCTAGGCCGAGACCTCGTGTATAAATACTCAACCATAGCCAGCCATGAGATGCACGCTCAACATCACTCTTGTCCCAACGAAACCCTAGCCGGTCCATTTATTATTTAAAAGAAGAAACCAAACCCAGTTGAAAATTTCATAAATGACAGATCACTCAAAACCTCACTTGGTATTCCTCGGGACACCAGCGATGGGCCATCTGGTCCAAGCCGTGGAGATATCCGAAAAACTGACCACCTGCTACGGCCTCCAAGTCACAATCTGCCTGGTCTCGTCGGGTGGCCACACCTCACCTGCCGTAGCCAGCCTCATCCAATCCGCCAAGTCCACTAGCGAGTACTTGGACTTTGTCCATCTCCCTCCGCCCGACTTGGCCTCCATCCCGGCGGATGCCTCGGCTTACTCTAGGATCTGCTCTATAATGCGACTCTCAATGCCCGCCCTCAAGGCTGCCCTGTTGTCTCTCAAGGCCCCCCCAAACGCCATCATGGCCGACCATTTAGGTGCTGAGGCTTTTGAGGTAGCAAAGGAGCTGGGGTTAGCCAAGTATATGTACGTGCATGTTAGTGCATGGTCACTTGCACTTGACTTATATGTAACGGTTTTGGACAAGGAGGTAACGGGAGAGTTCCTAGATCTCCAGGAGGCGATCAAACTCCCGGGGTGCCGACCCATTGAGGTGGGAGAATTTCATGACGCGATGAACCACCGGACTAGCGACGCATACAGGAATTATCTAAAGTTGGGAGCTTGTGCAGTGACGGCAGACGGGTTCTTTGTTAACACCTGGGAAAAGTTGCAGTCTTCAACGCTTTCAGCCCTGAGACAAAGAGACCTATTGGGGAAGCTGATCAATATGGCACCTATTTATGATGTAGGTCCAATCGTGAGGCCTCCAACCAGTTCCAGAGAGCATCAAGTGTTTCCTTGGCTAGATAAGCAACCGGTTGAGTCAGTGTTGTTCGTTTCTTTCGGGAGTGCTGGAATTCTTTCGCCAGAGGAAACCAACGAGATAGCTCTCGGCTTGGAGATGAGTCAGCAGAGATTCATTTGGCTGGTGCGTCCACCCGTTGCCGGTACCAGAGACGGCGTGTTTCTTGGTGCAAAAGAAAATGACCCTTCGAGCTATTTACCAAATGGTTTCCTAGAGCGGACCAAAGAGATAGGGCTTGTCGTCCCTCACTGGGCTCCGCAGGCAGAGGTCCTTGGCCACCCGTCCACGGGAGGGTATTTTACACATTCTGGTTGGAATTCTTTCCTAGAAGCAATCACAAACGGGTTGCCTGGGATCGTTTGGCCCTTGTACGCAGACCAACTGATGAACGCACGCTTGCTCGTTGAGGAGTTCGGGGTGGCCATTAGACCAAAGTTATTGCCATCCATGGCAGTGATGGGGAGGGAAGAGATCATGGGAATGGTCAGGAAAATTTTGGTGGATGAAGACGGGTCAGTAATTAGAAAAAGATCTAAAGAATTGAAGAACAGCGCAGAGAAAGCTCTGATGGAGGGCGGCTCATCCTACAAATCTCTGTCTCGTTTTGTGGATGATATTCGCAAGAAGAGTGCCTAATTGCCTTTTATTTTAGTTAAGCAAATTCGTGATGTCAACGTTATTCTGTTCTGCTTTTTTTTTCTTCTGTTTTTTCTTACCATCATCATTTCGCCTTACATCCGTGCTTTCTCTGAATGTTGTCGTGTGATTTGAATATTTTAAGTATGAATGTAACTGTTAAATGTGCCATCTTAAATAAATGGAGTCATCCTGCAGAGTTTAATTTTCTTGGTCTTCCATGATTTTTAGAGATGATTTTTTGTGATTCGTTTTAAAGTTTTTGTTCGTTTGTTGCTTTTAAGATTTGTTATTGATCACTTCTCCTTTACTACATTCTCCTACATTAGCAATACAAACTAACGGCAAGTAATAGTAAAGGTACACTGAAACTGGTATTATTGATTCGCCTGACGATACCAAGGTTGCTGCAGTTAGTTACTTCCAGCTGCAGTTCACTGAAGTTAGCTGGATCCGGCCCGCTATCGATCCTTTGCTTATAGATCAAATTGGCAGCGATTCCTAGGCCCTTCTCGAGCAGCTTCCTACGTTAGTGGAAGCTAAGGTGGCTATTTGGACTTGCGATGGTGATCAGGCCCTCGGTCTGGACGGGTTTAGCATGGCTTTCTTTATAAAGCGCTGAGCCATTGTTGCTAATGACTTTTTTAATTTCTCGTCTAACTTTGTCAGGACTTTGTTCCTTCCTCCAATCCTCCTCTGATCAAGTCATTTTTTTATTGTGCTTATCCCCAAGAAACAGGGGGCGTCTAAGTTCGTGGACTACAGGCCGATATTGTTATTTGACAGCATTTATAAAATTATTGCAAAGGTGTTGGCCATTGATAGGAGTAGATTTATATCTAAAAATACCAATCCTAACAAATAGTATAGTGATAAAGTAAAGTTCTTACTAAGGAATGGACAACAAAATCTAGACTAAAGGTTCACAACACCGTGGTTGATATCAATGACCAAAATGAGCAAATACCCTATGGAACAACTATTAGGTATTGGTTATGACTGTTATAAAGTTCTAACTAGTATTCAGAGTTATTTAATGCGTCTACATATAGCTCTCGCTAGCAAAATTAAAATTGGAAATAAGGTAGAGCCTAATCCCACTCTCATTTAACTACATCTACTACCAACCCTAATTATGTTGGAGGATGGATTATTTATCCTATTAGTGTTGGGATTTAAACTACAGTTATGCGAGAAATCAAATAAAAAAAAAGAACAAGAGACAATAATTTGGTGATCATATTTTTCAATATGATTGCGTCTAGAGGCACTGCAAAGTCAGAATTTCTCCACAATGTGTTATTTCTTTTGTGACATCGAATACATAGGTACTTGTGGGTATATATAGTAGGACCAACCCTAATATAGTTGTAATGTCCTATACAAGATAAACGGGAAATTAATTAAAGCTGGGCCGGACACTCTTCCCGCCTGTCAGTCGACTAGTTTGTAATGCGCCATTGGTGCCAGCCACCTCGCTGCATTTGCTAGGCCTGCTACAATCTTTGTCTGGCACGCACCTTGTGAGTTGGCACGTGCCGATATTGCTGCGTGGTCTTCACTCGATCTCTAACACATCATCTAAGTACCTTTCACGCTTCAAGTAAATCAGTGGCATGCGAGTCATCATCTAGACTACCATGTCCAGGAGAAAGTAAAACATCCATTTGGGACCAGATCGGGGGCCATATCAGGTACAGAAACGTCAGGTACCAGGTTAGAAACCACATCATGAACTGGCACATAGGTCTAAGGCGATGCGGGAGGATCATGCACAGGAGGAGCAGGCGTAGAGGTACTCCCCCTATTGTGGGAGCCCATACAAGTGCAGAATCATCAACCACCGAAGTAACTTGCACAGTAGTCGGAGGCGACACCAGAGGGACTTGAGGTGGAATGCTCTCTGAGTAAGGAAAAACATGTTCAACGAACACAACTTCGCGCTATACAAATGTTTCACTACTGTCAAGATCGTAAACTTGTCACCCCTTCTTGCCAAACAAATATGCTAAAAACATACATAGTTGACTCCGCACACCAAATTTATCCTTGATACGAGGTCGATGGTGTACATAGCAGAGGCACCCAAAAGTGCGTATTACAAAGTAAGCCGGAGGTGCACCAAAAAGGACTTCATATGGAAACTTGCCTATCAAAAGCCAGCCACTGACCAAGATGAAGCCGAGCCGAACCGATCACTTTAAGCCCAAGCCAAAGAGAGTTTTTCGGAGTAAAAATTTCTCTCTCTGTTTTCCACGCACGAGGCATATAGTCCTAATTGGACTCCTTTTCTGAAATTTTAACCGAATTCTGATTCTCTTTCTCAATTATTCTCACAGTTTCGTCTCCTATTAAAATACTATTCTATTTAATTAACTGGAGTCATTCATTCTCTTGCAGGAACAGTGGCGGCCAATTAATTTGTCCAGCTTCATTGTCCGGTACAGATTTTATGTCCCTCCAATTTTACCATGCCATCGCAGACGAGCAAGCTCACACCACAGCCATGCTCCGCCTTCTTCTCGCCAAGTCCAGATGAGAGCTACCGCTCCCTGCATGCAGTGACACAGCACACGAGGGAGCCCTTGAACCCTAAACTCATTTATTTTATTTTATTTATTAATTGTGTTTTATTTTCTCGTGCTTCTTATGTCTTGTGTGTTTTATTTTTTATTTTTTTAGGTCAACCTACACATGAGGACATATTATTTTCTAAGTGTGGGTATGTAGGCAGTTACTAGTATGTTTATTTTTGTTTAGTATGTTTGTTTTTGTTTTTTTTCTTTCATGTTGTCCATGTCATGTTTAGAGACAACCTACAAACCATGAGGACATGTTGTTCTCTAAGTGCGGGGATGTTTAGTTGAAATGTTTAGTGTATTTTACGGGTCAAGTCAAACCACCTCCTTGAACTTGCAACCTTGAATTTTTGACCCCTTAGTAACTTTTGCGTGTCAAGTTTTGCATGTCAATTCAACCATCCTTAGGAAAGCTCATGCCAATATGAAAGTAACAAGGATAGGAATAAGTCCATATTGAGAGGTAGTTCTTGCTTTTCAAAATCTCATAATTATGAGGGTACGGGACCAAGAGAACACATGAATAGTTGAGGGGACATGCTCTTAATAACCAAACTCCACCTGTATAATATAAGATTTTAACTAACTTTGAGTCTAACCGAGAGAGTGCTTGCTGCCAAAAACCTATTTTTAAAAAATCTTTTTAGGCGAAGAGCAGCTGTTAGGTCAATCAAGTTGGAGCAAAGCCCTTATCCGAAAGGAGAAGGAAAGAAAAAAAAGAGTGGAAAGAAAAAAATGAAAAAAATGTGATGAATGGGATTGGATGGAATTGGTTGTGGATTTGTATTGGAATCTTTAATGTTATATACGGAATGTGGTATGTGGAATGTGGATGGGTGGTATGAGAAGATCCATAAAAATAGAAAATTAGATCTTGGTAGGGGCGAACTCTAGTGTAACCAGAACAAACTCAAAGATTTGTGGAGCTAGATATAAAAAAATTGAGTTATATGACTCGGCCTGCCAATATCTGCGAGTGAGTCCTAAGACGCTGAATGAGTAAAGCTAACCGCTAACAAAAATTATTTTAGGGTGAGGTGAAATGATGGAGCAATGTGTCCTTAATTATCTCTTCATGTTGTGTGCTTATTGCGGTACTGTTTCTAGTAATCTTCAGTGCATTTTAAATGATTAAAATTATAGGGAACAACTTTAATTTGTGGGCTGAACTTGAATTGTGAAATTGACTTGGCATGAGGATTCCTAGGGATAGTCTCTTGTTGATGGTTCATTAGTTTAGTGTGGTTAATTGCAAGTGCTCGAGTTGACAATATTTATTTGCATGTTCCATGTGTTCAGTATTTTGTCTTGTTTTCTTGAGTCCTTAGTGTTTTGAGTCTAAGTCTTATTTTGAGTCTTGCTTGGGGACAAGCAAAGTTTAAGTGTGGGGATGTTTGATGTGTGTCTAAAATATGCATTAAATGCATAGAATTTTGAGTCATTTTTGCACTTTTGTCTTTATTTTAGTATTATTTTAGTAAATATTTGAGTTTTTGATGACTAATGGGTTCTTTGTGCTAATTTGCAAAAAAAGAAGGCAAATTTGGAAAAGAATTATACTTGAATAAGGAGTCCAGCAGGGGCAGTTAATTTTTGAAGGATATTTTGGTCAATTTGGAAGCCGAATTAGAGGATGCTTATTTGATAAACAATTGAAGATATTTCTTTCCTATTTCCGTGGATATAAAGAACGCATAAATCGGAGTTTAGACGATGGAGATACGGCCAAAATACTAAAGGCCGGTCTGACAGAATATTATTAGCTAATTTTAAGGGGCAACTTTAGAAGTTCGGTTTCTGCATCGCTCAAGACTCCTGAAATAACTTCTCTAGGTTTTTACACTTAGGAGGGATATACATAACCTTCTAGACTTATTTTTAGATGACACTTTTTCATTCCAAAGAACAAAAACCTTATTTTACTTTGTCTGTGCCATGACTATGAGGAACTAATCCTATAATTTGATTTGAGGGAGGATACCCAGGCTTTGGTTGTGAGGATCTTGTTTTATCATTCTAATGCATTAGTATTTACTTATTTCCTTGTGCATATTATTGTTCTTGAATGATTTGCGGTTGTGAGTTAATTCTAGAACTTATGTTGCCATTGTTTCTTGATTAGCGATTGCAGTTAGGAATTGAATTAGGAGAAAGGTTAATTTAGCAAGGCAGTCGTTACCAACCTAATTAACTAGGAATAAGTAAGGCTAGTATGTAGATACCAATGTTTTGAGTATAATCGCTAGGAGTAGGAACATCCATTCTTCGATAATTGATATTCTGTCTATTAGGTGGTAAGCAACTAGTTAGGCGGTTGTTTGGCTAGTTGATAATTGATGTTTGTGGTCTCTTTGCAGTTGCAGAAGATTTACACCTACTTGCTACATGTGTTAGATTATCTTTTGTGATCCGATGATAAACCTACCTCTCGGACCTTGAATCTACCTTTTGTTTCTCATTAGTTTTGCATACATATTTATTTTTCCTTTGTCAGTTTAGTTTTCTTTCCGAACAACAAAACCCCCCATTTTAGTTTCTTTGTTTTCTTTGTTAGATTAATTGAGTATCGTCCCTCCTTGGATCTGACTCCGTATCTTTCCCTACTAACTACAAGTTTGCGAGCTATAAAATATCATTTTATTTTGAGGGACCTCGACACGCTCGTCAAAATTTGGCGAAGAGGGAGTCTATTTAATAAGATAGCGAGCTGTAAGATTGCACTCCCCCCAAAACTGGATAGGCAGATTATCCTAAAAATGAATGGCTTGACCAACATTAAGAATATGTCGATGTTTTCACTCGAATCTTCCATTTTATTAAACAGTATCAACACAAAAGTCTGATGCGATGTGCCATTGTCTCGTAGAAAGGGATGTAATTCAAGGAATTCCATGTAATTATCATTGCGAAGAGTTTTGATCCATCGATTAAATTGTGCCATGATCATAGCACAGAAGGAAAGAAAAATAGTGCCAACTTCACTCTTCTCCACAATCGGATAAATCCAAACAGCTCAGGAGTAATCGTCCACAATAGTCAAAAAATATCGGGCACCATAAGATGTAGGAATCTGATATGGACCCTATAAATTACAGTGAATAAGCTCAAATGGTTCTGCTTCTTTATTAAAACTCAAATCGAAAATGGTCCGAGTTTGTTTAGCCTGAAAACATACATCATAATGGGATTCTGATGAGATATGAGAATCCTTGGTAATAATGGGTAACATTATGCCAACTTTATTAGAAGGTTGACCTAGCCGACGATGTCATAAAGAGACTTAGTTGTCCACCACAGCTTTGAAGGACCGAGCTCTTGACACCATGTGCAAAATATATACCCCCGCCTGCTGCTCACCCTCACCAATCACTGCCCTTGAACCGTACATTTAGAGTCTTCAATCATCTGAGATACGAAAATCAAATTGCATGTCAAAGTGGGAACAAAGAGAATATGACGCAGGACTAAGTTCCCTCCAATCTTAACTATCCCAACTTTAATAGCTATAGCAGCACTACCATATGGAAACCCACCAAACAAGATGATATTTTCACAATATTCATCAAGAGGCTCAAATCACCAGTCAAGTGATTGGATACTCTAGTATCAAGAAGCCAATGGTTTTGAACGTCCTTACTATATAATTTTTCCATTGATGTGGGATGGTCAGGTTTGATTTCGTTGATCGCATCAACCACCTGATTCCATTGCTCATTTTTCATCCAAGGGAAAGTAGATTGCTCGCCTTCAATCTCGCTGCCGCTTCTATTGGAATTGCCTCTCGCAAGCTTATGTTGTGTTAGCCATCTTTTGGTCACAACTACATCCAGCTCCTAATCCTTGTGTTGTCGTGCATCCGCCACAACCATGGCCTGACGTACCATGATCGTTCTTCCCGAAAAACCACCACTCCAAAAATCCAATAAGCTGAAGACAATTAGCTTCATCGTGACCAAATTTTCTGCAATGGCCATAGGTGGGTTTGACTTCATCTCGCTTCAATTTCATCTTCTGTATAAGCCACGTTTGTACAGCAAAGCTCACAGCTTCACTTTTTTCATCCTTCGTAATTGCCACAGCCCTATGAATCTTTTCGTTCATTAAATACGCATGCGTCTGGTTCAGATTTGGCGGCAGAATGGAGCTCAAAATATTTGAGCGCACCGTACGATAGGTCGCATCATCTAAACCCATAAGAAACTGATAGGTCTCTTTTTCATGTTCCTCAATCAATTCTTTGTCCGCTCCTTGCACTTCCTCCCACACGCCTTTCAGTCGATTGTAGTAAGCACTGAGGGTCATACTGGATTGCTTACAGTTTGACAATCTCACTCTTAAGTTGGTAGACCCGCATATCATTGCCAACGAAGAACCTTTCTTTTAATTCCTCCCAAAGATCATGTGCCCTCTCCATGTATGAGACACTAGAACGTAGGGATGGATGGATCATGTTGAAGATCAACCCGACAAGCATGGCATTCATAGCACTCCAGTCATCGTAGTCAGAGTTAGTCGCAGCCGGCAGTGTGATGCAGCCGTCGATAAAGGCTATCTTGTGCGTGGCCTTCAAGGCATTTGGCTATGCCTTCATGCACTCATCATAGTTATCAGCGTGATGATCAATCCAAGGTTATCGACCGAAGTTAGAATATACGCCAAGCTTAGGTCCATTAAACTGCCGCAATTTTTGTTCGTCTCTCTGTTAGTCATTGTGATGGCTCTGATACCATGTACGGCTTTATAGAGAGAAAGCGATAAACTCTAATTGAGCGATCTAACACATATATATACAACTTGCAACCCTAATGTCGCATATTCCTAACTCGTAAAAACCTAACTTGGCATAGAAGGCAATTGTCTATTTATATGGGTTACAATTACATGAGGCCCAAGGTCCAATAACTCGTAGTGGCTCAAGAACCCCCCACAGCATTGTGCTTTAATATTATTGCCAACTGGGCCCACCCTTTTATCACTAACCCTTCCCGAACATCGCTCCTAAAAACCAGCCACCACCCAGAGGAACTGGGCCCCGCTCCTCTTTAGCCCTTTTACGAGGCCCCCCACCTGGTCCTCGCTCAGGACTGGTTGGCTCCCAAAGAACACTCAGAGCATCAAACCCTCAGGGCATGTGTCGAGCCACTCAAAAAACCTGAGCCGGGTCCAAGGTTCTGATCAATTTAAACAGAGCAGGCTGATCGGTCCGACCGGATGTATCCTATCGTGACCCAACTTTATATTAATATGGTTGAGATACTTGCCCTCCATAGCTTCAATGTGCTGAATATGCACCCATTGGAGGATATGTTTGCAAGTATAGACTTCTTAATGACACCCCAATCCGGGTAACCCGCCTTGTAGAACTGGAACGTGCCCGGGAGGAGCTCCTGCCTGATCGACGATGAACTGGGGAGGTCAGGGAACTGGACACTGTCCATTTTTTTGGCAACTCTAGGCTGGACCAGCAGCGATTGCTGATGTTGGCGAGGAGTGCACCCAAGGAGAAGAAGGTTAGGTAGGGGATGTTAAGTTTCCTGGCCAGGGAAATGGTCCAGCCGATGAAGAGGGGAGAGTGTTGGGATTTGTCGAGAAGTGATAATTGGCAGGTGCCATATATTTGGCAATCTCCAATAGCCTGTTACAGAAGTTGAAAAATTTTGGCAACTTGCGATCGCAAGTTAACTGGCGATTGCTAGTTAACTGGCGATTGCTAATTAACTGGCGATCGCAAGTCGTCAGCGGCAAAAAATTTATGTTTTGTTTCCGCTCTTGTTTCGGACTCCTAATTTGACTTAGATATGTTTCTTGTACACTAATGGTTCTTCTATTATATAAGGATGTGTCACCCTATGGTTAGTTATGGCTTTGTGACTCGGATCCATCAATAAAAATTTTTCTTTTTCCCCGTGGACGTGGGCATTAGGCAAAACCACGTAATCTTTAGAGTCCGTGTTCTTTGTGCATTTTGTTCTATAAGTTGCTGAATTTCGAACAGAGAGGTGGGTTAGTGCTGAGGTCATGGGAGTGGCAGCGTGTGTACCGAGCTCCTTAACGTTCTCGATGCCCGGGGGAATGGAGGGATGGGCGGGGAAGGGGAGAGTTAGGGCTTGGAGAGTGGGAGAGGAGAGGAGAGGGGAGAGGGTGGGGAGGTTCTTAGAGGTGGTTATTACGGTTATAGTTAGGTCATTGGAGTGGAAGGAGAGATGTTGAGCTAGGTCAAGGAGTGGGAGGAAGTGGCCTTGTGCTGGGTACGGAAACACCAGGATGTGTGCCATGTAGCTTTTAGATGATAAAAACCAACTGCATGTCTCCTTTTATAGGGGAGGGTGCATCAATACCAAATTTAAGGTCCATTACAACTATGCTTTCACTAACCGGTTAGTCTTGGATGTGATGATCGTCATAAAGGTTAAGCTCTCCACTTTTTTTCGGATAACATTTAGGCGTATTGGTCAAAATACCAGAGCTCTAAATGATATTGGACTTTATTTTCCTCTTTGATAAAATTTTTCTTATTTTGAATACTTCATATAGAGGACTTATTGGTACCTTGTCATGCCCAATTGTACTTGATCTTTAGCGTTGTGTATATCTTTTTCGTGGACTTAATTGATCGGTAGAGATCACGTTACCTTTACAACGTAGTTCTCCCAGTAATTATATAACATTTTACACAAACCCAACTACACAACAAAACATTACGTTCTCGGGGGTAATATCGTCACTCAGAACAAGTGACCCAATCCCTATTAAACCATTTACTACCCATCCATCTCATGTGTTTCACGCCAATCACTATCCACCAATTGTATCCCTACCTTAATAGAACAACCGCCAAAAAGAAAAATTAACAGAACTCATAGCGTCACCTCCTAATACCATGTGGTCGACGGATACCAGTAATTTTTACACTTAATTATTAAACTATGAAATTCTATCAAATCATCTCCCCAAATACTCTTGGCAGTGTCACAAATACTATAGGAGCATTATATAGAAAAATTATTAGGATAGCACATTCTTTTGGTTTAAATTGGGCCCCCAAAATTCATCGTGAGGAGCCATGGAAGGTCTAATTTTTCAAATTGATTTCTATCGCTAGGTCGATTATAGTTCTAGTAATTGACACCACCATCTTTCCATTATGATATTTTCGTGGTTCTTAATACATACTGAGAATAGAAGAATATTTTTGTACATGGATTAGATTACGGACTTGAAAATACGGGGTAAAAGACACATCATCATTGATATTTTATAAATTTTAATTCATAGTCACAAAATAATTTTTGTCCCTGATTACGAATTTATATTAAGTCATTTTTGTATGTTCACAGTATGCAATCTTTACAAAAATTTATAAATATTATGAATTTCTCCTTCATATCTGTTGTCTACTTTCTTTCTCTCTCTTCGACAAAAAGCAGTCGACCCCCGTTAACACCGTACACCGTGCTGCCGACACGCTACCATTCGGGCCATGCGATATACCCAAAGTGCATCATCTATTTTCAATGACCGATTAGTCTTTCCTAGCAACAGCTCGTGAACGCAGTAGTTATATGGGATGTCGCAGTAGTTAGATGAAATCAAATCAGTAGGTACATGAGAAGATAAAGACTACATTTTATGAAAAAAGGTAAAGATTGTACTTAACCAATATTTATCTAATATAGACAAAACTTAAGAACACTAGTATATGCTATTTTCTGTCCCAAACATGGAGTGGAGTCAATTTTTCGCATGTTAAAGAATGGATATACGTCAATACTTTTCTTAGCATCAAAACATTAACGTGTGGGGGCATTGTTGGAGAAGAAAATTAATTCACGAATTTGTCCAACTTTATCTCGGTAAAATAGATGTATCTTCCTATTAGATTATCCGATTGATGCGATTCTAAATATTACAGAAAGATAAAATATAGATCTACAACTTTGTTATTTATGACTTTTCCTAATTTGGCATGGAAATGGATCAAAATTGAGTTCGAAATTTTGGCAGTTTGAGCACTAAAAAGTAGGCCAGGACGGTATTAGGTTTTCCTACACTGAATTTGACTATATTAGGTCTTACTGTATTAGGTCTTCCTATACTAGAACAAAGTACCCTTGTCAACTTCATACATTTCATATCCAAATAGATTCAATTTTATATGGGTCCCTCGAGTGCAACTTCCATATATTTTTTAGTAGAAACCAACTACCACTGTCACCTCTTCTAAAATTTAAAAAAAAACTACGACTGTCCTCCTCCATAACTTGCATAACTTAATAGAAACCAACTACCACTGTCCGCTCCTCAACTTGCATAACTTAATAGAAACCAACTACTCTGTGGTTTTTGTGACTGGTGTCATCAAGGAACTTGAGTCCGGATACTGTTTCTCTGCTACAGCTTTTTTCCACTTGATTTTTCCGTACTAAAGTTTTTACGAGATTCACCTGCTGCTTCCAGGTTAAAAAAAATATAGAAACCAACTATCACTGTCCCCTCTCCTCAACTTGCACAAATTGATAGAAACCACTGCAACCCAATTAACTCTTCCCCACTGCACAATTATCACGCTTCTGTCTCTTCTGAAACAAGGAAAACCAAACGCATCCAAAGAGTCTTGCGTTGGTGTCTTGAGGCGAGATCGACCTTACAAGGCCAAACAAGGATATTGTTGCAGCATCGGTCTTAAAATAAGGCTGAAACCTGCACAAGTTACAGTTTGGATTTCCTGCTAGACGAGCAGTGTAATTCAGCTTCAATATTGCAGAAAATGTAACGACCATGTGCCCGGATGGAAATGAATCCTTGAGATTATATGAAACATGGAAGAGTCCCTTTTTTAGTGGAGCCACTCTGCACTTGGTATCCGCCGTTTAGCCTGATTACAATAACTGGTACAAATGATAACGAGAGGAAGTTTAATGAGTTTGTGTTTAGATTACCGTGAATACGATTACCGTGATGTACATTTTTTCCAGTCCTCTCGTACAAGGGAAAGGTTTATCATATGATAATGAGAGGAAGTTTAATGAGTTTGTGTTAGAAGATACACAATCAATTTTGGAAGGTTTATCATATGCACATATGGCATGAGATAATAATGGCACAGATGAACTTTTGGTTTATTCTGTTTATTTTTTCAGAGAGATATGACAAAATTGCGTTGAACCTAAATGTTTATCCACCCTCGCACTAGTCCAAATTAAGCCCATAATTATAGTAAAAGAAATATTCAAATTTCAAGCTCTACTACAAGCCAATCTCTCCTCAAAGGGTATTTGACCGAACACCATAAGGCACGATCGAAATCCAAGATTCAAATAGTATTTTTGGTGTAAAAATTTACCTTAAAAAAACTAGGCATTTTTACTAAGCATCTCAAACCTTTTAAATTGCTCTATGTTTCTTTAATCTTTTCTCTCTCTTCTCTCTTACAAAAAGAGATATTGTCCCGAGTTACTTTACTAGAAAAATTGAAGAGAATAAACTTGATCCGTTAAAAAATTGGGTCATGCCACCTAAATAAACTGTTAGTGTGTCGTCGGGATCAGACTTTAGGGTGTGTCAGCACGAGGTACTCACTGGGGGCGTTGTAAAATGTCAATAGGTCGGTCTTGCTGAAGAGATGGATAAAAGGAAGAGAAAGAGGATGAGAAAAGAAGAAATAAAGAGGGCGAGAAAAGAAAAAAAGTTGGAATGTTTTGAAATATTTACAATTTCTAACTTACCTTGTTCAAGGAGATTTTTCGCCAAAATTGATTAGAGTAACTGTACAATGTGACTTAACATAGATCATTGACCATAAAATGTATAAAAAAAAATTATTAACCATGGATTAAAATTTGTAAAAGATTAATGGATTGATTGTCTTTTACCCCTAATTTTAAGGAAAAAATACCTCATAACTCTTATATATTAAAAAATTTAAAACATCATAAATAAATAAAATTCTTTCAAATTCTCTGTCATGTTTCTTTCTTCCTCGTCCTGTATCATTTTGAATCTACAATTCTTTTGTTGTAACTCTATTCTGTTACAAAGCTATTATTTGCTGCGGCAATTGGATTTATTATGGAAGAAAGAAATAAGTGATGAGACAAGTGAAATTTTCAATTTTTCGTGAAAATTTCGGATGTTTGATCTCTTAATAAGAGTTAAGGATATTTTTAAATAAAAGCGTTCCGACGGAGAAAAAATCGGACGAATAGGGAGGGAACGTGTTTGATAATTGCAAAGTGAGGTTAATTTTGTTTTCCGGATGTCATACTTTGGTATTCGAACTTGTGTGAATATGTTTTTCTTTTGCTTACGCTAGATAATCGGACATTCCATTGGAAGAAATAGAGAAGGCATGTCCTGCATGCCGTGGTATCTGTTTCTGCAGGGTGTGCATACGTAAGGGCAACATGGTTAAGGTACCTTTTCTTTTTAGGCAAATTACCCTCACATCCCTGAGATTTGGTCACCCTCCCCCTAGGGTCCCTGACTTTTGGAAAAAGATTGTCCCGTCCCTAAGTTTTGACGATAATAGACTCTCGGGTCCCTGGCTGACGTCATCGGCTCTTTTTTTCATTTTTGGTCAAGAAAATGACCAAAATACCCTTAAACAAAAAATAAACCAAATACCCCCCCTCCCCCTCCCGCTCCCCCCCTCCCACTCCCCCTCCTGCTCCCGCTCCCGCTCCCCCCCTCCTCCCCCCCTCCCCTTCCCCCTCCCCCTCCCGCTCCTGCTCCCCCCTCCTCTCCCCCTCCCGCTCCCGCTCCCGCTCTCCCTCTCCCCCTCCAGCTCCCTCCCTCTCCCTCTCCCCCTCCCGCTCCCGCTCCCGCTCCCCCCTCCTCCCCCTCTCCCCCTTCCGCTCCCTCCCTCGAAACGACTGATGATGATGATCATCTTGCTCTTGCTGCTGCTGCTGCTGTTGATGTAGACAGCGTTTCATTGTTGTTGTTGTTGTTTGCTTCTTCTTTCTCTTTGTTGTCTTCTTGTTTGTTGCTCGAGGAGGAGCCTTCCCTGCCACCACCTAGATAGAACCACCTAGCCATAATGATCTCACATCCATATCAGGAACCAACTTTCTGCCCGACGACTGGTTGCCACTTTAAAATAAATAAAATAACCTTTCAGTGAGTGTTAATTGCGAGTTGATCTGGGCTCTGGACAATTGACTCTCTAAGTGCGATCCTGCTCATGCCGGGTAGAAATTTCCTACCACCAGCTTTTAGGGTTTTCTAGTTTATTATTCCAGAAGACCAAGACGAGGGTGGAGGAAGGTTTATGGATGAAGGAGAGAGGGGGGAGCGGGAGCGGGGAGATCTCGAGCGGGAGCGGGAGAGGGAGGGAGCGGGAGGGGGAGAGGGAGAGGGGGAGGAGGGGGGGGGAGGGGGAGAGGGAGGGAGCGGGAGGGGGAGAGGGGGAGGAGGGGGGGAGCGGGAGCGGGAGCAGGAGGGGGAGAGGGAGAGGGAGAGGGAGGGAGCGGGAGGGGGAGCAGGAGGGGGAGCGGGAGCGGGAGGGGGGTATTTTGTTTTTTGTTTAAGGGTATTTTGGTCATTTTCATGACCAAAAATGAAAAAAAGAGCCGATAACGTCAGCCAGGGACCCGAGAGTCTATTATCGTCAAAACTTAGGGACGGGACAATCTTTTTCTAAAAGTCAGGGACCCAAAGGGGAGGGTGACCAAACCTCAGGGATGTGAGGATAATTTTCCCTTTCTTTTTTGAACTGGTGGTTAAGGCACATTTTCTATGGATCCAAGAGAGTGTTTGTTTTGTCATTCTTTTGGATGGTATGGGAATTTATGGAAATTGATGTTGTTATCGCACGATGCAGGTAAGAATATGGGAAATATCTGTTCTTGACAAGTTGCAGTAACTATACCGCCTATTGTTTTCAGTGCTTCCCGTAGTGAAGCAGATTCATCATGACCAGTGCTCTGAAGTTGAGTTGGAGAAAAAACTTATAGGTAAGAAGTTTTGGCTTCTCTTCCCCTATAATTTAAAGGGTTTTTGTCTAGGTTTTTACTCATCTACCGCCATTGACGCCTCTTGGGTTTATATTACTTTCCAGGAAATGACATAGAACTTGTACGTGCCAAATTGAATGCAAATGAGCAAATGTGCTGGTAAATCAACGACTCACAGATAATAGACCATCTCTTTCTTTGTACATAATATATAACTTATAGTGCCACGATATTGTGCCTTTAATCTGATAACTCAATTTGGATTTGCAGTATTGCAATTACCTCCCCCTCCATTCCCCGCATATGTAATTAAAAGTTCTCTTTCTGGATTTAAAGGCCTGCCAGTAAATTGAAGTATCGATGATTTTTTTAGGCAATCTAATAAACTTATATTTATTTTCTGCAGCAATATCTGTGGCACACCCATAATAGAGAACACCTTCCGAAAATAGAGAGTGATGTGTGCCTGGCCTCATGGCCCGGGGAGCCCCTTTTGTCCGCGTTACTTGATTGTCGACATAAATAGATTAGATGTGTACGTGATCGATGTGCAGTGAGGAAGAGTTAGTTGGGAGAGCAGATGGGCAAGATAGGATTGTTGGTTTTTTTTTTCCGGTCGACTAAATTTAGGTGGGTTACTCATGCGGCTCTAAATGATATTGATTTTTGTTCTCTTCCTAAGTAGAGTTTTTTTATTTCCCCAAGGGATGGGAACCCACCTAATAAGAAACGAGGTAGAATTCGTTGAAATCCTACCTAGCAAGCGATGGGATTGTTGGTTTGGTTTTGAGAGAGCGGTGGCTTTATTAAGTAATATATGTGCGTTGAGCAATTGAGGAAGCACATCGATCTGGCTATGAGGAGGGGGACCAAGGGCAGTTGGTTGCATTAACCCAACTAAATTAGACACGAAACGACCTTGCAAAAGTTGCAGGTGCCAGATGTGGTAATGAATTTATATATGAGTTAAATGGACCCATTAATTTTAAAATATCCCTCGCCTGTCTACTATTATCAGCATTAGCTACTTGTCATGGCCATGCAGCGGACATTCAACCCTTGTTCATGAATTCACTTCAACTACTGCAGTTTGGTGCATCAAATGAAGGGAAAATAAAAAATGAACCTTGAAATTTTACCAATTCATCTCTAAGTACTATGACATTAGATTAATTGCTCTTTGGTAACTTCTTAAATGTTGTGGACCGAACACTCGAATTACATAGTAAATGCCGCCAAATAATTTATCCCGCTAGGTAATTGTTGAGATTTTATTTAAAATAATGGTGGACTCTATAGAATTTATTTTTTGTCCGAGAATAGTTTTTGAGATGATTTTTGAGATCGAAGGTGTTAAAGAGTACAAGTACAAAGATCTCAAGCTGGCCTGATGACCTCAAATTCGAAGACGAATTTTTCCAACCCCAGGAAAATGATGGAGATACAGATGAAGATAGATTTATTCATAATTTTTAGGTTTTGAATTATTATTAGGAGTTTAATTTATAGTAAGATTGTAGTTAATGGATTTCTTTTGATCTTTTATAAGTAGGAGTTTCTCTATTGTTTTGGTGAGTTGAGTTTGTTAAACAAAAATCTAGAGTTTCTCTCTGTAGCTTTTCGCTATTCTTAAAATCAACTCAAAATATTTTTATCATATTTTTCGGGTATTCTCTAAATCTATCGACTCACGATTCTCTATCCATAGCCCGTTTTCAGTATTTTAAGAAATCAACGGATTCGTGGTTGTCTATCCACGTGCTTCCTCCATTAGTCACTAAGCTTATATACTGCATAAAAGCCTTAATCATTTCTCTTCACTTTCTTGGTCTCAGCGAGATTCAAATTCAAAATGCCCTAGGAATAATCATTTTTTTAAATCTAGTCATCTTTTTACATCTCGTCTAACTAAACCAACGTGCTGAAGTTATTTGATGCAACTTAGATTTAATTGCATGAAACGTGCACACGGATTTTTGCCCAAAATGATACTACAATAGTAGTTTATTACCAATTTGGAGTCACTATTGAAAAAAATTTGGATATGGTATTCCTTTCACAGATATGAGGTTTCCATAAAGAGCGACTTTAACCTTATTATATCATTAATTATGATGCCATAATCAATTGGTTCATGTGTATTTTGGTGTTTCTGGGACCAACTTATCGTCTGGCCTGCCCTTTTGCGTTTCTTCTAACCCTACACCTAGAATTCCAATTCAAATAAAAAATCTCTTTTTAAAGAAGTAATTATAGTTTAAAATAATTTTATATGTACGTATCACATAATTTGGAGTTACAATTAGTCTAAGTCTGGGTCTGTAATATAGACTCATATCCACTTATTCGGAAGTAATTATAGATTTTTCTCCGAATTATTATTTAAAAATCTTGATTCAGATTTACTTCATTTGATTGTGTGGTATTTGATGTTAAATTGATGTATTTTTTATTAAGAAGTTAATCAATACAGTACTGTTTAAAAAATAATAATTTGTTAATCGCCTCCAATTTGCTAACGATGATGGTTAGACATATGATTTCATAATTTGCTAACCTTAAATATGGAATTATGCTTATAGTTAACTAGGTTCGGCTAAAATTATTGATATTATCGTATTGTAAATGTATTAAGTTTGTTTATAAGTTTCAAATTTATGTACTTATTATATGAAGATTTGGAATTCAATATATATATATATATTGAATTCAGTCTGGGCGCGGGATTGGAGACAGACATTTTGAGAAGCCCTTGATCAGCAACGCCGCACCCTCTGGTATCAGAGCCATCTCCCCCTGCATCTCATATCGTTCAATAGTACCTACGGTATAGCTTTTGAGAAGTGTCCCCAATTGGACTCTCCAGGGTTAGAACTCCTTGGTGCTTCGCAAACATAAGTATATATCAAGGTAGAACACCTTTATTGTGCATCTTTTTTGCCTTCCTTCATCAACTTACTATTTATAGGAATAGTGAGTTACTGTAGCAAAGTCATTTTCACTGTTGCATCTTAGCTGCATATTGCATCTGCATCTGTTAAGAGTTTGGTTAGACCATGCATGGTAGCAGGCAGTAAGTCTCGATGTGTGGCAGTTAGTCTATTGGCTTTGTGTTGGTATATTCTCTTTGCATCTGCTTCTGTATCTTATATCATCCACGGATCCGTTTTCTTGCAATAATGCATCATGCATCTCATCTGCTCATGAACATGCTGAGCCCAGTAACCCACAAAGCCGCATAAATAGTAACAAACTAATCATTGAAGATTTTAAAGGTTGCATCGATAACTGGAAACTACCAAAGATTTCAAAGCATGACATTTATCATGTTTCAAAAAACTTATTTTTAAAGCATAATTATGTTATCAAACAAGAAGAGCATTCTATGTTGGTTTCCAAACCCATTGAAACTTTTCAACTATTGTCCAAAGATTCTATTCAAAGTCATAGCAAAAAAGGTTTCAATTTCATTCATATCGGTCTAGTCCAGGTTGGTATTATACCCCTGACTATTACCGGTCTTGACACATCTATCCTTGCTATCTTAAGGGATGCAAGACATCTCCGTTTTAAAGACTCCCTTATGAGCTCCGTTGAGTCCAGTCTCGCCGGTGGCCCTTTATCTTTTGATTGCCATCCCAATCTCACTTTATCCTTACGAGATCCTAACATTCTTCATGCTCTAACTCTCCAATTGAAAACTTTTAATTATGCCCTCATGCATGGTAGCGTGAATATTTCCTTGAGTTTTAAAGTCCATTATAAAGCCATGATTTCTGCGTTTGCAACAAAGCATCGTTTTCAATCCACCAAAGGCCAAACCATTTTATTGCAAACTAATTTTACACGCGCCAACACCATCACACCTAAAGCCATCCAATGGAAGGATGTTACCCTTCCTGACGAATGGATCTTAGAGGACATGGATCACTCTGAGACCAAACCTATTGAACCCCAACATAGCAATAATGTTTCACGCATCAATCGCTATTCTGGTGGTACTGTTGGTATCACTTTCAATCGACCTTCAAGCTCGAGATCCACAGGGAATCCCTCCCTCTCTCGTAGTGAAAGTATGATCTCATCAATCCAAAATCTCGGCAGAGTATCACAGTTAGGAGCTTCCCATCTCCCACCTGTCATACACCTCCCTGATAAGCCCAGATTTTCAACTTCCGATCTTCCTAACCCTACTTTACAACATGTCAACTATCGTTCCCAAATTCCCCACCCCATTTATACCCAAAATAAAGCCCCTGACAACGAAGAATCCCCTCCTTCTTCCCCAACGCCTTCTCAAATCACTGAGAACCAACAATTTCATAACGAACTTAATGTTTTGGAAATTCCTTTCCATATTGATAAAGATTTCCTCCGATCTGACTTCAATGCTCACCACAACAAAGCCAAAGTCAAATGGTTTTTCAGAAACTTCTGTAAACCTGAACGCGATCAGACTCAAACCTCTTATTATAAGTTTCTTGAGAAATATCGAACCCAGATCTTATTTTTTGACTGGTTCAAACAATTTCTCATGCCTACTTGTATCCAAGAGATGATTGACTCTTATAATTCCTTTACCAAAATGACCAATCCCATCACTCATTCTAAAAGCCATCAAAGTCAATGGGAAACCACCAATGGTGACACCATATCCTCACCCCATCCTCCCTTGAGACAAATCAATCTGAATATCACCAACAACCCCAATGAATCTGCACCTTATAAAACTGCTACTGATGACATCTTACAGAACTCTCGACGTATCATTGCTCAGAATAACTTCTGTAACACCCATCTTAGTACTATTGGAAAACAACTCGAGCGCATTGAAAGCCATCTACCTTCACCTTCATCACCTCTGCCCTCCTCATCAATTCCTGTATCCAATATCCAACAACCTATTTTTAAACCTTTTAAAGTTTCCCAATCAAGTATCCGTCAGATCCAAGAAAATCGGGATTTTGCTGATATCCTCCGATGCCAAATCTCTAGCATCACGGTCTCTCCTACCTCCCCTCTTCTAGCCGCAGATACACCCTCTCAATCTTCCAATGCTATTCACACTCTCGCCAAAGAATCTGATTCCGAGTCAACCCAATCACTTTCCTCCCCCCGACCATTTCTAAATCACATTCATTAGCCCCAAGGATTCTTTTCTTCAACTCCTGTCCCCGGCCCAGATATGGCCCTTGAGCAAAAGCCAAGCATCCTTAACCAGGCCAAATTCAATGCCAATTCCATTTATGAATGGAATATTGACGCCATGACCGAATATAACATTTTGTCTCTCTTACAACAAATGACAATGGCTCCCAATGCCTACAAAACCCAAACGTCTATCACTGACAAATCCATTGCTGAAATCCTTATTTCTGGATTTTCAGGCCAACTCAAAGGATGGTGGGATTTCTATCTCACTGACACCCAACGGGATGAAATCCTTAATAGCCTTCAGCATGACGAATCCAATGATTTGGTCCTAACACCCGAAGCCAACCCATTCCCGATGCTGTCTCTTCCCTAATCTTTGCCATATCACTTCACTTTATTGGTGATCCATCTCACCTCAAAGACAAAAACGCTAAACTCCTCTCCAACCTCAAATGTCACAAACTCAGGGACTTCCAACATTACAAAAACACCTTCCTAACGTGAGTTATGCTACGCGAGAATTCCAACCAGCCATTTTGGAAGGAAAAGCTTATCGATGGTCTACCTTTTATGCTAGGCGAAAAGGTTAGACGATTTCTCAAAACCACCCACGGCTCCCCTATCAACTATGCAGCACTTACTTATGGAGAACTCATCAGTATTACACAACAATAGGGACTTCAGATTTGCCAAGACCTAAGGCTCCAAAAGAATATCAAAAAGGAATTGCGACAGACTAAGCAAGAACTTGGTTCTTTCTACAATCAATTTGATATTTCTAAAACACCTCAAAGCTCCAAAGATTGCCACTGCCCTTCCTCCTCAAAGACTTCTCACCATAAACACAGATCCCAATGTTTCCATCGTTCTTCAAAACACAAGTCCGACCCTAAACATGACAAACACTCTTCCAAGCGTTATCCTAAATAAACATCCTTCAAACAAGGTGACGAACACTTCAAAGACACCGTCTGTCACAAATGTGGCAAAAAAGGCCACATTCAACGATATTACCGTCTCAACAAAAAACTTCGTGCCTTGAATCTTGCCCCTGACCTTATTGCTCAGATATCCACCTTAATGAACAACGACTCCGACTCCGATTCGGACTCTATCACTGAAGAATCCGAACAACTTGACGAACTCATCCATTCCTCCTCTGAATCTGATGCAGAAAAATCGATCAATGTCTTGACGAACGATCAAGAATTCTTACTTGCCATGGCCAATGATGTTGAAGATCCCACGAAACGAAAAACCTATCTTTCCAAACTCCTCAAATCCATTGACGACTCACCTTCCTCCTCTATGGCTACTCCCTACAATCTTACCAAAATCCTTCACACCAAGCAGAGTCAAAAGACTTCTCTCCCAACTATCCCTATTTTACAAGATGAAATCAAGCTTATCAAAACTGAGCTTAAAGACTTACGCCGCCAACAACAAGAAACACACACGATCGTCCAAAATCTCATATTAACCAAATCTACAGCCGGTGATTCCAGTGATTCTGACAATGATCCTACCATTGAGCCAAATAAATTTTTGCATGTTCTTAAACATGTCACTTCACGCAAATACCTTATTACCATTACTATAAAATTTTCTGATGATTTTCAACTTGAGACCATTGCTCTATTTGATACTGGTGCTGACCTCAATTGCATTAAAGATGGTCTTGTACCCAAACGATTTTTAGACCCTACTAAAGAAAAACTTTCTGCTGCTAACAATTCCAGAATATTTATCACCCAAAAAACAGATGCTTTTATTAGTAATAACAACACACTTATCAAAACTACGTTTTTCCTCGTCTCCAATATGAATCATACTGTCATTATTGGAACACCGTTTATCAACCTTATTACTCCTTACAAAGTTAATCACGAAGGCATCTCTTTCAAAATCAAGACTCCAATTTCAAAAAAATTGATTTTTCTATTTTTACAAAAACCCACCACACGCAAACTAAATCTACTACATTCCTTAATTTCTTCCAAAGAACATGATTTACATGACACCAAAAATATCATTTATTTTCAACGTATTTCTCAACAATTGCTTGATCCTACTAAACAGCGCCAAATCAATAATTTTAAAACTAAGCTCCATACTGAGCTTTGTTTTGATCTTCCTAATGCTTTTTGGACTAGAAAAAAACATGTTATCACTCTTCCTTATGACTCGCACTTCTCTGAACGACAAATCCCTACTAAAGCTCGTCCTATTCAGATGAACTCTGAAATGATTGACTTATGTAAAAATGAAATCCGCGATTTAGAGAAAAAGGGTTTGATCTCTAAATCCAAATCCCCATGGAGTTGTGCTGCCTTTTATGTCATCAAAAACTCTGAAATTGAACGAGGCGTCCCACGTCTTGTTATCAATTATAAACCCCTTAACAACGTTTTGAAATGGATCCGTTATCCGATCTCCAACAAAAAAAATTTATTAAATCGTCTGCATGATTCTTTTATATTCTCCAAATTCGACATGAAATCTGGCTTCTGGCAAATCCAGATCCACACCAAAGACCGCTATAAAACTACTTTTACTGTTCCTTTCGGCCAGTATGAGTGGAACGTTATGCCTTTTGGTTTAAAAAATGTCCCTAGCGAATTTCAACAAATCATGAATGATATCTTCAATCCTTTTACATCATTTTGCATTGTTTACATTGATGATGTCCTAATTTTTTCAAAATCTATTGACCAACATTTCAAACATCTTAACACATTCTTTAATGTTGTTAAGAAAAATAGTTTGGTCTTATCTCAATCTAAAATTGTTATATTTCAAACAAAAATCCGGTTTCTTGGCCATTATATCAGCCAGGGCACTATCACCTCCATTGGACGTTCTATTACTTTTGCTTCCAAATTTCCTGATGAACTCTTAGAAAAAATGCAACTTCAACGCTTTTTGGGTTCTCTCAACTATGTTTTTGAATTTTTACCCAATATTCATCGCATTATAAAACCACTTCATGACAGATTAAAGAAAAATCCAAGTCCCTGGACTGATGAGCATACTCGAATTGTTCAAAGCATCAAAAAATAGATTGCACACATTCCCGGCTTACATCTTGCTCAATCATCTGCATTCAAAATTGTTGAAACTGATGCATCAGATATAGGTTATGGTGGCATTCTTAAACAACGCAAAGACATTCATGAGCATATCATCTCATTCACTTCTGCCCATTGGAATGACACCCAAAGCAAATATTCCACAATCAAAAAAGAGATTTTGAGTATTGTTTTATGTATTACTAAATTTCAAAGTGATCTTTTAAACCAAAAATTTTTATTACGTATTGATGCTCAAGCGGCTAAAGAAATCTTGCAAAAGGATGTTCAAAATATAGCTTCCAAACATATTTTTGCCCGTTGGCAACGAGTTTGATATTGAATATATTAAAGGAGAAAATAATTCCCTCCCAGACTTTCTCACCCGTGAGTTTTTGAACAATAGGTGAGCCATGCCCCTAAAAGCCTCCTCCAGAGGAGCCAAAGCAAAATCTATCGTGCCTGCCCGTACTTGGGCATCTGTTGCCGAAGAGGTAGACTTCAACGCCCATTAAAATGTCAAAGATTGGTTGAAAGCAAATCAACACAATGCCATATATCCGACCGAAGTTATTGAAGCTTTCCAACGACTATCCCAAAACTCCCAAGCCTTAACGACACCTCTGC
Organism: Hypericum androsaemum; assembly: GCA_963995505.1. Classification (NCBI taxonomy): domain Eukaryota; kingdom Viridiplantae; phylum Streptophyta; class Magnoliopsida; order Malpighiales; family Hypericaceae; genus Hypericum; species Hypericum androsaemum. The sequence continues at coordinate 8,890,845 of OZ023189.1, forward strand.
CTGTTTCTCAACACTCCACCAGTCATGTTATTGCCCCCCCATCCAAACCCTTTCCCCGTAACCTCACCAAAGGCTCTTATAGCCATAAAACCCAAACACAATCCCTTCTCTTCGTTGAAAGAGATTATCACCAACAATACCCTACCATTGCCGCAGCCCGTATCTTCCCACCTGGTCAGCATACTATCCCTGCTGACTCCCACAAAATGCTAACCTACTATGCCTCTATCCTCGAACATACTGACTCCACCAAAGTTAGACATTTTTACAACGCCACCGATAAAACCACCCCAGCTTACTCCACCTGCCAAATTATACGGATTATTCATCTATCCAGTGGAGTCAACCATTGCACCAAACAAAGCACCTCCCCATCACCAGTACCACCACCCATAGCACCCTTTACAGTTATTGGGACTACCAGGAGGCCTGGTTCAACGCTTTCTTCAACCAAAACCCAAAATTCACCCACACTTGGCTGTTTTATTTCCAACAGCCTTTTGATTGTACCCAAATCCCCTATTGGTTCCTCACTTGGTGGAACTATTATGAATGTTCCCTTAACATCCTTACAGAGGATGCCCTTGGTTGCTATAACCTCTTTAAAGCCAAATATTCTCCTTCTCCTATTGAAAAACCTATTGGCCCCTTGTTGCTCTTCTGTACAAAATTCTATTTGCCATGGATCTGTGCCTGGCACTATGAATTCCAAGCTTATGATGAAAAGAATAACGTCAACCTGCTCGTCCACCGCTTTAAAGTCAAATGGTGGAACGCCTTCAACGCAGACGAAAAACTAATGGCTACTATTGTTTTGAATTGGCTGAACTCTGCCAAACCTTCACAAGCTATTGCCTCCCCATCGACCTCCCAGCCACTCTTCCTTGCTCAAAAAGCCCAAATCCAATCCATGTTGGCTTCGGCAAGTACTGAGCAGGAATATTTTGCTATCATGAACCAGATGATCAAAGCTAAGTCCAACGCCTTTTCTTCCCCGCCTTATGCAATAGAAGAAGAAGACGAAGAGGAACCATTCATCTCTCTTAACGATGATGGTACTTATTTTCTTGGCTTTCATTGATTAAAGGTACAGGATTCCTTAACGACGGTATCAACCACAACGACATCAATAACAATCCAAAAGTGTTCGGCTTCGGCCTTCACCGAGCTGGCAAAGGGAAAATGGTCAATGGTCCAGTTAAAACCATCCAGAGTGAGGGTTTTCCCCCAACAGTCTCTCAGCAGCTTACTGCCACAACGTCTGTGAAGACGGTAAAAAACTAATGGTGGACCCCAGCCACCGAAAGCACATGATAGCAACGCCCAGACAGAATTATGATGGTGGACCCCAGCCACCGAAAGCACATGATAGCAATGCCAAGATAGAATTATGATGGTGGACCCCAGCCACCGAAAGCACATACCAGCAACGCCCAGACAGAATTATGATGGTGGACCCCAGCCACCGAAAGCACATGCCAACAGCGCTTCTCATATCGTTCAATTGTACCTACGGTATAGAGGGTGCGGCAGAACAGGATTAAATAAATAAACTTGATAATAAATAAAATTTTATTAAAATGATAAACATAAACTAATAAAGGAGATAGACTTTAAAGAGAGGGATAGAGGGATTACAATAGCAGAGGGGAAGAGCAGGTATGATCAAGTATGATGATCAAGGGCTTCTATTCTCTACGGGTTTTTCTGACTAAATCACACTCTAATCTATAATGAGAAGGTCCTCTGCTTATATAGGCAAAGGGGAGAAGCGCTGCTGGCATGTGCTTTCGGTGGCTGGGGTCCACCATCATAATTCTGTCTAGGCGTTGCAGGCATGTGCTTTCGGTGGCTGGGGTCCACCATCATAATTCTATCTGGGCATTGCAGTCATGTGCTTTCAGTGGCTGGGGTCCACCATCATAATTCTGTCTGGGCGTTGCTGTCGTGTGCTTTCGGTGGCTGGGGTCCACCATCAGTTTTTTACCATCTTGACGGACGTTATGGCAGCAAGTTGCTGAGAGACTGTTGGGGGCAAACCCTCACTCTGGACAGTTTTAACTGGACCGTTGACCATTTTGCCATTGCCGGCTCGGTGAAGGCCGAAGCCGAACACTTTTGGATTGTCGTTGATGTCGTTGTGGTTGATACCGTCGTTAAGGAATCCTGTACCTTTAATCAATGAAGGCCAAGAAAATCAGTACCATCATCGTCAAGAGAGATGAATGGTTCCTCTTCGTCTTCTTCTTCTGTTGCATAAGGCGAGGAAGAAGAGGCGTTGGACTTAACTTTGATCATCTGGTTCATGGATGCAAAATATTCCTGCTCAGTACTTGCTGAAGCCAACATGGATTGGATTTTGGCTTTTTGAGCAAGGAAGAGTGGCTGGGAGGTCAATGGGGAGGCAATAGCTTGTGAAGGTTTGGCAAAGTTCAGCCAATTCAAAACAATAGTAGCCGTTAGTTTTTCGTCTGCGTTGAAGGTGTTCCACCATTTCACTTTAAAGCGGCGGACGAGCAGGTTGACGTTATTCTTTTCATCATAAGCTTGGAATTCATAGTGCCACGCACAGATCCATGGCAAATAGAATTTTGTACAGAAGAGCAACTAGGGGCCAATAGGTTTTTCAATAGGAGAAGGAGAATATTTGGCTTTAAAGAGGTTATAGCAACCAAGGGCATCCTCTGTAAGGATGTTAAGGGAACATCCATAATAGTTCCACCAAGTGAGGAACCAATAGGGAATTTCAGTACAATCAAAAGGCTGTCGAAAATAAAACAGCCAAGTGTGGGTGAATTTTAGGTTTTGGTTGAGGAAAGTGTTGAACCAGGCCTGCTGGTAGTCCCAATAACTCTAAAGGGTGCTATGGGTGGTGGTAGTAGTGATGGGCAGGTGCTTTGTTTGTTGCAATGGTTGACCCCACTGTGATGGATGAATAATCCGTATAATTTGGCAGGTGGAGTAAGCTGGGGTGGTTTTATCGGTGGCGTTGTAAAAATGTCTGACTTTAATAGAGTCAGCATGTTCGAGGATAGAGGCATAGTAGGTTAGCATTTTGTGGGAGTCAGCAGGGATAGTATGCTGACCAGGTGGGAAGATACGGGCTGCGGCAATGGTAGGGTCTTGTTGGTGATAATCTCTTTCAACGAAGAGAAGGGATTGTGTTTGGGTTTTATGGCTATAAGAGGCTTTGGTGAGGTTACGGGGAAAGGGTTGGGATGGGGGGGCAATAACATGACTTGTAGAGTGTTGAGAAACAGGCAGAGGTGTCGTTAAGGCTTGGGAGTTTTGGGATAGTCGTTGGAAAGCTTCAATAACTTTGGTCGGATATATGGGATTGTGTTGATTTGCTTTCAACCAATCTTGGATGTTTCTGTGGGCGTTGAAGTCTTCCTCTTTGGCAACAGATGCCCAAGTACGGGCAGGCATGATAGATTTTGCTTTGGCTCCTCTGGAGGAGGCTTTTGGGGGCATGGCTCACCTATTGGTCAAAAACACACGGGTGAGAAAGTCTGGGAGGGAATTATTATCTCAATTAATATATTCAATATCAAACTAAAAAAATACTAAAAATAGCTTGCCAACGGGCAAAAATATGTTTGGAAGCTATATTTTGAACATCCTTTTGCAAGATTTCTTTAGCTGCTTGAGCATCTATACGTAATAAAAATTTTTGGTTTAAAAGATCACTTTGAAATTTAGTAATACATAAAACAATACTCAAAATCTCTTTTTTGATTGTGGGATATTTGCTTTGGGTTTCATTCCAATGGGCAAAAGTGAATGAGTTGATATGCTCATGAATGTCTTTGCATTGTTTAAGAATGCCACCATAACCTATATCTGATGCATCAGTTTCAACATTTTTGAATGCAGATGGATCAGCAAGATGTAAGTAGGAATGTGTCCAATCTATTTTTTGATGCTTTGAACAATTAGAGTATGCTCAGCAGTCCAGGGACTTGGATTTTTCTTTAATCTGTCGTGAAGTGGTTTTATAATGCGATGAATATTGGGGAAAAATTCAAAAACATAGTTGAGAGAACCCAAAAAGCATTGAAGTTGTGTTTTTTCTAAGAGTTCATCAGGAAATTTGGAAGCAAAAGTAATAAAATGTTCAATGGGGGTGATAGTGCCCTGGCTGATATAATGGCCAAGAAACTGGATTTTTGTTTGAAATAAAACAATTTTAGATTGAGATAAGGCCAAACCATTTTTTCTTAACAACATTAAAGAATGTGTTAAGATGTTTGAAATGTTGGTCAATAGATTTTGAAAAAATAACGACATCATCAATGTAAACAATGCAAAATGATGTAAAAGGATTGAAGATGTCATTCATGAATTGTTGACATTCGCTAGGGGCATTTTTTAAACCAAAAGGCATGATGTTCCACTCATACTGGCCGAAAGGAACAGTAAAAGCAGTTTTATAGCGGTCTTTGGGGTAGATCTGGATTTGCCAGAAGCCAGATTTCATGTCAAATTTGGAGAATATAAAAGAATTATGCAGACGATTTAATAAATCTTTTTTGTTGGGGATCGGATAACGGAACCATTTCAAAACGTTGTTAAGGGGTTTATAATTGATAACAAGACGTGGGACGCCTCGTTCAATTTCAGAGTTTTTGATGACATAAAAGGCAGCACAACTCAATGGGGATTTGGATTTAGAGATCAAACCCTTTTTCTCTAAATCGCGGATTTCATTTTTACATAAGTCAATCATTTCACAGTTCATCTGAATCGGACGAGCTTTAGTAGGGATTTGTCGTTCAGAGAAGTGCGAGTCATAAGGAAGAGTGATAACATATTTTTTTCTAGTCCAAAAAGCATTAGGAAGATCAGAACAAAGCTCAGTATGGAGCTTAGTTTTAAAATTATTGATTTGGCGATGTATAGTAGGATCAAGCAATTGTTGAGAAATACGTTGAAAATAAACGATATTTTTGGTGTCATGTAAATCATGCTCTTTGGAAGAAATTAAGGAATGAAGTAGATTTAGTTTGCGTGTGGTGGGTTTTTGTAAAAATGGAAAAATCAATTGTTTTGAAATTAGAGTCTTGATTTTGAAAGAGATGCCTTCGTGATTAACTTTGTAAGGAGTAATAAGTTTGATAAACGGTGTTCCAATAATGATAGTATGATTCATATTGGAGACGAGCAAAAATGTAGTTTTGATAAGTGTGTTGTTATTACTAATAAAAGCATCAATTTTTTGGGTGATAAACATTCTGGAATTGTTAGCAGCAGAAAGTTTTTCTTTAGTAGGGTCTAAAAATCGTTTGGGTACAAGACCATTTTTAATGCAATTGAGGTCAGCACCAGTATCAAATAGAGCAATGGTCTCAAGTTGAAAATCATCAAAAAAATTTATAGTAATGGTAATAAGGTATTTACGTGAAGTGACATGTTTAAGAACATGCAAAAATTCATTTGGCTCAATGGTAGGATCATTATCAGAATCACTGGAATCACCGGCTGTAGATTTCGTCAATATGAGATTTTGGACGATCGTGTGTGTTTCTTGTTGTTGGCAGCGTAAGTCTTTAAGCTCAGTTTTGATAAGATTGATTTTAGCTTGTAAAATAGGGATAGTTGGGAGAGAAGTCTTTTGACTCTGCTTGGTATGAAGGATTTTGGTAAGATTGTAGGGAGTAGCCATAGAGGAGGAAGGTGAGTCGTCAATGGATTTGAGGAGTTTGGAAAGATAGGTTTTTCGTTTCCCGGGGTCTTCAACATCATTGGCCATGGCAAGTAAGAATTCTTTATCTTTCGTCAAGACATTGATCGATTTTTCTGAATCAGATTCAGAGGAGGAATGGATGAGTTCGTCAAGTTGTTTGGATTCTTCAGTGATAGAGTCCGAATCGGAGTCGGAGTCGTTGTTCATTAAGGCGGATACCTGAGCAATAAGGTCAGGGGCAAGATTCAAAGCATGAAGTTTTTTGTTGAGACGGCAATAGCGTTGAATGTGGCCTTTTTTTCCACATTTGTGATAGACGGTGTCTTTGAAGCGTTCATCACCTTGTTTGAAGGATGTTCGTTTAGGATAACGCTTGGAAGAGTGTTTGTCGTGTTTAGGGTCGGACTTGTGTTTTGAAGAATGATGGAAACGTTGGGATTTGTGTTTATGGTGAGAAGTCTTTGAGGAGGAAGGGCAGTGGCAATCTTTGGAGCTTTGAGGTATTTTAGAAATATCAAATTGATTGCAGAAAGAACCAAGTTCTTGCTTAGTCTGTCGCAATTCCTTTTTGATATTCTTTTGGAGCCTTAGGTCTTGGCAGATCTGAAGTCCCTGTTGTTGTGTAATACTGATGAGTTCTCCATAAGTAAGGGCTGCATAGTTGATAGTTGAGCCGTGGGTGGTTTTGAGAAATCGTCTAACCTTTTTGCCTAGCATAAAAGGTAGACCATCGATAAGCTTTTCCTTCCAAAAAGGCTGGTTGGAATCCTCGTGTAGCATAACTCGCGTTAGGAAGGTGTTTTTGTAATGTTGGAAGTCGCTGAGTTTGTGACATTTGAGGTTGGAGAGGAGTTCAGCATTTTTGTCTTTGAGGTGAGATGGATCACCAATAAAGTGAAGTGATATGGCAAAGATTAGGGAAGAGACGGCATCGGGAATGGGTTGGCCTTCGGGTGTTAGGACCAAATCATTGGATTCGTCATGCTGAAGGCTATTAAGGATTTCATCCCGTTGGGTGTCAGTGAGATAGAAATCCCACCATCCTTTGAGTTGGCCTGAAAATCCAGAAATAAGGATTTCAGCAATGGATTTGTCAGTGATAGACGTTTGGGTTTTTTAGGCATTAGCAGCCATTGTCATTTGTTGTAAGAGAGACAAAATGTTATATTCGGTCATGGCGTCAATATTCCATTCATAAATGGAATTGGCATTGAATTTGGCCTGGTTAAGGATGCTTGGATACAAGTAGGCATGAGAAATTGTTCGAACTAGTCAAAAAATAAGATCTGGGTTCGATATTTCTCAAGAAACTCATAATAAGAGGCTTAAGTCTGATCGCGTTCAGGTTTACAGAAGTTTATGAAAAACCATTTGACTTTGCCTTTGTTGTGGTGAGCATTGAAGTCAGATCGGAGGAAATCTTTATTAATATGGAAAGAAATTTCTAGAACATTGAATTCATTATGAAACTGTTGGTTCTCAGTGATTTGAGAAGGCGTTGGGGAAGAAGGAGGCTATTCGTCGTTGTCAGGGGCTTTATTTTTGGTATAAATGGGGTGGGGGATTTGGGAACGATAGTTGACATGTTGTAAAGTAGGGTTAGGAAGATCGGAAGTCAAAAATTTGGGCTTATCAGGGAGGTGTATGACAGGTGGGAGATGGGAAGCTCCTAACTATGATACTCTGCCGAGATTTTGGATTGATGAGGTCATACTTTCACTACAAGAGAGGGAGGGATTCCCTGTGGATCTCGAGCTTGAAGGTCGGTTGAAAGTGATACCAACAGTACGACCAGAATAGCGATTGATGCGTGAAACATTATTCCTATGTTGGGGTTCAATAGGTTTGGTCTGAGAGTGATCCATGTCCTCTAAGATCCATTCGTAAGGAAGGGTAACATCCTTCCATTGGATGGCTTTAGGCGTGATGGTGTTGGCGCATGTGAAATCAGTTTACAATAAAATGGTTTGGCCTTTGGTGGATTGAAAATGATGCTTTGTTGCAAATGCAGAAATCATGGCTTTATAATGGACTTTAAAACTCAAGGAAATATTCACGCTACCATGCATGAGGGCATAATTAAAAGTTTTCAATTGGAGAGTTAGAGCATGAAGAATGTTAGGATCTCGTAAGGATAAAGTGAGATTGTGATGGCAATCAAAAGATAAGGGCCACCGGCGAGACTGGACTCGACAGAGCTCATAAGGGAGTCTTTAAAATGGAGATGTCTTGCATCCCTTAAGATAGCAAGGATAGATGCGTCAAGACCGGCAATAGTCAGGGGTATAATACCAACCTGGACTAGACCGATATGAATGAAATTGAAACCTTTTTTGCTATGACTTTGAAGAGAATCTTTGGACAATATTTGAAAAGTTTCAATGGATTTAGAAACCGACATAGAATGTTTGATAACATAATCATGCTTTAAAAATGGGTTTTTTGAAACGTGATAAATGTCATGCTTTGAAATCTTTGGTAGTTTTCAGTTATCGATGCAAACTTTAAAATTTTCAATGATCAGTTCGTTACTATTTATGCGGCTTTGTGCGTTACTGGGCTCAGCATGTTCATGAGCAGATGATATGCATGATGCATTATCGCAAGAAAACGGATCCATGGATGACATAAGATACAGAAGCAGATGCAAAGAGAATCTACCAGCACAAAGCCAATGGACTAACTGCCACACACCGTGACTTACTGCCTGCTACCATGCATGGTCTAACCAAAGTCTTAACAGATGCAGATGCAACCTTAGCCAGCCATGAAGGCGGTTCTACAATAAATGCAATATGCAGCTAAAATGCTACAGTAACTCACTATTCCTATATATAGTAAGTTGCAGAAGGAAGGCAAAAAAGATGCACAATAAAGGTGTTCTACCTTGATATATACTTATGTTTGCGAAGCACCAAGGAGTTCTAATCCTGGAGAGTCCAATTGGGGACACTTCTCAAAAGCTATACCGTAGGAACGATTGAACGATATGAGATACAGGGGGAGATGGGAAGCTCCTAACTGTGATACTCTGCCGAGATTTTGGATTGATGAGGTCATACTTTCACTACGAGGGAGGGAGGGATTCCCTGTGGATCTCGAGCTTAAATAAATGAATAAACATAAACTTGATAAACATAAACTAATAAAGGAGATAGACTTTAAAGAGAGGGATAGAGGGATTACAATAGCAGAGGGGAAGAGCAGGTATGATCAAGTATGATGATCAAGGGCTTCTATTCTCTACGGGTTTTTCCGACTAAATCACACTCTGATCTATAATGAGAAGGTCCTCTGCTTATATAGGCAAAGGGGAGAAGTGCTGCTGGCATGTGCTTTCGGTGGCTGGGGTCCACCATCATAATTCTGTCTGGGCATTGCTGGCATGTGCTTTCGGTGGCTGGGTTCCACCATCATAATTCTATCTGGGCATTGCTGTCATGTGCTTTCGGTGGCTGGGGTCCACCATCATAATTGTGTCTTGGCGATGCTGTCATGTGCTTTCGGTGGCTGGGGTCCACCATCAGTTTTTTACCGTCTTGACGGACGTTATGGCAGCAAACTACAGAGAGACTGTTCGGGGCAAACCCTCACTCTGGACAGTTTTAACTAGACCGTTGACCATTTTGCCTTTGCCGGCTCGGTGAAGGCCGAAGCCGAACACTTTTGGATTGTCGTTGATGTCGTTGTGGTTGATACCGTCGTTAAGGAATCCTGTACCTTGAATTAATGAAGGCTAAGAAAATCAGTACCATCATCGTCAAGAGTGATCAATGATTCCTCTACGTCTTCTTCTTCTGTTGCATAAGGCGAGGAAGAAGAGGCGTTGGACTTAGCTTTGATCATCTGGTTTATGATAACAAAATATTCCTGCTCAATACTTACTGAAGCCAACATGGATTGGATTTTGGCTTTTTGAGCAAGGAAGAGTGGCTGGGAGGTCAATGGGGAGGCAATAGCTTGTGAAGGTTTGGCAGAGTTCAGCCAATTCAAAACAGTAGTAGCCGTTAGTTTTTCGTCTGCGTTGAAGGCGTTCCACCATTTGACTTTAAAGCGGCGGACGAGTAGGTTGACGTTATTCTTTTCATCATAAGCTTGGAATTCATAGTGCCAGGCACAGATCCATGGCAAATAGAATTTTGTACAGAAGAGCAACAAGAGGACAATAGGTTTTTCAATAGAAGAAGGAGAATATTTGGCTTTAAAGAGGTTATAGCAACCAAGGGCATCCTCTGTAAGGATGTTAAGGGAACATCCATAATAGTACCACCAAGTGAGGAACCAATAGGGGATTTGGGTACAATCAAAAGGCTGTCGGAAATAAAACAGCCAAGTGTGGGTGAATTTTGGGTTTTGGTTGAGGAAAGCGTTGAACCAGGCCTGCTGGTTGTCCCAATAACTGTAAAGGGTGCTATGGGTGGTGGTAGTGGTGATGGGGAGGTTCTTTGTTTGGTGCAATGGTTGACCCCACTGGGATGGATGAATAATCCGTATAATTTGGCACGTGGAATAAGCTGAGGTGGTTTTATCGGTGGCGTTATAAAAATGTCTGACTTTGGTAGAATCAGTATGTTCGAGGATAGAGGTATAGTAGGTTAGCATTTTGTGGGAGTCAGCAGGGATAGTATGCGAACCAGGTGGGAAGATACGGGCTTCGGCAATGGTAGGGTCTTGTTGGTGATAATCTCTTTCAACGAGGAGAAGGGATTGTGTTTGGGTTTTATGGCTATAAGAGGCTTTGGTGAGGTTACGGGGAAAGGGTTGGGATGGGGGGGGGGGGGGGGCAATAACATGACTGGTGGAGTGTTGAGAAACAGGCAGAGGTGTCGTTAAGGCTTGGGAGTTTTGGGATAGTTGTTGGAAAGCTTCAATAACTTCGGTCATATATATGGGATTGTGTTGATTTGCTTTCAACCAATCTTGGACGTTTTTGTGGGCGTTGAAGTCTTCCTCTTCGGTAACAGATGCCCAAGTACGGGCAGGCACGATAGATTTTGCTTTGGCTCCTCTGGAGGAGGCTTTTGGGGGCATGGCTCACCTATTGGTCAAAAACTCACGGATGAGAAAGTCTTGGAGGGAATTATTTTCTCCTTTAATATATTCAATATCAAACTCAAAAATACTAAAAATAGCTTGCCGACGGGAAAAAATATATTTGGAAGCTATATTTTGAACATCCTTTTGCAAGATTTCTTTAGCTGCTTGAGCATCAATACGTAATAAAAATTTTTGGTTTAAAAGATTACTTTGAAATTTAGTAATACATAAAACAATACTCAAGATCTCTTTTTTGATTGTGGGATATTTGCTTTGGGTGTCATTCCTATGGGCAGAAGTGAATGAGATGATATGCTCATGAATGTCTTTGCGTTGTTTAAGAATGCCACCATAACCTATATCTAATGCATCAGTTTCAACAATTTTGAATGCAGATGGATCAGCAAGATGTAATCTGTTTGCAATCTGTTTTCAACAATTTTGAATGCAGATGGATCAACAATTTTGTGTGCAATCTGTTTTTTGATGCTTTGAACAATTCGAGTATGCTCAGCAGTCCAGGGACTTGGATTTTTCTTTAATCTGTCATGAAGTGATTTTATAATGCAATGAATATTGGGGCTAAATTCAAAAACATAGTTGAGAGAACCCAAAAAGCGTGGAAGTTGCGTTTTTTCTAAGAGTTCATCAGGAAATTTGGAAGCAAAAGTAATAGAACCTTCAATGGGGGTGATAGTGCCCTAGCTGATATAATGGCTAAGAAACCAAATTTTTGTTTGAAATAAAATAATTTTAGATTGAGATAAGACCAAACCATTTTAATTAACAACATTAAAGAATGTGTTAAGATGTTTGAAATGTTGGTCAATAGATTTTGAAAAAATAAGGACGTCATCAATGTAAACAATGCAAAATGATGTAAAAGGATTGAAGATATCATTCATGATTTGTTGAAATTCGCTAGGGGCATTTTTTAAACCAAAAGGCATAACGTTCCACTCATACTGGCCGAAAGGAACAGTAAAAGCAATTTTATAGCGATCTCTGGGGTGGATCTGGATTTGCCATAAGCCAGATTTTATGTCGAATTTGGAGAATATAAAAGAATCATGCAGACGATTTAATAAATCTTTTTTGTTGGGGATCGGATAACGGATCCATTTCAAAATGTTGTTAATGGGTTTATAATTGATAATAAGACATGGGACGCCTCGTTCAATTTCAGAGTTTTTGGTGACATAAAAGGCAGCACAACTCCATGGGGATTTGGATTTAGAGATCAAACCCTTTTTCTCTAAATCGCAGATTTCATTTTTACATAAGTCAATCATTTCAGAGTTCATCTGAATAGGACGATCTTTAGTAGGGATTTGTCATTCAGAGAAGTGCGAGCCATAAGGAAGAGTGATAACATGTTTTTTTCTAGTCCAAAAAGCATTAGGAAGATCAGAACAAATCTCAGTATGGAGCTTAGTTTTAAAATTATTGATTTGGCGCTGTATAGTAGGATCATGCAATTGTTGAGAAATACATTGAAAATAAACGATATTTTTGGTGTCATGTAAATCATGTTCTTTGGAAGAAATTAAGGAATGAAGTTGATTTAGTTTGCGTGTGGTGGATTTTTGTAAAAATGGAAAAATCAATTTTTTTGAAATTGGAGTCTTGATTTTGAAAGAGATGCCTTCGTGATTAACTTTGTAAGGAGTAATAAGGTTGATAAATGGTGTTCCAATAATGACAGTATGATTCATATTGGAGACGAGCAAAAATGTAGTTTTGATAAGTGTGTTGTTATTACTAATAAAAGTATCAGTTTTTTGGGTGATAAACATTCTGGAATTGTTAACAGCAGAAAGTTTTTCTTTAGTAGGGTCTAAAAATCATTTGGGTACAAGACCATCTTTAATGCAATTGAGGTCAGCACCAGTATCAAATAGAGCAATGGTCTCAAGTTGAAAATCAACAGAAAATTTTATAGTAATGGTAATAAGGTATTTGCGTGAAGTGACATGTTTAAGAACATGCAAAAATTCATTTGGCTCAATGGTAGGATCATTGTTAGAATCACTGGAATCACTGGCTGTAGATTTGGTCAATATGAGATTTTGGACGATCGTGTGTGTTTCTTGTTGTTGGCGGCGTAAGTCTTTAAGCTCAATTTTGATAAGCTTGATTTCAGCTTGTAAAATAGGGATAGTTGGGAGAGAAGTCTTTTGACTCTGCTTGGTGTGAAGAATTTTGGTAAGATTGTAGGGAGTAGCCATAGAGGAGGAAGGTGAGTCGTCAATGGATTTGAGGAGTTTGGAAAGATAGGTTTTTCATTTTGCGGGGTCTTCAACATCATTGGCCATGGCAAGTAAGAATTCTTGATCTTTTGTCAAGACATTGATCGATTTTTCTGAATCAGATTCAGAGGAGGAATGGATGAGTTCGTCAAGTTGTTCGGATTCTTCAGCGATAGAGTCTGAATCAGAGTCGGAGTCGTTGTTCATTAAGGCGGATATCTGAGCAATAAGGTCAGGGGCAAGATTCCAGGCATAAAATCTTTTGTTAAAACGGCAATAGCGTTGAATGTGGCCTTTTTTGCCACATTTGTGACAGACGGTGTCTTTGAAGCGTTCGTCACCTTGTTTGAAGGATGTTCGTTTAGGATAATGCTTCGAAGAGTGTTTGTCGTGTTTAGGGTCGGACTTATGTTTTGAAGAACGATGAAAACGTTAGAATTTGTGTTTATGGTGAGAAGTCTTTGAGGAGGAAGGGCAGTGGCAATCTTTGGAGCTTTGAGGTGTTTTAGAAATATCAAATTGATTGCAGAAAGAACCAAGTTCTTGCTTAGTCTGTCGCAATTCCTTTTTGATATTCTTTTGGAGCCTTAGGTCTTGGCAGATCTGAAGTCCCTGTTGTTGTGTAATACTCATGAGTTCTCCATAAGTAAGGAATGCATAGTTGATAGGGGAGCCATGGGTGGTTTTGAGAAATCGTCTAACCTTTTCGCCTAGCATAAAAGGTAGACCATCGATAAGCTTTTCCTTCCAAAAAGGCTGGTTGGAATTCTCGCGTAGCATAACTCGCGTTAGGAAGGTGTTTTTGTAATATTGGAAGTCACTGAGTTTGTGATATTTGAGGTTGGAGAGGAGTTCAGCATTTTTGTCTTTGAGGTGAGATGGATCACCAATAAAGTGAAGTGATATGGCAAAGATTAGGGAAGAGACAACATCGGGAATGGGTTGGCCTTCGGGTGTTAGGACCAAATCATTGGATTCGTCATGCTGAAGGCTATTAAGGATTTCATCCCGTTGGGTGTCAGTGAGATAGAAATCCCACCATCCTTTGAGTTGGCCTGAAAATCCAGAAATAAGGATTTCAGCAATGGATTTGTCAGTGATAGACGTTTGAGTTTTGTAGGCATTGGTAGCCATTGTCATTTGTTGTAAGAGAGATAAAATATTATATTCGGTCATTGCATCAATATTCCATTCATAAATGGAATTGGCATTGAATTTGGCCTGGTTAAGGATGCTTGGCTTTTGCTCAAGGGCCATATCTGGGATGGGGACAGGAGTTGAAGAAAAGAATCGTTGGGGCTCATGAATGTGATTTAGAAATGGTCGGGGGGAGGAAAGCGATTGGGTTAACTCGGAATCAGATTCTTTGGCGAGAGTGTGAATAGCGTTGGAAGATTGTGGTGGTGTATCTGCGGCTATAAGAGGGGAGGTAGGAGAGACCGTGATGCTGGAGATTTGGCGTCGGAGGATATCAGCAAAATCCCAATTTTCTTGGATCTGACGGATACTCGATTGGGAAACTTTAAAAGGTTTAAAAATAGGTTGTTGGATATTGGATACAGGAATTGATGAGGAGGGCAGAGGTGATGAAGGTGAAGGTAGATGGCTTTCAATGCGCTTGAGTTGTTTTTCAATAGTACTAAGATGGGTGTTACAGAAGTTATTCTGAGCAATGATACGTCGAGAGTTTTGTAAGATGTCATCAGTAGCAGTTTTATAAGGTGCAGCTTCAATGGGGTTGTTAGCGATATTCAGATTGATTTGTCTCAAGGGAGGATGGGGGGAGGATATGGTATCACCATTGGTGGTTTCCCATTGACTTTTATGGCTTTTAGAACGAGTGATGGGATTGGTCATTTTGGTAAAGGAATTATAAGAGTCAATCATCTCTTGGATACAAGTAGGCATGAGAAATTATTCGAACCAGTCAAAAAATAAGATCTGGGTTCGATATTTCTCAAGAAACTCATAATAAGAGGTTTGAGTCTGATCGCGTTCAGGTTTACAGAAGTTTCTGAAAAACCATTTGACTTTGGCTTTGTTGAGGTGAGCATTGAAGTCAGATTAGAGGAAATCTTTATTAATATGGAAAGGAATTTCCAAAACATTGAGTTCATTATGAAACTGTTGGTTCTCAGTGATTTGAGAAGGTGTTCGGGAAGATGGAGGGGATTCTTCGTTGTCAGGGGCTTTATTTTGGGTATAAATGGGGTGGGGGATTTGGGAACGATAGTTGACATGTTGTAAAGTAGGGTTAGGAAGATCGGAAGTTGAAAATCTGGGCTTATCAGGGAGGTGTATGACAGGTGGGAGATGTGAAGCTCCTAACTGTGATACTC
This sequence comes from Hypericum androsaemum, assembly GCA_963995505.1. NCBI lineage: Eukaryota > Viridiplantae > Streptophyta > Magnoliopsida > Malpighiales > Hypericaceae > Hypericum > Hypericum androsaemum. The sequence continues at coordinate 8,906,156 of OZ023189.1, forward strand.
TGCCAAGATTTTGGATTAATGAGGTCATACTTTCACTACGAGAGAGGGAGGGATTCCCTGTGGATCTCGAGTTTGAAGGTCGATTGAAAGTGATACCAATAGTACCACCAGAATAGCGATTGATGCGTGAAACATTATTGCTATGTTGGGGTTCAATAGGTTTGGTCTCAGAGTGATCCATGTCCTCTAAGATCCATTCGTCAGGAAGGGTAACATCCTTCCATTGGATGGCTTCAGGCGTGACGGTGTTGGCGCGTCTGAAATCAGTTTGTAATAAAACGGTTTGGCCTTTGTGGATTGAAAACGATGCTTTGTTGCAAACACAGAAATCATGGCTTTATAATGGACTTTAAAACTCAAGGAAATATTCACGCTACCATGCATGAGGGCGTAATTAAAAGTTTTCAATTGGAGAGTTAGAGCATGAAGAATGTTAGGATCTCGTAAGGATAAAGTGAGATTGGGATGGCAATCAAAAGATAAAGGGCCACCGGCCAGACTGGACTCGACGGAGCTCATAAGGGAGTCTTTAAAACGGAGATGTCTTGCATCCCTTAAGATAGCAAGGATAGATGCTTCAAGACCGGCAATAGTCAGGGGTATAATACCAACCTAGACTAGACCGATATGAATGAAATTGAAACCTTTTTTGCTATGACTTTGAAGAGAATCTTTGGACAATAGTTGAAAAGTTTCAATGGGTTTAGAAACCGACATAGAATGCTCTTCTTATTTGATAACATAATCATGCTTTAAAAATGAGTTTTTTGAAACGTGATAAATGTCATGCTTTGAAATCTTTGGTAGTTTCCAGTTATCGATGCAACCTTTGAAATCTTCAATGATCAGTACGTTACTATTTATGCGGCTTTGTGGGTTACTGGGCTCAGCATGTTCACGAGCAGATGAGATGCGTGATGCATTATTGCAAGAAAACGGATCCATGGATGACATAAGATACAGAAGCAGATGCAAAGAGAATCTACCAGCACAAAGCCAATGGACTAACTGCCACACACCGGGACTTACTGCCTGCTACCATGCATGGTCTAACCAAACTCTTAACAGATGCAGATGCAGATGCAACCTTAGCCAGCCATGAAGGCGGTTCTACAATAAATCCTATAAATAGTAAGTTGATGAAGGAAGGCAAAAAAGATGCACAATAAAGGTGTTCTACCTTGATATATACTTATGTTTGCGAAGCATCAAGGATTTCTAACCCTGGAGAGTCCAATTGCGGACACTTCTTAAAAGCTATACCGTAAGTACGATTGAACGATATGAGATGCAGGGGGAGATGGCTCTGATACCATCTGGGCGCGGGATTGTACCCCAGACAGAATTGGACTTCTTATATATATATATATATATATATATATAGGAAGGAACCGGATGGAACAAGACAAAATTGGCGAAGTCAGATACACCTCAGAGCAATTTGGTGTTTACCAATTTGTCCAAAAGTGGCGAAGTCAGATACACCTTAGGGCAATTCGATCTGTGCCTTTTCTCAGGTCGGAACTTTTTTTCGAACTAGGGATTTTTCTCTCCTCATGTCAAAAAAAAATTTCGATCTGCGACGAAAATGGAGAACGAAAAATTTATTGCGATTTTGAACCTAGGTCAAAAGTTCTTTTCGATCTAAGGAGAGAGAATCAAAAAAAAATTTCGATCTGGAAAATGAGCTCCATATCCTGAATTTTTTCAACAGTGATGCCAAATTGATAATAAACTATTACTGTAGTATCATTTTGGGGAAAAACCCGTGCACACGAACTTGGATTGTAGATCAGTCTGTTTCATTTGACATGTTCTGTTTCGGTTATGTTCGTTTCAGTTTGGAGTTTAGTCGGTATTGAACTATTCTTATTTGATCAGTGTTAAATACTTGTTGGGAGAGCTTTACCACCTTTCAAAGGTCCTACCCGACTCGAATTTGGATTAGTCGGTCCAGTGGGCCGGATAGCAAGTAATTCTAAACCAAAACTATTCTTATTTGATTTGTCTATCTAAAAGATGGTTCTGTATTGAAACATGTTCTCTGTATTTAAATATGTTTTGGAAATCTAATGCGTTTAGCCTATTTTATGATGTGATTCTTCTAACCAAGGAATGATCTATGCAACGCAGAGAGAGTATAACCTTACGCTTAATTAGGAAATTTTATTACCAAAATAAAAGAGAAAAATACAGATTGTGGTGAGAAAAGAGAAAAGGAAAAAAGAAAAATCTAAACAACACCAAGGCCTAAATGGGCACCTGAAAGTTAACCCGCTGTCATAACTCGTAACCAACTCAAGCTAACCTACAAATTTGGTAGTCTACAGTTGTATGATACCGTATCTAGTGACTATCTCCTCCTGAAAAAATGTCTCATTGCGTAGCACACAGAATAGTGGTCACCATTTACCTTGACAAGTAAAGGCTCATCATCACCAACCGTCTTTGACTTCCAAACTTGGAAGCAACCAAACTCGAATCCTTTGACTTCAAAGTTAATGGACCAAACCCCGATCAAGCATGCTGCATTGGGATATAAAGGAGGCCAATAAGCCCTAATCTTGTAAAATGTTGTAAGTTGTTATCCATTTTGGGAATTTATGTAATTTTTTACCCGAAATAGATAAAATCCCATTATTTTTATGATTGTTGGTAGATTTCAAACAACATGGATGGGAATACCAATGGAATTGCCATGTTAAAGCGCATACTTGTACAGTTCTGAAATCTTGATTGGTTATGGAAGGTCAGTTGTTCTCAAACTGGAATCATTTTCAAGAGCAACATGGAAATGGGCTATTGAGAACTGGGTTGATGTTTTACAAGATAAATCAATGACTTGCAGAGTTTCAATAGTTCACAAGCCGGTCTGGACATGGCTATGCCGAAACTTCGCAATGTGTTGAATTCTTGTTCGTTCTTTGCAATAATTTCACTGCATCTATTTACCGCCAAAAAAATAATTGATGCATGGTCTATTACCTCATGGATCTGCTTGTTGTATACAAAGCGCTTGAGAATTGGGACACTAAATGATAAAACAAAGGGGAAAAAAACTCAGAAATCTCAATAGTTTTAACATATTGTACTCAGGCCTTAGTAAATTGATCCCTAAGTTTTTAAGAAATTGAACTAATTAATTCCTCTGACCAATTTATGTCTTAAATAGCAATATGAGATTACTAAATTACCCTTATCTCATATTAAAATAACAAATAAAAAAATCACCCATGGTAAAAGAACCACAACCGGTTTGACTACTACTCCCACTGATTATATCCGGCACAACCTTGATCTATGACATTGTAACTAGGCTATATCCCTAGCTCTAGAATCCAAATTCTCAAAAGACTTTGTCCTTCAATTTCTGTAGCTGGTGAACTCCCATGTGATTGTTGTCTCTATGCTAAACAAAAGAAGAATCATTTTCCCTCTAGTACAAGTATTGCAGAGAAATGCTTTGATTTGATACATGTTGATGTTTGAGGGCCATATTTTACCCCTTCGTATGATAGTTTTAAATACTTTCTAACCATTGTTAATGATCACTCAAGAGAAACTTGGATCTATTTAATAAAAACCAAAAGCAGAAGTAGCCGATTATTTGGAAAGTTTTTGCAGCTTAGTTGAGAGACAATTTAACTCAACTATAAAGAAGATTAGATAAGACCAGGGAAGGGAATTTCTTATGCATACTTTCTTTCAGCATATAGGAATTATACATGAAACCTCCTGTACCTATGTTAGAATTGGAGCCTGATATGTGTCGGGTTCGAGTGGCAGAGTCGAGTGAAGACAAAGCAAAGCAGAGCAAAGGCGAGGCTGAGGTACCTGGCGGGCACCAATGGAGTAGCGGGCGCCAGGGGGACTTACGGTCGCAAGTTCCCTGGCGATCGCCAGTCCAGAGTTGCAAAAGTCTCTACGAGGGGTGACTGACGGGCGACAGTTGATTGGCGGTCGCCAGTCGAGCCTGAAAAAGTCTATTTTCTTAGACAAGTTTGCCCCTCCTTGTGCATTTACTCATCTAGGGTTGGTGCCACTATAAATACCCAACTAGATCTCATTTATTGTGGTTATTAAGAGTGAAAAGAGGTAACATTTTTGTAAAGAGCAAGTGAAGCTCAAAGTGTGAGACTAGTGAAAATCCTTCTGGCTTGGTACGCCCCCGAACGTAGATTGTTGAGATCGAACAGGTTGACCAAATCCTTGTCTCTTTTTTGTTCCTTTCATTTATTCTTCTTGTGATTTTGTGGTTTGCTTGCTCGTGTTGATGATTACGTTGGGTCCGTTGGCTCAACAATTGATATCAGAGCACCTGGGTTTAGGGAGTGGTGGGAGCAAGCATGATGGGTGATGGCAAGTCTCCCATGGAGAAGTTCGATGGAGTGGACTATGGGTTTTGGAAGATGCAAATCAAAGATTACTTATACGGTAGAGATTTGCACCTCCCACTTGAGAAGAAGAAGCCTGATGACTTGGATGAGAAGGAGTGGACGTTGTTGGATAGGAAAGTGATAAGTGTGATTCGCTTGTGCTTGTCCAAAAATGTGGCTTTGCATACAGTGAAGGCAAAGTCCACCAACGAGTTGTTGAAGACTTTGTCCGAGATGTACGCGAAGTCCTCGGCGGCCAACAAGGTTTACTTGATGAGGAAGCTCTTCAACCTTAGGTTGGCAGAGGGTACTTCAGTGGCCATGCACCTCCACAAGTTCAATACAACCATTACCTCTTTGAGCTCGGTGAAGATTGACTTCTACGATGAGGTACAAGCCCTAATTTTGCTAAATTTCTTACCCGATAGTTGGAGTGGCATGGTCACAGCGGTGAGTGCCTCGGCAGGGAAGGTGATACTTAAGTTGGATGAGGTGAGGAACTTGATTATGAGTGAGGAGATTCATAGGAGAGAGTCTAGAGTAGCCTCGGGTTTGGCTCTGAGTGCTAGCAATAGGGGGAGGTCCGAGTCTAAATGAAAGGGAAAAAAAGACCACAGTAGGTCTAAGTCCAAATCGAAAGGTGGTTAGAAGAAGGACAACAGTTCCATTCAATGTTGGAATTATAAGAAGTTTGGTCACTATAGAGACCAATACAAGGCACCGAAGAAGGAGGACAAGTCAGCAAATACATCAACGGAGGACCACAGAGATGCGTTGGTCTTGAGTGCTAGTAGTCCATTAGAGACTTAGGTATTGGATTCGGGTGCATCATTCCATTCTTGTAATGATAAGGGGATGATAAAGAAGTATTCCCCGGGAAAATTTGACAAGGTATATCTTGCAAATGATGAGCCCTTGCAAATTATGGGTAAAGGAGATGTGAGAATAATTACTTCCAATAGATCATTGTTGTTGTTGAAGGGTGTAAGGTACATTCCTGGGTTGAAGAGGAATTTACTTTACGTGGGACAACTAGATGAAGAGGGGTATGATATGACTTTTCGTTGTGAGACATGGAAGATCACCAAGGGAGCTAGGGTGGTGGCTTATGGTGAGAAGGAAGGTATGTTGTACATGATAAGGAATACTCATGATAGCATTGATCTTGTGGGAGCAACAAATGATGTGAATTTGTGGCATAGTAGGGTTAGCCACATGAGTGAGAAGGGGATGCAGGTGCTATGTTCAAAGGGGAAGCTACCGGGTTTAAAGACCGTGGATGTGGGTCTTTGTAAAGATTGTGTGTTTGGAAAGCAGAAAAGGGTGAGCTTCTCAATAGGTGGTAGGCCTCTAAGGCAGAGAAACTTGAATTGGTCCATAGTGATTTGTGGGGACCGGCACTGGTGGCATCCGTGGATGGTTCTTTGTATTACATGAGAAGACGGTAGCTGGGACCCCCCAGCAAAATGGCATAGCTGAGAGGATGAACCGGACACTCAATGAGAGAGCAAGGGCCATGAGGTTGAAGAGTAGCCTACCAAAAATATTTTGGGTGGATGCTGTCAACACTGCAGCATTCTTGATCAATAGAAGGCCATCAACTACTTTGGAGAATGGGATACCGGAGGAGGCGTGGAGTGGCAAGGAGGTTGATCTAACTTTCTTACGAGTGTTTGGTTGTGTTTCCTATGTACTTATGGATGCAGGTGATAGGAGCAAGCTTAATGCAAAGTCCAAGAAGTGCACATTCATTGGATATAGAGGAGTTGAGTTCGGATTCTGCTTTTGGGATGAGAAGAATAGTAAGGTTATGAGGAGCCGGGATGTCGTATTCAATAAGAAGGTGATGTACAGGGGGAGTGTAGCTAATGAAGTAGGTCCTAGCAGTGAGGTGGTCGAGTTAGACATCTCAAACTCGGGTGGGAGCAGGGTACTTGATGGGCAAGAGGCCGAGATGAAGATGGAGCCAAGGTCTTTATTGCCAATGGTTCTATTGAGGCGGTCCACTAGACAACATGGATCTCTGGATAGATATTCACCGGTAAATTTCTATATGTTATTGACCGATTGAGGAGAAGCTGATGATTTTGCAGAGGCTCAGAAGAGTCAGCTAGTGAGAAAGTCGAAACTTACCATAGATGATGAGATGGAGTCCTTGAGGAGAAATGAGACTTGGGAGTTAGTTCAACTTCTCAAAGGCAAGAAAGTACTATAAAATAAGTGGGTCTATAGAGTGAAGAAAGAGGCGGATGACATCGAGCGTTACAAGGTAAGACTGGTTATAAAAGGATTTTAGCAGAAGTATGGTATTGACTTTACTGACATCTTCACTCCTGTTGTGAAGATGACCACCATCCAGATGGTGGTGAGTATGGTGGTTGCTGAGGATCTATTGCTAGAGAAAATGGATGTGAAGACGGCATTTCTCCGTGGTGATCTAGAGGAGGAGACCCACATGGAGCAACCAGAGGGGTTCTTGCAAGGTGACAGTAAGCTTGTGTGCAGGTTTATGAAGAGCTTGTATGGGTTGAAGCAAGCTCTAGGATAGTGGTACAAGAAGTTTGAAGGATTCATTCGCGAGATTAATTTTGTTCGTTGTGGGTGGACCATTGTTGCTATGTGAAGAGCTTGGACAATGGCTACATCATTCTCCTATTCTATATTGATGACATGTTGATAGCAGGCACTAGTGCCAGAGACGTAAGAAGGATTAAGAAGCAATTGTCTGAGAGGTTTTCCATGAAGGACTTGGATGAGGCTAAGCAAATCCTTGGGATGAGGATTGAGAGAGACAGAGCTGCAGGGTAGCTATTTCTCTCACAAGCTGAATACATTGAGAAAGTGTTGGAAAGGTTTAGTATGCAAGATGCCAACCCCAAGTTGACTCCTTTAGGTGGACAGTTCAAGTTGTCCAAGAAGGACTTGCCTAAGAGTAAGGCGGAGAAGGTTCAAATGGAGAAGACTCCCTATGCATCAACGGTGGGTAGCTTGATGTATGCTATAATTTGTACAAGGCCGGACATAGCACATGTGGTGGGAGTAGTGAGCAAGTTCATGAGCTTTCCGGGTGAGCAACATTGGATCACATTGAAATGGATCATTGGCTACTTGAGAGGTACTACTGAGAAGTGCTTGTGTTTTGAAGAAAAAGATGTGAAGCTTCTATGGTATTGTGATGTGGATGTGGGGTCCAATGATCATGACGAGAAGAGGAGCACAAGTGGCCATATGTTTATGCTGGGAGGAACAGCGATCTCTTGGTCTTCGAGGTTGCAAAAGGTGGTGCCTTTGTCAACCGCGAAAAGTGAGTGTTTAGCGGTAACGAAATTAAGTAAAGAGATAGTATAATTACAAAGTTTTTTGGGAGAGTTGGGGAAGGAGCAAAGTGAAAGTGTGCTTCACAGTGATAGTCAAAGGCAATACATTAGGCAAAGAATCCCGCCTTCCACTCAAGGACAGAGCATATTGAGTTGAAGTATCACTACATACAGGATCTCTTAGAGAGGAAGATTTTGAAGCTTGAAAAGATTGATGGAAAAGTGAATCCCGCGGACATGTTGACAAAGGTGGTTACCTTAGAGAAGCTGAAGCTAAAAATGGCTTCAGCGGGTCTGGTGAACTAAGAAGAGACCGTACATACTAAGAAGTGAAAAGGAGAAGTAAAGAAGAGAGTCATCAAGTGAATGGTGACAAGTGTTGAGGTCAGTCTCCAGGTGAGAGATTATTGGGATTAAATTCTGATATATGTCGGATTCGAGTGATGGAGTCGAGTGAAGTTGAAGCAAAATGGAGCGGAGGTGAGGCTGAGGCACCTAGCAGGCCCCAATGGAGTAGCAGGCATTAGGGGGACTTGCGGTCACAAGTTCCCTGGCGATCGCTAGTCTGGAGTTGCAGAAGTTAGTACGAGGGGTGACTAGCGGGCGCCAGTTGATTGGCAATCGCCAGTCGAGCCCAAAAATGTCTACTGGTATGCACCCGAACGTAGATCATTGAGATTGAACTGGGTGACCAAATTCTTGTCTCTTGTGTGTTTCTTTCATTTGTTCTTCTTGTAGTTTTGTAGTTTTCTTGCTCGTGTTGGTAATTGCGTTGGGTCCGTTGGCTTAACAACCTATACACCCCAGAAAAAAAGATGAGTAGAAAGGAAACATCAACATATACTCAATGTGGCAAGAGCCATTAGATTCCAAGCCCTCTTACTTGTTCTCTTTTAGAGCATGTTTATTCTACATGTTGTACACCTGATTAACCTCACACCTTCAACTTCCCTCTTCAACAAAACCCCATTTGAGATCCTCCACCAAAAGGCACCAACCTTTACGCATCTGAGAATATTTGGATGTTTGAGTTTTGTAGCTATGGTCCCAAACCTTCTCATTAAATATGCCTCACCCCCTGCAACCACAATATAGATATATTCAGAGCATTGATTCGAACATCCCCCTTGCCTACAATCTGTATAGGCTCATCATCCACTAGATAAATCTTACCATAATCACCTACTCTATCATCCATACGTTATTGCATGATCGAAACGATGCTCCAGAATCTAACATCCATGCCTCCAATGGACTACTCACCTCAAGACCAATACCTACCCGAGGTCAATGGTTGTTGTGATTGCTGACTTGGCCTCCCTCTTTGGTGCCTTGCATTGGTCCTTAAAGTGACCATACAAATCACAATTCCAGCATTGAACTAAGCTCTTATCCTTCTTCGATCCACTCCTCAATTTAGAGTTCTACCTGCTCTGGTTCTTTGACTTCAATCGAGATTCTGACCTCTCCCTATTTCCTGTACTTAAAGCTGCATCTAAGGCTACTCTCTCAATTCTCTCCTGCAAATCTTTTCGCTCATAATTAAATCCCTCACCTCATCAAGCCTAAGCTTTACCTTTGCCGCTGAAGTACTGACAACTGTAACAGTGCCATTCTAACTATCAGCCAAAGACGACACCAAAATTAGGGCTCGTATCTCATCATCAAAGTTGATCGAAACCAAGGTCAATTGGGAAATTGTTGTGTTGAACTCGTTTAGCTGTTTGGCCACCATAGTACTCTCTGCCATCTTGCGGTTAAACAACCTCCTCATTAGGTGTACTTTGTTTGCGGATAGTTTCTCGTACATCTCGAAAAAAGTCTCCAGCATCTCCTTTGTAGTCTTTGATTTCACCGTATGCAAGAAAACGTTCCTCGACAACGAAAAGTCCATAGTATCGTCTTTAGATTTTCTATTGGCATAATATCGTTGTTTTCTTTGTCTATGTCCCATAATCTTCTATTTTAATGATAGGCCCATATGTAAAAAAGGTGGGAGTGAGATTCTGGGGAGAGAAAAATAGAGAGAGAGGTGTCTAGGTTAAAAAGGTTGGGAGTGAGATTTTGGGGAGAGAAAGTAGAGAGAGAGGTGTCTAGGTTACTACTTTTTAGATAAATTATTATCTTTATTTATGTACTTATGGAACAGGTGTAACAATAACAAATTTATTTACTTATTATTTTGGAGATTATTGTTTTGAATAAATAAAATTTAACTTGTCCAAAAATAGTTAGATATGCTTATTGGGGTCTTATAATTTTAACCAAATTTATCAAATTTCTATGTGATGGAGATTACGCTCCGGACATATTGTCCGAAATCTTATAAATTTCGAAACAACGGCCGAGGAAATCTACATTAATCAAATCTTTTTATAACTGCCGACTTTTATTACATTAGAAAAGAGTAAATATAAAACCGTACACCAAATTGATCATGGTAAGGAATACAGGAACGAAACAAACATTACAACTTCCTAGTAATGAACAATAACAACACATCATAATGAAAGCCGTAGAACAACGAGCAGTAGCATATGAAGGTGATATTGGAGACAAGATATCCATCTGAATGGGTAATTTATTACTTTGACAACGAGAGCGAATTCAACGACTTAGCAAGTCAGTGAAATCATGGGATCCAAGACAGCATATGATAAGAGTTCTTGGTCATGCTCGAGCAGCATCATATCTTGTTCATCAAGCAACACCAATGCCTCCACGCCTTTTCCCATTCTCGTATCCATTAGTATGACTGCACCATCATGAAAGGGCATTTCGACCCCGCCTAACCCAACCAGATCCCCAGCTTTTACCGGCTTTCCCCATCCGAAATCAATGTCGTAGATGCCAAAGTTGCACCAGCTGCTGAACGATATAAAGTCCAGCTCATTAGGGAATTTATTTCGCAGCTCCTTCTGCATCTCACATATCTTTGGGAATGCTCGGTCTCCAGTTATTTCCTTGCCAATTTTGCCATCGATTTTGCTCGTTGCCTCTCTAATTTGACATGCCAAGCTAGTCAAATCTGGATCATCACTTGTACAAACCGCAGATGCAACCCAGAAAATGTTACCCGGTGAATTGTCTGAAAAAAGCTGGCTGGCCCGTCGCCGAAGGTTCACAATGTGGGTAATCCCTGAGTGCTTGTGGACGCCGGATCTTCTTGTTTTAAGCACTGCCGCAAAACGTCTCCAAAGAAGGGCCGAGACAGCCTCGACCCGAGTCGGATTCTCCAGACTTGAGCCAGCAGCAGCCTCTCCCTTGAGTCTGGAAATTGCAGCAGCGTGAAACACAAATCTCGTTGACGCTAACAGCCTAGTCCTCGAAAGATGGCTAAAGGTGTTTGCGAGTGTTAACTCCCTGTGTATTTCCTCATTATAATGAGACCGGAAAACGGCAGCATTCGAAACATAATTAGGGTACAAATGCTCACTTGCTTCATGATTCAACCCGTACGCCCAAGCTTTGAGGAATGAAATAAAAGAAGCTGCGTCGGCAGCAATATGGCAAACCGCAGTACCAATCACCATCCCACCACAAGCAAAGTTTGTCTGCTGGAACATTGTAACATGAGACTGGGACACATCAGAGCTCATCCCGAGTGGAAGAAACTGGACAAGTAGCCCAGCTTCATGTTGGCTGAGATGGTCAGGTAGAGGAGACTTGACTCGGGCCTCTACGTAATAGCTGCCCTGGTCATTACAATCAATAGAGACTTCGTCTCGGATGGCTCCGGCCAGAGGGTAAAAATGTGTTAGAGTTTGGGATAAGGACTCTTTGAGTTGTTGCGTCCTTCGGGAGACCACCACATCGTCTACAGTTTTAACCCCGGCTTCCTGGCTGAAGGGATAGACAAGGAAAACTTTGAAGAACATGAGTGGTACTAATTGATCTAACAAAGTAAGATTGTAAGTTTTGAGGTGGTGCGGCGTTGGGGATGAAGGCTTGATGCAATCTTTTGAAACTAGCTCCACTTCCATCTTCTTTTCTTTTTCCTTCGATGTGTAGGTACTGTTGCTTGTCAGTTTTTAGAAAGCAAGATGAACGAGGCGGCAGATTGCCTGGATTGAGATTGTATACCGGTTTGCCTATTTATAATAGAACTAGCTATTAAAGCACAAAAAAAATTTATATTAACGTTTTTTTTTTTTGAGAAATATATTAACGTTATATGTTTACATGTAAAAGGCAATATTGTATTGAGCTTGTGATATTTTTTAAATTACCACATATGTATTAAAGTCTTACATATAAAAAAAAAGTATTAACGTCCTTGGATCAACGAATTGGAGATTTGTATATAACGAATCAAGACTTGTTTATCACGAAGAATAATTATGCGAGATAAGGGGCGTTGGATGCGGTCCAGACTGAAGGAGAAAGGTCTGGACTATTTAGAACTTGATCTGGGCTGAGCGATGAGGGGCCATAAATCCTACGAAGATCTGACGGCCTCCATTCATGCGGGGGTATATTTGTACTTTTAACCCAAACGCTTGGGTTACCATCCCAACCGTTTCCGCCTGCAAAGAGAAAACGTATGGAAAGAGAAAATTTGTTTCCGCTGTTCTCTCCATAATCCTCGACCTTGCGTGATTTTAATTTTCGAATCATTTGGGAAAAAAAAAATCCTTTTCCACTCTTCCTTTCTGTTGCAGTCTTCGTCGTCCACATTTTCTTAGGTCAGGTTCCGTTTCCTTTTCTAATGAGTTTAGGGTTTGGATTTCTCGTATTTTTCTTTGCTATTTAGGGTCTATGCAGTTAGGTTTGATATTTTAATAGGGATTTAGGGTTTATGCATGTGTTTATTCTGGTCCATCTTTTAATATTTTCGTTTACTTACTTAGTCGATATCCGTGTTCACAAACTCAATTACACAACAAAACATTACATTCTTGGGGGCTAATATCATACTAGTTACTACCCATCCATCCATGTGTTCCACGCCAAGCACTACCCATCAATTGTATCCCTACCTTACTTAATACAACCACCACAGAAAACAACTTAACTCATCGCGACACCATGCGTTTCACGCCGACCAACCATCCTATTTATTTCTCATATTAAAGTATGATAACAATTTCTTATTTTTATTGTTACCAATGATTTTTTTATAAATAAATTTTTACACCTAATTATTAAATCATGGATTTTCATTAATTCGTGTTGCTACTTTGACGGTCATGGAGGACCGGGTCGTCATTATATCAGCTCTTGTCGCTTACAAGGTTTTGCCGGGAAAGAAGCATAACTACCCTCTAAGCCCACTGGCCCTCCCCATCGTTAGCCACTTCAACCTCCTCAAACCCCCTTTCCAACTTTACTTCCAGACCGTCTCCAACCGCCTCGGCCTGGTCCTGCTGTTCTGGATGGGCAAGATCCCCTGACTTGTGATCTCCTCGCCAATAGCCTACGAGGAGTGCTTCACCATGATCGACGTTGTCTTTCCCTACAGGCCCAAGTGTCCCACCTCGAACTTCAAGCACAACAACACATGCGGACCAGCTTGCAACACCAACACATAGCAGCATTTGAAGGTGAGAAAATGTGGAGTGTGCACGCTAGTACGCATTACATATGCGGCACAGCCCATAGCAGCATGCGAGCCAACACGCATGGGCATTTACCAGGTGGTTACAAAAACTGTTTCTTGCAAGGGTTACCACATTTAAATGAAAGGGTGCGAACCAAAACACCATAAGATACATAAGGGTTCTGGATAAGATCAAGGAGACTTTCCACATTCAAATTAGAAGGCTGCCAACGTTCAAATCCAGTCAGCAAACCCAAAGGGACTCGAGTGCAATCTAGTCTATAGGTAGTTGCGAGGCAGCCTGCAAGCCTTTGCAAGGCAGCCTGCAAGCCTTTGCGAGGCAGCCTGCTAGGGAATGTGAGCTAGCCTGTGAAGGAAGCAAGGCAGCCTGCTGCCACACATGGCCAGATTAGATAAATGGCCTTTCGGCCTTATTTTTGTACACACAAGGGATGCCATATGCTCTATAAATAGGCAGGCCCTAACCATTGTAACACATTCATAACTTGTACCAAAAACTTGTACTTCTGAAAGAGATCAAAAAAGGTTCCAAGTTGCTGAATTCTCTTGTGCAATCTTAAACTTACGCTACGAGAGTGTGAGAGTTGAGTGAAAGGCTGACTTAGGGCGAGATAACCTCAAGTGCTGGTAAGTTTAAGCAAGGTCCAAAGTTTAGGTGTGACAATTTGGTATCACAGCCAGGTTCTGAAAGGAGGGCAGATTCCAATGGCAAGTAACAAAGATACTTCGATAGTGACAAACCAAGTTCCAAAAGGGGGAGTTTTGAAGGATCAAGGTGCCTTGAAGAAGTTGCTGCTGCTGGGAAGAAAATAACTAGGAGGGACAGATCAGTCCCTCCGGATGCATTGTCAAGCCTGGAAAATGGCATGGTCGACAACAGCGACAAGTTGGAAGCGATAGTCCAAGGCCTTGACAATTTTGACATCAGGCATGACAAATTCTGTAATGAAATGCAAAAGGGGTTGAATGGCACCCTCAACAACATAACGGAGTAATTCGTGGAGTTTCGAAAGGTCCTAAGGATTGAGATTGGTGACTTGAAGGTAGAGATCGATCTATGGTACAAGGTCGTGGCTGATGCAAGCATGGGTGCAATTCAGGGAGGAGTTGCAATGATTGAGGCCTCCAAACTTATGGTTTTTAGTGGAGGAAGGAATGCAAAGGACCTCAAGAACTTTTTGTGTGGTCTAGAAAGCTATTTTGATATAACCAACATCGTTGAGGACGCTGCAAAGTTGCAGAGAGCCCCACTTTATCTTGGGGATACCGCTATGATTTGGTGGCGGAGGACGCAAAGTGAAGTGGAGCACAAGACCTGTACAGTGACTACATCGGCCAATTTTTGGCATGAAATCAAGAAGTAATTCTACCTAGAGAATGCAAAATATGAGACACGTGCATAATTGCGGAGACTCACACACAAGAACAGGGTACGTAAGTATGTTAAGGAGTTTTTTGAATAGATGTTGGAAATTCAAGATATTACCAAGAAAGAGTCATTGTTCAGATTCGTTGATGGCCATCAACTTTGATAAGGATGGAGGTACAGGGACAAAATGTGCAAGACCTTTCAACGGGAATAGTGCTGGCAGAATCTTTGGTGGAGTTTTGGCAAAAATGGAGCCTAAAGAAAAGGGCTTGAAGGAAAGAAATAATGGCAATGGTGGGGAGACTATTTAACGAACAAAGAAGACAAGGGTTCCAACTCGACTTCAAACTCCTACAAATAAAGCGAGAAGGGTAAGAAGGATCAGCCAAAGTTATCTGGGTGTCTAATTTACAGCGGACCTTACTGAGCTATCGAGTGTCCAAAGCGGCACAAGTTATCCGCATTAAGCCAAGGAAAGACCAAGGCAGATGTGGAGTTGGAAGAAGGTTTTTGGTCGATGGTGCCACTTAGTAGCATAACGATCTTGTCAAGGGAGGAAGAGTATGGATCTCATGATAAGGAGGAGGTGTTTGGTGTTTGGGGTAGTGGCATGCTGGAGAACAATATTTTGTGCATTGTTGGGCACCATCAGGATGAGTATGTCACGCCTCGCACTTCAAGCGCAGCAACATATACAAGCCAGCTCACAATACCAACGAATCAAAGAATTTGAAGGCGAGGAGATGTGGAGCATGCACGCCACCATGCAACACAGATGCGGTACAGACGACAGTAGCAGCATGCGGGCTAGCACGCATGGGAAGTTAACAGGCGGTTACCAAAATAATTTTGTTCGTGTGGCATACCGATGGCCCCTTATATGACACCGTCTAACTAATCTTGTTTGAGGATTAGATGTCAAAGCTACTGAGTTTGTCTCATTCTCACTCAAATTAGTAAAGTGACATGCACACAAATATAAAATTTGCGAGACATACAAATAAAATTAACGATGTGACATGATACCTCAATTAACCAAGTTAGAATTTGTTACTTGATTGTAAGAAAAATTTCTATCACCTAGTCATCAAATTCAAAACCACAAAATATTGCTGAATCAAAATACATAACCATATAGCCCAACAAGACCACTCCGAGAAGCAGCTGTCAATGTTAAGCGATAGAGCCTTGGTACACGTGACTATGCCTTCAAAGATTACCTTATTTTGATGAAGCAAAATGTTTGAACACACGGCCGCAAAGAAGATATGCCATAACTTCCTGGAAATCTTGCCTCGCACCAAGCCCATCAATGAATCCAGTAAGTGGTCTGCCGAGGAGCACCTGCAGTAGCTAAGACCAACGGAATTCAATAGAGAGTTCCGGGTTCTTTCACCAAAGGGGCAGTGAATGAACAAGTGTTCCGATGACTCCACTTTACCACTACAGAGTGCACATCTAGACTCCTGAGGAGTTAGCATGCCAATACGGAGCAAATTGTCCCTCGATGTCAGCCTCCCCTACAAGGCCAATCATAAGAATGCAAAACCCTGACGGTCGAAACATAGAAGCCATGGAACATCAGCATATAAAGGCTTTTTGCAGAGGAACCATCCGACACATCTGATCTCCAAACGAACAAATCCGAGGCCGAAGAGAGAGACCCCGCGTTTGGCAAGATGTTCAGCATATTAGACTCCAAGTTCTCCTCCCAAACGAAGAGGGATCTTCTCCATCCAAGCTCCCAATGCACCAAAGCACTCTTCTTAAGAGACAATGAGTACAGCCAAGGGGAAACAGATTTCAGAGGAGAATCAAGCACCCATGGGCCGTCCAAAACTTTAATAACATATCCATCTCAGAATTTGCGATATTCCAAATAGAGAACCATAGTCCTTTAAATCTAGGATGACCAGGAATCCTAGAAATAGGGAAACGTAGACCAAGGTTCGCAGGACCATAAATATCGACTTTCACAAAGATTAAAGAGTGCTTAATCCATTAAGTATCCATGTTAATCCATGTACTTATATACAAGACAAAGTAACTGTTCCAATGCGAAAATACAGCCCTGGAATACATAAATATCTTTTGCCCAAAATGCTGCACCTATTTTAAAACGCAGCATTTGTGTCACTCATTCTTAATAATATTTTTCCCTTAAAAAAAATATTTTACTCGAATGATGACATACTCGATTTTGGAGCTTGATATGGTCTTACCCTTCATTTTATGGTTCTGAATTGAAAAATAAGCGTTAACAGTTTGCGAAACTCTGGTAGAAGTTGGATTCAGTAGGGACTACATAGAAGTTGTCCATACGGAGGGGACGAAATTAGGACCATTCGATTTGATAAATTTTATCCTTTCCCGATCTAATGGTCCAAAATGATTGAGGACATTATGGGTTTTTAACCCCCAAAATTTTTAACCCCCAAACCAGGGTTAATACCCACCCACCCTAGCCTGTAGCTCACGAATTCTAACAGCTGTAGCCCTCTTCCTCTTCATCTTCCTCTTCCAGAATTGTTTAAAAAAAATCTATTTGAATCTCATTCTCTCCTCCAAAAAAAAGCCATCGACGACACCTTGAAGAAGCCACCACCCATTACTTGTCGTATTGCCGACGATCCCCACCACGACTTTCCCCAGATCTTACCTACATGTAATCACTCCCCTCTTCTCCTTTCATTGTCCTACGACCTACGATTTAGGATCTCCACGTTGCTGGAGGAGGACAACATCTTTTGTTGGAAAGGAACGATAAAGGGAAGCAGAGATACCATCTTTGAATGGAACTCGCTAGGCGGCAACGGGTAGGGATCCTTGGTGGACGTCCTATAAGGATAATGACGATGGCGACCATATTGAGGGCCCCACACATTTCTCTTCCTTCCTCATTAACCATTGGTTGCTTCTGACTTTTTGGTTAGAGAGAGAGAGGAGGAGGAGGCGATAACTTTGGGATTTTATGAGATTGAGAGAGAGAGAGAGAGGGAGAGGAGGAGGAGGAGATACTTCAACAACGACAAAGAAGAGGAGCATCTCACGGAGAGGTGAGCATCGACAAATTTTTGGGTTGAAGGAATTCTCTGGAAAATTATCTATTTGTGATCTCCCGGAATCATTAGTATGCCAGTACCCTCTCTGTTCTAATATTGGTTTAGATGCATTCTGATATTGGTTTGTAGTTGTTCTGATATTGGTTTGGATGTGTTCTGATATTGGTTTGAACTTGTTTTGATATTGGTTTGGATGTGTTCTGATATTGGTTTGCATTAGTTCTGATTTGAGATTGGTTTACATTTTTCTAATATTGGTTTGTAGTTGTTCTGATATTGGTTTGAATGTGTTCTGATATTAGTTTGGATGTGCTCTGAGATTGGATTGCATTAGTTCTGATATTGGTTTGAATCTATTCTGAGATTGGTTTGTATCCATATATCTGTATGTTTGCTTGTATTTTTAAAATTTTTTTAAACTAATGCAATTACTTGGTGTGTCATCCAGAACATTGACAAGGGAGTATTGGAAGTATTTAAGAAGGGAAATATGCATCGGAGAGTTGAAGAACTCAAGAAGGCATTCCAGTAGAAACTTTATGTTTGCTGGAATGTGGCACTATTCCTTTTTTAGCTTTTTGTGGGTGGGTAGGTAGGTAGGGGCATGCCGAATTATCTTTAGAACTCAAACCACTTTTGTCTGATTTAGTGTGTCTTTGTACTATTACGGGTAAGTGATGGCATACTTAGCAATGCAGAATTTCTGGTCTAATATCAATTTTCTCATACTTTTCTTTTGCATCGAGCATTTGGTTTGAATTTCTAATTGGTGTAACTATTTGTATAATAATTAACTATAAAGAATATCACTGAAGTATCTTTATTTTTACACTGAATTGAACATTGGAATATTGTCAATTCGTTAACGCCTTGTATTGTTGGGTTAGATGCTATTTAGTGTAATTATATTAGTTCTGATATTGGTTTGTAGTTATTCTGATATTGGTTTGAATGTGTTTTGATATTGGTTTGGATGTCTTCTGAGATTGGATTGCATTAGTTCTGATATTGGTTTGGATCTGTTCTGAGATTGGTTTGCATGTTTTTGGATATTGATTTATATGTATTCAGATATTAGTTTTCATGTGTTCTGATATTGGTTTGCATTTGTTCTGACGTTGATTTCCAGGTGTTCTGATATTGGTTTGCATGGATTCTGATATTGATTTGCATGTATTCTGATATTGGTTTGTACTTGTTCTGATATTGGTTTGTACTTGTTCTGATATTGTAGACCCGGTCTCGTGCTCCAATGTCCGAAGATTTTGGAATTAGGAAAAAAGATTTTTAGCCTATACCAATGTCCGAAACTTTTGGTATTAGAACGCTTGGTTCATGTTTTGTGAGATCCAAATTGTTTGCCAATGAATGTTGTTGTTCTTGTTTATTGCCATGTCTTGTCCGCAGTTGAAGTGATATTGGTTTGTATCTGAAGTGATACTGGTTTGAATGTATTGCGATATTGGTTTGCATGTGTTGCGATATTGGTTTGTATGTTAAGTGATATTGATTTTCAGGTGAACTGATATTTGTTTGCATCCGATGTGATTTTTAATACTATCATAATATTTATTTTTCTGGCCGAAGGTTATTGACGAGGATCAAGAGGCTGAAGAGGAACTAAAGCGAAAGTTTGAAAATGAGTATGAGTGGAGCACGTGAATAAGAAGAACAAGAAGACTAATGGGAAGGATAGAGAAGATATTGGAGGAGAGAACATTGGTCTTGAGGATCTAGGGGTTGATGGGATGGATTGTAAAAAATTATACATGTGAATAGATATTGGTTTGCATGTGAAGCGGTTAGTGGTTTGAATTTAAAGTGATACTATTTTGCCTTTGTAGTGATATTTGTTTGTCTTTCTAGTGAAATTAGTTTGCATGTGAATAGATTTTGGTTTAAAATCCAATATAATTACAACGAAATACCATTCTCGTCAATGAGTCTATATATACCGTTATTGTTCATTTATGATATAAGTTATAATTTCAACCTAACAAAAAAATCATATATTTCTAATATAAGTTGATATCATTCAAAAACAATATCGCATTCGACGTAAACCAATATCACTACATCCGAAAATCAATATCACTACGTCCGCAAAACCAATATCACGACATCTGAAAACTAATATCACTACGTCCACAAAACCAATATCACGACATCCGAAAACTAATATCACAACATCTAAAAACTAATATCACTATATCTGAAAACCAATATCACAACATATCGCAAAACCAATATCACAACATCCGAAAACCAATATCACTACATCGTAAAACCAATATCACCACATCGTAAAACCAATATCACCACATCCGAAAACCAATATCACTACATCCGCAAAACTAATATCACTACATCTGAAAGCCAATATCATTACATCCACAAAATCAGTATCACTACATCCGAAGACCAGTATCACTACATCTGAAGACCAATATCATTACATCCGCAAAATCAGTATCACTACATCTGAAGACCAATATCACTACATCCAAAGACCAATATGACTACATCGCAAAACCAATATCACTACATCGCAAAATTAACCAAAACAAATCAACATTCGATATAGAAAACATATACAGGTGCCACCAAAAGTAAAATGACTGTTTGAATCTAAAATTGAAATACACTTCGTCTCTACAAGTTCTTCGGTAACACATGGCAACCAAATATGAATCTAATATTCGGCTAATAATTAATTAAGCTATTACAACAGGGGCTAATTAATTAGGTGGGTGATTAGGTTAGCTCATGGAGATTCGAACATGGATGGGTCGACCCATACTCGTACCGCCACAGTTGGAGCACACCTTCCTCTCCAACCCAGAGTAGGTCCGGCACCCGACATCCTCATCTGAACACCGTGAGCAGAAGCACGTGACCCTACCCATGCCGTTGCAACTGGAGCAGCTGGAGGTGGGCCCAGTCATGAAATTCTAGTCCATCACCGACTTCACGAGGGCAGCTCCGGTCAGCATGCTCAAACCCGTCGCCAACATCATCGGACCTATTTTTTGAATTCTTCTATCGGAGGTGGCTGGTTCTTTGGGGAGAGAGAGAGAGAGAGAGAGAGAGGAGAGAGAGAGAGGTTTGGTTTCAATGAGAATGGGAGACGAAAAGGCTTCTACTTTGGATGAATGAATGGGAGACGAAAAAATTTCTGCCTTGGTTTTATTAATTTATGTGTTGGTTTCTGCCAAAGTTTTGGGAGATGAAAAGATTTGTCCTTTTGTTCCTTTTTTAAATTTTTTTGTGAATTAACCCTAATTTGTAAATTGGTTAGGTCAATAATAATTTTCCACTATTACCCCTAATTATGTTATTAACCCCTTTGATCCATTTCAGTGGGGACATCCCATGTCCCCACTGAATCTGAGCCCAACTTTGGTAACACTTTGTTCGATTGAGTTCGCCAAATTTAGCAAGGCCATTTCCTATCTTGAAGGTTTCTAATTTAATTATAGATCACAATCATACAACTAACAACCTTAAATAAATAAATGAACAAATTTATTTAAACATAAATATACTTACTTGTTGAAGCGTAGATCAACCACAGGATCGTAACAGAGGTTTGTTACTGATCAGTTCTTACCCACGTATAAACGAAGTAAGAACAATTTCTACGAATTTATCTACCCTATTTGATGTCTAGGATCAAATTAATAATTTGCCCTATTTGATGTCTATGTCCGCGTGAGCTTCGATCCCTTCCTCTTTCTCTTTTAAAGAGGAAAAACCTCTCCTACCACGTCACCACCTTTTTGTGGTTGTTGACATGTAGCAAAGCTACTATCAGTAGCTTGCAATAGTAAGGTGTGAGGTGGCCAGCTTTGTCACCATTGGATAAGTTTGGCCTTAATGGGTATGGGCTTGTACCAAAGCCCATGATCAATTCATAGGTGCAAATCCGACATTCTCTTACTCACACATAATTGATCATAATCAAAATTTTATCTTATCTTGTTTAGTAGATATTTTGTGGGACTAGCATACATCGAGTACACGTAGCTAAACTCAAGAGCACATTTCGGCCACTTGAATGATAGCATCTCGACACCTCCAATACATAAAGTATGCCTTACCCTAGGTCTCATCTCACATTCTTTGTTTCCACATGTGATTTCTGAAATAATCTATTCGTGTTCACTATTGTATTGCTCTCAACACAATAGGTGCACCTATGAACCACGAAGCTTTTCGAATGTGATTGATAAGAAACCTTCTACCTTAACGATATTTTTTCCATCATGATCCAGCTTGCTTTTTCAGTCAACCTTGCCAGGTCGAATCAAAACTATGACCCTTTTAAAGACTTTCCAAGCTAGTAGCACTGAATTATACTTCTAAAATATATTTAGGATCTTAAGGGTAGAGTTCTGAAAACCATAGTTTTCAAAATTGATCTCACACTAGGGAAACCGAAATCACTTAATAATAAATTAATTTCCCATCCATTGGTCATAAAACACACATGACACAATCCAAGTACTATGGTGTTCTTTCCTGTTAAAGTAGCACATGTCATTCACAAATAACACCATACTAGAGCATCATCCTCGATATTACGAACAACGACTCTAGTCTTCCCGAAGACTACTCTATGCTATCAAGAGCAGAATTGTGGTAAGTTCTACTTACTTCTTACCATTGGATTCCATATAATCCCATAAGTTCCGAGAACTCATTTAATGTAGTAACTATTGCTTACAAATAATCTTGCACTTTAACAAAACTGCTCTTATAGTTAAGCAAGACGGCATTCATATTTTAGAACAGGGACTCGATATTTAACAATGTTCTAAAATTGCCTCATCTCAATCAAGAATCAACGCATGACTCCCACTGAGGTAAACACCTGTGTGAGTGGGCTACTTCTCTGTCCGACATGCATTAGTAAATGTTACCCTTAATAACATTCACACAATACGTATTGCTGAAAACAACATTATATTAAACAACAAATTCTTTACAATATGAGCAAAAACACTAACACCTTCGCAACCCAAAGACCTGACATGTTTCTCAAACACATATCTAACAACACCTTTGGTCATTGGGTCCGCAACCATATCTTGTGTAGATATGTGCTTTATGCTCACCTCCTTACACACAACCATATCCCTAACAAAGTGATATTTAATATCGATATGCTTTGCTCTGCTATGATATCTAGGATCCTTAGCAAAAGTTATCGATGCTTGATTATCGCAAAATAAACTCACTGGTTCTTTTGAGTCGGTTAAGGATAAATGGTTCAAGAATCTCTTCAACCATTCTGGTTCTTGCACAGCAGCTGCAGAAGCAACATACTCGGCTTCCATAGTTGACAAGCAGACACACGTCTGTTTCTTGCTACTCCATGAAATAGCACCCTCGTTAAGTAAGAAGACATATCCTGATGTGGATTTCTTTTCGTCCACATCACCACCCCAATCAGCATCGGTGTAACCTCTCAATGTCAGGTCTTGACCTTGATAATACAGTGAGTATTCTGCAATCATATTCAAGTATTTCATAATTCCCTTGACTGCTTTCCAATGTGCATTACCTGGATTAGACTAGTATCTGCTTGCTATCCTAACAGCATAGCTAATATCTGGTCTTGTACACAATATTGCATACGTGAGACAATCAACCGCATTAGCATAAGGGATTTTCATCATATGCCTATCCTGTTGAGTTGTTTTAGGACACATGTCTTTATTGAGATGGTGACCTTTGACAATTGGAACATGTTTGGGATTACTATTATTACAATTGAATCGTTCTACTACTTTGCAGATATATATATCTTGTGAAAGAGACAATAGCCATTTTGAACGATTCCTCGTAATCTTAACTCCGAGTATGTAATCAGCTTCACCCATATCTTTCATTTCAAAGTTGGTTGAGAACCAAGCCTTGAGCTCGATAAGATATCCCATGTCATTTCTAGCTATTAGTATGTCATCTACATATAACGTAATTATGACAAAATTTTTACCTGAGCTTTTGATATAGACACAATGGTCTTCATCAATCATTTTAAAATCATACGATATGATCGCATTACGAAAATGAATATACCATTGTCTAGAAGACTATTTAAAGCCATAAATTTATCTCTTTAATTTATAAACTTTACGTTGGCTACCTTTTTGTATATAGCCCTCTGGCTGAACCATATAAATTTCTTCATCCAATTCTCCATTGAGAAAAGCAGTCTTAACATCCATTTGATGAAGCTCTAGGTCCAAATTTGCCATAATAGCTAGAATAATCCTAATGGATGTGAATCTAACAACAGGATCGAAAGTCTCCTCATTGTCAATTCCTTCCTATTGTCTAAATCCTTGGGCAACTAAGCGAGTTTTTTATCTTTCGATACTTTCATCTACTTTACGCTTAATTTTGAGAATCCATTTATTTCCAATTACCCTACGTCCTTTAGGTAGGTCAACCAGTTCCCAAACATAGTTTTTTATCATGGAAACCATCTCTTCCTCCATCGCTTTACCCCATTCATTCTTCTTCGGAGATGATAAAGCCTCAGAAACATTCTTTGGTTCATCCTCGTCTTCTAGGATTGCTAAAAGAATCTCACTTGGACCAATATGTCTTCTTAATAATACCAAGAAAGCATTTGTAGCACCTTCAATCTTAAATCGTCAGCATGGAATGCTAGTTCTTTTACTTCTACAAATTTTTCAGTTTTGATAAACATCTCTCATGTATTCATCATAACCTTGAATCGTACTCCCACTGAAGAAAAAATCCATACTCCCACTGGAGTTCGGAATTGTACTCCCACTAAGATGTTGATCATTTGGATCATGAACTTTCGGATCAATTGGAGATGGGAAATCTTGATTTTTCTCCTCCACAATTCTCCCACTCGGATGGAGTGATCCAGATGTTTCTGACTCATATAAGGCAAGATCATTACTCACCTCTCCCAATTTTGGAAAATCTTTTTCCAAGAAAGTGACATCTCGTCATTCAAATTCTGTCACTTGTCCATTTTCTAATTTGCCCACGAACACGTATCCTTTTGATACTCCAGAGTATCTTATAATGATACTCTTTCTACCTCTCGGTTCTAATTTACCATTTGTATTCGAGGTAGAATGGATGTAAGATGAATACCCCTGCGGTCTTAAGTAGCTCTTATCAGGTTTCCGACCTGTCCACATTTTGTAAGGGGTGGTAGTGACAGACTTAGAGGGGACACGATTTAGAACATATGTAGTGGTAAGGAGCACATCTCCATAAAAGGATACAGGAAATTTTACCTCCGGCATCATAGATCTAACCATAGATCTAAGCAATAAGTTGTTCAATTCCTTTTTCTTCACACAGAGCTTTAAATTCATCAGAAAGATGCTCACGACTATGATCAGTTCGTAAGGCCTTAATCTTTCGATCTAGTTGATTCTCAGCATGATTCATAAATATCTTGAAATAACTTATTACTTCTGATTTGTGAGAAATCAAATATATTTGACCACATCTATTATAGTCATCTATAAAAGTGATAAAATAATATGCTCCATGTCTTGCCCTGACATTCATTGGACCACAGATGTTGGAATGGACTAGTTGCAATGGATCATTGGCTCTAGTTCCCTTTCCAAATAGTTTTCTTGTCAATTTTCCTTCTAGACAACATTCGCAAGTAGGTAATATAACATTTTCTAAATTACCCAAAAGTTCTGCCTTAGCTAGATGATTCAGGCAATCTTTACCAATATGGCCCAGTCTAGAATACCACAGCACGACATCATCTTGAGACGTTTGCATAGCAGTGACAAAGGAAAAACTTGAATCAGGTAAATCACAAAGATCAACATTCATGATTAAGAAACCATCTGATTTATAACCAGAACTATAGAAAATATGTTCCAAAAATAACTGAACGAAATTATTCTCAAACAACCAACGAAAATCAAGAGACATCAAAGCTAAAACAAAAATTAAATTCTGGCAAATTTTTGGAGCATATAACACATCATGTAGAAGTAGGGTGCGTCCTTCACGCAGGCCCAATCTACATGTACCTATGCCATTGACATTTACGCGTGTGTTATTGCCAACATAGATAGATTTTGCTCCAACCGGTAGTCATCGAAATTCAACAAAAGTACCACTGTCCTTTGTCACATGGTCTGTCGCTCCTGAATCAATCACCCACATAGGATGACTTTTAGTAAGAAGGATAGTTCTAGATACATACAATTTACTCGCATATGAGTGAATAAGATGTACCTTATTTTTCTCATTGCAATCTTTTGCAAAGTGACCCTTCTGTTGACAGTTGAAACATTTTACTTTTAAAATATTGTACTTTTATTTTTTCTTTTTTTCAAAAATATTCTCAATAGTTCCAGAAGTTTCAGCTTTCTTCTTCTTGTTTCCCCAGCTTTTCTTACCTTTGCCCTTATGGCCCATCTTCCTCTTGCCCCCTCTGAAGCTAGACCAAGTCATATGTGCTTCTAGGTAAGCTCTAATTTCTAGGAGGCGATCCTCTTCTAGCTCAAGGTGACGGGCCATGTCATCAAATGTTGTAACATTATCAGCATGGGTAAGAGTCATTTTCATGTGTTCCCAACTTGTAGGCAAGGAACGAATGATAGCTTGGGTCTGCTGCTCATTACTAAGCACGTGGCTAGCCTCAGCTAGCCCACTGATCATATTTGACATCTGCCTGAGATGCATTTTTATTGAATGATTATGACGCTTTTTATAGCTATCAAATCAAAGATTACTTGTACGGTAGAGATTTGAACCTCCTATTTGAGAAGAAAAAGCCCGATGACTTGGATGAGAAGGAGTGGATGTTGTTGGATAGGAAAGTGATAAGTGTGATTCGCTTGTGCTTGTCCAAAAACGTGGCTTTGCATACAGTGAAGGCAAAGTCCACCAAGGAGTTGTTGAAGACTTTGTCCGAGATGTACGCGAAGTCCTCGGCGGCCAACAAGGTTCACTTGATGAGGAAGCTCTTCAACCTTAGGATGGCAGAGGGTACTTTGGTGGCCATGCACCTCCACGAGTTCAATACAACCATTACCTCTTTGAGCTCGGTGAAGATTGACTTCTACGACGAGATACAAGCCCTAATTTTGCTAAGTTCCTTACCCGATAGTTGGAGTGGCATGGTCGCGGCAGTGAGTGCCTCGGCGGGGAAGGTGATACTTAAGTTGGATGAGGTGAGGGACTTGATTATGACTGAGGAGATTCGTAGGAGAGAGTTCAAAGTAGCCTCGGGTTTGGCTCTGAGTGCTAGCAATAGTGGGAGGTCCGAGTCTAAGAGGAAGGGTAAAAAGAACCGCAGTAGGTCTAAGTCCAAATCGAAAGGTGGTTAGAAGAAGGACAAGAGTTCCATTCAATGTTGGAATTGTGAGAAGTTTGGTCACTATAGAGACTAATGCAAGGCACCGAAGAAGGAGAATAAGTCGGCAAATGCAACAACGGAGGACCACGGGGATGCGTTGGTCTTGAGTGTTAGTAGTCCATTAGAGGCTTGGGTATTGGAGTTGGGTGCGTCATTCCATTCTTGTAGTGATAAGGGGATGATGAAGAAGTATTCCCCGGGAAAATTTGATAAGTTATATCTTGCAAATGATGAGCCCTTGCAAATTATGGGTAAAGGAGATGTGAGAATAATTACTTCCAATGGATCGTTGTTATTGTTGAAGGGTGTAAGGTACATTTCCGAGTTGAAGAAGAATTTACTTTTTATGGGATAACTAGATGAAGAGGGGTATGATATGACTTTTAGTTGTCGGACATGGAAGATCACCAAGGGAGCTAGGGTGGTGGCTCGTGGTGAGAAGGAAGGTAAGTTGTACATGACAAGGAACACTCATGATTGCATTGATCTTGTAGGAGCAACAAATGATGCGGATTTGTGAGTGGTCTTGGCAAAATCTTTATTCGATTAAAAAATGGAAATCATCAATTTATTTCTAATGTTTATTATGTCCCTAATGTTAAAATGAATATATTAAGTATGGGACAACTCTTATAAAAAGGCTACATGATGAATATGGAGTATCTTAGCCTTTTCATAAGAGATAATAGAGGAAAATTAATTGCCAAAAAGCCAAAGACGAGAAATAGAATATTCTACTTGAACATTCAAAATGACATCGCAAGATGTCTGACGGTTTCTGTGAAAGACTCGTCATGGCTTTGGCATCTTAGGTTTGGACACCTTAATTTTGGAGGATTAAAGTTATTGTCCAAAAAAAAGATGGTAAAAAGTTTGCCAAGTATTGACCACCCAGATCAGTTTTGTGAAGGATGTTTACTTGGAAAACACTTTAGAAAAAGCTTTCCTAAGGAAACATTGACAAGAGCCACAAAGCCGCTGGAGCTAGTTCACACAGATATTTATGGATCTATAAAGCCAAGTTCTTATGGAAGAAATAATTATTTCTGTATATTTGTTGATGATTTAGTCTAAAAATTTGGGTTTATTTCTTGAAACAAAAATCAGAGATTTTTGCCAATTTCAAGAAATTTAAATCCCTTGTGGAGAAAGAAAGTGGCTTTGAAATTGTGTCTATGCGATCAGACAGAAGAGGAGAATTTACATCAAAAGAGTTTGAGGCCTATTGTGAAGACAATAGAATACGTCGTCCTCTTATAGTTTCATATACGCCACAGCAAAATGGAGTTGCAGAAAGAAGAAACAGGATAATTCTCAACATGGCTCGAAGCACGTTGAAGACCAAAAGAATACCTAAGGACTTTTGGGCAGAAGTAGTTGATTGTGCAGTTTATTTGATAAACCGATGTCCTACAAGAAGTGTGTGGAACATGACTCCTCTTGAAGCATGGAGTGGAGTAAAACCCGGCGTATCACATTTGCGAGTATTCGGAAGTATTGCATATGTTCATGTGCCGAGTGAGATGAGATCGAAGCTTGATAATAGGAGTGCCAAGTATATATTCATCGGTTATGACTCTCGATCCAAGGGATACAAGTTGTACGATCCAATCAACCGTAAGGTCGTCATAAGCAGAGATGTGGAGTTCGATGAAGAAGGCATCTGGAATTTTGGTGTTGAAGAAAAGGAATAAAATTTTCTCCCTATCTTAGAAGAAGAAGAATCACCAGAACTAGTTACTTCAGCTACTTTACCACCTCCATCAACTCCAGCAGTGCATCATGATAATCCATCATCATTGGATGAAAGTTCAAGTGAGAGGCCATTACGGATGAGGACCTTAGATGATATTTATAGGGACAATGTATCTCTCTTTTGTCTCTTTTCAGATAGTGATCCCAAAACCTTCGAAGAAGCTGTGGAAAGTGAAAGATGGAGAAAAGCAATGGATGAAAAAATCAATGCAATAGAAAAGAATAATACCTGGGAGCTCGCAACACTTCCAGAGGGACAGAGAGCAATTGGCATAAAGTGGGTGTACAAAGCCAAGAAAAATGTCAAAGGAGAAGTCAAAAGATACAAAGCAAGATTGGTTGTTAAAGGCTACAACCAAAGAGAAGGCATCGACTATGATGAGAGACGGTTTACGTCGAGCAGCCGCCAGGGTATGAAGTCAAAGGACATGGAGATACCTACAACTACTCACCTAAAGGTTGCCAAGAGAATTTTGCGCTACATAAAAGGTACGCTTAATTTTGGTCTATTTTACTCGTCATCGGACAAGTATCAACTCGTTGGATATAGTGATAACGATTGGGCCGGAGATTTAGATGAAAGAAAAAGTACTACTGGGTTCATATTTTTCCTCGGCGATACGGGCTTCACCTGGAGTTCAAAAAAACAACCAATTGTTACACTCTCTACCTGCAAAGCTGAGTACGTCGCAGCACCATTGCGTGTCTGTCATGCGATATAGTTAAGGAATTTAATGAAGGAGTTAAAAATAGAGCAGGAAGAACCGACTATGATATATGTGGACAACAAGTCGGCAATAGCTTTAGCAAAGAATTCAGTATTCCACGACCGCAGCAAGCACATTGACACACGATAGCATTTTATCAGAGAGTGCATATGGGAGAATAAGGTACAATTGAAATACATGAAAACTCAAGATCAAGTTGCGGATATATTTACGAAGCCACTAAAGAATGAAGTCTTCATCAAGTTGCGAGAAGTACTTGGAGTTATCAGCAAATCAAGTTTAAGGGAGGATATTGAAAAGTAAACTTGATTTGTATTTATATTAGTCTAGAATTATCTAGGAAGTACATGTGTGATCTAGAGTTATCATGAATGTATTAAAAGTAAAAAATGGTGGGTAGTAAAAGTTTCCTACATAATTATCTAGATAAGATTAGAGATAAGGATTATCTAGATAAGATTAGAGATAATAATAATTATCTAGATAAGTTTAGAGATAAGGATTAGAATAGTCAAAGGAGGTGAAGCACTCCCTATATATAGGGATGGTGAGCTAGCAATTAGAAGTTGTAATTGAATGACCAAATAAAAGTGAGGTCTTGTAAAAGTTAAAGTGTTGTGTAATAAAAAGTTTGTATCCTTCTAGTTAAATATCAAGAGTATATCCACTAATTTCCAACATATATGGCATGAGATAATAATGGCACAGATGAACTTTTGGTTTATTTGTTTATTTTTTCAGAAGAGTTACGACAAAATTGCGTTGAACCTAAATGTTTATCCACCCTCGCACTAGTCCAAATTAAGCCCATAATTATAGTAAAAGAAATATTCAAATTTCAAGCTCTACTACAAGCCAATCTCTCCTCAAATTTTAACTGTAGAAGACACCATGATCGATAATCGTTTACAATTTAGCGCATAGTCACAAATTTTTGTCTTCCATTTATGGTCACGTCGACAAATTTTGGAAGAAATCATCCTAGACGAGGTAAATAAATTGTCAAGGGTATTTGACCGAAAATAAGTAATGACCGAAGTCCAAGATTCAAATAATATATTTGGTGTAAAATTTATCTTAAAAAAATTAGGACAGTTTTACTAAACATCTCAAACCTTTTCATTTGCTCTATGTTTCTTTAATCTTTTCTCTCTCCTCTCTCTTACAAAAAGAGGTATTGTCCGGAGTAATTTTACTAGAAGAATTGAGGAGATGGAACTTGATCTGTTAAAAAATTGGGTCATGCCACCGAAATAAACTGTTAGTGTGTCGTCGGGATCAGACTTTAGGATGCGTCAGCACGAGGTAATGACTGGGGCATCGTACGATGTCAATAGGCCGGTCTTGCTGAAGAGATAGATAAAAGGAAGAGAAAGAGGATGGGAAAAGAAGAAACAAAGAGGGCGAAAAAAGAAAAAAAGTTGGGATGTTTTGGAATATTTACAATTTCTAACTTACCTTGTTCAAGGTGATTTTTTGCCAAAATTGATCAGAGTGATTATACAATGTGATTTAACATAGATCATTGACCATAAAATATAAAAAAAAATTATTAACCATGGATTAAAATTTGTAAAAGATTAATGGATTGATTCTCTTTTACCCCTAATTTTAAGAAAAAAATACCTCATAACTCTTATATATTAAAAAATTTTAAAAATCATAAATAAATAAAATTCTTTCAAATTCTGTCATGTTTCTTTCTCCCTCGTCCTGTATCATTTTGAATCTACAATTCTTTTGTTGTAACTCTACTCTGTTACAAAGCTATTATTTGCTGCGGCAATTGGATTTATTATGGAAGAAAGAAATAAGTGATGAGACGAGTGAAATTTTCAATTTTTCGTGAAAATTTCGGATGTTTGATCTCTTAATAAGAGTTAAGGATATTTTTAAATAAAAGCGTTCCGACGGAGAAAAAATCCGGCGAATAGGGAGGGAACGTGTTTGATAATTGCAAAGTGAGGTTAATTTTGTTTTCCGGATGTCATACTTTGGTATTCGAACTTGTGTGAATATGTTTTTCTTTTGCTTACGCTAGATAATCGAACATTCCATTGGAAGAAATGGAGAAGGCATGTCCTGCATGCCGTGGTATCTGTTTCTTCCGGGGGTGCATACGTAACAGCAACATGGTTAAGCTACCTTTTGTTGGGTATGGAGACTTCGTACTATACGGAGTTATTGTTTCACTGTTCACATGTTGACTCGGCACTATTCATCCGAGGCCAGAAATGTGATTTCTGGTGGACGATTTTGCCCCTGCCGACACCAAATAGTCCCTAGGTTGTGGGCACTATAAATACCCACTTCTCCGTCACTGTACAATCTTCTTCTTCCTTGCAGAGATAGAGAGGCGTTTCTAGAGAGAGAGAGAGAAGAGTAGAGAGAGAAACTACCATTGTTGAGCCTGCGTAGCTCCAAAGTGTACATCGAGTGTATTAGTGAAATCTCTCCTGGCTTGGTACGCCCCCGGACGTAGATCGGTTAAGATCGAACCGGGTTACCAAATCTATTGTTCTTGTTTGTGTGTGGGTCTTCTTTATCCGTAGTTGTGGTCGATCTCCTCGTTGTGTTCGTAGATCTTGCTCCGGTATTGTTCGTTGCGTTGTTTGGGTCTACGGGAAAGTGGGTTCTTTCCCAACACCTTTTCTTTTTTGAACTGGTGGTTAAGGCACATTTTGTATGGATCCAAGAGAGTCTTTGTTTTGTCATTCTTTTGGATGGTATGGGAATTTATGGAAATTGATGTTGTCATCGCACGATGCAGGTAAGAATATGGAAAATATCTGTTCTTGACAAGTTGCAGTAACTATACCGCCTAATGTTTTCAGTGCTTCCCGTAGTGAAGCAGATTCATCATGACCAGTGCTCTGAAGTTGAGTTGGAGAAAAAACTTATAGGTAAGAAGTTTTGGCTTCTCTTCCCCTATAATTTAGAGGATTTTTGTCTAAGTTTTAACTCATCTACCGCCATTGACGCCTCTTGGGTTTATATTACTTTCCAGGAAATGACATAGAACTTGTCCGTGCCAAATTGAATGCAGATGAGCAAATGTGCTGGTAAATCAACGACTCGTCGATAATAGACCATCTCTTTCTTTGTACATAATATATAACTTACAGTGCCACGATATTGTGCCTTTAATCTGATAACTCAATTTGGATTTGCAGGATTGCAATTACCTCCCCCTCCATTCCCCGCAATATGTAATTAAAAGTTCTCTTTCTGGATTTAAAGGCCTGCCAGTAAATTGAAGTATCGAAGATTTTTTTAGGCACAGTAAATTGAAGTATCGAAGATTTTTTTAGGCAATCTAATAAACTTATATTTATTTTCTGCAGCAATATCTGTGGCACACCCATAATAGAGAACACCTTCCGAAAATAGAGTGATGTCTGCCTGGCCTCATGGCCCGGGGGGCCCTTTTGTCCGCGTTACTTGATTATCGACATAAATAGATTAGATGTGTACGTGATCGATGTGCAGTGAGGAAGAGTTAGTTGGGAGAGCAGATGGGCAAGATAGGATTGTTGGTTTTTTTTTCAGTCGACTAAATTTAGGTGGGTTACTCTAAATCATGGGGCTCAAAATGATATTAATTTTTGTTCTCTTCTTAAGTAGAGTTTTTTCATTTTCGCAAGGAATGAAAACCCACCTAATAAGAAACGAGGTAGGATTCGCTTCAACTACTGCCGTTTGGTGCATCAAATGAAGGAAAAATAAAAAATGAACCTTGAAAATTTACCAATTCATCTCGAAATACTATGACATTAGATTAATTGCTCGTTGGTAACTTCTTAAATGTTGTGGACCGAACACTCGAATTACATAGTAACTGCCGCCAAATAATTTATCCCGCTAGGCAATTGTTGAGATTTTATTTAAAATAATGGTGTACTCTATGGAATTCATTTTTTGTCCGAGAATAGTTTTTGAGATGATTTTTGAGATCGAAGGTGTTAAAGAGTACAAGTACAAAGATCTCATGCTGGCCTGATGACCTCAAATTCGAAGACGAAATTTTTTAACCTCAGGAGAATGATGGAGATAAGGATGAAGATAGATTTATTCATAATTTTTAGGTTTTAGATTATTAGGAATTTAATTTATAGTAAGATTGTAGTTAATGTATTTTTTTTGATCTTTTATAAGTAGGAGTTTCTCTATTATTTTGGTGAGTTGAGTTTGATAAACAAAAATCTAGAGTTTCTCCTAATTCTTTGTAGCTTTTCGCTATTCTTAAAATCAACTAAAAAACTTTTTATCGTATTTTTTGGGTATTCTCTAAATCTATCGACTCACGATTTTCTATCCATAGCCTATTTTCAGTATTTTAAGAAATCAACAAATTTGTAGTTGTCTATCCACGTGCTTCCTGCATTAGTCACTAGCTTATATACTGCATAAAAGCCTTAATCATTTCTCTTCGCTTTCTTGGTCTCGGCGAGATTCAAAGTCAAAATGCCCTAGGAATAATCATTTTTTAAAATCTAGTCATCTTTTTACATCTCGTCTAACTAAACCAACGTGCTGAAGTTATTTGATGCAACATTGATTTAATTGCACGAAATGTGCACATGGATTTTTGCCCAAAATGATACTACAGTAGTAATTTATTACTAATTTGGTGTCACTATTGAAATTTTTTTGGATATGATGTTCCTTTTCCGGATCAAAATTTTTTTGATTCTCTCTCCTTGGATCGAAAAAACTTTCGACTAAGTTTTAAAATCGCAATAAATTTTTAAATCTTCATTTTCGTCGCAGATCAAAACTTTTTTCGACTTGAAGAGAGAAAAATTCCCAGGTCGTTTCGACCTGAGGAAAGGCACAGATATGAGGTTTGCATAAAGAGTGACTTTAACCTTATTATATCATTAATTATGATGCTATAATCAATTGGTTCATATGTAGTTTGGTGTTTCTGGGACCAACTTGTCGTCTGGCCTTCCCTTTTTTTGACGTTTCTTTAACCCTACACCAAGAATTCCAATTCAAATAAAAAAATATCTTTTTAAAGAAGTAATTATAATTTAAAATAATTTTATATGTACGTATCACATAATTAGGAGTTACAATTAGTCTAAGTCTGGGTCTGTAATATAGACTCAGATCCACTTATTCGGAAGTAATTATAGATTTTTCTCCGAATTATTGTTTAAAAATCTAGATTCAGATTTACTTTATTTGATTGTGCGGTATTTGATGTTAAATTGATGTATTTTTTATTAAGAAGTTAATCAATACAGTACTGTTTAAAAATAATAATTTATGAGCATATGTATTAATAATTTGTATAATCGCCTCCAATTCGCTAACGATGATGGTTAGACATATGATTTCATAATTTGCTAACCTTAAATATGGAATTATGTTTATAGTTAACTAGGTTCGGCTAAAATTATTGATATTATTGTATTGTAAATATATTAAGTTTGTTTATAAGTTTCAAATTTATGTACTTATTATATGAAAATTTGGAATTCGATATATAAAAAGAGGTATATATATATTATTAGGAAGGAACCGGATGGAACAAGACAAAAGGGACGAAGTCAGATACACTTCAGAGCAATTCGATATGTGCCTTTCCTCAGGTCGAAACTTTTTTTCAAATTGGGTTTTTTTTTCTCCTCGGATCGAAAAAATGTTTCGATCTGCGACGAAAATAGAGATCGAAAAATTTATTGCGATTTTGAACCTAAGTCAAAAGTATTTTTCGATCTAAAGAGAGAGAATAAAAAAAAATTCGATCTGGGAAAAAAATACCATATCTCGAATTTTTTGAACAGTGATACAAATTGGTAATAAACTAGTAGCACCATTTTGGACAAAAATCCGCGCACACGAACTTGGATTGTAGATCAGTCTGTTTCATTTGACATGTTCTGTTTCGGTTATGTTCGTTTCAGTTTGGAGTTTAGTCGGTATTGAACTATTCTTATTTGATTTGTCTATCTAAAAGATGGTTCTGTATTGAAATATGTTCTCTGTATTTAAATATGTTTTGGAAATCTAATGCGTTTAGCCTATTTTATGATGTGATTCTTCTAACCAAGGAATGATCTATGCAACGCAGAGAGAGTATAACCTTACGCTTAATTAGGAAATTTTATTACCAAAAAAAAGAAAAAAATACAGAATGTGTTGAGAAAAGAAAAAAAGAAAAATCTAAACAACACCAAGGCCTAAACGGGCACCTGAAAATTAACCCGCTGCCATAACTCGTAACCAACTCAAGCTAACCCACAAACTTGGTAGTCTAGAGTTGTATGATACCGTATCTAGTGACTATTTCCTCCTGAAAAAATATCTCGTCGCATAGCACACAGAATAGTGGTCACCATTTACCTTGACAAGAAAAGGCTTATCATCACCAACCGTCTGACTTCCAAACTTGGAAGCAACCAAACTTGAATCCTTCGACTTCAAAGTTAATGGACCAAACCGCGATCAAGCATGCTGCGTTGGCATATAAAGGAGACCAATAAGCCCTAATCTTGTAAAATGTTGTAAGTTGTTATCCATTTTAGGAATTTATGTAACTTTTTACCCGAAATAGATAAAATCCCATTATTTTTATGATTGTTGGGAGATATCAAACAACATGGATGGGAATACCAATGGAATTGCCATGTTAAAGCGCGTAATTGTACAGTTCTGAAATCTTGATCGGTTATGGAAGGTCAGTTGTTCTCAAACTGGAATCATTTTCAAGAGCAACATGGAAATGGGCTATTGAGAACTGGGTTGATGTTTTACAAGATAAATCAATGACTTGCTGAGTTTCAATAGTTCACAAGTCGGTCTGAACATGGCTATGCCGAAACTTCGCAATGTGTTGAATTCTTGTTCGTTCTTTGCAATAATTTAACTGCACCTATTTACCGCCAAAAAAACAATTGATGCATGGTCTATTACCTCATGTATCTGCTTGTTGTATACAAAGCGCTTGAGAATTGGGACACTAAATGATAAAACAAAGGGGGAAAAAATCAGAAATCTCAATAGTTTTAAGAAATGAACTCATTAATTCCTCTGATCAATTTATGTCTCAAATAGCAACATGAGATTATTAAAATATCTTTATCTTATATTAAAATCAAAATAAAAAAATCACCCACGGTAAAAGAACCACAACCGGTTTGGCTACTACTCCCACCGATTATATCCAGCACAACCTTGATCTATGGCATTGTAACTAGGCTATATCCCTAGCTCTAGAATCCAAATTCTCAAAAGACTTTGTCCTTCAATTTATGTAGCTAGTGAACTCCCATGTGATTGTTGTCACTATGCTAAACAAAAGAGGAATCATTTTTCCTCTAGTACAAGTATTGCAAAGAAATGCTTTGATTTGATACATATTGATGTTTGAGGGCCATATTCTACCCCTTCGTATTATGGTTTTAAATACTTTCTAACCATTGTTGATGATCACTCGAGAGAAACTTGGATCTCTTTAATAAAAATCAAAGCAGAAGTAGCCAATTATTTGGAAAGTTTTTGCAGCTTAGTTGAGAGACAATTTAACTCAACTATAAAGAAGATTAGATAAGACCAGGGGAGGGAATTTCTCATGCATACTTTCTTTCAGCATATAGAAATTATACATGAAACCACCTGTACCTATGTTGGGATTGGAGCCTGATATATGTCAGGTTCGAGTGTCAGAGTCAAGTGAAGACGAAGCGAAGCAGAGCAAAGGCGAGGTTGAGGTACCTGGCAGGCACCAATGGAGTAGCGGGCACCAGGGGGACTTGCGGTTGCAAGTTCCCTAGTGATCGCCAGTCCGGAGTTGCAAAAGTCTCTGCGAGGGGCAACTGGCAGGTGCTAGTTAATTGGCGGTCGCCAGTCGAGCCTAGAAAAGTCCATTTTCTTGGAAATGTTTGCCTCTCCTTGTCCATTTACTCACCTTAGGTTGGTGCCACTATAAATACCCAACAAGATCTCATTTATTGTGGCTCTTAAGAGTGAAAAGAGGCAATATTCTTGTAAAGAGCAAGTGAAGCTCAAAGTGTGAGATTAGTGAGAATTCTCCTTGCTTGGTACGCCCCTGGACGTAGATCGTTGAGATCGAACAGGGTGACAAAACCCTTGTCTTTTTTTTGTTCCTTTCATTTGTTCTTCTTGTGGTTTCATAGTTTGCTTGCTCGTGTTGGTGATTGTGTTGGGTCCGTCGGCTCAACAATTGATATCAGAGCACCCGGGTTTAGGGCGTGGTGGGAGCAAGCACGATGGGTGATGGTAAGTCTCCCGTGGAGAAGTTCGATGGAGTAGACTATGGGTTTTGGAAGATGCAAATCAAAGATTACTTGTACGGTAGAGATTTGAACCTCCTATTTGAGAAGAAAAAGCCCGATGACTTGGATGAGAAGGAGTGGATGTTGTTGGATAGGAAAGTGATAAGTGTGATTCGATTGTGCTTGTCCAAAAACGTGGCTTTGCATACAGTGAAGGCAAAGTCCACCAAGGAGTTGTTGAAGACTTTGTCCGAGATGTACGCGAAGTCCTCGGCGGCCAACAAGGTTCACTTGATGAGGAAGCTCTTCAACCTTAGGATGGCAGAGGGTACTTCGGTGGCCATGCACCTCCACGAGTTCAATGCAACCATTACCTCTTTGAGCTCGGTGAAGATTGACTTCTACGATGAGATACAAGCCCTAATTTTGCTAAGTTCCTTACCCGATAGTTGGAGTGGCATGGTCGCAGCAGTGAGTGCCTCGGCGGGGAAGGTGATACTTAAGTTGGATGAGGTGAGAGACTTGATTATGAGTGAGGAGATTCGTAGGAGAGAGTTCAGAGTAGCCTTGGGTTTGGCTCTGAGTGCTAGCAATAGTGGTAGGTCCGAGTCTAAGAGGAAGGGTAAAAAGAACCGCAGTAGGTCTAAGTCCAAATCGAAAGGTGGTTAGAAGAAGGACAAGAGTTCCATTCAATGTTGGAATTGTGAGAAGTTTGGTCACTATAGAGACTAATGCAAGGCACCGAAGAAGGAGAATAAGTCGGTAAATGCAACAACGGAGGACCACGGGGATGCGTTGGTCTTGAGTGTTAGTAGTCCATTAGAGGCTTCGGTATTTAAGGGGATATGAAGAAGTATTCACCGGGAAAATTTGATAAGTTATATCTTGCAAATGATGAGCCCTTGCAAATTATGGGTAAAGGAGATGTGAGAATAATTACTTCCAATGGATCGTTGTTGTTGTTGAAGGGTGTAAGGTACATTCCCGAGTTGAAGAAGAATTTACTTTTTATGGGATAACTAGATGAAGAGGGGTATGATATGACTTTTAGTTGTCGGACATGGAAGATCACCAAGGGAGCTAGGGTGGTGGCTCGTGGTGAGAAGGAAGGTAAGTTGTACATGACAAGGAACACTCATGATTGCATTGATCTTGTCGGAGCAACAAATGATGCGGATTTGTGGCATAGTAGGCTTGGCCACATGACTGAGAAGGGAATGCAGGTGCTATGTTCAAAGGGGAAGCTACCGAGTTTAAAGACCGTAGATGTGGGTCTTTGTGAAGATTGTGTGTTTGGAAAACAAAAAAGGGTGAGCTTGAATTGGTCTATAGTGATTTGTGGGGACCGGCACTGGTGGCATCCGTAGGTGATTCTTTGTATTACATGAGAAGACGGTAGCTGGAACACCCCCCCCCCCCCCCCCAACCCAACAAAATGGCATAGCTGAGAGGATGAACAAGACACTCAATGAGAAAGGAAGGGCCAAGAGGTTGAAGAGTGTCCTACCAAAGATGTTTTGGGTGGATGCGGTCAACACTGCAGCATTCTTGATCAATAGAGGGCCATCAACTACTTTGGAGAATATGATACCGGAGGAGGCGTGGAGCGGCAAGAAGGTTGATCTAACTTTCTTACAAGTGTTTGATTGTGTTTCCTATGTACTTGTGGATACAGGTGATAGGAGCAAGCTTGATGCAAAGTCTAAGAAGTGCACATTCATTGGATATGGAGGAGTTGAGTTCAGGTTCTGCTTTTGGGATGAGAAGAATTGTAAAGTTGTGAGGAGCCGGAATGTCATATTCAATGAGAAGGTAATGTACAAGGACAGGGGAAGTGTAGCTAATGAAGTAGGTCTTAGTAGTGAGGTGGTCGAATTAGACATCTCAAACTTGGATGGGAGTAGGGTACTTGATGGGCAAGAGGCCGAGATGAAGTTGGAGCCAAGGTCTTTATTGCCAATGATTCTATTGAGGAGGTCCACTAAACAACGTGGATCTCTGAATAGATATTCGCCAGCAAATTTCTATATGTTATTAATCGATGGAGGAGAACCTGAGGGTTTTGCAGAGGCTCAGAAGAGTGGGTAAGTGAGAAAGTGGAAACTTACTATAGATGATGAGATGGAGTCCTTGAGGAGCAATGGGACTTAGGAGTTAGTTCAACTTCCCAAAGGTAAAAAAGTACTGCAAAACAAGTAGGTCTATAGAGTGAAGAAAGAGGCGGTTGGCACCGAGTGTTACAAGGCAAGACTGGTTGTAAAAAGATTTCAGCAAAAGTATGGTATTGACTTCACTGACATCTTCACTCCTATTATGAAGATGACCACCATCCAGATGGTGCTAAGTATGGTGGTTGCTGAGTATCTATTGCTAGAGAAAATGGATGTGAAGGTTGATAAAGAGCTTGTATGAGTTGAAGCAAGTTCCAAGATAGTGGTACAAGATGTTTGATGGATTCATTCGCGAGATTAATTTTGTTCATTGTGGGGCGGACCATTGTTGCTATTTGAAGAGCTTGGACAATGGCTACGTCATCCTCCTGCTCTATATTGATGACATGTTAATAGCAGGCACTAGTGCTAGAGAGGTGAGCAAAGTTAAGAAGCAATTGTCTGAGAGGTTTGCCATGAACGACTTGGGTGAGGCTAAGCAAATCCTTGGGATGAGGATTGAGAGAGACAGAGCTACATGGTAGCTATTTCTCTCACAAGCCGAATACATTGAGAAGGTGTTGGAAAGGTTTAGTATGTAATATGCCAACACCAAGTTGACTCCTTTAAGTGGACAGTTCAAGTTGTCCAAGGACTTTTCTAAGAGTAAGGCAGAGAAGGCTCAAATGGAGAAGACTCTCTATACATCAATGGTGGGTAGCTTGATGTATGCTATGATTTGTACAAGGCCGAACATAGCACATGTGGTGGGAGTACTGAGAAAGTTTATGAGCAATCCGGGTGAGCAACATTGGATCGCTTTGAAATGGATCCTTGGCTACTTGAGAGGTATTTTTGAGAAGTGCTTGTGTTTTGAAGGCAAAGATGTGAAGCTTCTATGGTATTGTGATGCGGATGTGGGGTCCAATGATCAAGACGAGAAGAGGAGCACAAGTGGCTGTGTATTTACGCTGGGATGAACATCAATCTCTTGGTCTTCGAGGTTGCAAAAGGTGGTGCCTTTGTCAACCACGGAAAGCGAGTGTTTTACGGTAATGGAAGTAAGTAAAGAGATGGTATATTTACAAAGTTTTTTGGGGGAGTTGGGGAAGGAGCAAAGTGAAAGTGTGATTCACAGTGATAGTCAAAGTGTAATACATTAGGCAAAGAATCCCGCCTTCCACTCAAGGATGAAGCATATTGAGTTGAAGTATCACTACATATGGGATCTCTTAGAGAGCAAAATCTTAAAGTTTGAAAAGATTGACGGAAAAGTGAATCCCATAGATATGTTGACCAAGGTGGTTACCTTAGAGAAGCTGAAGCTAAACATACTTCAGCAGATCCGGTGAACTAAGAAGAGACCCAGCATACGAAGAAGTGAAAAGGAGAAGTAAAGAAGAGAATCATCAAATGAATGGTAACAAGTGTTGAGGTCAGTCTCCAAGTGAGAGATTATTGGGATTAGAGCCTAATATTTGTCGGGTTCGAGTGGCAGAGTTGAGTGGAGATGAAGCAAAATAGAGTGGAGGCAAGGCTGAGGCACCTGGCGGGCGCCAATGGAGTAGTAGGCGCTAGGGCAACTTGTGGTCGTAAGTTCCCTGGCGATCGCCAGTCCGGAGTTGTAGAAGTCACTGCGAGGGGTGACTAGCGGGCGCCAGTTGATTGGTGATCACCAATCAAGCCCAAAAAAGTCTACTGGTATGCACCCAGACGTAGATCATTGAGATCAAACTTGGTGACCAAATCCTTGTCTCTTGTGTGTTCCTTTCATTTGTTCTTCTTGTAGTTTTGTAGTTTGCTTGCTCGTGTTGGTAATTGCATTGGGTCCGTTGGCTTAACAACCTATACACCCCAGCAAAAAAGACGAGTAGAAAGGAAACATCAACATATACTCAATGTGGCAAGAGCCATTAGATTCCAAGCCTTCCTACCTGTTCTCTTTTAGAGCATGTTTATTCTACATGTTGTACACCTGATTAACCTCACACCTTCAACTTCCCTCTCCAACAAAACCCTATTTAAGATTCTCCACCAAAAGGCACCAACCTTTATGAATCTGAGTATTTGGATGTTTGAGTTTTGTTGTTATGGTCCCAAACCTTCTCATTAAATATGCCTCACCCCCTACAACCACAATATAGATCCATTCAGAGCATTGATTTGAACATTCACCTTGCCCACAATCTGTATAGGCTCGTCATCCACTAGACAAACCTTGCCATAATCACCTACTCTATCATCCCTATGTCATTGCATGAGCGGAACGATGCTCCAGAATCTAACACCCATGCCTCCAATGGACTACTCACCCCAAGACCAATACCTACCTGAGGTCAACAGTTGTTATGATTGCTGACTTGGCCTCCCTCTTTGGTGCCTTGCATTGGTCCTTAAAGTGACCATACAAATCACAATTCCAGCATTGAACTAAGCTCTTGTCCTTCTTTGATCCACTCCTTAATTTAGACTTTTACCTGCTCTGGTTCTTTGACTTCGATCGAGATTTTGACCTCTCCCTATTCTCTGTACTTAAAAATGCATCTGAGGCTACTCTCTCAATTCTCTCCTGCAAATTTCTTCGCTCATAATCAAATCCCTCACCTCATCAAGCAGAAGCTTTACCTTTACCGCTGAAGTACTGACAACTGTAACAGTGCCATTCTAACTATCAGTCAAAGACAACAGAAAAATTAGGGCTCGTTCCTCATCATCGAAGTTGATCGAGACCAAGGCCAATTGGGCAATTGTTGTGTTGAACTCGTTTAGCTGTTTGGCCACCATAATACTCTCTGCCATCCTGCGGTTAAACAACCTCCTCATCAGGTGCACTTTGTTTGTGGCTGATGGCTTCTCGTACATCTCGGACAAAGTCTCCAGCATCTCTTTTGTAGTCTTTGATTTCACCATATGTAAGACAACATTCCTCGACAACGAAAGGTCCATAGTATCGTCTTTAGATTTTCTATTGGCATAATATCGTTGCCTTCTTTGTCTATGTCCCATAATCTTCTATTTTAATGATAGGCCCATATGTAAAAAAGGTGGGAGTGAGATTCTGGGGAGAGAAAGTAGAGAGAGAGGTGTCTAGGTAAAATAGGTGGCAGTGAGATTTTGGGGAGAGAAAGTAGAGAGAGAGGTGTCTAGGTTACTACTTTTTAGATAAATTATTATCTTTTATTTATTTAGGCAGAATGTACTTATGGGACAACTGTAACAATAACAAATTTATTTAGTTATT
Organism: Hypericum androsaemum; assembly: GCA_963995505.1. Taxonomy (NCBI): domain Eukaryota; kingdom Viridiplantae; phylum Streptophyta; class Magnoliopsida; order Malpighiales; family Hypericaceae; genus Hypericum; species Hypericum androsaemum. Next base: position 8,949,348 of record OZ023189.1, read on the forward strand.
ATTTTGGAGATTATTTTTTTGAATAAATAAAATTCAACTTGTCCAAAAATAGTTAGATATGCTTATTGGGGTCTTATAATTTTAAAAAAATTTATCAAATTTCTATGTGATGGAGATTATGCACCGGACATATTGTCCGAAATCTAATAAATTTCGAAACAACGGCCGAAGAAATCTACATTAATCAAATCTTTTTATAAGTGCCGACTTTTATTACATTAGAAAAGAGTAAATATAAAACCGTACACCAATTGATCATGGTAAGGAATACAGGAACGAAACAAACATTACAACTTCCTAGTAATGAACAAAAACAAAAATGTTATTTTCGGAGGGTTCGGTGTACTTGATTAGGATCTACTGCAGTCGAGGCAAGTGTTGGACACTTTCTCTTTAAGACGAGATTGCCCGTATATTTCAGTGCGGTACGGGCTACGGCAATCGTCCCCAAGATACAACGACTGTTAGGGCATTTTCAAGAACGTTGCACACGTATCTCGAAACTTTCGGGCGAACCTTTATATACCCAGAACATTCGGATCTACTTGTAAGTGAAGAACGGGGGAGAGGAGAAGACAACAATGCTTATGGATGCACTTGCTACTGGGATGAGGAAAATGGCAAGGGGGCAGACCTATTTATAGGCTGGAGGAGGCAGGGAAGCAGCCACCCCGAAGGGATGCGTCCGTTCGGCCAGCAGGCTGGCTGGCTACGCTCGTGGTCCTTCGGTTACTTCTGGATCCTTCCAGGCACTCCTAGATTGTGCTGGCATCCTTTTGCGAGGGATCTCGCAACCCTTCGGCCTTCTGGAAGTCTCCTGGATATTCCAGCCCTTCATGCCTCTTCGGTGGCCATCCTGGAAAGTGCTCGCAGGTCCTCGTCACTTCGGTAGCTGCGCAGTTCTATTCGGACCCGGGCAAAATACTTAAGGCTCCTCCAGCTCCTCACGTCGATGCGCACGTGCGAAGTGCCAAGTGTGCCACAAAGCACCCATTGCGACCTGCGTCCAATGCGCCATGCGCACACGCGCGTGCTCGTGCTCGTGCTCGGATGGTGCTACGCACCATCCTCATCGCGGTCCGTGTTGGCTTTCCCTCCAGGTGGTCAACTTATTTCCTAGTCAACAAGGATTTTCTCCTTATAAACTAGGAGATGTTGGTGCCACTTTCCAATATGGGATGGCACTTTCCATTTTTCCTTTTGGACTTTTGGACTTTGGGCCTTCTTTGGGCTCATTCACAAATCCAACAATCCCCCACATGAATGATGACCAATACATGCAGACTCTAATCCAAAGTTCTGATGTGTTATTATTACATCGAGATAGGTAGCTTGCGGCTTTGAACCTTCTCTAGTAATATGTTATCAGATTTACTCGCTGCTCAGTGAATGTGATGTCTTGAACCGTCAGTTTTTGGCGTAAACCAAGACAATAACATTTACACAATAATAACCCTAGTATATTTGAGTTCTCACGTTGTGTCCGTTTCAGCCATGGACTGTATCTTGGATTCATAAGTGTTTTTTCCATTTGAAGCGGCCTCACTTCACACTTACATAGGTATCTCCTATCAGGAGTATCCTACCATACTCCACCTTTATCAAGGTATAGGAATCATTAAAAGTGTAATGCTTAACCTTACCACACCTCTGCAGGTTAATACTTGGGCAGCTTCTGAGAATAAGATAGGTTCCATGTGATTAACTGAACCCTCCATAACTTCGTTGTCTCATTGAACCAAGTTTGTGGGATCTCTACTCATCATGGTTGAGTTACTGCTATGGACGTTCTTTAGTGTGTGGATTTTAATCCCATTCCCCTTACTGCATTGTACATTTGATCTCTATTGATTCCTTTCGTAAAAGGATCAGCTAAGTTGTCCTTGGACTTTACGTAATTAATGGTGATCACCCCACTAGAGATCAACTGTCTAACAGTATTGTGTCTCCGACGGATATGTCGAGACTTTCCGCTGTACATTGTACTTTGTGCTCTCCCGATTGCAGACATGCTATCACAATGTATCAATACGGGAGGTACCGGTTTGCTCCAGCACGGAATATCCTCTAGGAATTTTCTGAGCCATTTAGCTTCTTCCTCGGCTTTGTCTAGTGCTACAAACTCTGACTCCATGGTAGATCGAGCTATGCATGTTTGTTTAGAGGACTTCCAAGACACAGCTCCTCCTCCTATGGTGAATACGTATCCACTCGTAGATTTGGAGTCCTTAGTGTCTGATATCCAGTTTGCGTCACTGTATCCTTCTAATACAGCTGGATATTTAGCATAATGTATGCCATGGTTTATGGTATATTTTAAATACCGTAAAACTCTTTCCAGAGCTAGCTAGTGATCCTTCTCTGGATTACTTGTGAATCTACTAAGTTTACTAACTGAGTACGCAATATCGGGACGAGTGCAGTTTGTTAAATACATCAAGCTCCCGATAATTTGTGCATACTTCAGTTGAGATACTGGGTCCCCTCGATTCTTGGCTAAGTATAGATTCAAATCTACTAGAGTCTTAACCGGAGGTTTGTCAAATGAGCACGCTCTCCACGTAGTGGGATTGTGTCAAGATAATTTCGTCAGCTTTCCTAGAGATTTTTATTCCTAGTATGACGTCTGCCAGACTCATATCTTTCATGTCAAAGTGGTTCTTTAACATGTTCTTAGTTTTTACAATAACCTCTTTATTGCTTCCCATAATTAGTAAGTTATCTACGTAGAGACATACAATTACGTAAGCTTCATGTGTGCCCTTAATGTAAACACATTTATCGCACTCATTGATCTTAAATCCATTCGACAGCATTGTTCTGTCAAATTTCTTGTGCCACCGTTTCAGCGCTTGTTTTAGCCCGTATAGTGACTTGACTAGTCGACACACTTTATGCTCTTGACTGGGAGCCACAAACCCTTCAGTTTGCTTCATGTATATCTCCTCTTCCAGTTCTCCATTTAGGAAAGCTGTTTTTACGTCTATTTGGTGGATCTCGAGGTTATAGAGTGCTGCAATAACTATAAGTACTCTAATTGATGTGATTCTTGTGACCGGTGAATACGTATCAAAGAAATCATATCCCTCCTTCTGTTTGAACCCCTTAGCTACCAATCGAGCTTTGTACTTGTCGATTGATCCATCAACTTTGTATTTCCTTTTTAGGATCCACCTGCATCCTAAAGGTTTGCAACCCGGTAGGAGATCTACGATTTCTTACGTGTGGTTTTGCATAATAGATTCTATCTCACTATTGATAGCTTCCTTCCAGAGAGGAGCATCTTGATATGAATTGGATCTGCAAGAAGCCATAATTATTTAATAATTCATTTTTGAGTTTCAAAGTCTATTTAGTAAGTTAATTATTTGTTAATTTTATTTTACATGAGTCAATTATGAGATAATCACGTTTTGAGTATTCCTAGTAGGATTAGAGTTATTTTCCTTTTTAGTTTCCCTTTTTAAGTCATATTTATCTAGTTAGAAGTTTTATTTAACTAGGATTCTTTTTGTAACAATCTGCCTATATATAAAGGCTTTATCAATGAGAATGAGGAGAATAATTTGAGTACAAAAAACGTGGGCTTTTCTCTCTTGGTTCTTCAGAACTGTTCGAACACAGTGGAGGGATTCCGTTCGTTCACCTTCGACTTATCAAGCGGATCTACATCACCGTTTGTGGCGTCTTCATCAATTCAAGGTTCTTGTTTCCCTACAGCAGCGGGTCGAGGTTGTTCATACCGAGGTTCTTGCAAAGGTGCAAACAACGGGTCGAAATTTCAATCAATCTGAACATAGATAGATCCGGCTTTCGTGTGGATCCGTAACGAGATTCATATCAGTTGGTATCAGAGCTTAGGCTCTACTTCAGATCATCTATCTTTAAATTTCGTTTTTTTTCATTAGTTTTCAATTATTGTTCTTATTTTATTCTGAGTTGGAGAAAGAAAAAAAATATAAAAAGAGGAAAAAAATTCTGAAAAAAAAGAAAGATTGAGAAGAAGGCAGCCAAGAAAAGAAGAAGAAAGAAGGCTGAAAAAAAAATCAAAAAAAAGAAAAGAAAAGTTGAAAGTAGAAAAAAAGAGAATCTGCAAGAATGTCTTATAACTACCCAAGAAGATCCTTCGAAGGTGTTGCACCATTGGTTGGTGATCGGCACACGTTTATGGATGCCCTTCTTAGTGGGATGAGGCATATAATGAGAACGGAGGTCAAGAAGCTCAGCAAAAAGGTGGACCGGATAGTGTGTAAACGAGAGAGGATACATGATGTTCCTAATGTCTGTAGTGGAAGACAAATTCAACAAAGGAGGATGAGGGCCAAAGATGAGAAGAATTCAGGAGCCAATTTTGTTGGAGAAGTCAATGGAAAGAGGGAGAACACCATTAACACTAAGCACGACATTGAGGGGAAGGTATGTAGTTCTGACGATTTGGAGGTTACACCTGAAGTGATTGTTGAAGAAGAGGTTTTGACATGGGAGGAATTTGGTGAATATTCTATTGACTTGTTCGATGGAGAATGTTTTGATGACCATACCATATCACTTCTTTACTTGAGGTATTTGTTCAATGAATCAGAATTGGTGGATGTTGTTCATATGAAGAAGTGCTTAACTGCTATTGATGGCGAACAAGAAGAACTTGTTGTTTTAGTTGACAAGGAAGATGTCCAACCCATATCTTACATGTCTCCTGATTTACATGTTGAACATATTGACTTCTTAGGTGTGGACAAGTTTAATTATGTTGGAGGTTCATCATTGATCAACTTCTGGAATAGTTTGAAGTTCAAAGAAAGGCTTGTGCAAATAAGTAAGATTTTGGTTTTTAATTTGGAGAGGACTTCAGATTGCTTTTGTTCAAAGTATCTATTCTGTTGGGATGGAATATATCAAGTTCAACCAAGACGTTCCAAGACTTGTTCAAGCATGATCGTGAATTGGAAAAAGTATGACGGATGCAAGGATTTGAGGACAAATCCATTTGAAGAGGAGGGGAATGATATGAATTAGATCTGCAAGAAGCCATAATTATTTAATAATTCGTTTTTGAGTTTCAAAGTCTATTTAGTAAGTTAATTATTTGTTAATTTTATTTTACATGAGTTCTATTCTGTTTAGGAAGTTACAAAAAAAGATAATTTCGTTTTATTAGGAGTTCTAGTCTATTTAGGAAGTCAATTATGAGATAATCACGTTTTGAGTATTCCTAGTAGGATTAGAGTTATTTTCCTTTTTAGTTTCCCTTTTTAAGTCATATTTATCTAGTTAGAAGTTTTATTTAACTAGGATTCTTTTTGTAACAATCTGCCTATATATAAAGGCTTTATCAATGAGAATGAGGAGAATAATTTGAGTACAAAAAACGTGGGCTTTGCTCTCTTGGTTCTTCGGAACTGTTCGAACACAGCGGAGGGATTCCGTTCGTTCACCTTCGACTTATCAAGCGGATCTACATCACCGTTTGTGGCATCTTCATCAATTCAAGGTTCTTGTTTCCCTACAGCAGCGGGTCGAGGTTGTTCATACCGAGGTTCTTGCAAAGGTGCAAACAACGGGTCGAGATTTCCATCAATCTGAACGTAGATAGATCCGGCTTTCGCGTGGATCCGTAACGAGATTCACATCACATCTGGACTGGACAATGCCTCTTGGATTGTCCTAGGTTAATCTTCTAACACATAGGTTAGATAATTTGGACAAAAGGATTTGGTTACCGTCGTCCGTTTACTACGTCTAGGTTCATCATCTTCCTGATTTGACCCTTGCGTAGACTCGTGAGCCCTTTTTTTAGATTTGCTTCCTTTCTTTCCTTATCAGGAAAGCTATTTCTCAAAGAACGTTGCGTTCCTTGATTCTATGACCATTCCCGTGTTTATCTCAGGGTTTTCAGATTTATGCACCAAAAATCGATAAGCACTACTATTTTGCGCATATTCTTATCTGCTTAGGCTTAGGTACTTCAACCTTTGCTAGGCACCCCCACACTTTAAGGTAACCGTAGGAAGGCTTCCTTCGTTTCCATAGTTCATATGGGATTTTATCCCTTCTCTTGTGTGGCAACTTGTTTAGAATGTGGTTAGCTGAGAGCACAGCTTCCCCCCACATGTTCTGGGGTAAGCCCGAGCTAATCAACATAGCGTTCATCATCTCCTTAAGAGTTTGATTTTTGCATTCAGCTACGCCATTCGATTAAGGTGAGTATAGAGCAGTCGTCTGATGAATAATGCCATGTTCTTGACAGAGTTCCTCAAACAGAGCTACATATTCTCCCCCTCGATCACTTGAGATCATTTTAATTTTCACGCTGAGTTGATTTTCAACCTCATTCTTATATCTCTTAAAGGCATCAAGAGCTTCGTCTTTGCCCTTTAGGAGATATACGTAACAATATCTCGTGCAGTCATCGATAAATGTGATGAAGTATTTCTTTCCACCTTTAGTTTGCACGTGTTTCATATCGCAAGTGTCCGTATGAATTAACTCTAAAGGTGTAGTACTTCTTTCCACCGAATGGAAAGGTGCTGTGGTCATTTTAGCCTCCACACATACTTCACATTTATCAGATGGGTTGAACTCTAGATTCGGTAATAAATTTAAAATTACTAACTTTCTTAGCGAGTTTAAATTTACGTGTCCTAATCTACCATGCCATAAATTAGAACACTTGGCCAAGTAAGAAGAAGCGTTAACTTTATTTTCACTGTTAAAGGTGCGATGTACAGTTATTACATTCATCTTAAACAGCCCCTTTTCTAGATAACCCTTTCCTATGAATTGACCCGCTTTGGTCAGTACAAACTTATCAGCCTCAAATACAAGCTTAAGACCGACTTTGCTTAACAGTGAGCCAGAAACTAAGTTCTTGCGGATGTCCGGGACATGCAGCACATCCTTGAAGGTCAGCTCCTTTCCTGAAGTCAGCTTCAGGACAAACTTACCCAGACCGACGATCTTGGACGTTGCGGAGTTTTCCATGAATAGCTTTCGGCCGGTGATCGGGATAAAGTTTGAGAATATCTCCTTGTCCGAGCAGATGTGGCGGGTAGCTCCTGTATCCATGAACCACTCTTTCGGATTATCCACCAGGTTGGCTTCAAACACCACGGCTGACAGATCCATTTGAGACAAGTCTTCAGCCAGGTTAGCCTTTCCTTGGTCGTCCTTCTTCGGCTGGCTACAGTCCTTAGCCATGTGGCCGGGTTTGCCGCAGTTGTAGTAGTCGCCCTTGATCTTCTTATTCTTTTTATTCTTGGGCTCTTGCTTCTCCTGCTTATCCCCGGACTTCTTCCTCTTCTTGTCACCTTTTCCCTCGGTAAGGTGCACAGTGTTCTCAGAGTTGGCCTTGCTTTGCTTGACTTCAGACTTTCGGTTGTCTTCCTCGATCCTAAGTCTCACTATCACATCTTCTAGGCCCATGTCCTTCCTCTTGTGCTTGAGGTAGCTCTTGAAGTCCTTCCAGAGCGGGGGGAGCTTCTCGATCATCGCAGCTACTTGGAAGGACTCGCTGAGTTGCATCCCTTCAGATTGGATCTCGTGAAGGATCAGCTGTAACTCTTGCACTTGGTCGATGACCTTCTTGGAGTCCACCATCTCGAAGTCGAGGAATCGTCCGACGATGAATTTCTTCATCTCGGCATCCTCCGTTTTGTACTTCTTCTCGAGTGAACTCCACAGCTCCTTAGCAGTCTTGGTTACCACGTAGACATTGTAGAGTGTATCATCTAGTCCATTCAGGACGTAGTTTTGGCATAAGAAGTCGCTGTGACTCCAAGCTTCGAGAGCGTTGATCTTCTGTTGATCCATCTAATTTTCCACTATCTTCGGTGCTTCCTCTTTCAGGAACCAAACTAGGTTGAGCGTGGTCAGATAGAACGTCATCTTCTGTTGCCACCTCTTGAACTCAGTACCGTTGAACTTCGCTGGCCTTTCGGCGTGGGCAGTTCCTGGTACCGTTGTCAGTGCTACGGTGCTTGACGATGCCATCTTCAAGTACACCAATCTCGTCTTACGATTGTTCTTTTCGGAGGGTTCGGTGTACTTGATTAGGATCTACTATAGTCGAGGCAAGTGTTGGACACTTTCTCCGTAAGACGAGATTGCCCCGTATATTTCAGTGCGGTACGGCCTACGGCAATCATCCCCAAGATACAACGACTGTTAGGGCGTTTCCAAGAACGTTGCACACGTATCTCAAAACTTTCGGGCGAACCCTTATATACCCAGAACTTTCGGACGGACTTGTAAGTGAAGAACGGGGGAGAGGAGAAGACAACAATGCTTATGGATGCACTTGCTGCTAGGATGAGAAAAATAGCAAGGGGGCAGGCCTATTTATAGGCTGGAGGAGGCAGGGAAGCAGCCACCCCGAAGGGACGCGTCCGTTCGGCAAGCAGGCTGGCTAGCTACGCTCGTGGCCCTTCGGTGACTTCTGGATCCTTTCAGGCGCGCCCAGACTGTGCTGGCGCCCTTTCGCGATGGATCTCGCAACCCTTCGGCCTTATGGAAATCTCCTGGACATTCCAGCCCTTCGTGCCTCTTAGGTGGCCATCCTGGAAGGTGTTCGCAGTTCCTCGTCACTTCGGTAGCTGCGCAGCTCTCTCAGGACCCGGGCAAAATACTTAAGGCTCCTCCAGCTCCTCACGACGATGCGCACGTGCGAAGTGCCAAGTGCGCCACAAAGCGCCCATTGCGACCTGCGTCCAATGCGCCATGCGCACGCGCACGCGTGCTCGTGCTCGTGCTCGTGCTCGTGCTCGGATGGTGCTACGCTCCATCCTCGTCGCGGTCCGAGTTTGAGTTGTTGTGTCCTTCGGGAGACCACCACATCGTCTGCAGTTTTGACCCCGGCTTCCTGGCGGAAGGGATAGACAAGGAAAACTTTGAAGAACATGGGTGGTACTAATTGATATAACAAAGTAAGATTGTAAGTTTCGAGGTGGTGCGGCGTTGGGGATGAAGGCTTGATGCAATCTTTTGAAACTAGCTCCACTTCCATCTTCTTTTCTTTTTCCTTCGATGTGTAGGTACTGTTGCTTGTCAGTTTTTAGAAAGCAAGCTGAACGATGGCGGCAGATTGGATTGAGATTGTATACCGGTTTGCCTATTTATAATACAACTAGCTATTAAAGAAAAAAAAAATTATATTAACGTTATATTTTTACATGTAAAAGGCAATATTGTATTGAGCTTGTGATATTTTTTAAATTACCACATATGTATTAAAGTCTTACAAATCAAAAAAAAAGTATTAAAGTCCTTCGCAACTTGGATCAACGAATTGGAGATTTGTATATAACGAATCAATACTTGTTTATCACGAAGAATAATTATGCGAGATAAGGGGCGTCGGATGCGGTCCAGACTAAAGGAGGGAGGTCGGACTATTTAGAACTTGATCTGGGCTGGGCGATGAGGGCCCATAAATCCTAGGAAGATCTGACGGCCTCCATTCATGCGGGGGTATATTTGTACTTTTAACCCAAACGCTTGGGTTACCATCCCAACCGTTCCCGGATTTGGATTCAGGGGGGACTACATAAAAATTATCCCCATGGTATGGACTAAATATGAGCCTTTAGATTTGAGCAAGTTCTTTTTTTACAGATCTTATGGTCAAAATCTGTTGAGGGCATTTTCGAGTTTTTATCCAAACATACTCATTAGGGTTCCACGTTTTTGCTATATAATTCCACAAAAAAAATATAATCCCACCCCTTCCCCGCCTCCGCACCCCCCCCCCCCCCCCTCCTTCTCCATCCTTCATCCGCCGCGTCCAAGCTTCTCTGGGTGCTCTCCCCCACTAGCCGCCCCAAAACGGCAGGCTCGAACCCAGATTCCACGTCGTGGTGTGCTTATTTAGTCCAATACGGCTCACCTGTCTCTAGATCTTCAATCTCTCTATCTAAGTCCCTTCAATTTTGTTGATCATGGTGTGCTTATTCGTCATCGTTTAGGGTTCTCGTCATATTAGGGATAATATCTTCTTTCGAATAAAAAAATTCCTAGATGAATGACACCAATATTAAAGTAGAATGATACCAATATCCTAGATCGATGATGCCAATATTCGAGAAGAATGAAACCAATACATTCAAATGGTATACATTTTTACTTATAATGGGATACCAATATTGGAGAAGATGAAAACCAATATCACGGTGGAATGAAACCAATATCATAGTATAATGAAACCAATATCCGAGAAGATGGAAACCAATATCATAGTAGAATGAAACCAATATCATAGTAGAATGAAACCAATAACATAGAAGATGGAAACCAATATCATAGTAGAATGAAACCAATATCATAGTAGAATGAAACCAATAGCATAGAAGATGAAAATCAATATCCGAGAAAATAATAACTAATATTTTCATACTTGTATTTCCATAATTTGTATTATTTTGCTGATATTTTTTTTAATTATTTTAATTATTGTATTTTCAATATTGCCCCTATCCCTTTCAGTGGGGATGACTCATGTCCCAACTGAATTTGAACCAACCGTTCCCGCCTGCAAAGAGAAATTTTGTTTCCGCTATTCTCTCCATAATCCTCGACCTTACGTGATTTTGATTTTTGAATCATTTGTAAAAAAAATCCTCTCCTACTCTTTCTTTCTTGGGCTCAAATTCAGGCTAGTTCTCACGGATGGAGATAAGATCAATATTGGTACACCATTATTAATACAAAAAAATCTACAAATTAGGGAATATAGTTATAGAAATAATTAAAAAGAAATAAATACCATCCAATTATCAGTAACACCGAAAAAATATCAAAAAATAATACAATTTATGAAAATATAATTATGGAAAATAAAACAATTTATGAAAAAAAATTATGAGAATATTGATATCCTTGTACTCGGATATTTCTTTCCTTCTTCTTAATTATTGGTTTGCTTCTTCTATGATATCGGTATCCTTCTACACGGATTTGGGAATATTTCATCTTAAAATATAATTGACGTGAATACCATTTGAAAGGTATTATTTTTATTCTGCTCCGATATTGATATCCTTCTACTCCGATATTGGTATCCTTCTTATGTGCTATAGGTTTCATTCTACTATGATATTGATATCCTTCTTTTGTTATATTGGTTTCTTTCTACTCCGATATTTGTATCCTTCTTTTTTGATATTGGTTCTCTTCTGCTCTGATATCGATTTTCTTATTTTCTGATATTGGTACGATGTATGTGTGATATTGGTACGGTGTAAGAATGATATTAATAAGTTGTGCGAATAATATTGGTACGATTTATAAATGATATTAAAAAAAATACACAACTTAAATTTTCAACCAGCGAGGCTTAATTCAAACCTTGGTATTATAAATATCCAATTAGGTTGCTCATGAATCTGTACAAATATAAGAAAAAGATAATTGACAAACATGATGGCATCATAACTGTTGGACCTTGGGCCTATTAGGCAATTATTATTGTGCCTACGTAGGCCCGGGCCCATCAGGCCCATAAGTTGGGCTGGATGGGCCGATCAACCCGCGGTGGCGTCATAAATCGTAGCCCACGTGGCACTCCGGCCCACATGACCGCCACATGGCATGCCACGCGGCACTCCGGGCCACATGGCCGCCATGTGGCATGCCACGTGGCACTTCATGCCACATGTCTGCAATATGGCATGCCACGTAGCAAAGCTACCCCTAGCTTTGCCACGCGGCATACCACGTCGCACTTCATGCCGCGTGTCTGCCACGCGGCAAAGCTACCCCTAGCTTTGCCACGTGGCGCGCCACGTGGGCTACCACTTATGATGTCAGCGCCACGTCACGCTGACATGGTGTTTGCGTGGCTTCGGTTTGGTCAATGCAGGTTGACCGGCCCATCCAGCCCAACTTATGGGCCTGATGGGCCCGGGCCCATTTAGGCACAATAATAATTGCCTAATGGGCCCAAGGTCCAACATCTCCCACTCAATTATTATTGACCTTGATCAATAGTTATCAGATTTCTTTAAAGGATTTCGTGCGACCAGCACACGTCGAGTATGTTAAGCCAAATTCAAGAGCACAGACACTCAGGCTACTTGATTAGTGGCATCTCGACTATCATCTTGTATAATGTATGCTATTACCTCAGGACTCATGTCACATTCCATTGTTCACATTAGTGATTTCAAACAATTATATTCGGGTTCACTATTGTATCTTTCAATAGAATTGGTGCACCTGAACCACGAAACTCAGAATGTGATGAACATAGTTCCTTCTCCCTTAACTATATTCTTTTCATAATGATACAGCCTGCTTTTCTGGTCAGCCCTGCCAAGTCAAATCGCTATGCCATAACCTTTTCATGAACTTTCCAAGCTAGCAGCACTGGACCATACTTTCAGAATACGTTTAGGATCTTAAGGGTAGGTTTCGGGAATCACAGTTCTCGAAAATTGGTCTCACACCAGGGATTGTGAAATCACTCAACATTTTCATCCCATCCAGTGGTCGAGTAGCACACTTGATACTGATCATGTGTTACGGTGTACATTCCTTCTTAAAGGAACACATGTCATTTAACACCATACTAGAGTATCAGCCTTAGCTTAACTCTAGGCTAATAGGACAGACAGTATGATAAGTTCCACTTATATCTTATCATATGGATTGTAGAAAATCCAAATGCAGCAACTAATTCCTGCACCCCATAAGGAAACTTGCTCTTGAGCAAGACGGCATTCCGTCATAGGACATGCACTTATGTATGTCCAATAACTGCCTCATCTCATCTAGGAATCAACTTCTTGACTCCCACTTAGGTAAACACCCGTGTGAGTGGGCTACTTCTCTGTCCGACATGTTTTACATTTAACTCATATTGCCAAAAAGAACTCATATATTCCAACTAATTGGATTACAAATGAAACCGTCGTAAATTCAGTGACTTAACATGTTTCTCGAACACTTCTCGAGGTAATGCTTTAGTCATTGGATCTGCGGCCATATCTCGTGTAGATATGTGTTTCATACACAGCTCTTTATATTTTATTAAATTTCTAACAAAGTGAAATTTAATATCTATATGCTTAACTCTGGTATGGAATCTCGGATCCTTAGCATAAGCTATAGCCGCCTGGTTGTCGCAGAATAGACTCACGGGCTCCATCGAGTTGATCAGGGAGAGATGGCTTAAGAATTTCTTCAACCATACCGCTTCTTGTGCAGCATGAGCTGAAGCTACATATTCGGCTTCCATTGTTTACAGGGATACACATGTTTGCTTCTTACTGCTCTATGAGATAGCACCCCCGTTCAACAAGAAAACGAATCCAGATGTAGACTTTTTCTTATCCACATAACCTCCCCAATCAGCATCAGTATAGCCACTCAATGTCAGGTCACGGCCTTGATAGCACAAGGAGTATTCTGCAGTAGTGTTCAAATATTTCAAAATCCCTTTGACAGCTTTCCAGTGAGCACGGCCTAGATCAGACTGATATCTGCTTGCTATCCCAACAGCATAGCAAATATCAGGTCTAGTACACAACATTGCGTACATCAGGCATCCAACTGCATTAGCATAAGGAATCTTTTCCATGTCTCCACATTGTTTAGCTATTTTTGGGCACAAGTCCCTACCCAAATTATGACCTTTAACCAATGGGACGTACTTTGGGTTACTGTGATCACAATTGAAATGTTCTACTACTTTACGAATATATGTCTCTTGTGAAAGAGACACTATTCTTTTCGAACGATTTCTCGAAATCTTCACTCCGAGTATGTAATCCGCTTCACCCATGTCTTTCATTTCAAAGTTGGAAGATAACCAATCTTTGATTTCGACAAGAAATCCCATGTCATTTCCAGCTAAAAGTATGTCATCAACATACAAAGTGATGATAACAAACTTCTTTCTTGATCGCTTAACATACATACAATGATCTTTGTCTATCATTATAAAATCATGCTACATGATCGTATTATGAAAGCGAATATACCATTGTCTAGACAACTGCTTAAGGCCATAAATTGATCTATTGAATTTGCAAACTTTGTGTTCGCAGCCTTTTTAATGTAGCCCTTAGGCTGAACCATGTAGATTTCTTCATCCAATTCTCCATGGAGAAAAGCTATCTTTACATTCATTTGATGTAATTCTAGATTCATGTTAGCAACCATAGCTAAAATAACCCTAATTGACGTAAATCTAACAACAGGTGCAAAAGTCTCCTCATAGTCTATCCCAGCCTATTGTTTGAATCCTTGGGCAACCAAATGCGCTTTGTATCTTTCGATACTGCCATCTGCATTGCACTTTATTTTGAGAATCCACTTATTTCCAATTGCCCTACGCCCCTTAGGTAGGTCAACCAGAACCCAAACCTGGTTTTTGATCATAGAAGACATTTCTTCTTCCATTGCATTCATCCATTCATTTCGTTTTGGAGATGACAAAACTCCAGATACATTCTTTGGTTCATCTTCATCCTGCAGGATGGCCAGAAGAATTTCACTTGGACCACCAACATTTTTCAGTGATACCAAGAACGCATTAGCCTCGCCTTCGATGGCAAATCGTCAGCGTGGTATGCTAGTTCTGCTAGACCTACGATATTCCCGGTTTTGATAAACATCTCTCATATATTCATCATATCCAGGAATCGTACTCCCACTGGGTGGAAATACCGTACTCCCACTGGAATAAAGAATTACCTCCCTTTCAGGACTCAGATCACGACCTTTCGGATCATTTTGAGTTGGAAAATCTCTATCTTCCTCCTCAATTCTCCCACTCGGAAGAAGTGATCCAGATGATTCTGGTTCATTTGTCTCACAAAGGGTAAGGTCACTACTAACCTCTCCCAACTTCAGAAATTCATTCTCAAAAAATGTGACATCACGTGATTCAAATTCTGTTACATGTCCATTGTCCAGTTCACCCACGAACACGTACCCTTTATATACCTCTGGGTATCTTATAAAGATACTTTTTCTACCTCTCGGTCCTAATTTACCGAAAGCACTTGAGGTAGAATGGACATATGACGCACACCCCCATGGCCTAAAATAGGATAAATCGGGCTTCCGATCTGTCCACATTTCGTAAGGAGTGGCTGTAACAGACTTAGAGAGAACACGATTGAGAACGTATGTGGCAGTCAGGAGCGCATCTCCATAGAATGATATAGGCAAACTTGCCTCTGCCATCATCGATCTAACCATGTCAAGAAGAGTTCTATTTCTTCTTTCAGCAACCCCGTTTTGATGGGGTGTATAGGGAATGGACAACTGATGTTCAATCCCTTTTTCAATGCATAGAGCTTTGAATTCATCAGAAAGATATTCACGGCCACGATCAGTTCGTAAAGCCTTTATCTTTCTTTCCTTCTGATTCTCAACAAAACTCATGTACGTCATAAAGCAGTTTAAGGCTTCAGACTTGTGAGAAATCAGGTATATTAGACCATATCTAGTATAGTCGTCAATAAAGGTGATGAAGTAATATGCTCCATGCCTTGCCCTCACGTTCATTGGACTACATATCTCAGAATGGACCAATTGTAATGGAAATTTGGCTCTAGCCTTAGTACCGAAAGTCCTGCCTTAGACAAGATACGCATCTGGGTAATATAGATTTCTCTATATTTCCCAACAGTCCTGCCTTAGCCAGACGGTTTAAACGATCCTGACCAATATGGCCAAGTCTAGAATGCCATAGTTTAATATCATCCTCTGATGAGTTTGAACTAGTGACAAAAGAAAAGCTTTCACAAGGATCAATATCTAGAATCAAAAAACCTTCCGATATATATCCAAGGCCAAAATAGGCATCATCCAAAAACAATCTAACGATGTCGTTCTCAAATGACAACCGAAAACCTAAAGACATTAAGGCTGAAACTGAGATCAGGTTCCTTCGTATATCTGGAGCAAACAACACGTCATGTAAAAGAAGAGCACGACCACCACAAAGGTGTAATCTACAAGTGCCCAAGCCTTTCACATCCATGCACGAGTTGTTACCGACAAAAATGATTTTTGCTCCAGCCGGCAACCGCCTGTACTCAACGAACGAACAACGGTCTCTAGCTATGTGGTCTATCGCTCCTAAATCAATCACCCACATAGAATGTGATTCAGTTAGAAGGGTACAAGAGGATACATACAGTTTACTCACACTTGAGTTCAGATGTACCTGCTTGGGCATCTTGCAATCTTTTGCAAAATGTCCCTTCTGTTGACAGTTAAAACATTTCACTTTTGAAATGTTAAACCGCTTGTTCCTTTTAGCCTTGGAGCCATCCAACTTGGTTCCATGGTTTTCAGCCTTAGGAGTTTATTTACACTTACCCTTTCCTTTACCTTTCTTCTTTTTTCCACCACTCCCAGTCGAACAGATCGAATGGGCTTCAGGGTAGGATTTCATAGCTAGGAGCTGATCTTCATCCATCTCAAGCTGTCTGACAACATCATCAAATGTTACCAAATGATCGGAATGGGTCAGATTCATCTTCATCTGTACCCAACTTAGTGGTAGAGAAC
Source organism: Hypericum androsaemum (assembly GCA_963995505.1). NCBI lineage: Eukaryota > Viridiplantae > Streptophyta > Magnoliopsida > Malpighiales > Hypericaceae > Hypericum > Hypericum androsaemum. Next base: position 8,965,866 of record OZ023189.1, read on the forward strand.
GGATGACAGCTTGAATCTGCTGCTCGTCGCTGAGTTTGTGACCAGCCTCTGCCAGTTCACTGATCATATTGGACATCACTCTCAAATGTTTCCTCATGGGAACCTCCGGACGCTTTTTAAAGGTATCAAACCTTATGGTCAAAGCACGCAGCTTCGACACAGAAAGCTTTTCGAATTTTTGTTTGAGAGAGTCCCATAACTCTTTCGCGTTGTCATGCACGCAAAATTGTCTGGTGATATCATCCATCATGGAACTCAACAAGATCAGTCGAGCAGTAGTATTTTTTCTCTTCCAATTAACATAAGCTTCCTTATCTCGCTTATGTTGAGCAGTTGTGCCTTCTTCAGGCTCATCCATTATTACATGTATGTGCTCTAGAACCTCTTGTTCTTCAAGCACATATTGTATTTTCATGCTCCAATTCTCATAGTTTTCACCATTGAGTTTCAACTCACGGTTTAGCTCAGCTATGATGGATCTAAAAGCAATTGACATTCTATAGGGATTTTTAATATGAGAACATATTAGAAGTTTGATTTGGCAATATGATACAATTTACTATTCACTCATAACTTTTTAACGATATGAAGCTCTTGATTAATCTCAAAATCGAAGTGGGTCGCGGGCATGCTTCCCCTCACCATTCAAGTATTAATCTGAAACTTCAACCGTTTAAAGTTCATCGATAGTAAATTCAAGTGGAAGCAATTAAACAAACATCTTTATTTAATTACATACATTTGTACATTCTGAGCTTATACACACATGTACAAAAAACTCAGATGAGGTCTCAACCTATTGTACAAAAAAGTCCCCCAAAAATAACAAATGTACATGGGGACAGATAAACATAACATGAAATCACACATTGATCGGATGTCCAGGCGATCCGGTAGGAGAATCCAGATATTGATTTATGATTAACAAATTAGTTTGTTAATTAAACGAGTTTAACATGTAATTACTCGTTAATTACGCATCGAATCCATCAATTGGTATCAGAGCATGGTTGAAACCATGTTTTGATAATAATATGATGTTTTAATTCAAATAATTATGTGATTTTTTGGGTTAAAAATGGTATTAATTGTGATTTTATTGAAAATCATAATCTATTGGACTTTAATTAATTAATTTAGAACCAGCGGGACTAAATTGAAATTTTGCCTAACCGCGCGGGCAAATTTGCGCACGCGCGAAACATTAAGGTACCAATATAAAATTTGACCGCTTTTGTGGCACCTGCGTGTCATTGACTTCGGTTCAATTTTTGGAAAACTTGGGGATTAATTGGAAATTTTCCCAAAAATCACCAAATCGAAATAAACCCTAATCGAGCGATTTGGGAGTTTTCGCCCGAAATCGAATTCGATCGATTTCGTCGGAAATCCGACGATTTCGACGCCGGAGATCGACGATAGTCGATTCTCCAGCTTCTCCTCGTCATTTCGGTACCACTTTTGTGGATCGACGTTGCCGGAAAACGAAGATCGACGCCGACGACGACGGAGAGACGCGGAACGGAGAAGACGTTCGTGGCGGAGAACGGCTGCACGACGGCCCGCGAGGCTGCTACGGACGCGATCGCAAGGCCGAGACGCGTCGATTGCGACCGATCTCAGCCGGTGGTTCGCCACCGTTAAGCGGCGGTCGTAGGAGGACGACGCGGTGGCGATGTCGTCTTCGCGGTCGGGGAGAGAGAAAGAGAAGGGGAAAATATGCGAGGGGCAAAATCGTAATTTCACGATTTTTCCCGAAAATATTTATACCCGGGTCAAGAAAATCAAAATTGGACTTTAATTATTGGGTTTTCTCCTCTTTTAATTGGATAAAATCAGTTTTTATTCAATTAAATTCAATAAATTGATAAAAATTTTGAGAAATTTTTGTCAATTAGGTTTATTAAAATTATGACGATATTTTAATAAACTTAAAAATATTTTGGAATGAGTTCCGAGATATGTTAAATTTAACTAAAATCACATGAATTGGTCCATTGTTTGATCATCAAAAGATTGAAAAATGAGTTTTTCAATCCTATTTTGGGAAAATATGAGTATTAACCCGAAATTGAATTGCAATTGTTGCAAGATCTGATGGCTACTGGAGAAAGGTATCTGAACTTTTGTGCAACGGAACTTCGACAAAAGGTTCTGAAGCGCTGTTTACTGCTGCGTGTGCCCAAGGATGACATGTATGTTATCGTCGAGCACATTGAGGCTGTTCATCGGGAGATGCAAGAGTGCATCTGGGCCGCAGGTTATGATCATGGAGACGACTGGCCCTCCATGTTTCAAGACCTCCTGGTCACGATAAAAATTCGAGAAGATATGAGTGTCTTCTCGGCACCTGAGTTCAATACCCATAGAGATGCTCTCTATGGTCTGATCCATTATCTTGAGGATAAGGGTCTTCACAGAGAAATGATACCTTCTCCTGTTCTGGAGCTGCGAAGCGGTTTAATCTTGAACTGCTACCTCGCTAAGGATTACTATTACAGTTTTCCTCCGCTCCTGGTCATCTGGATCATGGATTCAATTCCAGTTCCAGGAAGTACCCTGGAACTTCTCGCCGGATCGTCCTCGCACCCGGTTCCCCAAGGATCGTCTTCGGACCCGGATCCAGATATGTATCTGGATTCTCCTACCGGATCGCCTGGACATCCGATCAATGTGTGATTTCATGTTATGTTTATCTGTCCCCATGTACATGTGTTATTTTTGGGGGACTTTTTTGTACAAAAGGTTGAGACCTCATCTGAATTTTTTGTACATGTGTGTATAAGCTTTGAATGTACAAATGTATGTAATTAAATAAAGATGTTTGTTTAATTGCTTCCACTTGAATTTACTATCGATGAACTTTAAACGGTTGAAGTTTCAGATTAATACTTGAATGGTGAGGGGAAGCATGCCCGCGACCCACTTCGATTTTGAGATTAATCAAGAGCTTCATATCGTTAAAAAGTTATGAGTGAATAGTAAATTATATCATATTGCCAAATCAAACTTCTAATATGTTCTCATATTAAAAATCCCTATAGAATGTCAGTTGCTTCTAGATCCATCATAGCTGAGCTAAACCGTGAGTTGAAACTCAATGGTGAAAACTATGAGAATTGGAGCATGAAAATACAATATTTGATTAAAGAACAAGAGGTTCTGGAGCACATACATGTAATAATGGATGAGCCTGAAGAAGGCACAACTACTCAACATAAGCGAGATAAGGAAGCTTATGTTAATTGGAAGAGAAAAAACACTACTGCTCGACTGATCTTGTTGAGTTCCATGATGGATGATATCACCAGACAATTTTGCGTGCATGACAACGCGAAAGAGTTATGGGATTCTCTCAAACAAAAATTCGGAAAGCTTTCTGTGTCGAAGCTGCGTGCTTTGACCATAAGGTTTGATACCTTTAAAAAGCGTCCGGAGGTTCCCATGAGGAAACATTTGAGAGTGATGTCCAATATGATCAGTGAACTTGTAGAGGCTGGTCACATACTCAGCAACGAGCAGCAGATTTAAGCTGTCATCCGTTCTCTACCACCAAGTTGGGAATAGATGAAGATGAATCTGACCCGTTCCGATCATTTGGTAACATTTGATTATGTTGCCAGACAGCTTGAGCTGGAGAAAAATCGCCTCCTAGCTATGAAATCCCACCCTGAAGCCCATTCGATCTGTTCGACTAGGAGTGGTGGAAAAAAGAAGAAAGGTAAAAGAAAGGGTAAGTGTAAACAAACTCCTAAGGCTGAAAACCATGGAACCAAGTTGGATGGCTCCAAGGCTAAAAGGAATAAGCGGTTTAACATTTCAAAAGTGAAATGTTTTAACTGTCAACAGAAGGGACATTTTGCAAAAGATTGCAAGATGCCCAAGCAGGTACATCTGAACTCAAGTGTGAGTAAACTGTATGAATCCTCTTGTACCCTTCTAACTGAATCACATTCTATATGGGTGATTGATTCAGGAGCGACAGACCACATAGCTAGAGACCGTTGTTCGTTCGTTGAGTACAGGCGGTTGCCGGCTGGAGCAAAAACCATTTTTATCGGTAACAACTCGTGCGTGGATGTGAAAGGCTTGGGCACTTGTAGATTACACCTTCGTGGTGGTCGTGCTCTTCTTTTACATGACGTGTTGTGTGCTCCAGATATACGAAAGAACCTGATCTCAGTTTCAGCCTTAATGTCTTTAGGTTTTCGGTTGTCATTTGAGAACGACATCGTTAGATTATTTTTGGATGATGCCTATTTTGGCCTTGGATATATATCGGAAGGTTTTTTGATTCTGGATATTGATCCTTGTGAAAGCTTTTCTTTTGTCACTAGTTCAAACTCATCAGAGGATGATATTAAACTATGGCATTCTAGACTTGGCCATATTGGTCAGGATCGTTTAAACCGTCTGGCTAAGGTAGGACTGTTGGGAAATATAGAGAAATCTATATTACCCAGATGCGTATCTTGTCTAGAAGGAAAAAGCACTAGGAAACCTTTCGGTACTAGGGCTAGAGCTAAATTTCCATTACAATTGGTCCATTCTGACATATGTGGTCCAATGAACGTGAGGGCAAGGCATGGAGCATATTACTTCATCACCTTTATTGACGACTATACTAGATATGGTCTGATATACCTGATTTCTCACAAGTCTGAAGCCTTAAACTGCTTTATGACGTACATGAGTTTTGTTGAGAATCAGAAGGAAAGAAAGATAAAGGCTTTACGAACTGATCGTGGCCGTGAATATCTTTCTGATGAATTCAAAGCTCTATGCATTGAAAAAGGGATTGAACATCAGTTGTCCATTCCCTATACACCCCAGCAAAACGGGGTTGCTGAAAGAAGAAATAGAACTCTTCTTGACATGGTTAGATCGATGATGGCAGAGGCAAGTTTGCCTATATCATTCTATGGAGATGCGCTCCTGACTGCCGCATACGTTCTCAATCGTGTTCCCTCTAAGTCTGTTACAGCCACTCCTTACGAAATGTGGACAGATCGGAAGCCCGATTTATCCTATTTTAGGCCATGGGGGTGTGCGTCATATGTCCATTCTACTTCAAGTGCTTTCGGTAAATTAGGACCGAGAGATAGAAAAAGTATCTTTATAAGATACCCAGAGGTATCTAAAGGGTACGTGTTCGTGGGTGAACTGGACAATGGACATGTAATAGAATTTGAATCACGTGATGTCGCATTTTTGGAGAATGAATTTCCGAAGTTGGGAGAGGTTAGTAGTGACCTTACCCTTTATGAGACAAATGAACCAGAATCATCTGGATCACTTCTTCCGAGTGGGAGAATTGAGGAGGAAGATAGAGATTTTCCAACTCAAAATGATCCGGAAGGTCGTGATCTGAGTCCTGAAAGGGAGGTAATTCCTTATTCCAGTGGGAGTACGGTATTTCCACCCAGTGGGAGTACGATTCCTGGATATGATGAATATATGAGAGATGTTTATCAAAACTGGGAATATCGTAGGTCTAGCAGAACTAGCATACCACGCCGACGATTTGCCATCGAAGGCGAGGCTAATGCGTTCTTGGTATCACTGAAAAAAGTTGGTGGTCCAAGTGAAATTCTTCTGGCCATCCTGCAGGATGAAGATGAACCAAAGAATGTATCTGGAGTTTTGTCATCTCCAAAACAAAATGAATGGATGGATGCAATGGAAGAAGAAATGTCTTCTATGATCAAAAACCAGGTTTGGGATCTGGTTGACCTACCTAAGGGGCGTAGGGCAATTGGAAATAAGTGGGAGAATTGAGGAGGAAGATAGAGATTTTCCAACTCAAAATTATCCGGAAGGTCATGATTTTAGTCCTGAAAGGGAGGTAATTCCTTATTCCAGTGGGAGTACGGTATTTCCACCCAGTGGGAGTACGATTCCTGGATATGATGAATATATGAGAGATGTTTATCAAAATTAGGAATATCGTAGGTCTAGCAGAACTAGCTTACCACGCCGACGATTTGCCATCGAAGGCGAGGCTAATGCGTTCTTGGTATCACTGAAAAAAGTTGGTGGTCCAAGTGAAATTCTTCTGGCCATCCTGCAGGATGAAGATGAACCAAAGAATGTATCTGGAGTTTTGTCATCTCCAAAATGAAATGAATGGATGAATGCAATGGAAGAAGAAATGTCTTCTATGATCAAAAACCAGGTTTGGGATCTGATTGACCTACCTAAGGGGCGTAGGGCAATTGGGAATAAGTGGATTCTCAAAATCAAGCACAATGCAGATGGCAGTATCGAAAGATACAAAGCGCGTTTGGTTGCCCAAGGATTCAAACAACAGGCTGGGATAGACTATAAGGAGACTTTTGCACCTGTTGTTAGATTTACGTCAATTAGGGTCATTTTAGCTATGGTTGCTAACATGAATCTAGAATTACATCAAATGGATGTAAAGACTGCTTTTCTCCATGGAGAATTGGATGAAGAAATCTACATGGTTCAGGCTGAGGGCGACATTCAAAAAGGCTGCGAACATAAAGTTTGCAAATTGAATAGATCAACATATGGCCTTAAGCAGTCGTCTAGACAATGGTATATTCACTTTCATAATACGATCATGCAGCATTATTTTATAATGATAGACGAAGATCATTGTGTGTATGTTAACCGATCAGGAAAGAAGTTTGTTATCATCACTTTGTATGTTGATGACATACTTTTAGCTGGAAATGACATGGGATTTCTTGTCAAAATCAAAGATTGGTTATCTTCCAACTTTGAAATGAAAGACATGGGTGAAGCGGATTACATACTCGGAGTTAAGATTTCGAGGAATCGTTCGAAGAGAATAGTGTCTCTTTCACAAGAGACATATATTCGTAAAGTGGTAGAACGTTTCAATTGTGATCATAGTTGATATGAATCTCGCGGAAAAGACTCACAACTCGGACCGTTTGTTACTTCAGAATGGAACTGATCACAACTCACAAGAACTCACAAGAACTAAGGCGCGAAATTGGACCTTAACCCGCAACAAGAGCTTCTGAACCTTGACCTAAGGTCGTATCACGCCACGAGCGGGGATGGATGATCCGCTTGATAAGTGAAAGATAAATTCTAGCCAAGACGACTCACCAGCCTAAGCAAGAACAAACGAGTATCTAAACTCACAATTAGCCAATGCTAAGTAATTCTCCGAATTGTTATCTTTATTGAATGAGGATGCCTCTTTATATAGGCTCCATAAGTCTTTCAACTTCCTAAACGAAAACTAACTCCAAATAAGGAGTTCAAGGCTGGCCAAAACTCTCCTTCCTAATTTAAAGGGATTCTGGCCGAAATATTCAACTAAGTAGGAAAACAATCGAAACATAGGTAACTAATAGACTATCTAGTAAATATCACGTCCTAAAACATAGTAGATGCAATTCCTAAAATTTAGGGACGCATGTCCAAGATAAGCTTGAAATTCACGTGCGCATGCATCCAGGAGATTGCGTGCATCTCAAACTTCCCATTTAGCTTCCAAAACGTGCATGGGCCTCCCTTGGACTTCTTGGACGTCCTTGGTCCTCCACGCACTTGCTTGAGCCCAAACTTCTTGCATTAGTCCATTGAAGTCAGATTGCAACTTCCTAGCTCTTGCTCTTGTCATTGGCCCAATTGGAACTTAAACTTGCTGCGAGTCTACAAGCTTGATAGTAGGTGCGTCCTTAGGCTTGCTCACATCAGTCCCCTCCTCTTGAAAAGGATTTGTCCTCAAATCATCACCTACATCAAACGGACTCAAGTCAGCCACGTTAAACGAAGCACTTACATTATACTCACCCGGAAGGTCTAGCTTGTAGGCATTATCATTGATGCGTTCTATCACTTGGAATGGACCATCTCCCCGTGGTAGCTACTTTGAACGTCTTTGGACAGGAAAATGCTCCTTCCTCATATGTAGCCAAACCCAATCTCCCGGCTCAAAGACAACCTTGTGCCTTCCTTTGTTTGCTTGCCTCGCGTAGTGCTCCGTGCGCTTCTCGATGTTCATTCTTGCTTTCTCATGTAACTGCTTGACAAATTCAGCTTTCTTCTTGCCATCTAAGTTAACATGCTCACTCGAAGGTAGAGGTGATAAATCCAATGGAGTCAAAGGATTAAATCCATAAACAAGCTCAAATGGTGAGAATTGAGTAGCAGAATGGACAGAACGATTATAAGCAAACTCAACATGAGGCAAACATTCTTCCCAAGTCTTAATGTTATGCTTAATGAGTGCTCTCAAAAGTGTAGACAAAGTCCTATTCACTACTTCAGTTTGACCATCAGTTTGAGGATGACAAGTAGTAGAAAACAACAACTTAGTACCTAACTTGCACCACAAGGTCTTCCAAAAGTAACTTAGGAACTTAGCATCTCTATCAGAGATAATTGTCCTAGGCATGCCATGCAACCTAACAACCTCTCTAAAGAACAAATCAGCAATGTTCGAAGCATCATCAGTCTTATGACATGGAATGAAATGTGCCATCTTAGAAAACCTATCCACTACCACAAAAATTGAATCTCTTCCACGCTTAGTCCTAGGTAGTCCTAACACAAAATCCATAGAGATATCAATCCAAGGCTCACTAGGTATAGGTAGTGGGGTGTACAAACCATGGGGTTTTACCTTTGACTTGGCTTGCTTGCAAGTGATGCAACGACCACAAACTCTCTCAACGTCTCTCTTCATGTGTGGCCAAAAGAAATGATCTTGTAGCATTGCCAAGGTCTTTGCAATTCCAAAATGCCCCATTAAGCCACCTCCATGTGCCTCCTGAATGAGTAATTCTCGCATCGAGCAATTAGGCACACAAAGTTTGTTTTCACAAAATAGGTAACCTTCATTACGAAAGAACTTACCAAATGCACTTCTTTCAGTGGATCTAAACAACTCGCTAAAATCAACATCATCAACATACATGTCTTTAATGTGTTCAAAGCCAAGTAGTTTAGCATCAAGAGTTGAGATCAAGGCATACCTTCGTGATAGTGCATCAGCCACTACATTTTCCTTACCTTGCTTGTAGCGAATGACATAAGGAAATGTCTCAATGAATTCCACCCATCGTGCATGCCTCTTGTTCAGCTTGTGTTGCCCTTTTAAGTGCTTGAGTGACTCATGATCAGTGTGAATCACGAACTCCTTTGGCCACAAGTAATGCTGCCATGTCTCCAATGCTCGAACTAGTGCGTACAACTCCTTGTCATAGGTCGGGTAATTCAAGGTTGCACCACTTAGTTTCTCACTAAAGTATGCAATGGGTCTTCCTTCTTGCATAAGGACAGCTCCAATTCCTATACCAGAAGCATCACACTCTATTTCAAAAGTCTTAGAGAAATTAGGTAAAGCTAACAAGGGTGCATTAGTCAACTTCCCTTTTAGTAGTTGGAAGGCCTTCTCTTGAGCTTCTCCCCAAGTAAAGCCCACGTTCTTCTTGATGACTTCAGTTATGGGTGCGGCTATGCTACTAAAGTCCTTCACAAATCTCCTATAAAAACTAGCTAGTCCATGAAAGCTCCTAACATTAGCAACACTTGTAGGGCTTGGCCATTCACGGATAGCTCGGATCTTCTCTTCATCAACCTGTATTCCGTTAGCTCCAACAACAAAACCCAAGAATACAAGCTTATCCGTACAAAAGGTACACTTCTTCAAGTTAGCAAACAATTGATCTTCTCTAAGTGCATCTAAGACAGATCTCAAATGTTCTAAATGATCCTCCATGCTCTTGCTATAAATGAGTATATCATCAAAGTAAACAACCACAAATTTACCAATGAATGGACGTAGAACATGATTCATGAGTCGCATAAACATGCTAGGTGCGTTGGACAAACCAAATGGCATGACCATCCACTCATACAACCCATACTTTGTTTTAAAAGCAGTCTTCCACTCATCTCCTTCTTTCATCCTAATTTGATGATAACCACTCTTCAAATCAATCTTAGAAAACATGCAAGAACCATGCAACTCATCTAACATGTCATCTAAATGAGGAATAGGGTGACGATATTTTACCGTTATGTTGTTGACTGCTCGGCAATCAACACACATTCTCCATGATTTATCCTTCTTGGGCACAAATAGGACTGGAACAGCACATGGACTCATGCTCTCTCTCACGTACCCTTTCTCCAATAGCTCGTTGACTTGCTTCTCAAGCTCCTTTGTTTCTTCAGGATTGCTTCTATATGCGGGACGGTTAGGTATGGCAGCTCCCGGAACAAAGTCTATTTGATGTTCAATCCCACGAATAGGTGGCAAACCAGGTGGTAGCTCGTCGGGAAAGACATCCTTGTAGTCCTGCAAAAGAGACACAACCGTACTAGGTACATGTGGTTCAAGCTTGTTAGTGTTTAAAAGCGCCTCTCTATACCGAAGTAAGATCATAGGCTTCTTTTCAAAGCATGCTTGCTTAATATCACTTGCTCCCACATAGTAACTCCTTTTCCAACTCTCGGTTTTTCTCTCATTGGCCGTTTTAATTTCTGTTTTTCCGGCTTCTTTTGTTTTCTCAATCTTGTCCTCTCCATTGGCCGTTTTTCTTATCTTTTTTTCGGCTTCTTCTCTCCTCTCAATCTTTTTCTTTTTGTCACGCTCTCTTTGCTCATCACTTTCTTTTTGCAACTGTCGTTGATCTTCACAAACTTGTGATGGTGACAAGGGTGCCAAGGTGATTACTCTCTTCTTAAGTATAAATGAATACTTGTTGGTGTAGCCATCATGATGCACTTTCCTATCAAACTGCCATGGCCTTCCTAACAATAGATGACCAGCTTGCATTGGTACAACATCACACAACACTTCATCCTCATAGTTGCCAATGCGGAATGTTACCAATACTTGCTTCATCACTCGTACTTCTCCACTATCATTCAGCCATTGTAGTTTGTAAGGCTTAGGGTGTTTTCCAGTGAGTAACCCTAACTTCTCCACCATAGTAGTGCTTGCGACATTAGCACAACTTCCTCCATCTATGATGACACTACACACCTTGTCTTTGACATAGCACCTTGTGTGAAAAATATTTTCTCTTTGAGCCACATCATTTTCTTCTTTTACTTGCACATTCAATGCTCTTCTAGACACAAGAGTAAGCCTCTCAGCAGCTTGGTACTCTTCCTCGGATACGTCCTCCAAAGAAGGCATGCTTTCATGCTCCGAATCCTCTTCTTCAGTTTCAATCTCTCCACTTTCCTTGATCACCATTGCTTGCTTGTTAGGGCATTGACTTGATATGTGCCCTCTTCCTTGACACTTAAAGCACTTGATGTCACGGTTCCTAGCTGGAGTGACTTCCACTTTCCTTTGAGAATTAGCTTGAGAACTCTCGGATTTATGCTCTACTTTGGCTGCTTGTGGCTTGTCAAACTTCTTTTGGTAGTTTGGCTTCCAAGTAGAACTCGATGTAGCTCTTGTTCTCCCCTCTCCTCTCTTGAGTTGCTTCTCAATTTTCGTCGCCATATGCACCATGTCCTCCAACTCCACATAGTGTTGCAACTCAACTTTGTCTTGAATTTCAGGATTGAGTCCATTCAAGAATCTTGCCATTGTAACTTCTCTATCTTCATCTATATCAGCTCTTATCATGGCCATCTCCATCTGTTTGAAATACTCCTCCACGCTCAAATTTCCTTGCCTCATTCCTTGTAACTTCTTATACAGCCCTCTATAGTAATGACTTGGAACAAATCTCTTCCTCATCACCACTTTCATGTCTTCCCAAGTAGCTATAGGGCGTTCTCCATTTCTCCTCCTGCTTGTCACAAGTTGATCCCACCAAGTTATAGCATAATCAGTGAATTCGGTGATGGCAAGTTTTACCTTCTTTGCTTCGGAGCTATTGTGGCAATCAAACACGAACTCAATCTTCTTCTCCCACTCTAAGTACGCCTCTGGGTCAGAACGACCAACAAAGGAGGGTATCTTCAGTTTGATACTCCCTATGTTGTCGTCTCTCTTTTGCCTCGCCTCCCTAGGTGGGCGGTTTGTTCTTGCTCTCCTAAGACTCCTTGTAGAGCCTACGCCTTCTTCAGATTCAGAATCAGCTCTGCTCGACTCTCCAATAGCTACTCCTCTCCTACGCCTTTGGAGTTCGCCTCGCGTTTGGGGGTTGTCACAAGAATTCTCCACGGCATCCACGCGTAGTTGCAAAGGCTCCATCTGAGCTTGCACCATCTGCTCGAGCTTCCCGGCCAAGGCATCCACTAATAACTTAAGGTCTATGCTTCCCATAGTTTGACCTTCACGCGACATGTTTGCTACAAGAAAATTTGGTTAGTAAAAAATTATGGCCTCACAAGCTCACTCCCTTACGTGTATACTCTCAATGTAAGGTGCACTCAAGTTCACTCGTGTTTGCACTCAAATATTTGGCTTTTCTCTCTAAGGTACTCGCACACTCTTGCCTTTTTCCTCTCGTGATACTTGTATGTTCTTACTAAAGCTAGAACAGCCTTTGCTTGAGCTTCACGCTTTAACAAACAGAATGTTAAAGTTCCTCTTTTGGCCTTTCCTTGCTTTTTTTTTAGTCTTGCTTGTTCCTTTTCTTGATCAGCTGCTGCGCCTTCTTTAGTTCGCTAGCTTCCTTTTTAATTTTGCTTCCTCTTTAGCTTGCGGCTTCCAAATTAGTCGTGCGGGCCAACTTAGGACTAACTTCTTCCTATTTTCTTTCCTTTTCTTTTCTTTTCTTTTCTTTTCTTTTCTTTTCTTTTCTTTTCTGTTTTTGCTTCACTCATTTGTTTTCCTCTCTTTTCTCTCGAACAGCGAAGAACCTCACGGATTAGCAAGCAACAAAACGAACCCCAAAAAAAAAAGAACAAGAATAACAAGGATAATGAACTAAAGTAACAAGCTAAGCTTTGATACCAAATGATATGAATCTCGCGGAAAAGACTCACAACTCGGACCGTTTGTTACTTCAGAATGGAACTGATCACAACTCACAAGAACTCACAAGAACTAAGGCGCGAAATTGGACCTTAACCCGCAGCAAGAGCTTCTGAACCTTGACCTAAGGTCGTATCACGCCACGAGCGGGGATGGATGATCCGCTTGATAAGTGAAAGATAAATTCTAGCCAAGACGACTCACCAGCCTAAGCAAGAACAAACGAGTATCTAAACTCACAATTAGCCAATGCTAAGTAATTCTCCGAATTGTTATCTTTATTGAATGAGGATACCTCTTTATATAGGCTCCATAAGTCTTTCAACTTCCTAAACGAAAACTAACTCCAAATAAGGAGTTCAAGGCTGGCCAAAACTCTCCTTCCTAATTTAAAGGGATTCTGGCCGAAATATTCAACTAAGTAGGAAAACAATCGAAACATAGGTAACTAATAGACTATCTAGTAAATATCACGTCCTAAAACATAGTAGATGCAATTCCTAAAATTTAGGGACGCATGTCCAAGATAAGCTTGAAATTCACGTGCGCATGCATCCAGGAGATTGCGTGCATCTCAAACTTCCCATTTAGCTTCCAAAACGTGCATGGGCCTCCCTTGGACTTCTTGGACGTCCTTGGTCCTCCACGCACTTGCTTGAGCCCAAACTTCTTGCATTAGTCCATTGAAGTCAGATTGCAACTTCCTAGCTCTTGCTCTTGTCATTGGCCCAATTGGAACTTGAACTTGCTGCGAGTCTACAAGCTTGATAGTAGGTGCGTCCTTAGGCTTGCTCACATCAATAGTAACCCAAAGTACGTCCCATTAGTTAAAGGTCATAATTTGGGTAAGGATATGTGCCCAAAAATAGCTAAACAACGTGGAGACATGGAAAAGATTCCTTATGCCAATGGAGTTGGATGCCTGATGTACGCAATGTTGTGTACTAGACCTGATATTTGCTATGCTATTGGGATAGCAAGCAGATATCAGTCTGATCCAGGCCGTGCTCACTGGAAGGCTGTCAAAGGGATTTTGAAATATTTGAACACTACTGCAGAATACTCCTTGTGCTATCAAGGCCGTGACCTGACATTGAGTGGCTATACTGATGCTGATTGGGGAGGTGATGTGGATAAGAAAAAGTCTACATTTGGATTCATTTTCTTGTTGAACGGGGGTGCTATCTCATGGAGCAGTAAGAAGCAAACATGTGTATCCCTGTCAACAATGGAAGCCGAATATGTAGCTTCAGCTCATGCTGCACAAGAAGCGGTATGGTTGAAGAGATTCTTAAGCCATCTCTCCCTGATCAACTCGACGGAGCCCATGAGTCTATTCTGCGACAACCAGGCGGCTATAGCTTATGCTAAGGATCCGAGATTCTATAGCAGAGCTAAGCATATAGATATTAAATTTTACTTTGTTAGAAATTTAATAAAATATAAAGAGCTGTGTATGAAACACATATCTACACGAGATATGGCCGCAGATCCAATGACTAAAGCATTACCTCGAGAAGTGTTCGAGAAACATATTAAGTCACTGGGTTTACGACGGTTTCATTTGTAATCCAATTAGTTGGAATATATGAGTTCTTTTTGGCAATATGAGTTAAATGTAAAACATGCCGGACAGAGAAGTAGCCCACTCACACGGGTGTTTACCTCAGTGGGAGTCAAGAAGTTGATTCCTAGATGAGATGAGGCAGTTATTGGACATACATAAGTACATGTCCTATGACGGAATGCCGTCTTGCTCAAGAGCAAGTTTCCTTATGGGGTGCAGGAATTAGTTGCTGCATTTAGATTTTCTACAATCCATATGATAAGATATAAGTGGAACTTATCATACTGTCTGTCCTATTAGCCTAGAGTTAAGCTAAGGCTGATACTCTAGTATGGTGTTAAATGACATGTGTTCCTTTAAGAAGGAATGTACACCGTAACACATGATCAGTATCATGTGTGCTACTCGACCACTGGATGGGATGAAAATGTTGAGTGATTTCACAATCCCTGGTGTGAGACCAATTTTCGAGAACTGTGATTCCCGAAACCTACCCTTAAGATCCTAAACGTATTCTGGAAGTATGGTCCATTGCTGCTAGCTTGGAAAGTTCATGAAAAGGTTATGGCATAGCGATTCGACCTGGCAGGGCTGACTAGAAAAATAGGCTGTATTATTATGAAAAGAATATAGTTAATCCTCTGTTCATCACATTCTGAGTTTCGTGGTTCAGGTGCACCAATTGTATTGAAAGATACAATAGTGAACCCGAATATAATTGTTTGAAATCACTGATGTAAAAAATGGAATGTGACATGAGTCCTGGGGTAATAGCATACATTATACAAGAAGGTAGTCGAGATGTCACTATTCAAGTAGCCTGAGTGTCTGTGCTCTTGAATTTGGCTTAACATACTCAACGTGTGCTGGTCGCACGAAATCCTTTAAAGAAATATGATAACTGTTGATCAAGGTCAATAATAATTGAGTGGGAGATGTTGGACCTTGGGCCCATTAGGCAATTATTATTTTGCCTAAATGGGCCCGGGCCCATCAGACCCATAAGTTGGGCCGGTCAACCTGCATTGACCGGCCCGAAGCCACGCAAGCGCCACATCAGCGTGACGTGGCGCTGACGTCATAAGTGGTATCCACGGGGTGGACACGCGACATGAAGTGCCACGTGGCAGACAGGTGGCATGAAGTACCACGTGGCACGCCACATGGTAGTCATGCGGGCCGGAGTGCCGCATGGCATGCCACGTGGCGGCCATGTGGGCCAGAGCGCCATGTGGCGGCCATGCGGCCTGGACCACGTGGCGCCACGTGTTGTGCCACGTGGCGCATTTTGGCTGTTCGGATTTCCCTATAAAAAGGGAAATCCGGCTGGATCAATTTGTAACTTTTCCCAACACTACTCAATCAGAAAGGAAAAATTCCGGATTAGTTCCTGAATTTTGATCAGATTTTCTATAGAGGAAATCTCGTGGAAATCAATTACGAATCTGTTCTAACGTGATCGTAATTCGACCAGCACGAAGAAATCTCGGACCCGAGCCTGTGGACCTCTTGCTTCAACAAGTAAGTGATTTATGATTAACGAATTAGTTTGTTAATTAAACGAGTTCAACACGTAATTACTCGTTAATTACGCGTCGAATCCGTCAATTGGCGACGCGGTGGCGATTTTGCCTTTGCCGCCAGGGAGAGAGAAAGAGAATGGGAAAATATGCGAGGGGCAAAATCATAATTTCACAATTTTTCCCGAAAATATTTATACCCGGGTCAAGAAAATCAAAAAACTGGACGGATTGGCCTGGTTTCTTGGTTCGACCCAACCAGTAAGTGATTGGACCCGAGCCTGTGGACCTGAGCCTATGGACCTCTTGCTTCAACAAGTAAGTGATTTATGATTAATAAATTAATTTATTAATTAAACAAGTTCAATACGTAATTACTCGTTAATTACGCGTCGAATCCGTCAATAACCTAATAGAAAAAGAAATGGTTGTATTCTTCTTTGAGCTTCTTGTTGGGGTTCCATCTTGAGAGATGATCTCGCCGTGAAGAAAAGGATCTGGACCGGCGGCGGTTGTATACTGGGGAACCCTAATCCACGAAACCAACAAAGAGAGAAGGCTCTGTTCGGGCGACAACGTGCATGGAGAAGAAAGAGAAGGCTGTGTTCGGAGTCCGGTATCTCCACTGCGTCGTCCAGCCAAACGTAAATCTTCGAAATGATTCGAGCAGAGAAGAGAAGGCACGAGGAAGAGATGAAGAGAGGAAGAGAGGCGGAAAAGATGAGAATTTTTTTTGGGATTAAAGCTAAAGGAAAGGAGGAAAGTGGATATAAACTCGTGGAACCCTAATGGGATGTCTCTAGATAAAACTCTAAAATACTCCCGGCAGATTCTGGCCATCAGATCTATAAAAAAGAAATTTGATTATATCTAACGGCCCAAATTTAGTCTATACCATGAGAATGACTTGTATGTAATCCTCATTGAATCCAAATCCTCCTTTCTGTTGCAGTCTTCGTCGTCCACATTTTCTTTGGTCAGGTTCCGTTTCCTTTTCTAATGAGTTTAGGGTTTGGGTTTTCGTATTTTTCTTCGCTATTTAGGGTCTATGCAGTTAGGTTTGATATTTTAATACGGATTTATGGTTTATGCATGTGTTTATTCCGGTCCATTTTTTAATATTTTCGTTTACTTACTTAGTCGATATCCGTGTTCACAAACTCAATTACACAACAAAACATTACGTTCTTGGTGGGTGATATCATACTAGTTACTACCCATCCATCCATGTGTTCCACGCCAAGCACTAGCCATCAATTGTATCCCTACCTTACTTAATACAACCACCACAGAAAACAACTTAACTCATCGCGACACCATGCGTTTCACGCCGACCAACCATCCTATTTATTTCTCATATTAAAGTATGATAACAATTTCTTATTTTTATTGTTACCAGTGATTTTTTTATAAATAAATTTTTACACCTAATTATTAAATCATGGATTTTCATTAATTCGTGTGCCTACCTTGACGGTCATGGAGGATCGGGTCGTCATTATATCAGCTCTTGTCGCTTACAAAGTTTGTCGGGAAAGAAGCATAACTACCCTCCAAGCCCACTGGCCCTCCCCATCGTTAGCCACCTCAACCTCCTCAAACCCCCTTTCCAACTTTACTTCCAGACCAGGGACGGAGTCAGAAAATTTCAAGATCAGGGATAATATAACTTGATAATGGTGCAGATTAGTATTCTGGTTTCAATTTTTAGGTAGATTAATTTTTTTGTGGGGTCAATTTCTAATTTTAGTGGGGATAAAAAATATACTAGTTATCAAACAAAAATAAATTAAGTGGGGGAAATTGCCCCCACTTCTCTAAACGTGGCTCCGCCCCTGTTCCAGACCGTCTCCAACCGCCTCGGCCTGGTCCTGCTGTTCTGGATGGGCAATGTCCCCGTACTTGTGATCTCCTTGCCAATAGCCTTCGAGGAGTGCTTCACCACGAATGACGTCGTCTTTGCCAACAGGCCCAAGTGTCCCACCTCGAACTTCAAGCACAGCAACACATGCGGGGCAGCTCGCAACACCAACACATCGCAGCATTTGAAGGCGAAGAAATGCGAGCGTGCACGCCAATACATAACACATATGCGGCACATCCCACAATAGCATGCGAGCTAGCACGCATGGGCATTTACCAGATGGTTACAAAAACTGTTTCTTGCAAGGACTACCACATTTGAATGAAAGGGTGCGAATCAAACTCCATGAGACATATAAGGATTTCCACAATGAAACTGAAATGGCCCCCGAATCTAGTTGTAGCCCCTGAATCTAGTTGTTACTTGCTAGGGTAGCATAGGTAGGGTTCCCAGTAGCTGGGGGGGGGACAGAGCATGAGTCAGGGTAGCTACGTCCTGTAGAGTCGGCTGCCCTATCCATGGCTTCTCCGGTAAACTGGCATGTACTAACTGAGTTGCATTGCTTCCATCCTTATTCGCAGGAGATGTTGTAGAGCTTTGTTAAAGTTCCAATAGAGAGGACAGTAGCTTTCCAACAAGGAGGGAAAGTCCTTGAGCACCCATTTGTTCCTGAAGCATAATAAGGTGAGTGCACAAATTTTGAATCCCCTCAACAAAGGCAGGGGCCAAGTTAAAGTCCCGAGAAGGGACAGGAGCTTCCCTTACACCGGGGCCAGACCCAAAAATTATGGTGATAGTTTGAACTGGGAGAGACCCCTGTGATAGCACATCTTCAACAGCAATAGCAGCAGCCAAATTGGACCAGCCATTCTACGAGTTGGAAACAGGTAAATTAGGATTATTTTTCTGTAGAACTTGGCCCGAGCTTAAAGGTTGAGCAACCTGTCCTTTTGAGTGATCATTCGAACCATCATTGCACAAGTTTGACAAGCAAGATGGATCATCATTTTGTACTGAAGCATTAGCAACAATTTCAGTGGCACATGAAGAGGTGACAGGTAGCGCGACTTTCCTAACTCCGGGATCCACTCCAGCCATAGAAAATGTGGAGCTTGGCAGAGAGGACCCTTGCACAAGCGATCCCAAAGAAGGGCACAAATTCATCTCCTTAGCAGCAGCAGAGGCAGCGGGTATAGCAGCCAGCTCAAAAATCCTCGAAGGTTCAGGTAGAGATATCAGAATCGCATCCGCCATAGATGAATGATCTAAACCTTGGGAATGCTAATGAGAAAGAAGATAGTGCAGTGGAACGTTACTCAATAGAGCATTCAAATAAGGAATTGAATGATTAAACAGTACTTCCCTATTGTCGGGGTCAAACCCAGCTCCCGTAACAATAGGCAATGCAGGGGGTGACCCCTAAGGAGGCAAACCACACATGCCACCCACGACTGGGGTTCTTGGACCTTGTAGAGGCATTTTCATAGGGATAGGAAGTGAGGCAGTGACCGTCGGCGGTTGAGCGAAGCCACCAAAATGTGATTGCAGGGGGTGCGATGAGAAATCTTCGTGGGCAAAGTGCGGGTTGAACATAGATGCTGACCCACCCATCTGAACCATCTGGGGGTGGTGAAGAGGTCGGAACATACAAAGAGGTACAGTTTGCCCGCCATGGCTCGAGAAGAGATGAAAAGGTGATCGACCCATAAATAGGGTTTTCCACCGCCCATGGTGCGAGCGACGGGGGGAAGGACGGGTAGGCACCCCAGCTCCCAGGAAGCAAGGGAAGACCACCAGAAGACCTCTAGTCATGGACGAGGCCGTGGTGGGGTGGTGAAGCAAAGCAGCGGGTGGAATTGATGTTGTATGAACAGAGCTCGAGTTCGCGAAAAGGGGGAATTCACCGATTGCCCAATTGGAGAGGGCCCAGTATAAATTGTCGATAAGGGTGCGACTGTCGGGGTCCCCCTAGCCATTGACAGGGAAGTGGCAACGTGGGGTGGCGGCACGGCGATGATTGGAGCGGGATGATGAACAGTACCCAAAAAATTGGGGAAAAATGGTCGCGGGAGCGATTGGGAGGGACCCAGTCCATAAACTCAAAGAGGGGAGGACCGGGAGGATGGCAGGGTCCAAAGGAGGCCGCGCCATGGCCGAGTGGCTAGCAGAGGCACGGGCGGTGCCGATTTTTCGCTAAATGGGAAAATTGCCCTAAAAGCACCTTTTTACAGTATTTAGTTTTCTTATGTTAGGTTTTCCTTGTATTAGTCAATTTTTTTTGTATTAGGCTGGGGCTAGGTTAGGAGTCTTTTCCTTTATAAGGGGAGCTTTGGCACGCATGGAGAGACACCCACGAACTAAACATCAAATATTCAAACTCTTTTAGTTTTTTAGCTTTTATCTTTTATGTTTTTCCTTTCTCCCTCTCCCCTATATTTTCAATAAACATTTTGCTCCTTCACCAATTCTTTTCTATGTAGTCTAATCTATATCTTCTCTTCTCTTTCCCCATATTTCTTCTATCCTTCGTTTCGACGTTCCATTTTCGGGATCGTGTCACCTAATTTTCAAAGTCGCTTTCGCTTTGGGAGTTAGTTTTTTTTTGCCTGACACTTCTTCTGAATGCAAAGTTTCTTAGGGCAGTTGGTTTTTTTGCCTGACACTTCTTCGGAATTCAAAGTTTCTTAGGGCCAGTTCCATTTCTGGAGTTCTTTCTAGATCTTACGTTAAAAACTCCCCGTCCGGCCCATATTTAATTTTATGGGTTTGAGGTGAAAAAAAGGCGTTGATAGTTGGCTAAAGCTGGGTGAAACTTTGGTATAATGGAATCGCCCAAATTTAGCAAGTCTGATTAGTTCGGTTACTAGAACAAAGTACCCTTGTCAACTTCATGCATTTCATATCCAAATAGATTCAATTTTATATGGGTCCTTCGAGTGCAACTTCCATACATTTTTTAGTAGAAACCAACTACCACTGTCACCTCTTGTCAAAAAAAAAAAAAACTACCACTGTCCCCCTCAACTTGCATAACTTAATAGAACCCAACTACCACTGTCCCCTCCTCAACTTGCATAACTTAATAGAAACCAACTACTCTAGTTTTTTGTGACTGGTAAATCACCCTAGACGAGGCAAATAAATTGTCAAGGGTATTTGATCTAACAGCATAAGGCGTGACCGAAGTCCAAAATTCAAATAGTATTTTTGGTGTAAAAATTTATCTTAAAAATATTAGGCAGTTTTACTAAGCATCTCAAACCTTTTCAATTGCTCTATGTTTCTTTAATCTTTTCTCTCTCCTCTCTCTTACGAAAAGAAGTATTGTCCCGAGTTATTTTACTAGAAGAATTGAGGAGATTGAACTTGATCCGTTAAAAAAATTGGGTCATGCCACCGAAATAAACTGTTAGTGTGTCGTCGGGATCAAACTTTAGGATGTGTCAGCACGAGGTACTGACAGGTGGCGTTGTACGATGTCAATAGGTCGGTCCTGCAAAAGAGATAGATAAAAGGAAGAGAAAGAGGATGAGAAAAGAAGTAATAATAAGGGCGAGAAAAGGAAAAAAGTTGGGATGTTTTGAAATATTTACAATTTCTAACTTACCTTGTTTAAGGAGATTTTTTGCCAAAATTGATCAGAGTAACTATACAATGTGACTTAACATAGATCATTGACCATAAAATATAAAAAAAAGTTTATTAATCATGGATTAAAATTTGTGAAAGATTAATGGATACTTTGTTCTTGTTAAAGAGTGGAAGAGTTGTCCATTCATACCTGTTAGCATTTATCTCAAATTTTAGAAAAGTTAGAACTCTTATTCCTATTGAATAGAGCAATAATAATTTTTTATATATATTAACCTATGCCTACGTCTAATATGTGTAGTTGAGAAATAGAGAGAACTCTCAATGAGATTTTAATTAACTAGAAAAACTTCTTACTAGTTGACAATAGGTTGCGACTTTATAACTGCTTTATTATGACCATTCAAATTACAAATTCAGTCCAAGATCTTTCCAAGTTTATTTGCATGTTTTCACTAATTTTGATATTTGTTTGCCAATAAATTTGTTTTCCAGGTCATAAACAAGGCCTTTCTTTAACACCTTTTTTCGGTGTGCTTTTGGCTAGATAATTGGTTAGGTTATGTTCTTCCATATTTGGACATTCCACTTCAATCAAAAATACCATGTCAATGCCTCCGTGGCCACAATACTAAGCAAGTATAAGCAGAGGTAAATAAGCGAGGCATTTCAGAAACAGGACAAAAACAAAGTGAAATTATTGAAGTAGAAATTTAAAACTTAGGAAGGGAAAGGTGCGTCCCTATTGCTGATCTGTTAGAGGGGGTGGTGTTGGAGGTTAGAATCTGAATTCAAGGATCTAAAAGATATTTATCTTAATGGGACAAGGTGTATAAAAAATGATGAGAGTACATAATTTAATTCTTAAAAGGCGTAAAAATTTGCACTTAAAAAATTCAAACGCATGCATGCGTACAAGAGATACCCGGAAAAGCTTGTGTGAAAAAAGCGAACATGTTTTGTCGGAACAGTATACTTTTATTTCAAGTTACAACATGGTAGAATATATCCCGTTAGACCTCCATTCCCATTTAAATATGGTCTGAATGTGATGTAGCCATATGTGCCAGATAATTGCTGCGAGAAGATTGTACCAGATCCTGCCATATAAGATAATGTTGGGAAGACTTGCGGATCATAGGCTTAAACAAAAAAATTTAGCCAGCTCATTTCCTGTAATTTAGTTGGGTTACTGCAACCAACTACCCCTCATGTCCCCTCTCCTCAATCCTCATAGCCGAACAGTTTGATAAATAACCAGTTTTTTGTTATTACAAATATAACTAAGACAATTTTAGTAAAATATGAATCTTGTGTTGCTTTTTA
This sequence comes from Hypericum androsaemum, assembly GCA_963995505.1. Taxonomy (NCBI): domain Eukaryota; kingdom Viridiplantae; phylum Streptophyta; class Magnoliopsida; order Malpighiales; family Hypericaceae; genus Hypericum; species Hypericum androsaemum. The sequence continues at coordinate 8,988,629 of OZ023189.1, forward strand.
TCTTATTAACTTTAAATTTAGTAGGATTTCATATCAAAAAAATTTTCATTGCATTCAAAAAGTTTGGTATGGCCATCTAAAAATACAACAGCAAATAATTCTCTAAAATTAATAAAATTTATGATCTTCTTAACTGCATGTCTCTAACTTGACATACCTTACTTGATTGAAACCAACTGCCCTCTTCATCAACTTGCAAGTAGAAACCACACCAACCGCACCCACTGCCCTCTTCATCTAATCTTGCCCACACCACATTGATATCGAATTCATATCACAATGGACCACCCATCTACTAGAAACCACTTGGCTATTTCTTTTACTTAGCCGTTGGCTTCATTTGGATGACAGTAATGGTGCATAAAGCCGTTAGCTTTTTCCTTATTTAGTTTTGCTAATGCAACCAGCTACCCGGGTCCCTCAAATAGAAACAACCGCTCCCTCGGAACATGTCCCATGCAAATCTCACCCACTGCACATTACATTGGTCCGGACCAGTTTCGTATTCAGTGGGGACTACGTAAAAAATATTCATATGGAGGGGACTAAATTTAGGCCGTCAGATTTGATTGTCTTTAATTTTAATGGTCAATAACCTACTGGGATAATGATTTACATGAGCAGTAATATTAGTTTGCATGTGGAACAAAACCAACCATCCCATCTTATCTCTTGATGTCCCATGAAAATCTCACCCACTGTACATTACATTGGTTTGGACCACCCATCCAATCAAGAGCCGGATGGGATTATGGCTGCGACGGTCGGGAGGTGGAGAGGTGCTGGTGGTTGGTGCTTAATTATGGTAATAAATGGTGTTTGAGAAGGAAATTTTTTATATCGCAGTCGTTTTCTCGGGTCATGATATCTGTTTGGATGTCACGGGTGCATTTTTTATATGACAGTGTTCTCAGAGTTGGCCTTGCCTTACTTGACTTCGGACTTTCGGTTGTCTTCCTCGATCCTAAGTCTCACTATCACGTCTTCTAGGCCCATGTCCTTCCTCTTGTGCTTGAGGTAGCTCTTGAAGTCCTTCCAGAGCGGGGGAGCTTCTCGATCATCGCAGCTGCTTGGAAGGACTCGCTGAGTTGCATCCCTTCGGATTGGATCTCGTGAAGTATCAGCAGTAACTCTTGCACTTGGTCGATGACCTTCTTGGAGTCCACCATCTTGAAGTCGAGGAATCGTCCGACGATGAATTTCTTCGTCCCGGCATCCTCCATTTTGTACTTCTTCTCGAGTGAACTCCACTGCTCCTTAGCGGTCTTGGTTACCACGTAGACATTGTAGAGTGTGTCGTCTAGTCCATTCAGGACGTAGTTCTGGCACAGGAAGTCGCAGTGACTCCAAGCTTCGAGAGCGTTGATCTTCTGTTGATCCATCTCATTTTCCGCTATCTTCGGTGCTTCCTCTCTCAGGAACCGAACTAGGTTGAACGTGGTCAGATAGAACGTCATCTTCTGTTGCCACCTCTTGAACTCAGTATCGTTGAACTTCGCTGGCCTTTCGGCGTGGGCAGTTCCTGGTACCGTTGTCAGTGCTACGGTGCTTGACGATGCCATCTTCAAGTACACCAATCTCGTCTTACGATTGTTATTTTCGGAGGGTTCGGTGTACTTGATTAGGATCTACTGCAGTATATTTCAGTGCGGTACAGGCTACGACAATCATCCCCAAGATACAACGACTGTTAGGGCGTTTCCAAGAATGTTGCACACGTATCTCGAATCTTTCGGGCGAACCCTTATATACCAAGAACTTTCGGACGGACTTGTAAGTGAAGAATGGGGGAGAGCAGAAGACAACAATGCTTATGGATGCACTTGCTGCTGGAATGAGGAAAATAGCAAGGGGGCAGGCCTATTTATAGGCTGGAGTAGGCAGGAAAGCAGCCACCCCGAAGGGACGCGTCCGTTCGGCCAGCATGCTGGCTGGCGCCCTTTCGCGAGGGATCTCGCAACCTTTCGGCCTTCTGGAAATCTCCTGGACATTCCAGCCCTTCGTGCCTCTTCGGTGGCCATCCTGGAAGGTGCTCGCAGTTCTTCGTCACTTCGGTAGCTGCGCAGCTCTCTCAGGACCCGGGCAAAATACTTAAGGCTCCTCCAGCTCCTCGCGACGATGCGCACGTGCGAAGTGCGAAGTGCGCCACAAAGCGCCCATTGCGACCTGCGTCCAATGCACCATGCGCACACGCACGTGCGCGTGCGCGAGCGCGTGCACGTGCTCGTGCTCGTGCTCGGATGGTGCTACGCTCCATCCTCGTCGCGGTCCAAGTTTGAGTTGTTGTGTCCTTCGGGAGACCACCACATCGTCTACAGTTTTGACCCCGGCTTCCTGGCGGAAGGGATAGACAAGGAAAACTTTGAAGAACATGGGTGGTACTAATTTGATCTAACAAAGTAAGATTGTAAGTTTTGAGGTGGTGCGGCGTTGGGGATGAAGGCTTGATGCAATCTTTTGAAACTAGCTCCACTTCCATCTTCTTTTCTTTTTCCTTCGATGTGTAGGTACTGTTGCTTGTCAGTTTTTAGAAAGCAAGATGAACGATGGCGGCAGATTGGATTGAGATTGTATACCGGTTTGCCTATTTATAATACAACTAGCTATTAAAGCACAAAAAAAAATTATATTAACGTTATATGTTTACATGTAAAAGGCAATATTGTATTGAGCTTGTGATATTTTTAAAATTACCACATATGTATTAAAAGTCTTACATATCAAAAAAAAAGTATTAAAGTCCTTCGCAACTTGGATCAACGAATTGGAGATTTGTATATAACGAATCAATACTTGTTTAACACGAAGAATAATTATTCGAGATAAGGGTCGTTGGATGCGGTCCAGACTAAAGGAGGGAGGTCGGACTATTTAGAACTTGATCTGGGCTGGGCGATGAGGGCCCATAAATCCTAGGAAGATCTGACGGCCTCCATTCATGCGGGGGTATATTTGTACTTTTAACCCAAACGCTTGGGTTACCATCTCAACCGTTCCCGGATTTGGATTCAGGGGAGACTACATAAAAATCATCCCCATGGTATGGACTAAATATGGGCCTTTAGATTTAATCAAATTCTTTTTTTACAGATCCGATGGTCAAAATTTGTTGAGGGTATTTTCGAGTTTTTAATCAAACATACTCATTAGGGTTCCACCTTTTTCTATATAATTCCACAAAAAAAATATAATCCCACCCCTTCCCCGCATCCGCCCCCCCCCCCCCCCCCCCCTCTTCTCCATCCTCCATCCGCCGCATCCAAGCTTCTCCGTGTGCTCTCCCCCGCTAGCCGCCCCAAAACGGCAGGCTCAAACCCAGATTCTACGTCGTGGTGTGCTTATTTGGTCCAATACGGCTCACCTGTCTCTAGATCTTCAATATCTCTATCTATGTCCCTTCAATTTTGTTGATCGTGGTGTGCTTATTCATCATCGTTTAGGGTTCTCGTTATATTAGGGGTAATATCTTCTTTCGAATAAAAAAATTCCTAAATAAATGACACCAATATTAAAGTAGAATGATACCAATATCCTAGAACGATGATACCAATATTCGAGAAGAATGAAACCAATACATTCAAACGGTATACATTTTTACTTATAATGGGATACCAATATTGGAGAAGATGAAAACCAATATCACGGTGGAATGAAACCAATATCATAGTAGAATGAAACCAATATCCGAGAAGATGGAAACCAATATCATAGTAGAATGAAACCAATATCATAGTAGAATGAAACCAATAACATAGAAGATGGAAACCAATATCATAGTAGAATGAAACCAATATCATAGTAGAATGAAACCAATAGCATAAAAGATGAAAACCAATATCCGAGAAAATGGAAATCAATATTCCCATACTTGTATTTTCATAATTTGTATTATTTTGCTAATATTTTTTTTAATTATTTTAATTATTGTATTTTCAATATTGCCCCTATCCCTTTCAGTGGGGATGACCCATGTCCCCACTGAATTTGAACCCACCGTTCCCGCTTGCAAAGAGAAATTTTGTTTCCGCTATTCTCTCCATAATCCTCGACCTTGCGTGATTTTGATTTTCGAATCATTTGGAAAAAAAATCCTCTCCTACTCTTTATTTCTTGGGCTCAAATTCAGGCTAGTTCTCACGGATGGAGATAGGAACAATATTGGTACACCATTATTAATAAACAAAATCTACAAATTAGGGAATATAGTTATAAAAATAATTAAAAAGAAATAAATACCATTCAATTATCAGTAACACCGAAAAAATATCAAAAAATAATACAATTTATGAAACTACAATTATGGAAAATAATACAATTTATGAAAAAATATTATGAGAATATTGGTATCATTGTACTCGGATATTTCTTTCCTTCTTCTTAGATATTGATTTGCTTCTTCTATGATATCGGTAACCTTCTACACGGATTTGGGAATATTTCATCTTAAAATATAATTGAACATGAATACCTTTTGAAAGGTATTATTTTTATTCTTCTCCAATATTGGTATCCTTCTACTCCGATATTGGTATCATTCTTATGTGCTATAGGTTTCATTCTACTATGATATTGGTATCCTTCTTTTGTTATATTGGTTTCTTTCTACTCTGATATTTGTATCCTTCTTCTCTGATATTGGTTCTCTTCTGCTCTGATATCGATTTTCTTATTCTCTGATATTGGTACGATGTACGAGTGATATTGGTACGGTGTACGAATGATATTAATAAGTTGTGCGAATAATATTGGTACGATTTATAAATAATATTAAAAAAATACACAACTTAAATTTTCAGCCAGCGAGGCTTAATTCAAACCTTGGTATTATAAATATCCAATTAGGTTGCTCATGAATCTGTACAAATATAAGAAAAAGATAATTGACAAACATGATGACATCATAACCTAATAGAAAAAGAAATGGTTGTATTCTTCTTTGAGCTTCTTGTTGGGGTTCCATCTTGAGAGATGATCTCGCCATGAAGAAAAAGATCTGGACCGGCGGCGGTTGTATACTGGGGAACCCTAATCCACGAAACCAACAAAACTCTAACTCACGCTGCTCGGGCGACAACGTGCATGGAGAAGAAAGAGAAGGCTCTGTTCGGAGTCCGGTATCTCCACTGCATCGTCCAGCCAATCGTAAATCTTTGAAATGATTCGAGCAGAGAAGAGAAGGCACGAGGAAGAGATGAAGAGAGGAAGAGAGGCGGAAGAGATGAGATTTTTTTTGGGATTAAAGCTAAAGGAAAGGAGGAAAGTGGATATAAATTCGTGGAACCCTAATGGGATGTCTCTAGATAAAACTCTAAAATACTCCCGGCAGATTCTGGCCATCAGATCTATAAAAAAGAAATTTGATTATATCTAACGGCCCAAATTTAGTCTATACTATGGAATGACTTTTGTGTAATCCTCATTGAATCCAAATCCTCCTTTCTGTTGCAGTCTTCGTCGTCCACATTTTCTTAGGTCAGGTTCCGTTTCCTTTTCTAATGAGTTTAGGGATTGGGTTTTCGTATTTTTCTTCGCTATTTAGGGTCTATGCAGTTAGGTTTGATATTTTAATACGGATTTAGGGTTTATGCATGTGTTTATTCCGGTCCATTTTTTAATATTTTCGTTTACTTACTTAGTCGATATCCGTGTTCACAAACTCAATTACACAACAAAACATTACGTTCTTGGTGGGTGATATCATACTAGTTACTACCCATCCATCCATGTGTTCCACGCCAAGCACTAGCCATCAATTGTATCCCTACCTTACTTAATACAACCACCACAGAAAACAACTTAACTCATCGCGACACCATGCGTTTCACGCCGACCAACCATCCTATTTATTTCTCATATTAAAGTATGATAACAATTTCTTATTTTTATTGTTACCAGTGATTTTTTTCATAAATAAATTTTTACACCTAATTATAAAATCATGGATTTTCATTAATTCGTGTGCCTACCTTGACGGTCATGGAGGATCGGGTCGTCATTATATCAGCTCTTGTCGCTTACAAGGTTTGTCGGGAAAGAAGCATAACTACCCTCCAAGCCCATTGGCCCTCCCCAACGTTAGCCACCTCAACCTCCTCAAACCCCCTTTCCAACTTTACTTCCAACCACGGGCGGAGTCAGAAAATTTCGAGAGCGGGGACAATATAACTTGATAATGGTGCAGATTAGTATTCTAGTTTCAATTTTTAGGTAAATTAATTTTTTTGTGGGGTCAATTTCTAATTTTAGTGGGGATAAAAAATATACTAGTTATCAAACAAAAATAAATTAAGTGGGGGAAATTGCCCCCACTTCCCTAAACGTGGCTCCGCCCCTGTTCCAGACCGTCTCCAACCGCCTCGGCCTTGTCCTACTGTTCTGGATGGGCAATGTCCCCGTACTTGTGATCTCCTCGCCAATAGCCTTCAAGGAGTGCTTCACCACGAATGACGTCGTCTTTGCCAACAGGCCCAAGTGTCCCACCTCGAACTTCAAGCACAGCAACACATGCGGGCCAGCTCGCAACACCAATACATCGCAGCATTTGAAGGCGAAGAAATGCGAGCGTGCACGCCAATACATAACACATTTGCGGCACATCCCACAATAGCATGCGAGCTAGCACGCATGGGCATTTACCAGGTGGTTACAAAAACTGTTTCTTGCAAGGGCTACCACATTTGAATGAAAGGGTGCGAACCAAAACACCATGAGACACATAAGGGTTTCCACAATGAAACTGAAATGGCCCCCGAATCTAGTTGTAGCCCCTGAATCTAGTTATTACTTGAGCACCCATTTGTTCCTGAAGCATAATAAGGTGAGTGCACAAATTTTGAATCACCTCAACAAAGGCAGGGGCCGAGTTAAAGTCCCGAGAAGGGACAAGAGCTTCCCTTACGCCGGGGCCAGACCCAAAAATTATGGTGACAATTTGAACTGGGAGAGACCCCTGTGATAGCACATCTTCAACAGCAATAGCAGCAGCCAAATTGGACCAACCATTCTACGAGTTGGAAACACGTAAATAAGGACTATTTTTCTGTAGAACTTGGCCCGAGCTTAAAGGTTGAGCAGCCTGTCCTTTTGAGTGATCATTCGAACCATCATTGCACAAGTTTGACAAGCAAGATGGATCATCATTTTGTACTGAAGCATTAGCAACAATTTCAGTGGCACATGAAGAGGTGACAGGTAGCGCGACTTTCCTAACTCTGGGATCTACTCCAGCCATAGAAAATGTGGAGCTTGGCGGAGAGGACCCCTGTATAAGCGATCCCAAAGAAGGGCACAAATTCATCTCCTTAGCAGCAGCAGAGGCAACGGGTATAGCAGCCAGCTCAAAAATCCTCGAAGGTTCAGGTAGAGACATCAGAATCGCATCCGCCATAGATGAATGATCTAAATCTTGGGAATGCTAATGAGAAAGAAGATAGTGCAGTGGAACGTTACTCAATATAGCATTCAAATAAGGAATTGAATGATTAAATAGTACTTCCCTATTGCCGGGGTCAAACCCAGCTCCCGTAATAATACATGCCATACATGCCACCCACGACTGGGGTTCTTGGACCTTGTAGAGGCATTTTCATAGGGATAGGAAGTGAGGCAGCGAAGCCACCAAAATGTGATTGCAGGGGGTGCGATGAGAAATCTTCGTGGGAAAAGTGCGGATCAAACATAGGTGCTGACCCACCCATCTGAACCATCTGAGGGTGGAGAAGAGGTCAGAACCTACAAAGAGGTACAGTTTGCCCGCCATGGCTCGACGAGAGATGAAAAGGTGATCGACCCATAAATAGGATTTTCCACCGCCCATGGTGCGAGCGACGGGGGGAAGCACGGGTAGGCACCCCAGCTCCCAGGAAGCAAGGGCAAGACCACCAGAAGACGTCCAGTCGTGGACGAGGCCGAGGTGGGGTGGTGAAGCAAAGTAGCGGGTGGAATTGATGTCGTATGAACAGAGCTCAAGTTCACGAAAAGGGGGAATTCCCCGATTGCCCAATTGGAGAGGGCCCAGTACAAATTGTCGATGAGGGTGCGACTGTCGGGGTCCCCCTAGCCATTGACAGGGAGGTGGCAACGTGGGGTGGCGGCACGGCGATGATTGGACCGGGAAGATGAACAGTACCCAAAAAATTGGGGAAGAAATGGTCGCGGGAGCGATTGGGAGGGACCCAGTCCATAAACTCAAATAGGGGAGGACCGGGAGGATGGCAGGGTCCAAAGGAGGCCGCGCCATGGCCGAGTGGCTGGCGGAGGCACGGGCGGTGCCGGTTTCTCGCTAAATGGGAAAATTGCCCTAAAAGCTCCTTTTTACAGTATTTAGTTTTCCTATGTTAAGTTTTTCTTGTATTAGTCAATTTTTTTGTATTAGGCTGGGGTTAGGTTAGGAGTCTTTTCCTTTATAAGGAGAGCTTTGGCACGCATGGAGAGACACCCACGAACTAAACATCAAATATTCAAACTCTTTTAATTTCTTAGCTTTTATCTTTTATATTTTTCCTTTCTCCCTCTCCCCTATATTTTCAATAAACATTTTGCTCCTTCACCAATTCTTTTCTAGGTAGTCTAATCTACATTTTCTCTTCCCTTTCCCCATATTTCTTCCATCCTTCGTTTCGACGTTCTACCACAATTTTACCCACAACATTACCAAAATTTTGTTGCTTAACTTTTTCGTCAAATAGACAATAGTTTCGCCACAGTGTTCCTAGTATCCTTCTGTTTTCCATTTTCGGGATCGTGTCACCTAATTTTCAAAGTCGCTTTCGCTTTGGGAGTTAGTTTTTTTTGCCTGACACTTCTTCTGAATGCAAAGTTTCTTAGGGCAGTTGGTTTTTTTGCCTGACACTTCTTCGGAATTCAAAGTTTCTTAGGGCCAGTTCCATTTCTGGAGTTCTTTCTAGATCTTACGTTAAAAACTCCCCGTCCGGCCCATATTTAATTTTATGGGTTTGAGGTGAAAAAAAGGCGTTGATAGTTGGCAAAATCTGGGTGAAACTTTGGTATAATGGAATCGCCCAAATTTAGCAAGTCTGATTAGTTCGGTTACTAGAACAAAGTACCCTTGTCAACTTCATGCATTTCATATCCAAATAGATTCAATTTTATATGGGTCCTTCGAGTGCAACTTCCATACATTTTTTAGTAGAAACCAACTACCACTGTCACCTCTTGTCAAAAAAAAAAACACTACCACTGTCCCCCTCAACTTGCATAACTTAATAGAACCCAACTACCACTGTCCCCTCCTCAACAGCATAAGGCGTGACCGAAGTCCAAGATTCAAATAGTATTTTTGGTGTAAAAATTTATCTTTAAAAAATTAGGCAGTTTTACTAAGCATCTCAAACCTTTTCAATTGCTCTATGTTTCTTTAATCTTTTCTCTCTCCTCTCTCTTACGAAAAAAAATATTGTCCCGAGTTATTTTACTAGAAGAATTGAGGAAATTTTACTTGATCCGTTAAAAAAATTGGATCATGCCACCGAAATAAACTGTTAGTGTGTCGTCGGGATCAAACTTTAGGATGTGTCAGCACGAGGTATTGACAGGTGGCGTTGTACGATGTCAATAGGTCGGTCCTGCCAAAGAGATAGATAAAAGGAAGAGAAAGAGGATGAGAAAAGAAGTAATAAAGAGGGCGAGAAAAGGAAAAAAGTTGGGATGTTTTGAAATATTTACAATTTCTAACTTACCTTGTTCAAGGAGATTTTTTGCCAAAATTGATCAGAGTAACTATACAATGTGACTTAACATAGATCATTGACCATAAAATATAAAAAAAAGTTTATTAACCATGGATTAAAATTTGTGAAAGATTAATGGATACTTTGTTCTTGTTGAAGAGTGGAAGAGTTGTCCGTTCATACCTGTTAGCATTTGTCTCAAATTCTAGAAAAGTTAGAACTCTTATTCCTATTGAATAGAGTAATAATAATTTTTTATATATATTAACCTATGCCTACGTCTAATGTGTGTAGTGGAGAGATAGAGAGAACTCTCAATGAGACCTTAATTAACAAGAAAAACTTCTTACTAGTTGCGACTTTATAACTGCTTTATTATGACCATTCAAAGTACAAATTCAGTCCAAGATCTTTCCAAGATTATTTGCATGTTTTCACTAATTTTTATATTTGTTTGCCAATAAATTTATACTTCCCCAAAATTTTTAAATTCAATAATAAAGACTACCTTATATCATAGTACTTCGCAGCATGTTTAGTATCCCGAATATGCATTTTTCTATTATCTAGCTTTAGGAAGGAAAAAAACTCTAAATTAAAACTAAAATTTTAACAAGTGCACCAATAATCCAGACTTTTTAAAGAACAATAAACCATACTGTTTTGCTATTCCACTTGATATAAATATATAATCTTTATTAAATCTTAGTTTTCTCAACTAAAAATTATCAATCTACAAAACAACCTAAAAAACAAAGAATTACACCACCAGTTACTACCTATCCATCCCATGTGTTCCACGCCAAGCACTATCCCATCAATTGTATCCCTACCATAATAAAACAACAACTAAAAAATACACAACAGAACTCATCGCGTCACCTCCTAATACCATGCGTTCCACGCCAAACAATCATACAGTCTATAATTTTGTATTGGTTAATTTTTAACCCTAAGCAAGTGGGTGAGATGATTTGATAAAGATTTAGTGTTCAAATACCGAGAAGATGTTATAAATAATGCTGGAGCATTATATAATGCATTGACGTTTCCCGATCCTCAACTTTCGTTCTCAATTCCCTTGGAGGCTCTTCAGAAAATGGAGGACATGTACTTCTACCTTGCCGTTATTCTATCAGCTTTCGTCGCTTACAAGGTTTTGTCGGGAAAGAAGCATAACTACCCTCCAAGCCCACGAGCCCTCCCCATCGTTGGCCACCTCCATCTCGTCAAACCTCCTCTTTACCTTTACTTCCAGACCGTCTCCAACCGCCTCGGCCCGGTCCTGCTCTTCTGGATGGGCAAGGTCCCCGTCCTTGTGATCTCCTCCCCCGCGGCTTTCGAGGAGTGCTTCACCACCAACGACATTGTCTTCGCCGACAGGCCCAAGTCCATCACCACCGAGCACCTAACCTACGACTACACCTTCATGGTCTGGGCCCCACACGGCCAGCTCTGGAAGAGCCTCCGCCGCCT